>CM022541.1:1428691-2628691 GCA_012273795.1 Dendrolimus punctatus
TAATACTGTAGTATTCAAGCGAAATGTCCATGCTTCGTAGTGTTTGTGACTATGGTTAAATGGTTTTGATAAAACGACAAAAAATAACGTGTCGTGTGTAGTGTATATCTGTCAAAGTATTAAGAAAAACCATCGTTTTATCTGTGTAGTACTGTCAGTAATACTAATACTATCCCGGATGACGCAGCAAGTTTATGAAAAGTATTTTAAAGCTGAATACAGTTGTGTCCGCAACTTCGTTCGCGTGGGGCTTGGACTTTATATTCAAATCTAGTGAATTATATAGATAACAAAATAAAACAAACGAAAAATTGTAATAAAGTTTTAATATTTAAGTTTTAATTTAAAGTTTTATATTTATAAATTTCACTCAAATACAGAAAGCCATTTTTACAGGTTATCGGAGACAAATTTTTCAACTAACGGACAAAATTTCTACAAACTGTCATTTGTGTGTCATGTGATTAGCAACGTATAAATGACAATTTTCATTTAACTTTTAGTTTGTATTTTGAAATTACAGACAAACACTAAGATTTAGCTGAAATGAAGATAATCATAATCATCATCTTTAATGCCTTCTGTAGTCTAAGATTCAGCTCGACTAGTTGCAATTTCGAGTCCGGGTTTTGATTACTGACAGGGTAAATTTCGTAAATGAATTTTCTGTTATTTACATTTGTCTGGCATTGGGGTGTATGAGATCTACTCCAAGTAGTCCCTTTTATACTGTTACGAGTTGCGAGACTCGAATTAAAATGCCGTTGGAATTATTATAGAGTTCATTAGAACTGTACAACACGTATAACACAGGTACAAACATAATCGAACATAACAAATCCTAACGTAATGTAGAAGGTCGTAATTCAAAAAAACCCATAAAGTCTGCCACTATTAGTTTCCCGATTGTATACACGTCACGCCTTGGTCGTAGTTGTCGCCTATATACCCCGTTCCTCAATCAGGCCATCGTCTTATACTGCACAAATGCAATTTGCCCATCCGGCAACGTGGACCGAATTTCCTAGAATCAGCTTGTACACTATAATCCGTATCAACCGGCTTACAGGCGGGATTACAGCCGCAAGCGGCCGTACGATTACAATAGAACAATAGGCTGTCCTCTAGAAACGTATGCCAATAAAAACTAAGAAGACGATCACAAAAGAATTACAATTAGTTCGAATGCCGACGTATATAAATGTGCTTCTACAAATCTGTACATGGAATTTGTCTTTTTCGGCGCCTAGGTTGTAACAATATTATTCATATTACTTACACTTGTATATGTAAGGGCTAAGCAAACTACACTGTTTGCTTAGCCCAGGAACATAAATAAAATATGTGTTTCAGATAAACTACCGATTTATTATTTTCATTTATTGCATACAGAATAGAACAGAGCAAAACACAGGAAAATATTTTTTTTACTAGAAAATTATTGTATTTATTTTAAAACCACATTTATAATTGAATTTAAATATTTTACACCGTGAAATAATTTATAAATCTCTGCATGATACCCCAGACCTACTCTAACGCATAACTACAAATTGCTTTTTATTTGATTCATAAATTAAACTATATTATGAAAGATAGCACGCTGCCAAAGTATCGACGCAAGGCGCGTCACATACTAAGGGGCGACTCATCATCCAGAGCCCCAATGACATTCCATCGGCTCTTTCTATCAAGTTTTAGAACGGTAGTTACCCCGGCGGTGACAAGAGCCCGACGGATTATGACATGACGTGGAATTTTGCCGGCACTTCTGATAGAGAATAAACCATGATGACTGAGGTGCTCCATGGCACGCGCAGGGTGTATCGTTGCCATTGAATATAAAAACCGATTGTGAAGTTTATAGTCTGAATACAGAATAATCTGAATTTGTTGCCTTTCCTGGCAGGCCATTAAATACGCCTGAAAAGGGATTTTTGTTAAAAGAACTACTTAAAAATACTTGAGCGTTTCCTAGCGTGCAAAATAAAAGGCGAGAACAAAAAATTCACTTTGAAGTAAAAGTCAGTAAACCGAGCTGATTGCCACTTTTACAGTATTCCGAACGAGACCCTCGTCACTCCTTTTTGGCGCTTTCTGTTGTACATTTACGTATACAAATGCAAATAAGTCTTTCCTTGGCGGAAATAAAAAGTCTAATGCCTTGGAAATATTATTTGGACAGTTATGCGATTCAATTGCTTTTATTAAGTTAACTATCGACTATTTATGTGACTTCGCTAGCGTAAATATCTCGATCTTATCTCGCGTAAGTTATCCCTCTTCCCAGGATAATGAATAAGTTTTAAGTATTATCTCTCTGTTTTAAGTATTTATTATCTAACTAATTTTATTTCATTCGACTATATATGTCTTTATTTTGCGATATCAGTACAGCATTGGTTAATTAAATATTCTTACTAAACTTCATCTATAGTATATAGGTATATATATCTGTATATACATATATATACCTAGTAAAATTTCAAGAAAACGACTGTGATCAACACAGAAAGACGGACAGGCAGATACGTTTTTTTCATCAGGGTTCTGTTTTTTACAAAGTTAATCAGAAAGGTCGAAAAGAACTGGCTGTTCTTATAGATGTATAAAATATCGTCTATATAGTGACAAATGGTACATATAGATCAAACATAACATTTTAATGCACCTAAAAGCTATGCTTTGTGTGTACAAAGAAACCGAGTGGCGTTATCGTAACACGTTCTGAGACGTTGAAACTTTGCTCAGATGATAAATGGATAGTCTACGTGATTCACCAGCGCTGCATTCAAGACAGACTTGCTACCCAGTGAGTTGAATTGTTTTATACGATTGACTGTGTGTAACTATATTGTTTTGGAATATGTATTCTATGTATTTTCTATATCTATATATATAAAAGAAAGTCGTGATAGTTACACTACTTATTACTCAAGAACGGCTGAATCGATTTGGCTGAAAATTCTTGGGCAGGTAGCTTAGAACCAGGAGATGGGGACATAGGATACATTTTGTCCCGTTAGAACCGATAAGTGGCGCTGGAATCGGGTCCTAGATTTTTATTTTTTCAGAGCAGGACAACCAACGTCTGCCGGGGCCGCTAGTGTTTAACTAAAAGCCAATTTTTATGAACCGTCATTAACGCGATGTGGGTTTAATATTATCTTTATGACATGTTGTGCAGCGGGTAAGAGAGAGAGAGAGAGAGAGAGAGAGAGAGAGAGAGAGAGAGAGAAAGGGAGTACGCATGAAGTTTCTTCAAAACATTACAGTACGTGGATAAGGTTTATTTTGTATTTTGTGCAGGTAGGAGTTTAAGTACTTATGGGGATGCTATTAACGTTTATATGATTGTTGAATTTTAATGTAAATATTTATAGTTTTTTTTTAATACAAAACGTAAGCGAACGAAACGTTTATTAATTTGTATCTGCACCGTAGTCACAACCTAGCATAAAGCAGTACTTCATAAATTATATAATAATAGTGAAGAAGTCCCTTAAGATCTGGAAGAGCCAGATATCGGATACTTTTTATCTCGCACAATGTATGAGTTCTCAAGGGATAAATTGATGACGCTTACGTGCTGACGCGGTGGAAAATCTCTGGTTATCGTTTTAATGATAAACATAATTATATTCATAGCATAGTCCATTGGAATGCTATAGTTATATTAATTACTAGCTGCCCCGCGGTCTCTCTCGCGTGGTGATTGAAAATCGTCATAATTCCAAAATAAAAGTAGCCTAAGTTACTTCTTATGACATCAACCACCTGCCAATAAAAGTCCCGTCAAAATCGGTCCAGCCATTTCAGAGATTAGCCGGAACAAACAGACAGATAGACAAAAATTTAAAAAAATGCTATTTTGGTGTATGTACCGTATATATATTAATATGCATGTAGTAAAAAGCGGTTATTTCAATATTACAAACAGACACTCCAATTTATTTATATGTATAGATAAATTTACTAACCATACGTATACGTTTATCAATCTAGCTACTTGTACAATAAAATTAATCAGGTGTTAAATCTGTATCATATGAACACACATGTTTGTAAAAGGTCTTTGCTAAATTGGCTAATGTCGCTTGACTACGACGCAGCAGAATCTCTCTTACAAATTCCTTATTGAATATATTATTAATTATGCGTACTCATACTTACACACACACACACACACACACACACACACAAACACATACACACAAACTCACGTATTATTTATTATTTTCTCTTGATTTAATACTATTATAATATTATGTTCTGTGCTTAATGAAAATATTTAAGCGCAGTAACTATTATTCTAAAAATACAATATAATAATGTAATAATAATAATAATATTTTGATGTGTTTATTATGTTTTGTACTTAATGAACATTAAGTACACTAACTTTATTTTCAATTCAATTACAAAATTTATAATAAGATAATTTTTAAGATCAATTTTATGTCATGTATAGCGTGAAAATATTTTCGATATTTACAAATACAATAATATTTAAGGTATGGAAGAGCGGGATCTTCTGCTACAAGTAAATTTTGCTTAAAAGAAGATTCCAGCAACTGTTAACAAATTGTGCATGTGTTTTCGAAGAAATAAATATTTTCATTTTCATTTCAAATACATCTACAGAGGTAACACTTGGGATTCACCAACATTAATGTTTAACACATATATTTCACAGCAGATCAGCCAGATTCTAAACTCTTAGACTCAGATAGAAAATAGTAGAAGGTAGTTAACCATATATATTGGATCTGTGTAGTTAATAATAATATTCTTTTGGTTGATTGTTTGTCAAATGATTTTGTTACACAGAATAAGGCGTAACGAAAAAATTAAGATAAAAGTTTTATTAAATTCTTGTGCAAAAAGTGTCAGGCGAAAGTTTATAACATAAAGTTATTTTTAAGTTGAGGCCGGAATCCAGTTCCACTCGTTTATTTTTTGCCGCGTAATTTAAAATTCGTCTGTATAATTTCCGGAAGGACTTGTTTTGTTCACGACAAAGTGGACATAAAAAGGGTATTTTAAACAAATTAAATGTATAAAAAACTTCATTTGAAAATCACAGGAGACCCTTGTCAACCTTCGCTTGCGTATTTTAGCATAAAAAAGATTAAGTGATATTCGTGGAGTAATTTATGCATGATGTTAAAGAGATGGCCCGCGGTGCTGCTGTGTGTTTACAAAGCCCTTAAACGAAGATAAAACCCAGGGTAGGTTATAAAAGTGGTACTCTTGTTAAGTGCTTAAGCTTCGGGTTTAACTTCACACTTAAGGTCATTGCTAATTGAATTATATACAGCCTAAGCATCTGTATATGTTGTCGCAACATTCGAGACTAGTTACGATTAAAGGAGACGCGGCCTTTTAAACCGACTTCGAAAAAAGGAGGCGGTTCTCAATTCGTCGGGATCTTTTATTTTGTTGTTCCTTTTTTTATGTATGTTCGCCGATTACTCCGTGATTTATGATCCGATTTACGTGATTCTTTTTTTTGTTCGACGCGGAATAGCTTCCAATTGGTCCCTTAAAAATTTTACATAGTTTGGCCCATTAGTTTTCATTTTATGAACATTTTTCATGGAAATAAGTTTCACTCCGTTCCATATGTACACCGATTACTCTGAGATTTATGGGCAAAACAAATGTAATGACTTGAGATGTGACTTAGAAAAAGCGTTATATTTTTCTATTACAAAATAGAAAACTTCACGACGAGAAATCTTAACATTAGGGTTACAAATAAAATAAGTTATCGATTACCACAATTGATTTATGTGAATCAATTTCAGTAATTAATAATATTAAAAGACTTATACCACTCGTTCGATTCATTCAAAATAATTAAACCTACTACTGTTATAAAAATAAAAATATAACAAAAATAATTTTTAAAATCACTCTCATTTTTACAATCTGGGGCCAAAAACGTATGAAAGGGTATCTGTCTCCTTTCTCTTTGTACTTTTTTTTTTATCTAATTTACAATTTTATATCACTTTGCGGAAGTTACTTACAATGATTCTGAATTATGAAACTGGTATTTTTTTTATTAATTTATATTAGAAAATATTTCCAGTCAACCTATTAATTGTCTGCTTCATTCAGGTAATACAAGTAATTTTAATTCCTTTTTAATTCCATTTTAAAGTTTCTGAGTGTGGTTGATAGGGAACAGCGATCAGACTTGGAATTTTCAATTACTATATTATTATGACAGCTAATTGAAAAAGTAATTATTTCAAATGTAGTTAATTAATTCTGGGCTTCGATTTAACTCAAACTTAAATGTAGTTCATAAAATTTTCTAGATGTTTAGTTTTTAAGAAACAAGTGCTTCATTTTAAAAGTTTAATAAACTTTCGATGCTTAAAATATAAGTAAAAATTTTGCAATACTAATTTCACAACGCTATTGTTATGAGCTACAGGACTCGAATTAAAATGCCGTTGGAATTACTATAGAATTTATAAGAACTATACAAACATGTACACAGGTACAAATATAACTGGACGCAAACAGTACAAAGTACACAATTCAATAACACGCGCAAAGTACGTCACTATATAGCTTATCAAATTTACGTCTTGCTCGTGTTGTAATCCTAGCTTGACTGCCCCATCCCTCCGTTCGGGCATTCCTTTTTTTATGTACAAATACAATGCCTCGATGCAAAACAATAATTTCCAAGAATTAGTTCGACACATCTGCCTAGTGACTGCCATAAAACAAGTTCCATAATAATAGAATATTTTTCTTAATTACAAATTTCAAACACAAAGTAAACAAAAGACGTCCAAATCCGGGAAAGGTAATAAACCAGATTTATAGCAGGCAAATGTGTATTCAATTTTTGTCGGCATGTAATACTACAGAAATATTGTTAGTAAAAAAAGTTATTCATTTCGAATAGGAAGTTAAACATGGCCTCTATTGGAGATGATTAATAGTTTGAGGAGTGAGAGGCTCCATTGTAATTGTAGGCATTCACGCCTTCCCTTAATGGAAAATGCGTAACACAAATAACCCGTTTCAAATAATTGTCATGCAGGAAATCAGAAACCTTAATTTACTTTTGGGCATTTTGTTACAAAAATGAACTTGAACAATCAGTCAAGTGATGTAACTCTACGGACAGTGAAAGGGGCCGTAAAGGGAACGAACGTACACTTTCTTGTTTCTTCTAGCTACAGAACTCAATATAAACGTGTAGATAATTTTATTTTAATTTTATTTTATTTGAGGGGTTAACAGCTGTAGTCTTACAAACTAAAGTTTTACAAAGTAACGTTACAGAGATAGCTAAACAACAGCTATTCATAAACCTCCACAGATGGCAGAGAAATAAAAATAAAGTATTAAATACAGTAATTTTAGAAAAACGATAACAATAATATGAAAATTTTGTGACCAGAAAACTAATTATTATTAAAATAGGCTATGATTAAAGTTGCATTTATGGATGCTAGACTATCCACAAGTCAATGTCAACATGATTCGACTTGCTGAGTTTGTTGAATTCATTCACTGATCTAACAAAAAATGAGTGGCGTCTGAAGGGTGTACGAGTCCAGGGTGAATGAAGCAGTTTTCTAGGGCGTACAAGACTAGGGGGAACATACAAATGTAGTTTCTCGATGAGACTAGCCCCGTGAATTTTGGACTGAGCAATTTTCACAAGAAACGTTTATCAGAAATATTCCTTCGAATTTTCAGGGGCAGAAGATGGAATAGGGTACAGCGCTTAATATAACCGGTATTTTGAATTTAAAATTGATAAATCTAGTGATTTTTTTTGAATGAGCTCTTATCTATCAGAGTGAACTACGAAACATGGATTCCAAATTTGGCTTGCATATTCGAGGTGACTACGGACAAAGCTACAAAGTTGAAAGAGCTAGAGCATAATCGAAAGTATCCCATATATCAAAACCTTCTTAATAAATCTCGTTTAACCTAATTTTCGTTATTTTCAAGTATTTAAAAATATTTTATACCTTATTAACTATAATGAAGAGATTAATGAACATATGTGAAGCGAAAATCGTTTTGTCAGGATCGTCGCAATTGGATACCCATCATTGTTAGCCCCATGAGTAACAGGCGTGATAATGTGTACACACATGCACGCTCACACTCACACAATATACGAGTACGTAGGAAAGCGTTTAGCATTTTGGGAATGCTCCCCACCAACAGCCATCTAGACTACAGGTTCTGCCTGTAAATATAATTAATTAATTAATATTTTTTGAGATACTTTAGTTTATAATTTAATTTTAGTTTAATTATTTTTAAAATGATATGGTCGTTTAGAGGGAGACCACTTTTTACAAAATTGGAAGTGATTATGCCTACTTGCCTATACATGCAATAAAAAAATTAATTAGCAAACATCAACATGACTTTTGAGATCTGAATTATAACAATCCCATATGCATATAAACTATTTAATCCCTTAATTACGTATATAGTGGCTATCCTCAATTTTCATTTTTTCCTAATTACTCCATGTAATTATGTAGAGGTATAGTATACTTAGCATGCGTCTCTTCCAAATTTCATCAATAAAGACGAAGTAGTCCCAGACAGAAATAATAAAACTGTGATATTCATATGGATTGACTAACGATTTTATCAAAATTTCTACAGTACCATAAAAAATGGTGGTCCCTAGTTGTGTATTTATTAAACGTTATTATTAACTGCTCATTTGTTGATTTCTGTTGTAATCATTGATTGATTTAATGAAGTGACGGTGTCTTGAGACTACGTACGCTTAGATATATATAGGTAGCTCTTCCTGTAGCAATATCTCATGGGCGTCTAAGATCGTTATTGTCGCGAGGCACAAGACTTACCAGAAAATGGATTGACAATGGAATACCAGGAAGAACGAGCAAAGTGGAGTAGATTGAATAGAAAGAGAATTCTAAATAATAGACAATATTGTAGTTACCTGAAACAAAGTAGGTGATCATTTAATCGACTCAGTAACAAATTTTGTTCCAAGACAGCGTTTTAATTTATTGATTCTGAAAATGGGATCATACACTTGTGTTATAACGGGTATTTAGTTTATATGAAAATTTGTGATTCGCATATAATAATTAGGTTTTCGGCAAGCATTAAGTACATTTATAGCTAAAAACTTCAAGTTACATCTAGGGCAGCATTAAAATACGTATTTGTGTTTATCCTATTTTTAACCGACTTCAAAAGGAGGAGGAGGTTCCCAATTCGTCTGAATCTTTTTATTTTTACTTTTTTTATGTATGTTCACCGATTACTCCGAGATTTATGATCCGATTTACGTGATTCTTTTTTTTCGACGCGGAATAGAAGTCATTTGGTCCCCTAAAAATTTGACATAGTTTGGGCCCGTAGTTTTCATTTAATAAACATGTTTTGTGAAAAAAATTCTATTCTGTTCCATATGTACACCGATAACGTTGAGATTTATAATTTTTAGTTTGGCCAAGTAGTTTTCATTTTACGATCATTTTTTTGTTTCCGTTTCTTGGGACCTATATTTTTTAAGGAGCGCGGCACCTTTCGTAGGTCTACTCATCATAGCTAGACACTAAAAAGTAACAAATAAAAAAAAACTTCGTTTAAAAAACCGTCTTCAAAAAGATTTACTTTATCTAAGAGTCTTTTCTTGTTTTCTCACTATTTGTATGTCGACCGACTTGGAACCCAATTTATTTGAGTATTTCGAAATCTACTTTTCTACCCGATTTTAAACCAATAGTCGTTCTCCAAAAACAGCCAAGGGCTTGATTGAATTACGTTAAACTCTCCGGGCATGTTCTGCGGTCAAAGTTTACGCCAAATTGAACAAGACAACGAGAAAGTTGAAGCTCATTTAAAATACTTTCCTTGGTAAATATAAATCATTATTGATGCTTCACGTAAATAGTGTATTATTTAAAATATTTCTCTACAAGAAATTTATTAAATTTATTAAAACGTTTACAATTCCAAAATACACACACACGCACATACACAGGCACACATGTATACACACATATATATTGAACTAGATTTGGATTTAAATTTTTTTATTTTATTTTTTATTTATTAAATTTCTGTTCCAGGCGCCCTTTTCAATTTGACATCATATTGTTTACAAAAACAGGCAGACGGACACTAGAGGCAGACCATAAGAGTCCCTTTTTATCTAAGATATCGGAATCGTAAAAATAAGTTTAAATATATAAGCAAAGTCACAATTTCCACTTTGCAAATAAATTCTCATCACCATTTCCAAAGATTGAAATGTATGAAAATTGGATTGAAATAAAGGAGGTTGGGCTGGCGTTTTACATTTTGTCCGTATTGTGTGAGTTCCGAAGAAACTTTACAGAAAGAATAAAGTTTGCACTCTCATAGGAAACTTCTAACAAATGCTTGCAAAATGCCGCTGTCTTATTGCCTTCTCCAAACTTATTTCGCAACTTTTCAATCCTCCGCCTACTTACAACTTCTCCCATCAAAATGACTTCGCTTAAGACGATACAAATAACAGTATTCTAAAACAAACCTACGATAAGCGTAACAAGATCCCCTATAACATATGCGTCTCGAAACTTTGGTGAGAATTATTGCTACACACAATTTTATGGCAGAAAAATCCAGTAAAGTTTGAACCTAGCTGGAATATTGGAATAATGTTTGAGAAATCAAAATACATATTATATAATATAAGCTAATAGCGTCTCAGTGCCTGGAATCGGGTATTTTTTGTTTTTAAGGGGAGAGGGATAAGTTATTTCAATGTGTAGGTTTTATCACGATCATTCCCTTTATTTAGCAGCACGTAGTAATTTTTAATAATATGATTATTAGATTAGATTATCGCCCTAAGTGGTATGTTTCCGAGCCAAGATTCTAACCCACGTTATTGAAATATAACGTTAGTGCGTTAGCCAATATGCCAACACAACTTTGAAGTATTTCCACGATATCGCTTATATTAGTAAAAATATTATAATACTTACGGCCATAAGTTCTTATATCTTACCGAACGTTCATTTGGCTTACTATCGGTGGTAAGTTAAATAATGAATGAATTAATGGAAACTCTTTATTGTTCACCATAAACTTACATCTAGACAATTGATATGGGCATTTGCATTAGAACAATGGGCGGCCTTGTCGCTTATAGCGATCTCTTCGAGGTAACCTAGTGTCTAAGGAGATTTTAAACGAAATTTCAATATAAAATTTTTGGTGGTGTATTATAAATAAATAAATGAATAATAAGATATAGGAACCAGCCCTTAACCGATTTTGACTACAACTACCACTACACACTACCAACTCTTATTTCCGAGCCGACCGTGTGATCCCATGTATGTAGCTTATACAACATATTTTGGGAAGGAATATGCGGCCACAATTTGGACAGGTCACAAATTTTAAAAATATTTATAGATTATTACAATAGAAGTACCAATGGTAAAGGTGCCTTTCGTCATGGCTAGCAAGCTTTTTTATTCGCTTTTATTCAGCGCACTGGATTTTATGTTTTAAAAGGTGCGTTAACTCCAAACTATTTTTGACATTTGATTTGCTACCGCCGTGGTTCAAGTCTCAAATTTTCATTTGTCTTTTTGAGCACACTTATTTTATATTAATCGCATTAGTAGATGTATTGTACTGCGGTGAATGAACACCAGCTACAATAAATTTCCTTAAGTTGATCTTAAAAATAACATGTTGGTTTTTATTTGATATGTGTATGTACGTACAGCATACATACAGCAGTACGCTTTCATGTGCGTCTTTCGTTTTTGAAGTGAAATTTCTTTATCGGCGTTGGAACAAAATTTACCGTCACTTTTTTCGGTTACGTGCCATCTTTTCCCTGTTTCATTTATTTAACCAATTTCTGTAAAGTTGCAAATAGTAGATCTTATAGAAAAATAAGGTCATAAAGAAGTTTCACTTCTTACGAGTGTACATACACGCACACATTTTTTTTTCTGGCATATGCCTGATGTATGACAACGCTTGCCGGTGAATCTTAAAACAATCAATATGGCATATCATGCTTGACATGAGAGATATTGTAAATTGATTACGCAAAACGACCTTAAAGGCTCACTAGTATGGACAAACTCAAACGTTTGTTACAAAGTGTGAATACCTTTCATGATACATTGCAGCTAGTCCATTGAAATTTTACATGAGCTTTGCATTTCTTACAGGACGCAATTTTATTTTTGGGAGATGTGTGGGGGGGGTCATTAAAGCTTAACCTCAAGTTTGTGGGGTCGCCACCCTTGTCCCCCGGCCACCATCTTGGAAAAAGGGGTGAAAATACTTTTTTCGCGATATCTCGGAAACTATGCGTCTTACAAAAATATTGTAAAGTCAGAATTTGTAGCAAATTGTTTTGCCTACAAATATGTTTATATAACTTTTTGCCCTAAATTAAAAATTAAAGAAGTTATAAGAAAAAAAGCGAGACATTTTTTAATCATTCCTAACTCTTTTATTTACCATAGGTCTTACCAAATTTAACTTATCGAATGTTAAGCAGGTAGCAAAGGTCCCCCGTTTTCCCCGTCACCTATGAGGTAGAGTCCGTAGGCGCGTTTTTTTATGTATGTTCTGGCGAAACATGCAGCAACATTATGGAAATATCAAAGTTAATGGAAGAAAATTAATTTGATGATGAACTTCCAACTATGTCTCCAATTTTAACTCCTATCATTTCTCAAACTTTCACATTTGACGTTGATTTAGATTCTGAGCCACAGCCTGGACCATCGAAGAAAAGTCGATTAGAGTAGCTAGCTAATAAGTGATAAAAAATATTATGATGTCGAGGATTACCTTATAAGCAAAGATATCCGTGGAGTAGGCCTACTGGGGATACTACGTAAAAAAAACGCGCCTACGGTCTCTACCTCATAGGTGGCGGTGAAAACGGGGGACCTATTCTACTTGCTTAAGATTCGATACGTTAAAATTGGCAAGTTCTATGGTAAAGAAAAGAGTTAGGAATGAATAAAAAATTTCTCACTTTTTTGCTTATAACTTCTTTAATTTTTAATTAAGGGCAAATAGTTATATAAACATATTTGTAGGCAAAACAATTTGCTACAAATTATGACTTTGCAATTTTTTTGTAAGACGCATAGTTTCCGAGATATCGCGAAGAAAGTGTTTTCACCGCTTTTTCCAAGATGGCGGCGGGGCACAAAGGTGGCGACCCCTCAAACTTGAGGTTAAGCTTCTATTGACCCCCCCACACATGTCCCAAAAATAAAATTGAGTCCTCTAAAAAATGCAATATTCGGTCCTTAAATTGTAAGATTTCAAGCAATGTGTACGGTGAATTCTTTCATTGCATGATACATTTCATGTTACGTTTCACCAGTCTGTACGCACCTTAGAGAAAACATATACAACGACCCCGTGATCGCTGTAGTTCCATTTTTAAAGAGTTGAATTACAATTTACATCTAATGGCTGCGATGTTCATTCTCTTTTTAACAGTTAAAGTATTTTTTATTGTGTAAGTAGTGCTGAAACAAAAGCAACAAAGCTTCTTCTAAGAATTTATTTGGTAAAAACTAAAACAAAAGCAACAAAGCTTTTTCTAAGAATTTATTTCGCAACAACAAAATAAATTCGTAAAAACGAAATAAATTCTTAGAAAAAGCTTTGTAGTAAAATTATAAGAAGAATATCTAAACCTGATTAAAGCTTTGTAACGCAAATGCTCTCTAACGAACACTCTGAGCAGCTTTGTTGTTACGCTGCCCAATCACCAGGCGTATTCTTGCCACGCTTATGAGTCTCCGAGCATAGTAGGATAAGTCCGTAGCACCTTTGACTCCCGATGAGTATATTCTTACATGTACAATTGTTCGGTCCTTGCCTATAATAAGTAGGTAAAACATCGCTCCTCTGATTTTGTTGACTACCCTCTTTCTGTGTGAGGCGACGGCCAATGCATAGCAGGGTAGGGGCAGCCATTTTTAATTAACACGCTTTTATTAGCTTCACCTGTATGTATGTATATATGTTTGTAACCGACCCTTTTGAGCTCGATTTTGTCCTACTTTGAACGATCAGATTTAATTCAAACTTTGCACACCTGTCAAAGGTCGATGACAATGCATTAATATAGTACCATGGAGCTGATCTGATGATGGAGTCGGAAGGTGGCCATAGGAACTCCTGTACTAAACAAGATAGACCCGTCGTGTTTGGGCTCGTATGTTTATATCGCGTGACAGTGCAATAATATGTTACCATGGAGCCGATCTGATGATGGAGTCCGAAAGTGGCCATAGGAACTCCTGTACTAAACAAGATAGACCCGTCGTCTTTGGTCTCGTTTTACTTGTCTTGGCTAGCACTCTGCTGCTACATGATATGCAGGATCTCAAAAGCTTGTATTTAAAAACATTAAAAAAAATTCAACTAAAAAATGAAAAATAAATAATAGTTAAAAAAAAACTAAAAAAACACGCTTTCAAAGCGCTTTTTAAGATATTAAAGAAGAAAAAGCGCATTGAATACACCCCACACTTTTTTTAAGACCCCATTCATCTGAAACCAAATTTATTAATTTTATTTTCTGTTTTTTAGTTGGATTTTTTATGAAAGCGTGTTTTTTTAGTTTTTTTAAAACTATTGTTTTTGAATTCAATTTATCAACGTTTTCGACGACATCGCGCCGTATGCTCACCTGTTTTAAATAATTATAACTACTGGCCGTGCCAATAACTTTCAAAGACCTAATCTGTGTACAGTGGTAGCTCTAAAGTGAAACATAGTGCCGTGCTCTGTTCCCGAGTGCAACCTGAACCGAGCCAGGAGAGGGCTGATCTCAAGGCTGGTGGAGCTTCTGCTTTTATAGTGCAAGGATTTAAGTGATATCTCCGCTATACAGTCCACAGAAATCGAATCACTATAACCTGTGGGTGAGTATCCCACACCAATCAATATTCCATTTTAATATTCTGTTCACCTCAGGTTTGTATCGTGCATCATTATATCAGCATATCATATCGGTTTAATTTTACACCTTTCAATTCTATAGTTACCGGTGAAGATTTTCTTGCATATACCATGATATTACTAAAGAAATTCTTTGCTGATGGGTCTCACGCACCTGGTATTATATTATATTACAATATATTATTAATTTAATGTATCATAAGGATTATATTCATGAACATTTTATTTGGATAAAACTCAATTTCCCTTTGACATAGAATTTTTCAAAAGACCCATACTCCCGCAGCTATTTCTCTCCAACTGATGTGGTGTACTTTTTGGCCCGATTTAATCTAACTAATATTTTCTTTGTAACCGAGTTTTTATCTCGACAGAAACGTGTGTTTTTAGCAATCAGAGCGTCTCTGTCGGCAATCACAATAAATTTAATAGGTAGAAAATATTTATTTAGAACCCAATGGCAATTTAGTGCGGTCATTAAAAGCTTTACGAGCGATCTTCCGCTATCACCGGTAATAATCTGATTTTAGCTGCCACTATAAATCGATTCGCATCTGGTTGTTCGTTTCCTGTATCATTGAATTGTTGGATGAAATTTGGTATTGTGTTCATTATTTTTGTATTATGAAGTAGAATCAAAATGTTATGAGAACTTGCTTTTCTCTCTACTCAACTTCAAACGATATCAAATTTTAATAATAGTGTAAACAGATGTTGTTGGAACTTATTACAATGTGTTTTTTCAAATTTGAATATAAGGTGTAATGTGATAACTTTTGTATTTGTCACTTGTGGAAAATTTCTCTAACAGCTTCTGTAAGACAAATATAATTTTAGAAGGGAATTTTATTTATTATGTTTTCGCTATTAAATACATCCCTATTAATATTATAAATGCGAAAGTAACTCTGTCTGTCTGTCTGTCTGTTCCGTTTTCACGTAATAACTACTGGACCGATTTGGCTGAAACTCAGAATATATATATTTTCGATACCGAGGATGAACATAGGATACTTTTTATCCCGAAAAATGGGATAGTTTCCGGGATAAAATGATATTTGTCTGTTTGTTTGTTATGCTTTTACGGAAAAACTACTGGACCGATTTGGCTTAAATTCGGCACGTATGTAAATTAAATACTGAGGATGGACAAGGGATAATTTTCATTTTGGCCTTTTTGGTAATTTTGGCCTATTTGGTAATTTTGGCCTTTTTGGTAATTTTGGCCTTTTTGGTCATTTTGGCCTATTTGGTAATTTTTCCTTTTTGGTCATTTTGGCCTATTTGGTCATTTTGGCCTTTTTAGTCATTTTGGCTTATTCGGTCATTTTGGCCTATTTGGTCATTTTGGCTTATTCGGTCATTTTGGCCTATTTGGTCATTTTGGCCTCTTTGGTCATTTTGGCCTATTTGGTCATTTTGGCCTCTTTGGTCATTTTGGCCTCTTTGGTCATTTTGGCCTCTTTGGTCATTTTGGCCTATTTGGTCATTTTGGCCTCTTTGGTCATTTTGGCCTTATTGATCATTTTGGCCTTTTTGGTCATTTTGGCCTCTTTGGTCATTTTGACCATTTTGATCATTTTGGCCTTTTTGGTCGTTTTTTGCTATTCCGTCATTTTAGCCATGTCGGTCACTGTGGTCTTTTGGTCATTTAGACCATTTTGGCCTTTTTGGTCAAGTTTTGTAATTTATTTTGTTGACAGATAGACGGGGGATAGTATATATAATTAGCGATATAAAATGAAGTGAATCTTCCGTGGGCAAATACATAAAAACATTGTAATATAATATAACCTGTAGCACTTGCTCTTTAAACAAGAGACACGCACTAGAGGTTAACCCGCGGCGCAGCCGCGGGGTAAACTCTAGTATTATATAAAATAATTAACAACAGAGGTAATTGATCGAGATATTATATGTGGTGTTAAAAAGTAAAAATTTGAACAAACTAAATATGCGATTAAATGCCTCAAACGTGAATAAATAATGTCCGAACAACTGTTTAAAAATTCGCTTGTCCATTTTACATGACATATTCTATGAAACAAGTTCACCAAAGTTCGATGCAGTCTACAAACTATGAAAACAAATTTTTTAAACGAGATTCATACAAAACTGAGCTAAAAGTGAACGAGCATTGGCTTGCGATATTCATGTCAAAGAGAAAATCAATTTATTCTGGTGCATTTTTCTTATATGATTTTTTTTATATACTCTGATTTAACTATTATGGTGCGCGCAAGCCCATTGACAGCTACGTCCAGTCTTTTTTTGTCGTTGATTAAGAATGATGAACTTGTTTTATAACCGATTATATTCAGTTATATATTCAATCATAAGCATCGAAGGTCAACGCTAATATCAATAGCAATTACGTAATATAATATAGGTTAATTACAATAATTTATTTATAAAATTTCGATCATACATGTTCAATTGTTCACTAAATTAATCGTTGGATTTTACAAGACCTGATTGCACTGTAGAAGTTTAAACATCGTTTCGCTTGAGGGGTACATAATTAGAATCTTTATTTCGTCGAAGTTATTCCATATTTTGGGGCATAAATTATTCAGCAATAAAACTCATTTCAGAAAAGAGAAGTTCCTATGGAGATGTTCGCTATCGCTTACTGCTTAATTTTTTGGCGATAATTGTTAGATTTAATTGACTACGTCCCAAAAATGGGTTAATTCATATAAAAATAAAGAAAGTTAGTGTAGAATAGGCTACAGATGTTGAAAGCTAACGTCAGGTAGTCAAGAATATAGTTAGAGGCCAACACGAGTAACTAAACTTTTAATCCACCAGTTCAAAAAGTTAGACCAACGTGAATTAAGTTTGAAATAGTGAGCAATTAAGTTACAATTTATACCGCTGGTCGGAAAGTACATGTGTGAGCATGGCCAGCCATTTTGGTAATCTATTCTTTACACGTACGAAGTATGTATTAGTTTCTACGTAGCTGCCAACGCTCACCACTTTTAAGTTGTAATAGCCTTGGAAAATAGATACTAGGACTGACAAACGCCCAGCAAATACGTAACACAACTTAAACTTGTTACGGCGGCGTAGTCTAAACCAGGCGTAGTAGCCATCCAGACAGGCAATAACCTTACCACATGGCTGTGGGTTGTTTTGTCACCTCCTACTATAAGCTGCTCTCTGCGCATTCTACCGATTGTGTAACGGGGAGTGTTCCGAGGAACTGTTTAGAATGGTGTCATTTTATTTCTACAATCGTATCGCTCGCCATCGCCTGGGCACTCATCCCCACTTCCTCGAGTCGCTTCGCCCGCGTACGTAACGGTTCTCTACAACGTTTATCTTACGTATCATGGGGATTTGTAATGAGCTCCCAGCTAAGGTTTTCCCATAGCGCTACGGTATGAAGTTTATCAAAAAAAGTGTGATAAAATTTCTTCGAGGCCTCCAACGCGTTGATAACATCTCTAGTGTTGCAAACGTCCTTAGATGACGGTAACCGCTTTCCAACTGGTGGGCAGTCAGCCTGTCTGCTGTACTTCAGCTATAAATAAAACTATATTTTTTTAGGTACTTTTAAGAATTATCAGTATTGTTTTATAAAAGGTACCAACGACAACACTAATTTCATAAAGGCATTAGAAATTATATTGACAACTAAACGCTATGGAAGAATTTTTTATAGGTCATTCAATTCATCATTAATCCGCTCCTCACAATACCCATTGCTATAACTTATTAGGGTCATTATGAACTTTTACCATTGTAACATTGTTTCATAATTATATGTAATAATGATTGACAGATTGAGTATAGTTGGTATTTTTGGTAAAATGCTTTATAAAGGTTTCGGAGACAATTGGCTACAATACGTTCGTCGCCTACCACTACTATACGGATCTATCGTTTGTGCGCATTCTGATATGGCTTAATCGATTCTATTATTCCCCAAAGCATACAAATAGGTACCTTCTCGGTATATCTGACGATATGTAGTCGCAGCTGTCTATCAACAACTCTAACAGCAGGAGACTTGCTAAGATAATTCTGGCTTTGGATGGTATAACCCAAAATACCTCTATCACCTTGATATCGCAAGCACTAGCAGACGGAATATCTCTACATGATGTTTCCAAAAGATCTCTATCACACGGGAGAAATATTCAAGGAAATATATTATAATGAACATCCGGCTAGTGGTAAATAGCGTTTTCAAAAGGATGTGAAAATCATCATTTAATAATTTAAATTTGTGGCAAGTATCTATCTTTTGCTTTTTGTTTATAACTAAGATATGTCCACGACTTTGACCACACTTGACCTGAAATTATCGCGGGATTTCCGGGATAAAAAATGGTGTAGATTTTAAGTCTAAGAATTAGCTGCCGATAAACGAAAACCCTATCGAAATCGGGTACGTAATTTTATCCTTAATACTGAACAAACAGACAAACCGACAAACAGACAAGATATTTTAAAAAAATACATCGTGTTTTTCATCGTTTATATAGTCTATTCCAGTTGATTTTTTTAAATAGCTTCAGTGTACAGACACGCCATGTTTAGAATTTATTATTATAATATTATAAATTTAAATCAAGTTAATATAAGATAATGAAAATTATTATGAAAAGAGGGTTAATGGTTTTACAAAATTATGGTTTTACGTTCTCGGAAACAAATTAATACCTTTTTCTAAGAAACGATTAAACTCATTAAGATATTTTAAAGAAGATCCAATAAAAATATAACATTATTTTAGATTCATAGTAGGGATATAATAATTGTTTAAACAATGTATAGTATAGCTTTTTGCCGATAAGACCGCCCTCTATACATAATTATATATAGATTTCTGTAAGTTTATTTTTTTATTGGTGTACACTAAAGTGTTTCTATCTATAAAATATATGAAATATAATTTGTAATTAAAAAAAATACAAATAACTATGATCTATTTATTTATATCACGCTTGTTCCCTTCGCTACGTTTTGCTTCATCTACTATCAATACTATTATTAATCTCTTCATGCAACTTTATTAGACGTGGTTTTACCTGATTTATTCTTCAATGGGCAAATTCTAATTTTACTAATATTTGCACACCTACATAGTAAAACTGCATATTTAAATCGATTAAATTACATTACCCATAAAAGACGGTGATCTGGGCTCAGTATTCTACTTATAGTCTTGAGGGACTGTGGGTAGAATACAATACAAATAAGTTTAGTTTTCTTACATTGTATTCAATAGTATGTAATTTTATAATTGTTCATTATTACATAAATTAAATTGTATACTGATTAAAAAAGTACAGGAGGCTCTAAATCTTATTTGTACTAATATTATAAATGCGATTGTTTGGATGCATGTTTGGTGCTCATGCTAGAACGGCTGAACGGATCTGTATAAAATTTGGTACAGGGATAGATAGTCTGGAATAGCGCATAGATTACTTTTTGACACGCATGTTTTTAACGCGAACTAAGCCGCGGGCAAAAGCTCGTCCAGATATAAACGGTAAAATAATAATCCGAAGATCCTCCGTATTTATTCTCCGAAGATACTTATGTTTACTCCCCCCCCTAATTGGATGAAAGTCCATCTTTTGCATGTTCGTAATTTTTTTTCCCAAAATAATTTTCCCCGTATTGAGATGATCCGTTTTACACGGAAAATAATATTTCACAAGGGAAATTTCGTTGGTTGAATATGTAATGTATATCCTAGTTTGTTGTCATAATCTCAGCCATTTCAACTTTACGGCCAGCAATATGGCGGGACATCAAGTTGCCGAACATATCTTTTATGAGGAATTATGAAAATATCACAGAGATAAGAGGAGGTGGGGGACGGTCGCTGAAATTTAGCCCTCAATAAGACCAGGATGACAAACGAGCGGGTCCGTGACTGGGCGGAAACTAGCGAAATAGATGTATGGCAAAGCCACAAGGGACAAACACGCATAAGGTTTTTATTACAAATGTTACTAGCAAACTGTGCTGAGATATTTCCAAACACTTAAGAAGTTGTGTAAGGTTTTGTTGGAAAATATTTCACAAACAGTTCGTGATTAAAGGTTGAATGTATTTATTTACTGAACCGTCATAGAATGAGACCATACATACCGTAGTGGGATACCGCTGAGCACATCTTGAAAAACTGAAAATAAAGGACTTTTTATGAAGTCAATAGGTAGTGCGATATTAGCTCTCAAATTTAGGAACATTTTTTTCCCCTTCCCCCTTTTTTCCCTTTTAACAACGAGGTAAACATTTCAAAAGTACAAGGTAGTAGAATTTAAAAACACTCATCGAAATTTAGCTTATTTTTTGTAAGTTTTTTAAATTAAAAACCAAAAAATAAATATTTAGCTGACTTCTGTCTACAACATCTCGAAGTCTGTGCCAAGTTAAACATAAAAGAACAACAACAAATTTACAAAGTCGATTTTGCTTTTGTTATTTTTTTAGCCTTAACCACCTATAGAAATTGTATAACTGGCACTCGTTTACGAATTTGCCATCTCACTCTTGGGCGTATATGCTCTTAAACAAGGTTTACTCTCTCAATTTCCTTGCGAACCAAAAATCAGATCGTGACTTGTTGACTATGGGACCATTTCGGGAGTTAATAAAAACGATTTGAAAATCGGTCCACATTTGACAGAGAAAACGCATAACATGCTTACAAAAAAATAGCGCCTGTAGAAAGTGTTTTACTAGTACGCGTACACACAAGCTTTTCTAATAATTTACGCCTACGGCGTTCTTTAATAAGGGCCATACTCGATACCCCTGAGATTTGACCCACTCATCTGGACCTAACTTGGTGACTATGGGACTACGTTCGTTCGTACGTACGTTCTTTACTTACGAGTAAAAAAAAACTATTTTAAAATTGGGTTACAATTGATGAAGATATCGTGTTACAAAGTTGGTTAACAATTTTCGTGAGTTTCTCTAATTCTTTGAAATCCACTCATCAGACCCTGACTTGGTGACAATGGGATCAATTTGGGAGTATTAGATTAAAAGAAACATTTAGAACAGCGGTTCACTGTTGACGGACAAATCGAGTTACGAACATACAAAAAAAAACAGATACGAATTAAGAACCTTCTCCTATTTGAAGTGTTCAAATAGTATTTTTTTGTTTTTTCGGGGGCAATTCTTCTATTCTTTCTATTTTTGGCGAATTGGCTCCAACGCTACTGACGCTGATTCGGCCAATGTCACAGTAACAGGGGGAATTCTTATTGTGGACTTACCATCGGTAATCGTAGTGGGGGTGTATGGTATTCGTGATGTCGGGGACGCACTAACACTCCCAGAGATCTGCTATTGTCAGCCAGATCGGGAGGATATTCACTAAAGCCTCTCGCCGTTCTTCCAGATATTGTATGTCTGGCCTGCGGGTTCTCTTGTGCATTTACCTCTAGGTCTGATGGCCTATGGCCAGTCATGAATTTTCTTCTTACAAGTTCTTTTAAATTTCCCCCGAACTAAACAGTTAATGCTTGCTTGTCACTATTATGGAACCTTTTATTGTTTACGATGCAAAACGCACTTGTGTGGATTTTGAAATCTTAAGACTTCCCATTAAATTATAACGCTATTACGAAAAAGTCCATTGTAGGACATTATTCACATTACTCTTAAAGTAATTTGGAAGAATAAATTGCGAATAAGTAAAAAGGTTTCATTTGTATGAGAGCTTTGTGCAATATATGGCTAAGTGTTTACACAAAACTTTCCGTGAATACAACCCGAAAGATTTTTCCAATTTAGCGAGAAAGGCTCAAATGCTGGAGAGGTCACAAAGCGAATAGTAAAAATACATTCCCTATACGTGACCGTAACTTTCGCTACCCGAGAGACATGAGTGCCCGAGCATGATATAAACGAAATGTTATTCCGAAACTAGAAAATCTTGAAGACAAACACATGTCGACGTTTAGATCTACAAGTATGTCCTTTGGATTATTGCTCATAGTTGCTGAAAAAAATATTGTTTCATTTATTAGGAACCCTTTTTTTTAATAAATTTCTAACTACTGCAGTAGTGTTGCAGTACCATGTTATCATATTATTATTCAATGAACAGAGCAATGTCGTATACGAACTTTATGGTATAGAATCCCAAGCTAGAGGTTCGCGTTCTAACAGTGTAGTATTTGCTTTGCTTAAAAAAATAAAAACTTCGTTTAAAAAAACCGACTTCAAAAACTGAAAAACTAAAATGTATAAAATAACTTATTTCTAAAGCTATTATTATTAATATATATTATCTAAAACATCTGAAAATCGGTGCTTAGTAATTTTCAAAATATAGTAATTTTTATGTTTTACTTTGCACCGACTTCAAGATGTTTTACATATAATATATATTAATAATAATAGCTTTAGAAATAAGTTATTTTATACATTTTAGTTTTTCAGTTTTTGAAGTCGGCTTTTTTAAACGAAGTATTTATTTTTTATTTGTTACTTTTTAGTGTCTAGCTATGTATGGGTGGACCTACGAATGGTGCCGCGCTTCTTAAAAGATATAGGTCCCAAGAAACGGGAACAAAAAAATGATCGTAAAATGAAAACTACTGGGCCAAACTATGTCAAATTTTTAGGGGACCACATGGCAGCTATTCCGTGTCGAACAAAAAAGAATCACGTAAATCGAATCATAAATCACGGAGTAATTGGTGAATATACATAAAAAAAAGATCCCGACGAATTGAGAACCTCCTCCATTTTTCGAAGTCGGTTAAAAAGAAGTCTGTTTATTGGCAAAGATAACGTACCTCGTTGATCATAGCCAATGTTTCGGAAAGTGATCGGTCACTCGTCAGGCTATCAAGAACAAGCCCGGTTGGTTACCGTGACGCTTTGATATGCATCACTAGGTCTTGTTAATATATTTAAAATTAATAATTTATTAGGTTCCATAGGCATCTTGGCACTAACAAAAGAATCCTTGCGGTTTTTGTCATATACGTTTATTTCCCCGTCCGGTTGTCCGCCTGTCTTTGTACGTCATAGTAATTTTTACTATGACATACAAAAACATAACTCACCTGCATATCTGAAACAAGACACATTTTATTACCTGCCGGCATTTGAACTAATTGTAATTCTTTTATGATCGTCTTCTTTTGTTTACTTATTTAATGACATACGTTTCTTGAGATCAGCCCATTGTTTTATAGTAGTCATTTGGGCCGCTTGCGGCTGACTCATTAGCCAGGTGTTTCGGATCATGTCGACTACGATACGGGCGCACTGCATTTGTGCAGTATAAAGGATGGCCTGATTGAAGGAAGGGGCTGCTAGGCTAGGCTTAAAAGTCTATAGTCATGCGGAATACCCCTATTCAGATCTCGAAAAATCATAGCGATATTCTTTAAATGCGTTTTTATTTCAGGCAATATGTGTTTAAAATTTATATTTTAGCAGACTGTAATAATTGTTTGGCTGGTGTATGCAAGTTTTGATAATGAAAAACACACTTCACTTGGACCCTGTTTTGTATTAATTAAATATAATACATGATGTATTTTACATCAACAATTTAATAGTAACTGGCAATATTATTAGACACAGGGTTTTATTACGAGGCTTCCAAACAGCCAGTGTCTATGTAGGTTTCCTAGAGGTTTCCTATTTGGAGTTACTTTCTTTAAAAGTCTTATCGATTGTGTATGCCCCCTGTCTCCCTTATTGTATGGAGTTTTTGGCGGGAGTCGTTGTGCTGTGCAGTTTTATTTTCTGAAAGTGTATGAAATCACTATATAATGCAACATTTGTAGGATAATATAATAATAGTTTTTGGGTAGTAATTATGTGTTATTGTGAGATATGTGAATTGTATAGTCAAGTGTCCTTTCGAGTTTTCACAAGAACTCTGTTACATGGCGTCAGTTGTATGTAATCTGCTATACAATTGCGTTTTATACGAAGAATACCTCAGAATTGGCTGTATGGACTAAAGAATCCTTTACCTGGCTGCGATATAATGACAAAATCAGAAGTAATGGAGGCAATAGATTTAAAAAAATACCTTTTATGAAAATTATTTGAAGAAGATCCGCCGAAGTTTTCTTTTTAATGCTTTTTAGGTTTTTGTAGTCAAATGACAAAGTCTTCTAGACTTTGGTTGTTTTAACGAAATCTTTCAAGGTATGGGCTGCTGCAATGCTTTTCTACTTTGCCTGTGTGTAGACAGGGAAAATGAAAATGAGTGCGAAGACGGCGTTGAGTGGAAAAGAAAACGCAGGGTAACAGACCCACCCCTAGCTCTGAGACGGACGTTCCGAACGCAATCGTGACTTAACGCTAAGATGATAATGATTAAGAAAAAACTATGTCCATAAAAATACAATATAGTCCGCAATGTTGGTATATTACCTATAATACAAAACATTATTTAAATAAAGTAATTCGCATGTTAAGTAGACGTGGTTTTTCAACTTTGACGTATTGCCCACATTATAATGGATATAAATGGGCCTCTTGATTGCCAGCGTATGCATATTATAATACCTTACCAACCTTTGAACGGGGAAAATGGAAAAACCTCTTAGGTAAATTCGAGCTTTTCCGACATTGGCAAATAAAAATCACATACAGTGACTTGGGAAATAATATATGAATTTTGCGGGCATTTGTTTGTTTAATTAACCTCGTACTCGGGGTTATTGAAGGGATTTGGGACGGCCAATATCAGGCTGTACGTTGTATAGATGTATGCGAGCGTTTTATTAAACACGTGATACTGCTATTCTTTATCTGCCTTTGTTTTGTTATTAATACCAGATTGGCTCTTAAATACCTATTACTATGATCTACATGAGATAATAAAATATCGGATACTATGTATTATAATTTGACCTTGTTACATCTCTAGGTTGACATATCAAGAAAAGTTGGATTTAGTTATTATTTATACGTTATCTAGGAAATATTCATTCACATGCCGGTTTTCTATATCTGAGGTATTATGGCGGGTATACACATTTGCCGTCTGTAGGATATTGAAATATCACCGCCCCTACTGACTGACCACTATCGTAGTTCACAATTATTAATTACAACTCAT
This sequence comes from Dendrolimus punctatus, assembly GCA_012273795.1. Classification (NCBI taxonomy): domain Eukaryota; kingdom Metazoa; phylum Arthropoda; class Insecta; order Lepidoptera; family Lasiocampidae; genus Dendrolimus; species Dendrolimus punctatus. The sequence continues at coordinate 1,454,778 of CM022541.1, forward strand.
TTGATAATAAAATTTAACTAATGATTTATGCACAAGATATTTTTATTTATATTCTTTATTATTTTGATTTCTACAAGACATTAAAAGCAAATTTGGCCTTACATTGCCGACGCTAATTTCTGCCGGCCGAGGTTCTACCCTACTGATAAATTCTCTACTGTATCTTTCTACCCATTATTGTACTGTACCAATTGAAATCTGACATTATTGTTATGGAGTTACTACCAACTTTTTACCAGTAGTAAGGTACATATATGTACATTGCGTATATATTGAAACCCGGAATTAGTCACGCACTGATTTGTATCCTTGTTGCAAATCACTTAAAATAAGTGGCCGCGTGGAGGAGGCCGGAGTGTCCTTCTTCAAGATATAATGCAGATAATTAGTCTTATTCGTTAGGATGGCCACGTACCAAATCAAATCATTAGATTTCGCCAGAGCACTTCCCGGTGCACAGACGACAGAAAAAACTCATATACACATGGGGCAGAAACATCCTACAACGGGTTGTCCATGTTTTCTGTCAAAATGCAAATCCACTTTCTTGACATGAGATGAGAATGCTTTCGCTACATTTTTACCGCGACGTATTAGGATAATTATAAGAAAATATTTCAACACCAAATTGATATTTCTGAGATTTTAATTTCGAATTTAAATATTGTAATAATAATTAAATGTTTTGATGCTATGTACCTTGCGGCTTTGAGATAGAAAAGTTAAATTACCTGACTTAACCAAGAAATCAAAGTTTCTTAATCTCTTCAGTTATTTAATAATTATAAAATCCGCCAAGAAATCCTTCCTAACAAGCTGTCTTGTTGTTAGTCAATTAAATTAAACAGCTAAAGTTAATATTTCAGAGACGCTGTATCAACTAAGATAACAAGTTTTGCACTGTTGATGTTTTTAATTTCGTAAATTGCCAACAATAATGTTATTATACCCGTAATATATTTTACTACTCTCTTAACATAATATATCAAGAGTATAAAGATTATCTTTAGAGCTTAATCTACATTAAAATAAAATTGCAAGTCTTTATAAATAATAATATCAGCCCTTATAAGTCCCACTACTGGGTTGGAAGCTCCCATTTAAAGGGGAGAAGTCAGTATACCCGCCATGCGTGTCCAAGGCATATTGACGGGTTTGAAACTTCGGTTAACTCGATGTGCAGGTATCATCACTATGTTTCCTTCGCCGTTATTAAGTGGTTATTATAGCAATATGCATTTTAGGTTAGAAAACTTGCACCACTGTGCTAGGATTCGATTGTGCTAACCACGAATCATTTAATTGTTTGTAAAATTAAAGTAGGCGTTGAACTACTACGTTTCATGCCGTCAACGTTGAATGAATGAATGAAAACTCTTTATTGTTCATTAAATCATTAAACCTAGTCATTTAATATAAATACATTTCCATTAGAACAATAGGTGGCCTTATCGCTTATGCTCTTCCAGGCAACCCGGTGTCCAAGGAGACATTACAAAAAAAAATAACGTTAGTTACCGTTATGAACTAACAATGTTATAGTATGAAATAGAACACCAAGCGGAATATTCATGTCAATAAGGCCATTAATTTAGCTCATCTGAGCTATCAGGTGTAATTTGAAGTAGACTCTATTGCTACCAATTTTTATATCGTAAAGTAAATCTAAGTATTATAATGATTAAAATAATATATATGTTTGGCAAAACTTTACGATGATTATGTGCTGCATTGCACATCTACAATAAATATATTGCATTTCTATAGAAGCATAGCTGTCATATAGTCGTCAGCCAAAGTCAACATTTTTCTTACTTTATGAAGGTAGACATCAATAAATATAGCAAAGTTTATCTCATGGGTAAAACAATGAAGCAGATGTTACCTAATTCATACTAAAATTACTATTATCTCGCAGATTCGACCACGAGTCATTATACCTTTGTCTAACAACTCATTGTTATAAATTCATTAGCAATTAATTTCTAAATATATAGGGTAGTGCTCTATGGAAATATATGTGTTTAGCCCAAGGCAGCGCCGTCCACGTACTAGTCAGACATTATTGTGAATTATTAATTAAACTCCGAAAGAGCACATTAGTGTCCCGCTGTTCAACAAAGGCCTGCTCTATTTCCGACACTGGAATAATGTATAATTGTAATATACATTTGTCCTACATAATGTTCGATATTATTCTAGAACGTTCTCGTTTATTAAGATCTTACCTGTTTATTTTGTACACACGTGTAGATCAAAAAATCTTAAACATATACGTAGGTTACTTGCGCCAAGGAAATTCTTCTTCGCGAATTCTCCTTCATCTCCTTGTCATCAAGCGAAAATTCAATTTAAGTCAAGAATAAGCTGAGAAACAAATTATTCTAGATATTGTCGTTGTCTACGTTATCGCTGATGGAAGATAAATTAAAGAAAATACATAAATATAAAATCAAATAATTTAACTCGCATATTAAATGTGAATTCTAGATTATGTGTATAATTCCCGAGGGAGAGTGAATATGCAGGCTGGTGGCGAAGTAAGTGTTTCTCTCTCTGTCTCTTTTACTTTTTCTGGCCATCACATCTCGTCCGCACGGGTAGTTTCCATGTGTAGAAAACCTTAACTTCTATAAATCAGATGGCTAAAATAGAAATGTTAGCATTTACCCGCGACTTGTCCATGTTGGATAACAAACATTATAGTTATTTTGCTAAATATAAAATCATATGTTATTTTCAGAAGGGAGATAAGTGGGGTGGAGTGGTTAAATCTTAAAAAGACAATTATGTAGAATTTGGAGTCGAAAAGCGAAAACCGCATCGAAATCGGCACAGTAATTTTTACGTGAATCCTGAATAAACATATAAAAAGTCGAGCAGACAGACAGAAAATCTAAAAAAAGCATCGCGTTCTCCATTGTTTTATACAGTGTGCTTCAGTTGATTTTCTAAATAGCTTCAATAGATATATAAATATAAAGACACAGCGTGTTTAGAATTTTATGATATTAAAGATAGATTAGATCCGTCCACCCGTTTGTCTATGTAGGTATGTCCCAGATATATTTCTTGAAAGTTAAATATGCAAGTTTTCTAGATAAAATTTACCAGGTAGGTAAATTTTATTGCGGTTGGTAAAATCATTTTTTTAACAAAACAGTGCATGTTGGAACTTCACATGTATGGAATCATACACCGCATTTTAGTACCCAAACAACTGACCTTACACTAAGATTGCTAGCCTAGTTCTAAATTCACTTAACCATTGGACCTATTCTTATATTAAGTTACGTCCTTCCCAATTTTTGAAATACTTACTCATCTTCCTTGTCTTACTTACATAAATTTAAAGGTCAGAAAAAGATGTCATTAATATAATTGAATAGTAGTAGCACGTTTTAAAATGTTTTAAAGGTTACGTCTCAAGTCGCTCCCATGGGCATCTTTTTAAATAAAACTTCTTTCATTTTAAACTATTTTGAAAGTACCCCACCGTTGTTAAACTAAGAATAAAAAGGTCGTATAGAACGTTCACAAAACACGTTAAGTCAACGTTGGGACAAGACAAAGCAAGTATTAACCGTACTTGATAAATGATCAAAGGATTCTCCTTTTCTCTAAGTAATAGAGTCCGAAACCCTTAGACGTATTATATATAAATAGAATTGAAATCCCAGTCGAATATAGTTATCTCACTGTCATACAACATAATGTCACATGATATATTTTTCTTTATATACAGGGTGTGTACTGTTCCTTTAAAATGGAGAGATCCAAGACAAGACAGTGGGAAGTACCTATGAAGACTAAACTAATATATTATTTTGAAATGAAAGAGTTATTTCTTAAGTAAGTAATGACAGAAAACATCTAAAATTACATAATTAAAAAGAAATAAACAATCTTTACTTTTATATATAAAATATTCTTAAATAAATGTCTAGGGCCATCACGCGGGTTCTCTTGCAATCCCTCAGAAATATTTTTTATTACTGGAATAAAAAGTCATATTGTTTATCCCCATAATCGAAGGTAGGTACACAAAAAGCTGTGCGCAGGTCTATTGATGAGAATCTCTTACACTTCAATTGCCATGATTGCACTCGTCTAGTTCCTAGTACTGATTCGAGCGCGTACCGCGATGGTTGGCAGCTGGAGAGGTGGTGATCCGAAACCTGTGCGGGAGTTACGCACATATGTTCATGTAGTTATGTATGCTTGTGTATGTAATACATCATATAAACAATCGGTTCATTCGCGAAGCCGTAAAGAAGAAAGACTTTGCGCTTAAAAGTAGATTTCCTCATACTAAGACTGTATAAAAATGTATGAAACTTTAGTAAATACGCTACAAACATAAAAAATGTACAAAATAGTGTAAATTACGTTAACGCCACGCTTATTAGATTTACAGGAGAAAATTAAATTTTTCATAAGTCAAAATAATTTACAAGTAATGTACATAGCCTATTATTATTATACTACGTTAACATTTTTACACAAGAAGACCAATTAAGCCGTGCACATATTATGTAGTAATGTAGTAAAAACTTTATCAAAATGTGTAAGTATTTCTTACTTCATGGAACTTGTAGAAAGAAAATTTGAAATAGAGATATCAATAAATAAAATTAAGTGTCTGTCTAACATTTTAAAAAAGATGTCAACATTTTAAAAAATATGTCAACATTTATTGCAGTCTTCTTAATTCTATGCCTTATAACGAATGATTCAATATAAAATTAAATTTTGCTGAAAGTAGCTCTGGAAGATTGTCTCGACTACGCGCTTCAATGGTACAACGACGTATTGACATAAAAATTTACTCATCTCTCATTTATAATGAGCTCACTTCCATTGCAGTACGCAGGAAAGTGATGAGGGAAGCGGTCATGTTCGAATAGGTTGTGATTACATAATTTCCTTTATAATATTCCTCTGTCACTAGGTGAGGCAGAGGATTTATTGTATTTTCCTAATTCTCAATTCTAGTATAAACTTTACTATTTCTTTTACTAACACTACTTAAATGTATATTTTATTACTTATACAATTATTATATCCATTTATAAAGCTTCTTGTTTATTTGTACATTCAATACGTTTACATACTGCTGCCCATTTCCTTTGTAGCTGTTCTGCTTGCTGTCGTGTGTCGTGTCGGGCGTAATGTATATAGGGATTTTATAAGAATTTTACCTTTTTTGTGATATCTTGCACGTTGCAGGGTTGAGATGACATGAACAAAGTCCAAGTCCCGCACAAACGAAGTAGCGGGCATGGCTAGCTTTAAATAATATTACTTTTATAATGACCCCCGCTGGTATTAACATTTTTCATTGTAGTAAGCTTTTCAGGCAGTCGTGATTTCAGAATTTTAAACTCCGTGTTCAAATTGGTTTGTTGATAATGTTTTTTGAGGTCGCCATTAAAACTGATCGCGGTCAGTTATTATGTATGGGAATTGGTATTATTCATGTATAAGGTAAAAAATATATTTATGTGACCCTAACTGAATTTAATATAAAAGTAGGTAATTTTTTTGCGTCGTATTTCAGTATTTAATGTCTGTCAAAAATCTCAGTACCCACCATTCACTCACTCATTTGCTCCTTTTCGATCCTTATTCAAAACCATCTAGCCCTTCCATTTCCAAAAAGAGACGAATTCGACTGCTACACACACTTGTGAACTTACGAAGTTCTACTTAAAAACCTTTAGCTCAAAATAAGTCACCACGCTGCGACGTGTGCTAAACTGTAAAAGTTGTTAAAAAAGATGTGAGAGTACTTACTGGTGGCTAACTGTAATCAAGGAATCAAAGGAAAGCTGCAGATCGGTGCAAGATGTGTATCACAATCATAATGTTTTTTATTTTATTTAAGGCAGTAAATAGGTATAAAATTCGCTTTCAAAGCTAATAGAAGTGAACAATATTTTCAAAGTAAATTTCAACAGCGTTTAGTAGTTCTTGAAATACTTTCAATAAAATTATGAAAATACCTAGTAGATGTTTGTTACTTATAAAGAAACCTTTTCTGTATGTGGATTAATATACAGTTGTTATTTTTTAAGAAGAGAATCAAATATTCAAAATCTATAAAATGAAAGTAATAAAATTTATGAAATAAAGTAAAAATCTTTTCTCATATAGCGTGTTTCGGTCGTCGCCTTGATATATCGGTAGTGTTCTTGATAAAAATCGGGCTATTGCCCTGTTCGCCACTTGCTAAGGCTGCCTTTTACTGAAGCTTTCTAGGATAAATAATGTCCTAAGACATAGGACATACTTTAGTATATAATTGTAAGGTTGGTGGCTCGTGTTGTTCTTCTATAGTGAAACACACTTTTATTGGCTAAACGTTTAATTCTGAACGTAAGTATATATATAATATATATATTGTTTCAACTAGACAGCCAGACAGACAGTTACTTTCGCATTTATAATGTTAATAGAGATAGGGGTTTTGTTGCCGAATATGAGCATAGGACACTTTTCATCCTGTACAATGGGATAGATTTATGTAAAGGTTATCCCAGAAACTAGGAAAGGATTTTTGTGATTTTTGGTTATTTTGGTCATTTCGACCATCTCAGTCATTTCAGCCATTTAGGACATTTTTGTTATTTGTGTCATTTTATTATGTCGTTTATAGCTATCTTTAGATCTATAGATATACGGGGACAGATAAGGATACTTATCCAATAGTATAAAAATAGTTAAAAAAATTATACTCATATTTGTTTCTCATTCTTTAATTACTATTTGTATTCTTATAAATCGTTACATAACATATTTAATACGTCTACAAATTGATAGTTAATTACACAACCTTTTCGTCAACTACGTTTTAAACACAGTGAGTGATATTTAAAAACTCATCACCATGTGAATGGAATACAATAAAACTCTTTTGGCTGTCAACATATACCAAACAATAACATTTTTCTTATTTACACAGCGATTTATTGTATGTACAGTATTCTTATTTACAGTCACTAAACAATAATATCTTATATATATGATTTATAATAATAAAGATAGACAAAGGTGTCTATCGAAATTTAGACAAAACTCTCTTTATATACAATTTATTTGTCCTAGACAGTTAATATATCTTCTCTGTTAACAAATAGACGTTCTTTGTAAATAATTAGAATATAAAAAATCCAAATTTAATTTAGATTACAATTTCTATAGAATAAAAAATGAGACTACGTTATTCAAACGCAATAATTAACTTTTCAGTAAATTATACAGTAATGCCGATAGTGAATGATACGGAGTTTAAATCTTTTGTAGACAAGTTGACTAGGGAGGCGTAAGTATGTCATACTTTGTAAGTATCTACAAAAATCTCTATGTACATTATAACGATTGAATTAATCAAGCTACACCTAATAAATAATATCAAATCATAAATAGGCAAATGACCATATATGTAGTATAACCCCAGGCTAATAATATTTATGTTATTAGTAATATGTATTCAATAGAAAACGCTTGAGCCGATCCCAGATTACAATAGGGAAAAGATAGACGTTTATGAAATTCACTTACCCTGCCAGGAATCGAAGCTTGGGACTTATGATTTCTAGAAAACTAGACCAGCCAACGCCTTTGACTACTACAACACAGAAGCCATAATAAACATATATTTGTTCTCTTTTTTAAATGGTTTCATTTCATGAATTATTAATCTTATTTACATTAAATATCTTAATTAACAGATTGTCGAATAGATCGCTTCAACTTTAATAAGTGAGAGAGTGATTTAATATGGACAATGTAGGGAATGTATAGTGAAAGCGCTAATTCCCGTACAAAACTAACGACAACCTCCTCCTGACCTTTGTTACATAATTATTAATAAAGAGACACAAGGTACACATGGAAAACAAACATCCAATATTAATATGTGGTATATAGGAAATGATTTGTTTTCCTATTGTGGACAGCTAATACTATATTTTCCGCAACACTGTTGTAACCTTATCACGTGTTTAGTTTTTATTTATTTAATATGTAATTAAAATAATCATCGAAATTAACTATTCCATTATGTTTTTGGTTGTAGCGTTAGAGTAGGAGAGTTTCCTAGCAGAAAATACTATAAATGAAGTTAGCCTAAAGAAAAAATAGTAGCATCAAATTGGAACGCGCAAAAATAATTAAGTTTTATTAAATGAATAAAGCATAAAACACATTTCCATATATTTTTGTTTTTTATTACATATTTGTATCACATCAAGTGCACTTAAAGATGTTTATTTAATGTAAATCTGTTGTTATACTTAGGCAAGATTTATGTAAAACAATGACACCCAAGTTGATGAATACAAGAATTTTATGTGAAAATAATATATTAAAAAAAGTATATTATGTTGTTCCTGATACGGTCTTTCTACGCGACTCCACACATCTACCGCAACGTATTCATCTCCGTGACACGCAGCTCTTGTTTGTGTCGGACAAGTACAGGCCACGATTCAGTGCCATACAAAAGGGCAGGTCTAATGATGGATTATTAGTCCTGTCCTTTTCATTTGACCGGCATTTTGGGGTCACAAATGAAACCTGTCATCTCACGCCACTTGGCCCAAGCTGCTGAGATACGGGCCTTGACGACATGATCGATATCCCCGGATCCAAAACCAGGCAATGTAGAGTCTTTTGCTGTTAATTGTCACCGTTAAAAGCAGATTGGTTGGTTTCATATATTGGTAATCCAAAATGAGTTCGTTTTTTTTGTGATTCCTTTTTTACCGTCAGCTCGTGATAGTAGTAATGATATCTTGATTTAAATCAATAAGTTTAACATTTTAGTAGATGTTTAAAATTTGAAGCAATAATAAGTTCAACTTTCTAGTCATAAGATAAAAGTTCGTATCTCCAGACAAATTATTCAAAGACGCTTTTTATTGCTCGTGAGATGATATGTATTCTTAAAGAACGTATGAATTAATTAAAGACAATATAACTGTGTTCCAAAAGAACTACAAAAGCAAAATCACTGTGAATATGAATTCAATAAGTGATTTCGATAGAAATGTAGTACCTAAATGCCATATCATTTAGGTACTATACTTCTAATCGAGGTTTAAATTCGGTAGAAAAGATACTGTTATTTCATAAATATATAAACTAATGGCCTTACTTATAATCGTTAGTTAAATTTTAAGAAACTGCTCAGAAACTGATTAACGAAAATCTTACCCATAAACTCCTCTTAAGAATAAGAGGTGGCGGTAAAGTAACTCACAAATAACTGTCAAAAATAACCAACATCGAGAGGTAGTTTAAGTGACTGCTAAGAGGCAAGATGGCAAGTTTTATTTGAAACAGCCATTGATTAGGGGCTTAAGAGTCTCTCATTTAAGAGATGGTTAATCCTTTCTTAAAGAGATTATTATAAGTAAGGCCCATAATCATTATGAAGTGAGTAAGTCCCGAGAGTTAAATTAAACATTAAAATAAGCGCCCAATGCAAGTAAAAGTTAAATTTAGAAAGAAACGCTATATTACAGGTAGATATAAAAAATAGTATAAAAAGTTCCTCTTTGAACAAGTCGTTCTAGGTATGGAAACTTAATTTAATATTTGCACAAGCTGATGGAATTCAAATACAGAGCAGTGAAGTGAGCAACCCAGGTAGCTTCGATCCGCGGTGATTGCTTCGATTGAATCTCACTTAATGCCAATCCGAGATAACAAAATCGATTCGTAATCCCGGGTAATATAAGAGGGGCTATTAGCTGGAACAAGAAAACGATAGCCGCAAGTAATCACGAAATGGATAACATAATTAGTCTTTTGTTACCACCTTATTCAGTTTCGTTTGATCATTGTTCATTGTTAAAATATATTCTGCGTCGCACTTAAAATTGAACGCATCAAACTGCTGAATTTGTTGTTATTGTATTGGCAATAACTGCAAGTACAGAAACAAGTTAATATAGCATAATCAAATTAACTATGATAAGTAACTAGACCTTTTACTTATCATAGTTAATTTGATATTTTTTATAATTTATAGGTTTTTATTAAAGATTCAAGTCAATTGTATTTTGAGTACGGCACTAAATTTAGTTGTCTTATGCGCCTTGATGTTACAAATATGATAGTGATAAGTTTTAATTAACATAATGTTCTCGGGTTCATATTCGATGGGAGTTTTTATAAAATCATTTTTATAAATTGAAATATATAAAGTAATATACTATTTATACACTCTTTCCTCTTCCCAAAGATTAAAAAGAAATTAAGTTATAGAAATAGAGAGAAAGATATTTCACAAAATAATTATTCACCTAGCATCAAATTTTACATCCTTCCAATTATTTTCCATCTTCAAAGTAATTGTAGTAGACCATGCAGTAAATAATTTTGTAAGAAGAACCCCCCTATTAGGCAACTAAGCTTTGCTAATAAAAAGCAGTCACATGGTTTTTTTTAGCACGGGTTATAATAAAATTTTGCAATCGTTGTAATTGAAATACAATTAAAACATTACAATAATTATAATTATTACATAACTATATATTTATATCATCATCAAGTTTTACAAAATAAAATTATCATACATTTTTTACAATTTTAAGTATAAAATTTTAAGAAGTTTCTATAAATTTATCAGGTCATCTTGAAGTGGTTAACTGGCCTGGAACAACTTGTAAAAAATGGTATAAAATATTGGCTATAACAGTAGCAACTATGATGGGAGCGGTGAAATTATTGACGATAATTTGTAAACTGATGGTGATGAGTTGTGGTTGGTTGAAGGTCATGATGGCAATCACTGTGGCTAAGATGGCACGGTCTAGGCTTGGTGGGCTTGTTCCTGAGCTCTGCATCGCAGCAGGTCTCTCGCCACTAAGAACGTGGACTATCACCGATGCTGATTCTGTGCGACAAAAGAAAAATATTAAATCACTTTTGTAATCCTAGTCAATCTTTATAACAACTCTAAATTAACAACATATGACAATAAATAAGTTTAAATCGGGGCAAACTATAGACAAACAGACCTATATTCTACAATATACAACAGACACACTACAAACAGTTTAAATATGACAAAGATCTTAAATACAGAGCACAAAGTGGAATTCAGAAAATATTAATTTAGCGAGTTGGAGCTTGCGTACTTACAACTCGCAATTTTAACGCAGGTAGCGTGCAGACAACCTGGCAGCCAGGCTGCGGCAGCTCATGCATTAGGCAACCAAGCAGGTTGGTTGCGGCACCCACTAGGAATGCTAAAATAGACTTGGCTGCTAAGAGAACCTCGGTCTCCATTGGTTTCTCAATATTTTAGTTGCCGCAACCTGGCTGCTCCAGTACAGCGGCCTGCGTAGAGTGCGTATTTATGAAATCAATTTAATGTGGCACAACTGAGTCCAATTTTCCATACAAAATTGATGGTTAGTTTCCGCTGTATCCCGCTGTACATGCTGTTCATAGGAATGAACAGCATATTTGCTTATTAATCAGTATAACAGTATTGCTATATGGCTGTACACTAATTGAAAGAAACAAAAAGTATTACATATGAAGCGGCTTAATTAATTCATTAAAAATACGATGTACGTCCCTTTAATCTTTTATGTTGAAAAGGTCTCGAAGGATATACTCAGTTAGAGTAGGACTACGTTTTCACATCAAGTATTTGCTTCAATTAAAAAGTTGGCAATGTTTACGTGGAAGCGGTATTCATTAATGTTTATTTTAATTATACATACCTCGAATTGTAATGAACTTTTTTGTTTAACAAGGAGTATATGTTTACATTAAAACTGTATTAAAATATCTATAATTTAAACTATATACTATATAATCTTAATTATGAATAAAGGAATTTGTTAGTTTAAAAAAGAGCAATAAACTGCTGAAAAATATTCTAAAAAGTTTATTGGAATATTGCTCATATTTTTAATGATTAAATAATATTTCTATAAACACCTAGCTATAGTCTCACTTCGGAAAAAAATATTCAAACAAAATCTCATTTATATATTAGTCTTGATTATATAGGTATTTCAGTATATCAGAAAAAGCTAAGGGGACCCTGGGGCTTTTCAAGTTTATTAGACAATAACCTTAACAAGACTGAGGAAAAACATGAAAGCATATTTTATATCCCCTTTTATTATTCTAGTAGCCTTACACTTTATGTTACGAAGAGCGCCTAGAAAAGGGCAAAAACTGGCCTAAACTCCGAAAGATTGTAATAAGTTCACGACAATGAATCTGTTACAACTTATCTCTTCCCCAGATTGCTCCAAGGGATGGAATAAAAGGGTGTTTAAAGTACAAAAACAAAAAAGTTGTTTTATTTATCATTTGTTTCAGGTGGTCTTACATCTGTTTTATCGTTCCCATAAAATTTTTACACAATGTTTTAGGACAAGGAGAAAACTTTCTTGGTCACATTAAATTCTGGGTTTTATGATAAACATCTCTTATGCCTATAGAAAGATAATATAAACATGATTTTAGTCATGTACGTCGAAATTCATATTTGTTCGCAATCACGTGGCTACTCACATAGTAAAATTCGAAATGGCGTATAATTCGAAGTAACTACATTTATATGGGATCTGGCTACCTGAATCACTTAGTATCAGATATAATTCATTTGTGTATAACTATTTGTTACATGCTGCTGGATGCATAACTGCGTCTACGTTTATTTTTACTTTCTGGGTCATCTTCTATTTCACTTCTTCAAGAGTGTTCATTGAGACAAAAAGTAAAGTGTGTTTTGGTTATTGTTTTATAATATATCATATTGGACCTACTTATGCGTAATGGAACCCACATACCGACAGTTTTGAGAAAAAGCCGTTTTTATTAAAATTTTGCATACAAAAAAGTGTCTTTATATTAGAATTTTTTTTGTTGAATATTGTATATTATATTTTGTCCTATATATTCAAGTAAACCTTTTAGGTTTTGAATTACCATGGGTCATGGATCTTGTTAGTTTATACTCTTGGTATTTTGCGAGGTAGCTACTTTTTGATAGAAATGTTTTATTCTGTAAATGTTGTCAGATCGTTAATGATTCTTAATGAGTCGAGCATCCTTAACCCAATTTTGGCATGTTTGTGGATTGGTTCTGTTTTGCATAAGTAGGTCCAATTACTTTGTAATCTTTCAAATTGAATTGTAATCGATCAGTGTTAAATTGTAAATTTATTTATGCTTCTTCGTCATTGGTTGACACAATCTATTGCTGGAGGTAGGTCTCCCCGAGTTTGTGTCACTCAACCCGGTCCTCCGCCTTCCTCATCCAGCGCCTACCGGCAACCTTACGACCTGCGTCAGTTCATCGGGTTGCAGGGCGTCCGATTTATGCCTTACCATAATTATGTTCAGAAAGCAACTAATTCTTAATTTACAATAATTTTCCTGCAATATTATGAGAATGACTTCAAATGATTCTCAAATATACCAAATTACTCAGTATACCAGCAAAACCAATAATATCAGATTTAACCTAAAAAACATTGACACCAATTAAAATCGACCTATTATTGCTTTTTGAATTAATGCTAGCACTCTAATATTAGTACGCTCGACACGAGTTTCGTTTTTGTGCCACATTTGAATAATTCGCTTCAATTGATTTGAGAATAAATATTTTTGTATGGCTCACTTGTACAAATTTCCTTGAAAATAAGTGAGTGAGTTGGTTTTTTAAAATATATTATATATATTTTGAACCGTTAAATATATGAAACGAACAACCCGGTTTATTATTATTGGGTTTTATACAAATAATTCCTCCCGTGAGCTCGTGATCCGATTTCCTACATTTTATTTTATATTGTCAATTATTGAGTCCATTAACATACAAGTATATCAAATCAACATTTTTGTATCTATTTCTTCTACAGGGATCTGGTGGACATTTTTCTTACTCACTGTGGGCAACACCAACTTTTCCAGCCAGCATTCAAATCCGCGCTCATAGAGTTTGGACGCGTGAACTAACCATTAAGCTACGATTCTGTTGCATTTTGCCTTCATATAGGTGGGATATTCCCGGGATGTATGGGAACTACCAAGGAAACGTTTTAATTCCATGCAAAAAGGTCAATACATGTAGAACAGAACATAATTTACCAGAACTACTGGGTGCACATGTGTAGTTTCCTGAATCGTGTGGAGCAGCGCGTGCGATGAGCAGCCTGCTTGTGCGTGTGCGCTGCTCGGTCTCCACGCTGATTCCACCCCGTTGCGCGTAATTCACCACTTGCTCGCCTCGATACCAATATATAAAACTGCAACAAATGTAAGGGATGTATTTTGAATATAAAACGCGTGCGGTACAAGTAATCGTATATCTATTTATTTGCGTATATCATTTGTTTTATATTATCTATACTATATTATAATGGTTCGAGTTTGTACATTGCGTTTAAAATTTGAAAAAAATGGTGTGGGGTTAATTTGGGCTGGGAGATTCCGAAAATGCAATTTTAAGAATTTTTGTCTGTCTGTCTGTTAGAGCATCACTGGAAAACAACTGAACTGATTTAAATGAAATTCGACATAGAGCTAACTTATATCCCGGGGCATAAATACGGATACATTTAATCCCTACAAATGGACATAAAATTACGTCATTTCCATGGAATAAACAGATTAGCAAAATAGATGGCGATGCAATCGCGTTTTTCAATTCGTTAACAAATAACTACGTTGTTATATGGTTACAACATCTCATTCATTGTATTACTACAAATCAGGTTGGCTGCGACTTACCACTGTTTCGCTGCGCAGTTGTGTAGGCTACATGGACTTAGTTTCTTTGTTATTGTAGTGAACTTAGTACAAGAAACAGTAAAGTTTTAGGTAAAATATTTTATTAAATTTGTATATATGTAAATTAGAGCTACCACATTTGATTATTGAGATTATATACACCTAGGGTTTTTCACGCGGCATAGTACCTGTGGGGGAAACTCTAGTTATCTATATAATTATGTAGTCGTTTTAATTTTTATAATGATTAAAGTCATGTTCTCTTTTATAATCCTTTCGATGTCTGTAGCTTTTCGGGTAATACATATTTTTTTAAACACTACACTATACGCGACGTCATACGACAGCTAAACTAAACCTACCTCTATTATAGCAACATTTTTTTTTGCTAAGTACGGCAGACAGGCTCACGGCCCTACAGTGACGTACAGTGATTACCGTCGCCAATTTATGCTGATGGATTCGAAGGTGAGGCTGGAACGTGGCTACTGATGCCGGAATACAACTCAAGGTTGTTATGCCGGCACTCTATAAACCAGGGATGTTAGCCATCCAGACGGGCAAATGCCTTTATATAAACTTGGTTTTATATAAAAACAATTATGTACTTTTCTACTAGATATAATTCATTAACTAAATTTAGAATTTTAAGTATTATAATAATGAAGTACGTTTATTGCATCATTTTCGTTGATAAAATGTACGCTATGCCTTTTATCCGTTCCACGGGGACTATTATTGCAATATTGGCGTTCTGTGGCTTATAGAGTACAAAGTGGGCCACTCTTATCTAGTGTCATTAGCGTGACTATGTGCTATGAATATGTTGGTAAGGTCAATGTAAAAAGCGAAAACAAAACTCAAGTATGTCACGAAAGTGACTGTTGTTCATTTAAATTTGACGCTTTTGTATTTCTTTGGCTTTTTAGAGTTTGGTAGCTATTTTCGCATGAACCTTATATTACTCTCGACGATAGACGTTTGCACCTCCAGGAGCGAAGCCAACGCGTTGCCAGTGTTTATCGTCTGATAGAGAGGATAGGATAGAAGGTACAAAGCCAGACCCAACAGTGGATGAAGCCGTTGAGCCAACGCCTGCCAAGCCAGCGGAAGGGCTAGGTCTATATGGCCTGGCCCATGGCGCTGGTCTTAAGGGCGAAGGACGGAATACTGAGGGATTTTAGTGGGTATCCTTAAACTTTTGCTTAAAGGGCCGGGGAGCTAGTACCACCCCGACCTGTTGAATCCCGCACACCGGCCACGATTTTCACCCATTTATTATGGTGGATTATGGCCAGTATAAAATATAATAGCAGCCTATAAATGTCCCACTGCTGGGCTCGGACCTCCCACTATAGAGGAATGGACAGTAACCCGCCACGGTTGTCCAAGGCGGCTTGGCAGGTTTGACACATCGGTTATCTCAATGAGCAGGTTGCATCACAATGTTTTCCTTCACCGTTATTAGAACGTGGTAATAGTAGAAATATGCATTGGGTCAGAAAACTGCCTAAGTGGTGCATGCGTTTCGGCCAGGATTTAGCCCGCGCCCTTTGAGTTTAGGACGCGCGCGTGGTTATGCCAAATGACAGTATTTATTTATAGGCTCCATAGTTTGGAATATTGGAAATTTATAAAAATCGCTCTAAATAAGCTATTTTGATATATAGATTTATGTATCCATATTTGTATTATCTATTCTATCAGCAAATTATCTTACCTTACATTATTGTTGCAATACAAGTACTACTAAATTGATGAATTGATAATTTTATGTGATCATTAATAAGATACGGTAAGAATAATTATCTAGCACTACATTTGAGTATTAGTGCAGGCACATTCATACATTACAGTTACGTGCTGTTAACAGTAATGAGAATGTATCACGCCTATAAATTAGTCTAGGTAACCTAAACGAGAATCAATTGCCGATTTGGTTGCTGAAAATATAATAAAACTGAACTAACTACAGATATTATTTATATTACAATATATTTTTTATATCTTTCAGTTCTTATAATATTTGAACATTTACCCCTGTTAACAATTTTACTAAATAAATGCAGTCAATTTATGTACGAGTATAGGCTGCAAAGATTTTGTATCTATTAAAAAATGTTGTGTGGCGGTGACCACTGACAAACGTCATAGGGTGTGTACGGCGTAATGACGAATGCTTGCTATGCAAACGCACTATTGTAGTCTATTTCAGACGCTTGACGTATAAACGCAATTATATATATTATGTATAGACACAATGTACAACGTCAGTATGCACGTTAAGGCACCACCTCGAAATAAAGACTAAAACCAGCCCGATATTGCTATTGTTAGCAACTTAAATTTAATAGGTTTTGTTAGGTATCATGGGACCATTGGACAATTGGACCCATTCTTTATGTAATCTTGGTACTATATTTAAATATGTTGCAATCAAAAGATTGAATAGAGGTATTATTTCTCTTGTTTCTGTGATTACGATGTACGTCTTTATTGATTTAATATGCTAAGTTTCGATGACGCTTAGACTATTAAAAATCATACATCCATGCATTTGGTAGTGTTTTAATATGTATTTATAACTTTGCAGATACACTTATTTCGTATGTATTACACACACACACACACCCATATATGTATATATGTATGTATGAGAGAGAGAGAGAGAGAGAGAGAGAGAGAGACAGAGAGAGAGAGGGGGGTAATACTTGATAGTACACCATTACAGAAAAACTCATAGCCTAAAAATATTCTAAATGTATTGCTTAGAAGCGTTTTCTTCTAGATAACCCGTGGCAGGAATAATATAGATACAATTATAAATAATAAAAATATTAGACGACTAGCTGACCCGTGCCCACTTCTTTTTTATCTTTATTTTTATTATTAATAACAATCAAATATACCCTATGTCACTCAGGAATAATGTAGCTTGTCAATGGTGATAGAATTTTCAAAACGGTTTAGTCGATTCAGAGATTACCCCTATAAAATCACAAACTTTACCTCTTTATAATATTAGTATAGATATGCAATTACTTACATTAAATTTTATTCAATAATAAACATATGAGTATATACATTATACAAAGACATAAATATATATAAAAAATATCAAACATCAGCCATATGAGACAAAACAAATTTATCTGAGTATATGCACAAGGCTTATGAATATTTTATACATCTCCAATGTGATCACAATCCAGCTGTCGATTGGTGGCCTAATATTTTTGAGCCGATCTCTAAATCTGTATTTACTGCCAACCTTGGTAGAATATCAAAGAGAAAACACGTCAAACCTAACTTTTCTGACGTAACACTCATAAGTTACCAAATTTATCTTGTTTTTCACCCAACCTTCAGAGAATGTTAGTAAATTTTACTCGTAAAAAAAAGTAAAAAGTCTGTGGAGCCTTTTTAGAGTACATTTTGGGAACTTATTGCCGAAAATTAGCTTATACAGGCACACCCAAATCAAACAAACCTAAAATGGTGGTCATCTTGTTATATTACCACGTCCCTTTACTACTTTTATATGTAGGTAGAAGCGGCCAGGGGAGCCGCGGCCTTGGCATAGTGTAGGGCTCTGTAGTAAATTACTACCATTGTTTTTTCATTTGGCTTTGAAATTGTGGCGGTACAATTCTTGGGATTTCTTTCCACGTGAACGAAGGCGTCTCCCGACCATATCGCGTAAGTGAACTTTCCACAAAACCACCCACAAAGTGTATAAGCTGGCACTAGACCATTCAAATTAAATCAATTTTGTGGAAAGTAGTAGAACTGTAATTACACGACGGTATTCTATGACATTGAATATTTTAAGTTGGGGTAGAAAGAAAGAAATATATTATTGACGATAAAAATAATACAAAAGACTTTCAAACTTGTTGGAGGCTAAGAAGATCAGATTAAAAACGAAATAAGAGGTTTTCGTTGTTATAACATATACCCAGAAGTAATGTCAATGGTGGCACAAACAATATATATATAAGTTTACTTGTATCAAATTGGTTAATTCATGAAATTTAAAAGATTTTACTGATTAATATCAATTTAAGCGAAAATATGCTATTATTATCTCAAAAACAGTGTTAAATTTTAACATATTATATGTATATCATTCCATATAATTTGTGCTAAACTTATTTGCAAAACAGTCATCTATGGCGCTGCCAGTGGTTGTTGACTATTACAGGTTATAAAGCAGAATACCGTCTTCAAGTAAAATAAATGTGACGTCTGGCGGTTAGACAAACAAACGGATATACATATAAATGTGAACAAATTGTAAGTACGTTTTTGACATTCATCCAGGCAACCCTACAAATGAGTTGCCATAATACATATCTCATGAGATGACCTAAATAAAAAAAGTCATTCCTTCACACGAGCTGTATCACCCTATCAATATTCAAATTGAAGGTCCCTCGGCAATAGATCTCAGACGCAGGGTACCATTAAATGGTGATTGGCAAAGAATGCCTCACTTAAGGCCGTGAGCCGGCCCTTTATTTGGGAATAAGCTTGTCATGTGAAAAGATATCACGGTTTCAAGGTCTCCAGATTGAGTTTGGATATTTCCTCAATTTGATGAATTTATTATGCCAGAAGTAACATGCATGCAATTCTGACTGTCAATGGTTGTATGTCAATGTTTGTCCTCGATGGGCTAAACCACTACTCAGATTAGAATGAAACTTTGGGAAGGTTCTAAGGACGTCCAAATAGGTTTCTGGTTCAAAAATATTTATATAAAGAAAAATCAAAGTTGGTATGTTGCACAATATGCGTTCCTAAAACATTCATCAAGTTGTGGTTAACTTCGGTAAAATGTTTGAGGATGGGCAAAAGGGTTTCTGGCCTAAAAAATTATGTATAAAAATAAAAAAAACAATGTTTAAATGTTTATTCTGAATGTGTTCCTAAGGCATTGATCAGATATTGATGAAACTGGATGTTCTGAGTACGTCCGCGAGGGTTTCTGACCCATATCTTTAAATATAAAATTCTCCTGTTCATGTGTATGTCACTGAACTCTTCCTAAACGATTGAACCGAATTTGAAGACATTTTTATGCGTATTCAAGTTGGTCCGGGAATGATTTCGATTCAAGATTGTACCTGGTAGGTGGCGCCGCCAAACTCCTCCTAAACAGTGCGCCCAATTGTGATGAATTTTTTTGTGTGTACAAGTGGATTCCAGAATAGTAGATAGATAGCTAGATAACACTTTATTGTACACTATTACAGAAAACTTACAAATAAACTAAAAAGCGATCTCTTCCAGACAACCCGTGGCAAGAAAATTTTGATTAGGAGTGGCGATGGTGGTATACATAATTATTGTACGATTACTTACATTTTAATATTAAATGTATAACTATGCTATATATACAAACATACACATAAGTTATATGTAGTTTAGATTAACAATTGGTCCCGGTAGATGGCGCTGCAGTCGGGTTCTAGATTTTTATTTTTTAAGGGCAGGACGTCTGCCGGGTACAGCTAGTTAGACATAATAACATGTTACTGCATGGGCTGTGTTTTTTCATCCCAGATATTTTTTTTTTATGAATTCTTGTAAGATTTCATCTCTGATATGTAAAAATTGGAGTGGTGTATGTAGCTGTAAAAGGTGTATTGTAAAAAGAGTGTATGTACCTCACTCGAAATATCACGAACTCAAACTAACAATTTTGAGGAAAAATCTCCGATCTGGAGATCCTTCACGGTTATTTTATAGTCCGTTATATGTATGTTGGTCAAAACCCTGTAAGCCACTTATTTATAGTACAACTTTTCTTTGATGTATAACATGTATTATATTTTCTTGGTAGTGTTGATTTCCAAGCTGGGATAGACCTTGTACCATGTATGTTATCATTTCACGATTTGCAGAATTACGAAATATATAAACAAATTTAATGATAATTAGATACAATTTATTTATAATACAAAAATACTTATATAGGTATACTAATGCTATAATATAATAAAAAAGTGATCTATAAAGCATTATGTATCGTTCCAATCTTTCTCCTCATTTATCTCTAAATATGTATTCATTATTACCAAAAGCCTACATTTTCTTATATCTGTATGACGAGCTTAGTTCTTAATACTGTTACGACCGACAAAAGTGGATTCACACATGCATACCATAAAAGCACACTTTCTTATTACCGTTTCGCATATGGACTTCTTTTGTTTACTTTGTGTTTAAAATTTGTAATTAGGAAAACGGGCCATTGTGTATTGTAATGTTTACGATAGTCATTAGCCAGGTGTGATTCTT
This sequence comes from Dendrolimus punctatus, assembly GCA_012273795.1. Taxonomy (NCBI): domain Eukaryota; kingdom Metazoa; phylum Arthropoda; class Insecta; order Lepidoptera; family Lasiocampidae; genus Dendrolimus; species Dendrolimus punctatus. Next base: position 1,475,859 of record CM022541.1, read on the forward strand.
AGAAATTATTTTTATGCGGTCGAGTATTGTGTCGAGACATATTGTATAGTTTAGTATAAAGCAATGCCCGAACGGAGGGGCGGTGTAGTCTAGCGATGGTCACAAGTGTGTACATTCGATAAGCTATGTAGTGGCGGACTTTGCGAGTGTTATTGAATCATGCATTACGTTTGTACTGGTTGCGTCCAGTAGTTTAGTGGTAGTTCTAATAAATTCTATAGTAATTCAAACGGCATTTTAATTCGAGTCCCTTAACTCGAAACAATACACTCAAATCTATAGCCGGTACTTCAAAGCAAAATTATAATTATAAAAGAATATTTTTTTAAAAAACCATTTGCATCAGAATCACGCAACATATAAATTTTACGTATTTTATTAAAATCTGATGTAGCTTTCTAGCATGTGAACTTGGAAAGCTTGACGCTAATACGAATTTCGTGTACACACGGTTATAAACAGAACACATCGTTTATACTTTAGCAATATATCCCCATAATCTCGTTATAACACGTCTACGTTGGCGAATAGGCAGAAATATCATACTTCTGTAGTTCACAAAGCGCTCTAACCGTGACACTCTCATTACGTATGTCACGTACGCTGACGTAGCATTACTGAGAGTACGGGCCTCTTACATCACGAGCATTTCGTGTTGTTTTTTTATTGTGCTTGAAATAAGAAATTAATTACTTTATAGGTATACATAATTGTTTCAATGCTCGTGTTCTATTTGTTACCAGTAGCGGCATCTAGTCAGTTTGTTATTAGTGGCTCAAACTATTGTTTAAGATTTATATATTTTATGAATAATTTGTGTTTTTTATTTTTATTGCATAACTTGACTTGACTGCAGGCACACAGCCCCATGATGGAAAGCGGTTACCATCGCCTCTGAACATTTGCAACATCAAAGATTACAAATGCGCTGCTGTTCTCTTAAGGGACTGGAATCTGGTCACTGATGCCGGAACACAACTCAAGGTTGTTATGACGGCCTACTCTAGACCAGGGGTGGTAGCCATCCAGTCGGGCAAATACCCTACCACCTGGCTGTGGGTTGTTTTGTCGTCTTATACGACAGGCCGCCCGGCCACAGAAAATTGTTTGCTTTCTCCGTTCCTGTACGGATGTAATAATAACTAATCAGAATAAATTATACCAGTGTTTTATATTTTAAAATCTGTCATCGGACATTCCTCGTTCTGAATTCGAAGAAGACTGTTCTCAAAGTTCTAATAGTATACATAATATGGTCGATTTATTGTTTTTGTAAAGAATTGGAAGTAGTTTCTGCTTTTATAAAGGTACAGAATAAATGTGGGTGATTTTCAGGGTACAAGATAAACACCTCGGAATGTGCGTTGGGAGGAGCGTTACTAAACATCGTAGGAAAAGTGCTAATGAAAGAGGGCGAGCAAAGTGCCACTTACGTTTTTATTGCTCAAAATTAGAGATTAGGGACATCCTACTTCAGTCTTTAATAAGAGTTTAGAGTAGTTAATCTTTGTTAGCGCTGTGTTTCCGTATAAGAGAGTTGCAAACGAGTCGTCACGAGCGGCGCACGTGTGCCGCTCGTTTATCCATTATGGATATCATAGTGCAAAATTAAAGTTTACTGTAAATTCCTAAAGCCTGACAGTGAAGTGAACAAAAAATTAGTGTCACAAAAAACTCAGTGTCAGAGGTTTAGCAAGTGCGGTACAAAACAGCGGGCACAAGTGGTCCCGTTGCGTTGTCATATCTGGAATGCCATCAATACACACATGTGCATAACACTTGATACAACACCGATGGTTGACCGCCGGCAGACCCTTTTTTATTAACTTTTACGATTTTAATGTAGGGGTGTATTACACACAAGGCTGCATCCCTACTAACACAAAATACCCAGATGAGGCTCCCAAGAGAATCGGAGAAGGACCTGCGAAACCCGCGAGTCACGAAGCTCCAGCCTGACCAGCGAGCAACGCAGCCCTGGCAGGATTCTGCCACAGAACTCCCGCAGCTCTCTTTGGACTTTAGTGCAAATCGACTAAGTTTATTTTAAAATATAAAGAAATAGATTACCTTAGAATATATGTATAATGATAGTAAATTTTAAATAAGTTACTGGTAATTTGTAAATATCTACTAGTTTATTGTACAGTGAACATTGACCAGTATACATAAGGTAGGTTAAAGCAGTTCTAGACGTCTTTGTTTAATACTTCGTTTTTTGGGTTCCCTGCGCTGTTCTGCCTCTAAAAGGCTTCGCATAGGTCTAAAATCGTCGTATTAGTCGTTTTCGATAGGTCTCTCAAAATTTCCCTCGTACTTATGCCTCCTGTAATAGTTTTACTCTTCCTTCCGCCGTAATAACCTAGTATGGGTAGTACAACGAAGAAGCGGGACCGCTCCCGGTCCACTTCCGTGGCATCCTGCTCGTCACTGGGATCGATGAGATCGCTACGATCGCATCGATCCAATCCTGAGCCACCCACCGACTTGACGGTACCCGCGCTTAGCGCGCAGATTGAGACCTTCGCCAGGGCTACCTCACAGGCAGAGTCTCGTCGAAGCCCCTCGCCCGAGACTGGCCGACTATGGGCAAGTGGTTCTCGCTCCCCATCTCCGAAGACGAATGAGGAGGCCACCTCTCCTGACGAGGTTCCTGAGGAGGTATCGGGCACCCCTACAAATAAGAGCCGTGCTCAACCGCCCACCACGGGCCAATACGTCGGCATGTGTGCTGCAAAGAAGGCGCAAAAGGAAGCAGAGCGCGAGCAGGAAGAACTGCGTGCTCAGCGGGAAGCGGAATTGGAGACTCGGAGGCTGGCCAGGGTCGCCTTCTCACCTTTTGCTAAAGAAAAAACTTTGAACGTTCGCCGCGACACGGCACAGGATCTTCAATCCCACATCACGGGTGCCTTGGCAGACATCTCCGAAGTCGCCAAGGTATCCAAGGGATTGAAGGGCACCTGTGTCAACAAGTTAAAAAAAGCAGTGGCTGCAATTGAGGAAATCGCCGAAGAACTCCTTAATCGCACCACTGATGATGAGATTACCAGACTTCGGGCGCACAACAAGCGCCTGGAATCTGAGACCCGTGACCTCAGTAACGAGGTCGCTAAAATGAGAATAGAGCTCGCCGAGGCTCGACTCTCCCGCCCTTCCATACCTACACCTCCTGCCAAGGCCAGTTCTTCTGAAGACCGGCCCCCAGCCTGGTTACAAGCCCTAATCGCCGAAATTAGGTCCCCGGCTGGCTCCAATGTAACCGCACCGCCTCGCATAGAGATGGAAGAGAACGCTGAGTTTCCCCCGTTGCCTTCCCCAACGACCCAGCGTCCTGCGACCCGTCTTCTTGCGACTTATCATCCAGCGGTTCAGCCTTCTACCAACTCATCTTCGCAAGGCCCCAAACCTAAAAAAACGACCCGGGCAAAGAAGGCCGTATCCTCTTCCGGAAAAACAGTTGCCCCTGCCCCTCCCACACTGCAATCCGTCACCCCACAGCTCTCTACACCACAGCCCTCTGCTACACAAGAAGAGGGTTGGACCGTAGTGGAGAAAAAGAAAAAGGGCAAGGGCAAGAAAAAGGCAAAGGGCGGCCCCAAACGGACCACCCAACCAAACCAGAGATTAGCAAAGGGTAAACCTGCCACCACCCAGCCCAAATTAAAGCAGCCACACTCACAAGTTGTGGTCATCAAGCTTCAGCCGGAGGCGGAAAAACGTGGTATCACCTACGCCAGTGTGATAGCCGAGGCCAAGCAAAGGATTAACCTTCCGGACCTCGGCATCACATCTATCCGTTTCCGGCGCGCAGTGACGGGTGCGCGCATTCTGGAGATCCCAGGCGCAACAAGCGGTGGGAGGGCGGATTCCCTGGCCCAAAAAATCAGGGAGTCCCTCAAAACAGAGGACATTTGCGTCTCCAGGCCGACAAAGTGCGCGCGGCTTCGTGTCTCGGAGCTTGATGACTCCGTCACCACCGAAGAGTTGGCGGCTGCTATTGCCCGTGTCGGAGAATGCCCGGTCGAGCAGGTGAAATTCACACCAATCCGGCTGGGATTCGACGGCATGGGATCCACCGTTGTGACCTGCCCTGTGGCAGGTGTTAACAAACTGCTGGGGCACAGGCTGCTGGTCGGATGGACCTCGGCCCACCTTAAGCTCCTCCCAGAGATCACAAAAAGATGCTTCCGGTGCTTCGGGGACGGCCACGTCGCAGCAAATTGCAAGAACGAGGCCGATCGGTCTACTCTGTGCTTCCGATGCGGACAAGAAGGCCACAGGGCGGGCGACTGCTCTGCCAAACCGCATTGCGTTCGGTGCGAAGCGGCCGGCAAGAAGCCCAACCACCAGCTCGGTGGCAGGGCCTGTGCCAGCCGAAACAAGAAGGGGCAGATGAGAGGGGCAGTGAAGAATGCTCGCTCGCAGCCACAAACAACGGAGGAGACGAATGAACTCCATAATTAATGGCCATCATTCGTCTCCTCCAGACAAATTTAAACCACTGTGCTGGGGCCCAGGATCTCTTGTTCCAGGTCCTGGCGCAGTGGAACATTCACGTGGCCGTGATTGCCGAGCCGTATCGGGTCCCCGACCGCAACGATTGGGCGGGTGACCAGAGCGGCTTGGTGGCCCTAACAAGTAGAGTTGCTGCAGGCTCCCCGCCCCTCGCCAACATCACGCGGGGGACGGGCTACGTCGCGGCCAGCGTCGGCAAGTGCATGGTCGTGGGGGTATACTTCTCCCCCAATCGCACACTCGGTGAATTCGAGGCGTTCCTGGCCGAGCTTGGCACGTTCGCTGCACGAGTCCTCCCTCGCGCCATTATGCTGCTCGGGGACTTCAACGCGAAATCAATGGCGTGGGGTTCCCGAGTTACCGATTCCCGGGGCGAAGTGTTGGAAGAGTGGGCTCTGGAAACGGGCCTGCTGGTTCTAAACCGGGGCAATGCACTCACGTGCGTACGACGGCAGGGTGGGTCCATCGTGGACATATCGTTCGCGAGCCCTGCCGTCGCGGGCCGAGTCCGAGGCTGGAAGGTCCTGGAAGGGGTAGAGACGTTGTCGGATCATCGCTATATACGGTTCGACGTCTCCACCCAGACCTCCCGACCACCAGCCCAAACGTCCCCGGCTGGGAATAGTCCACGCTGGGCAATCAAAAAATTGGACAGAGAGGCGTTCCAGGAGGCCCTACTAGTAAGCCAGTGGGGCTTGCAGAATAACACCGATGCCCCTGGTAACGCCCTCGTCGTCGACGAGGAGGCGGAACGTCTGCGGGCGGCAATGACAGAGGTCTGTGACGCAGCGATGCCAAGAGTGTGTCGCCACCGACCCAAGGGCCAGGCGTACTGGTGGAGCGACGAGATTGCGCAGCTTCACCGCAACTGTGCGGCTGCGCGACGCCAGTACGTCAGGCACAAAAAGAGGCATCGCCGTGATGTGACCTTCGTCGAGGACGAGGCTCGCCTCTACGAGGAATATCGCACTGCGAAAAAGACGCTGCAGACGGCGATAAAAAACGCCAAGTCTGCAGCGTGGGGGGAGCTCTTAGCGAGTCTGGACCAAAATCCGTGGGGGCGACCCTACAGGATGGTGCGAAAGAAACTCCACCCGTGGGACCCCCCGCTCACCGAGACTCTCCCTCCGGAGCAGATCACGGAAATTATTCGTGTCCTGTTCCCATTGAGAGACGAGCACAAGCCACCCGCTATGGTTCCGCCCAACTGGGAGCCAAGCGCGGACGACAGCAGCAGCGACGTGCCCGGCGTTACCCGGGAAGAGCTGGGGGCAGCGGTTCTCAGACTGCGAACCAAAAACACCGCCCCCGGTCCAGATGGCCTCCCAGGGCGTGCGTGGGCTCTGTCCTACGACGCCCTGGAGCCCCGACTACTAAGGCTCTTCAACGCGTGCCTAGAGCAGGGCCGGTTCCCCCGGCAGTGGAAAACCGGGAAACTGGTCCTGCTCAAAAAGGAGGGGCGCCCCGCGGAATCACCGTCCGCGTACCGGCCTATCGTGCTGCTGGACGAGGTGGGCAAGCTCTTCGAGAGAGTCATTGCAAACCGCCTCGTCCAGCACCTGTCAATGGAGGGGCCGGACGTGGCCGATGTCCAGTTCGGTTTCCGCAAGGGGCGCTCCACAATTGACGCGATAATGCGAGTGAAGAGCCAGGCGGAGGAGGCAGTTTCTAGCGGCGAAGTGCTGATGGCGGTATCGTTGGACATCGCCAACGCGTTTAACAGCATGCCCTGGAGCTGCATCAGGGAGGCACTCCGATATCACGGGGTGCCGATCTACCTCCGCCACATAGTCGGGGCGTATCTCAGTGAACGTGCTGTCATCTTCCCGGGTCAAAACGGCTGGGGACGCCAGGAGATGTCGTGCGGCGTTCCACAGGGATCGGTACTGGGGCCGATCCTGTGGAACATCGGCTACGACTGGGTGTTGCGGGGCGTCCCCCTCTGCGGCGTAAGCATCACGTGCTACGCTGACGACACGTTGGTCGTCGCACGGGGGAGGACGTATCCTGAGGCAGCCATTGTGGCGACAGCTGGGGTTGCACAGGTGGTCCACCGAATCCGGCGGCTGGGTCTTGAGGTGGCGCTGCACAAATCCGAGGCCGTGGTCTTTCACGGGCCTCGGAGAAAGCCACCTGCGGGTTCCGGCATCACAGTTGGAGGCGTCCGCATCGGCGTCCAGCCAACAATGAAGTACCTGGGATTGGTTCTAGACAGCCGATGGGACTTTTCGGCTCATTTCCAGCAGATGGCCCCCAGACTCAAGAGGGCAGCGGGCGCACTCTCGCGCTTGCTGCCCAACGTCGGGGGGCCAAATGTGAAGTGCCGAAAACTCTTCGAGGGAGTCGTGCGTTCTATGGCCCTTTACGGGGCCCCGGTGTGGGCGGGCGCCCTGTTGGCTCGCAACGTCGCAACGCTGCGACAGATACAGCGTATGCTGGCCGTCAGAGCCGTCCGAGGATATCGCACGATATCCTTCGAAGCGGCCTCCCTTCTAGCCGGTGCTCTGCCGTGGGACCTGGAGGCCAGAACACTGGCCTCCTTGTACGTGTGGCGCAAGGAAAAGGAGGCCAGTGTTGGCCGACCTGCCCCCCGCGAGACAGAGGGGCGCAGAGACGAGTTGCGCCAGCTCCAGTTGGCAGAGTGGGCGGACCGCCTTCTGAACCCCAGCGCAGGCCTCGCCGTTATCCAAGCGGTGAGGCCAATCATGCCAGAATGGCTGCAGAGGCGTCATGGCACCCTGACGTTTCGCCTGACGCAGGTCCTCTCGGGGCATGGTTGCTTCGGGAGGTACCTGTGTCAAATAAGGCGCGAACAGACGTAAGGGTGCCACCATTGCGTCGGCAATGACGAAGACACGGCGCTGCACACCCTCCAGGTGTGTCCAGCCTGGGACGAGCAGCGCCGTGATCTCGTCACAGCCATCGGGGCGGATTTGTCCCTCCCGGCCGTGGTGAAGGCCATGGTTGGGAGCGCCGACGCGTGGAACGCAGCCGCCTCCTTCTGCGAGACCGTCATGTCCGCGAAGGAGACGGCGGAGCGGGAGAGGGAGCAATCCACGATGCTCCCCTCCCGTCAGCGCCGGCGGCGGCGTCTGAGAGTCGTCCATGACGACCTCCAGCCGCCGTAGGCTACGACCGTGCGAGCGACTGGCGGGGAAACCGGACCCGCCCGCACATAAAGGTCGGAGAGGAGGGACGCGCGCCGACCCGCGCGCCCTCTCTCACCTCGCGGTGAGGTAGAGAAGCCGGAGAGACCCAAATCTCCGGCTACCAAATGGAGAGGCCAGCCCGCAAGGGGCCGGCCACCGTCCGTCCAGACTGGTGGTGAATGCGCGAGCGAGCCCACAGCCTGGACAAAGGACTCTCGTGATCGCTCAGGGGTTTTAGTGGGTATCCCTAACCGCGGCGTGGCAATAGTTCCCCACAGCTCAACGTGGGGTGCTAGTGCCACCCCGACCCGGCGAATCCCACACACGGGCCGCGACCTTTCCCTCTCGCGCGGCCTACGGTCCTCAAACGGATTTCCCCTGAAAAAAAAAAAAAAAAAAAAAAAAAAAAAAAAAAAAAAAAATGTGTTTCCGTATAAACTTCAAAGTTAAGTTTTAATAATGTACTAAGTATGAGATTGGCTTTAAATTTAGTTTAACATAAACATTTGATGACAAAGTGAATTTTCGAAAAGCAGACTACTTGGGAAAACTCTTTTTTTATAGTTGGGAGCAGGGCTTTTTTGTGGGGGCACGCAGGGGCACGGAATGCCCTTGAAGGGAATTTCTAAAATATCGAAAAATTGCCATAAAGTTATGTTGTGGAGTGGAGCTACAAACAAAAAATTATAGATTGCCCCCAAAAAAGAAGTGACAAGAAAAGATCTGGTTGGGAGTATAGCAGAAGGCAGACAGCTCTCCTGATGGAAAGCGGTTACTGTCGCCTAAGGACGTTTGCAACACCAGGAATGTCAGCAATGCGCTGTCGGTCTCGAAGTATTTTCTGACACCCTTTTTAAAAAAACCCGATATCGCAGCGCACCGGCGCTACGGTATCGGGTTTTTCTATTTTTATTACCTTGGTCATATTTCCTCATTTCTATATAACTAATAGAAATAGAAATTAGGAAATATGACCAAGGTAAGAATTATGGAGAACTATCTATTCTTAATATATACGAGTACATGTGAAAGCTAGTCTGTGTCTTTGCATGATTATTAATTTATTCTTAACGGGATCGTTAAGAATAAATTAATATCTATATAAAAATCCTGTATCTATATAAAACTATTTCTTGAAAATTTAGTGCAAAACTCAACACATGTACGGAATGTCGGTATGAAGACTGAAAAATACGGCTAGGATCTTTTATCGATGTCATTCGATGACACTAAACATACAAAAAAATGACTACAAAACCCATATTAGCCACATGTCAATTAATCTTTATCCCGATGGGCCAAGTTCTGTACATCCATTACGTGTTATATAGATAATGTAAATGAATACAGGTTACTCATCACCTCGGAAAATATCATAATTCCTGCAAGAAACGGAATTGAAGAGGCGCATTTAAGTGAAGTGAAAATCCCTAGTGGAAAAAGTGTATTATTGCATTACTTGCAACGTATAGATAAGGAAATTCATCGTGAAATCTTGGGCGAGTGAAAAGATTTTCAGTCTATCGGCAAATCTAACCCAAGCCATTGTGGCGCGGCTGGCGTATGTAGGAAGCCTTAGCTTGGTATCTCAAGCAAGTCAAGTTACAGCCTTCTGGGCACAGTTCCAACTGACAAAGATCTTATCTTACTTCCTTTTGTTTTATAAATAAATGTACTTTTACCAAACCGCTGACGCATGGAAAAGGCTGTTTATACGTTAATACGATTTTATGTCCCTATATGGTTTGTTTTTGGTCAATAAAGATGCATAGATATGTATGAATTGAATGAAAGATAATAATATGAAGTGTTGTAGTATTTTCTTAAGTTTTCGCGACCAGTACACGTAATGAAACTACTTTTTAACGGTTTTAAATGTGGTATTTTATTTGATTTTTATAATGTAAATCAGCAAAACGTCGGAATAAAAATCGAATAAAATATTGAGCTTAAAACTGCATTGGATTTACTTTGCTCAGTTATATTGTAGTCTTACGCTTTTGTAAAGTTGTTCAAGTCTAGGTATCTGGGATCAGAAACCTTACTCTCAAACGTATTCGTCGTTCATTTTTGTTTTATAAATTTTTTTACTTGCTGTTTCCATATTTAAGTGCATTTTGCAATGCACGTTCCATTTATTTTTGTTTTAAATAAACTTTTTTAGTAGTTTTTGTTTATTTAGGCAGCCAAATAATTACAGTTCAAACTATAACTAACTAAAATATTATAAAATTCTAACCATGCCGTGTCTGCACATTGAAGCAATTAAAAAAACAACTGGAGTACACTATATATACGATGGAGAACACGATGATTTTTTTGTCCTTCTCTTTTTGCCTGTTAATCTATATTTTGGTGTGTTTGTTCGAGATTCACGTTAAAACTACTTGGCCAATTTCAATGCGATCTGTTAGTCCCCGATACTTAGGGTGTTTTTAAAAAAAACACTATAGTACTAGAGCTGAGATTTACTATGTACTACGCAGTACTGGAGCCTCAATCTACGGGACCTAAAAGGTCTACCGGATCCGGGTTTGGTAATGTAGTTTAGGGCTATTCAGCCGGCAGGCAGAAACCAGGTCCGTAGTTGAATAGCTTTAGCTAATTACCAGAAGACTGATAAATTTACAAAAGATTTAGTATTTATAGGCAATTACTGCTGATCGATGCTTAGCCTATTGATGTCAGTGGTCTGCCGACTCTGCAATAATTGCCTAGAGAGAGTAGGGCTGTAACAGATCGTTGATGATCAACAGAAAAATCTTAGACTGCGCTACTTTTTATCCCTGGAATACCGCGGGATTTTTTCTGGGAAAATTTAAAAGGCCCAGATTGAAAGAAAATATGAATTCCAGTAAGGTGTTTTCACTGGTCGATAGTAAATTTAATAAAATGTGTAATATTTCTTTGTCCCGGACATCGCGCGGGAATTTTCAGTCAAGTGTAGACGAAGTCGCGGGTATATCCTAGTGATATATACATATTTAGACGCTTTTTATATTAAATGTTAATAAAATTAAGTACTTTGTATATTCAATTGTTCATATGTATTTTTATAAGACTTCCTCTGTGATTATTTTCATCGATTAATTTAAACAATGGCCATTAATAGTTTATTCAGATAATTTGATTAATATAAGATCTTACACACAGGAATGTGTTTAGTCGCCAGCCTTTTTCGTTGAAATTTTGCAAAACTATAAAACAGATCGATTACTTTGAACTAAATGCTGCGACTATCTATAATGATATAAAGAAGAAGAAATATAACGTTTTTGGATTAAAATCGTAGAATGCCCCCCAAAACAAGAGAAGACATTATTGCATCGGGCCGCTAGAAGGACACATCTCATGGCAAAGTATCTCGATTGCGAATATCAACTTATGCTCTAAAACAGTCTTGCATTCGAAAACAGAGTTCCCGGTCAACTCAGAAACCACTGGCCATTACTGTACGAGTATCTTACTGATGCAAAGTAACAATACTCGCACAGACTTAATATTTCACACGGGGACATAGACTTACAGAAATTCAGTGGTTCCTTTTTGTGAATTTATTTATTTAAAATATTTAAATACAACATAATTTTTGCATTCTATGTATTTTAACACTGCTCTATGCTGAAGGAAATTTATAGGATAAACCTGACCGACGACTTTCAACAAGAAACCATTTTAGCTTAAGCGATTCTACCAAACTAAAAACCAATATTTCTGTTTAATTTCCATTTTCACGCCTCGCGCATAATTTGTCTTTTATGTGTTTTAACCCTCTCGTTTCGGGGCCCGGTACGTGAACTGATTGATGCTTACCTTGGCGGGTCGGGGGCGTATTTCGCGACACAAGTGAGATTGATGTCCGAGCCGGCCCTCACGAATAGCTCAGGTCCTGATAATATCTCCGCTTTTGACACTGCACAGAATAACAGAAAAGAAAATTATTTTTATTACATCAACACTTGATAGTCATTCACTGTAAATACGTGGCGTTGGCTGTCTTATTGTGGAAACTATGGAGTAAATTCACTTTCCGGGGAGTATCCATTCAGAGTGCTACAAACAAGCAGACGTTCCACCTGATGCTAAGGGTTTAACGTGGTGGGATCGAAGGGATGGAATATAGAGTATGACATAGGAGAGATTAAATAGAGGTATGACATAAGGGGGTGGGAATAGTAAGGGACATGGGATAGAGAAAATAACAAAGTGGGCCACAGGAACTTTCACTCAATTCGTTTATCTACAAACAAAAAAAAACCTGTACCTAGATAGAACTTGAGAGTATAAATCACTGTCATCCATCGGCTGAATTTACTGAATGTAACCGAACTTAAAATCTAATCACGTCACAACTTCATGCGTAAGATTGCTTTGCATTGCTTCTTAAGATTCTATGACAAGTTGTATTTTTTAAAACCAAGATGAAAATTGTCATAAAAACGAACAGATATAATTGTTTAACATTTTTGAGAGCAAATCAGTACACATATTTAATATACATTTACAAATTAGTCCAAATGTAACTATAATATTATAAAACTTATAAACGAGAGAACAATTTAGCGGCCATTAGCCTTACATAATGATATAATAAATACGAAACAACATTCGTACAAAATATTAATCAAGTAAATGTGAGATTTTTTTTATATCTCTGTAATAAAATATACTTAGAGCAGTTTAATAAGATGATAATAATAACAATATTAGGCTCGGGCAATATCAGAAATTGTTGTAAATAATTAATTATAAGAGCAAAACTTGTTTTTACTATGAAGAACATGCTAGCTTTTTTTAATGATTTATTTCTTCCAGTGTATACTGTAATTCCTATTAATTTCTATTCTAAATCTATCACGTGATACTAATATATAAAAGATATAGTGAGCTAATACAAAAGTAATGAATCTTGAGTCAAAATCGATGTTCTGCATTGAATTTCACGGTCCTCTAGTCTTCTTCTTCAAAGTCATACAAAATGAAACAGGCTTAAGATTACATACTTTCATATTCTTATGTTTTATTTATTTATAGTCTCTATAAGTCTTATTTTATTAATGGCAATTGTAATAGAACTGATATAAGATGAATTAATTAATTCAGGTTTAAATGTAAGAGTGTAACTTCTATATATCATTTTAACCCCTAATTAATTAAATTAGGTGGACATGAAAGAAGAATAATATGGAAAAATAATAAAAATAAATGAAAGTACAGAACAAAGGACCTAATAATAAAAGGCCTTTTTATATTGTAACAAAGAAATGAAGACGTTAAATTTACAAGGTACAAAGGAGACCGATTTAATACAATAAGTACACAAACGAAGCAGCATTACAAGTTCAACTTTCAAAGGAATAATATCTCTTCCTAGTAAAACTTTTTAGTTAAATAATGAATATAAGGTTAGTTGTATAAACCAAATTCAAGTAATATTAAGATTGTAAAGAAATATTTGCACAGAAAGGGGATGGTAACTTAGAGGGTAATTCAGCCTCGTCTTTTCAATACCATGGATTCGTATCTTAGCCGCATGCATTGCTTATGTTTGTTTGATCTAGTGCATATTATTACAACGAGGCTACCTATGAATACATGTCCACCTGGTGTGCACATTGTATTCATCGGTAACCTTGGATTAATACAGAGGGTATTTTGTCTGTTGGGTTAAAATGGAAAGAGGGGCGCTGTAGCCCACGGATAAAATACTGGTTCGATTTCTATGGACTGTATAGCGGAGATGTCACCTAGATCCTTGCACTAGAAAAGCAGAAGCTCCACCAACCTTGAGATCTGCCCTCTCCTGGCTCGGTTCAGGTTGCACACGGGAACAGCACACGGCAATAAATTCTACTTTGGAGCTAACACTTGTACAAAGCTTTAGCAAATTTTCTTGGCATGGCCAGTAATTACAAGTTAAAGTTTTAGAAAAAGTAACAGCGCACTGCGCGGTGTAGTTCTCGTCAGACATTGAATGAGAGTGTCCAAAATGGCTGCCCATACCCTGCTGTGCATTGGCCGTCACTTCACGCAGAAAGAGGGTAGACAGCAAAATTCATGGAGCGATGTTCTACGTACGTTATACTATGCAATGACTGAACAGGCCGGATTTCAGCAATGCGGCGTTGATATTAATCACACTGATATTAGGTACTCTATAAAAAGGAGGAATGTAATCGGGAGACAAACATACGAATTCAAGTATTGAAGATCTCCTAGCTCTGAGCAAGTTACGCTTAAAGATTTCAGGAATGCAGATACGTAATAAATTACAGATGATTCACGATTCCTATTAAAGCGTTACTTTCTCAATTGAAGCGTCGTATCACGTAGCGCTCGTAGCCTCGTAACCTCGTAGAGGCGTAGCGCTGTACGTGATAGTTCTTACCTCAGTGTAATCAATAAAAAATAAATTGGCAATTAACTTTTGCCTGTTCAGTAAAAATATAAAAGCCATGAAAATTACTCGTTTTATTATTTTGTATTGAACACTTTCTTTAAGTATATGTCTAGCAGCAGGCATAATTGGCTGACGATTGAATAATAAATAATTTTAATTATAAGTTTAATTGTAATGCTTTGTTTAAACTGCTAACTGAAACGTTTTTTTGATAGTTTTACTTATAATTTTAAATTGAAATGAAATTTTCATTGTAATTTGATCTATCAGGGATGGATTTTTAGTAATTGGGTGTACTCCATATAATTATAACAATACTTATTATAAATTATTAGTTAGCATGTGATTTACTATATTTTGTTAGAACCCCCAGTGATTGACAAAGTGTGAATTTGTTTTAGATATTATAATCATTGTATGGCTGCAAATAAAACAACGATAGCATAGTTTGTCCTATAAATAAAATACAATTGAAGGCTTTTAGCATTTATAAAAATATAAGTTATGTTATTAATAAAGACAGTAAAGGGATTATACAGAATAATAACGGTAATAATAGGTTAATTAGATATACATACCAACAACAGTGAGCCTGAAGGACAAACTAATTTTAGGCTCAGTGGACACCTGGCACTCATATGCGCCGGAGTCACGGGGCTGCGCCGGCGCAACGCGCAGCGTCCATTCGTCAGAGCCATCTGCGTGGAGGGCGGCGAAACGGGCATCGCTGCTGTACGTGTGAACTCCAACTGTCAAGATGTGTAGATCACGTTTTCTTATCCAGGATACCTGCAACAACATTCATAGAGGTAACTAACAAATTACGACATGTTCCTTGTTGTTAAACAGTAATGCGAGCTTAGTAACCTACTTGGTACTAGAGTGTAGTACTATTTATGGTATGTTATTTCTAACCGTGCAGGAACGGAGAATGAATACAATTTTCTGCGGCCAAGTGGTAGAACATTTGCCCGATTGGATGGCTGCCACCCTTGGTCTAAAGTATGTCGCCCTAACAAATTTGACCTCCAGTCTCCCTTGAGAGCACCTTTGGTGTTGCAAATGTCAAATAGGCGATGGTAACCGCTTTCCATCAAGTGGGCCGTCTGCCTGTCTGCTGAATTCCTGCAATAAAAAATAAATGTTAGTATTAAAATGTGGGATGAATCCATAAACAATCCACAATTTAATATTCAAAATCACTAAATAAAAACAGAAATGCTAATCATTTAAAATACCTTTTAAATCTCATATCAAATAAATAGGATGCTTTGGTACATTTAAACATATTTATTTTTAGCTCCGTTAGTTTTGCATTATAATGAAAAACCTGAATTTTGAAAAGTCTAAGGTAACATATTTAATTCATAATATGTTTATTTAAAATAAAATTAAGTTTAATTTAAATATTTATCAAGTTTTGATTTCAATTATTTTGTATGTGTTTAATTAGATTCGTGGTGGCTCAATTATCACAGCACAGTCATAACTTATTTACCTTTTAATAAATGATTCCAAGATATATGGTTATTAGTTTTAGTTTTCAACTATAAAGTAGATAATTTTGAAAAAAATATTGTTAGTAAAGCTTAAAGATATTTTCAAGGAAAATTATTTCTAATAATAGCTGTTGCTTAATTTAGGAGATGTGGGGTATTTTCAATTAAATGCCTTTTAATGGTTTCTTAGCTGAATAACGAAAACGACAGACAGACATTTGTGACCTTATAATAAACGCTTCTATTTATTTAATATAAAAAGTATATACTCTTTATTTGAATTACATTTGGATATATCATCTTTCTTAGCAATTAGTTCATTCTTAAGACTGTGAAGAAGTAATGAAGAAACATCTAAACAAATTGAATATCGTAGACTACTGATAAGTGAATTATACTTTCTTTATTGCTAATATATAATTTAATTATCTCTGGCTATATAATTCAAAGATTATAATTAACTTCTAATCTTTTATGTTGTTACGCTTCAGCCACGGTATAAATCTAACTTAATTAAGCGCTGAACATGCCTATTTTACTGTCTTGTTTTAATACCACCCGTAAGATAATTATAAAAGGTATTAATTACTAAGTCATTCCACATTCATATAAATTAACTACGTTAACAAAAAGTTACAATCATTAACGTCGTTAGAGCTTATGAATTTGAGAGTTTTAAAATATAAAGCTTTTGGAAATATTTCTCATCATTCTGTCTTTGTTATCGTTCGTTAGATTATAACAATGTATCAAATTATTATATTGCAGGTCGTGAAGTATTTATATGACTTGCAAACATTATGCAACAGGAATTTCCGCTTTTCTAAAGCGGAAATTCCTTTTGTAATAGCTGTATAGGTTTCGCTGAAATTATACATACATAACTTCACGCCAGGTCCCTTGCGGGGTAGGCACGAACAACAGAGCGTCATTCATGCTTATTCTTACATATACCTCACTTGCTTCTTTGACATTCATAGCTCTTGTCATGCACGCTCGTCTGTTTTTAAGGCTCCTGACATTTTTTCACCTTCTGCTAGTACATGATCAATTTGATCATGGAGGGTGTGTCGTGGCCTTCCGTGACTTCTGCATCCATCCACTTTAACTAGTATTTCTGGGGAAAACAGTCTACTAATTCACCTACGTTATTGAAAGTATACCTATATATACTGAATTTCTTGATAATCAGTTAATTTCATATCGGTTCATATTTTGGTATTAAATCTACCTTAAGTTCATTCTCGTCATCAATAATTGTGTACATGCACTACTAACTGTTATAAAACCAACAAAATCAGTACCGCTGTAATACTTTGGAGGGGTTATTTTTGAATAGTCTTAATGACTTGGAATTAAATTTCCATCCAGGTTTTTCAACTACGATATGACATGCTGCTGTTCAAAAATAAAATTATGAAATGCTTTAAAACAGGTTTAGAGTATAAAAGGCAAGTAACATTTTTTTACATCATGTAAAAAAGCTGTCAATTCTTTAATTGACTCAGTCTATATATACAAAAGTCGTGCAGTTTTATTTTTTAAAAATGTGCAAAATTACTCTAAAATAAACAATAGTTGTAGGAGATTTCATAGTTTTTCAGTAATAATTATGTGTGTTTGTGAGAAATGTGCACTGTATAGTCAAATGTGGTCTTTTGAGTTTTCACGAGTACTCCGTTAAATGGCGTCAATTGTAGCCTACAATAATTAAACTGCGCTATTTATATGAAGACTTATACATCGTAATCGGCGGTATGGACTAAGTTTCCCTCGCCTACCTTTGTGGAAAATTCTACTACTACTATTACTCATGGGGCTTTTAGCTTATGCCACTATTTTTATCTGGAGTAATGTTATAGTTATTGACTATTTTACACAGATGTAGCGATAAGTTTAATGCGTTATTTGTTATGTTATATTGTTAACGATGTTTAATATTGACAGATAACATATATTCATTGGGGTTGTCTGGAAGAGATCGCTTTGTACATAACTAGATATAATTTTAGTCTTTAAGTTCATGTTTGTATTGGTGTACTATAAAGTGTTAACTATTTATCTATATATTCATTCAATAATATAGCTATTATTCATAAGCGAGTTTTACGATCACTTAGATAAACTTTCATTGATTGTTTATACATATATATAAAAAACCTAATGAAGTTTTAATGTAAGTAACATAAAGCTACCACATAAGGTTTTTCACGCTTGGAAAATAGTATTAAGTAAAACCTATATTATTTAAAATTTAATATTAAAATATATCACATCTGTTTCAAAATAATTACGTTTTAACGTTTGAAACAACTACTACTGCCAATACACTAGGGAGTTTTAGTTACGTCTTATTCCTAAGATTTATTAGCTTAAACCAAATGGCGACATTTAAATTTGTATTATTGGGTTACAAATGCCAAGTGCGAAATTGACACAATAACTCTATTCAATATTTTCTCTCAACTCGTACCTATATCTAGACATGTAAATTACATCAGTTTCACAATACAATTTTGTAAAAGTGGTTGATTGAAGTTACAGCAGATCTAAAAACATTCCCCCAGGGGGTGCCGCCCTGGTCTCTTCTCCGACCAGGTAGCGGTACAAGGGGATGCGTCCCCGGGGCCCCGAGCGGCCACTGTCACATTCCCCCCTCTCTCCGTGACAGTGGTGTCCCACCTCTCCGCCTCCAAATCCCAATGCCTGCCCTTCCTTACCAAACCTCCTCCCCAAACGCCCCTCCTTTCCGATGCGACGGCCAGCGTCGAGGTGTTCTCCGCTGGCTGTCATGGACGGCGGTGGTGATTTCCACCCCACCACCGCCCTCCTGACCGGCGACCTACCCTCCCCGACCCCGTCTGCCAACGCTGCTGTGTGCGCGAGGCGACGGGAAAAGGGGAGGAAGGAGAGGGGGGAGGGGTGTTGGCGCAGGAGCAATCCTTCGCAGCCTCCCCCTCCCCCCATCGCGAAGCCCCCCCCGCCGCTGACGCTGCTGAATGCGCGAGGCGGCGGAGGGGGAGAAAGGAGAGGGAGGGGTGATGGCGCAGGAGAAATCCTTCGCAGCCTCCCCCTCCCTCCTATCGCGAGGCCCCCCCCGCCGCTGACGCTGCCGATTGCGCGAGGCGGTGGGGGGGGCGGGGTGGAAGAAGAGGGGGGAGGGGTGTTGGCGCAGGAGCAATCCTTCGCAGCCTCCCCCTCCCCCCACCGCGAAGCCCCCCCCTCCGCCGCTGACGCTGCTGAGAGCGCGAGGCGGCGGAGGGGGAGAAAGGAGAGGGAGGGGTGATGGCGCAGGAGAAATCCTTCGCAGCCTCCCCCTCCCCCCCATCGCGAAGGCCCTCCCCCCCGCCGCTGACGCTGCTGTGTGCGCGAGGTGGCGGGGGGAGGAGGAAGGAGAGGGAGGGGTGATGGCGCAGGAATAATCCTTGCAGCCTCCCCCTCCCGGCGGCAGCGGGCGTCGAGGTCTGGGGGATCAACATAGACCTCCGCCCGCACTAATGCCGCGAGAGGTAGCCGCGCGTCCTTCTCAGGGCCGGGGACCACCATCTCCCCCGGCCCGAACACAGGAGAAGCCGCCTCTGGTTATGAGGCGGCAAGCCGCCGCCGGGGTCGCGGGTTAAGCTCGCGCACATACCGTGACCCCGGCGCTAGGCGGAAAGAAGGCTCCCATGGGGTTTTAGTGGGTATACCGGCAGCCGGTCGTATTGAACCGGCGTCGGGGAGCCCCACACACCGGCCGCGCATGATCCCCCGCGCGGCTGACGGTGCGGTAACGCATTTCCCCATGTAAAAAAAAAAAAAAAAAAAAAAAAAAGATCTAAAAACATTCGTGATAAGATCCTTAATGAACATATCAAATCCTTGTGGTTACCTTTCGTTGATAGCCCAATCCATCATTGATAATCGTCAATGGCTTATTCGTCTGTAACTAACGATTTTAGGGCAATTAATTCAAGGGAATATCTACCCATTAGAGAAAATACCATTAAACTTGATAATGTCTAATAAATTATACTGCTTGATTTAAGATTTTAATTGGTAACGATTTATGAAAAGGGAATTTATTTCCGTTTATTGAACAACAGTATTGTTATAGTATCTACGTGGATTGTGGGTTATATTTATTTACATTATATACAATAACTTTGTGATTTTAAATTTAACGACTTTCTTCAATTTACAATTGTTCAAATGTTGTATTTAAAGGTATAATTACTTTAATGAAATATATAAAATATACTTTCACTTGTAATCTTTTTCTATATAATCAAAAAATTGTTATTTACTTGTTTTTGATTTTCAGAAGCGAAGCCACTTCAACACAATAATATTGGTGCATTACAAAATCAGATAGCAAGTGTCTATGCTATTTCAATGCGGCAAAAATTCCAGAAACACTATCTCAATTTTGAAAAAATTCATAAGGAATATAGATAAATCACTATCCTACATAATAATATTAAATGATTATTCGATAAAAATCACTCATAGAAATGAGAAAATGAGAACATTACCAAGAACGAGGTTAAGCAAAAAATACAAGTTATGAACGGAGCTTTTCGTTTCCGAAGTAATTGTTCGTCTATATTTTTGTTGCTCTTATTTTAATGTGGCCGCATCGGTAGAATTCTATTCGAATTTGTATTCTACAGTATTCGCTGCGGAGCTTTTAAAACTTTCTTCCTGGCACGGTTTAAACTGTGGCATGGCGGGGACAGAACTAACTGGATATAACTGGATATCCCCGACCATTCTTTCGCTCGTTGCTGAAGTTTTTATGGGTCAAGCCCAGATCAAGTAGGATTGAAGCAGCGTGAATAAAGCAAGATGAGTATTTCAAGTGGTTCTTTTAAATTGTATTATTTAACTATTTCGGGAAGTGCATTCGTTCAATTCGATTCGGCGTTACATTTTCTGTGTAGGTTTATCTTTAAGTTTTATGTATGTATGTTACATTGGTTCTTCCGACTACATTTTTAACAAGTGTATATACAACTGCATAATTTTAAAGTATTAGTAAAATTTATAATAGCCACGAAAACCTAACTAAATACTGTTTGCATTTGCATATTCATAAACAGTTTATTATTTAGGTTATTAATTACACTAGGCTCTCATAAAGTAAATAATAACTATAAACAAAATGATCGAAATAAACAAGATGGCGGTAGGCTAAATAAAACTTTAACAATACTCATCGACAATTGTCATCTATATCGTCCGTGACCACGGCCACTGAAAAGCGGCTGAAACGTCGGAATAACCAAAATCAAATAAATTACCGCGCTAAAAACCGTTAAAACGTAGTTTTATTAAGCAGTATTATATTTGTATTCCTCTTTGGAGCACACCTCAGTATATAATGCCAGCTCAAACACTCACTCAAACACTGTTCTATCGACGATTAAATTGAATAAATAGGGGCATTTAAGCTTTTTGCATGTTATAACAAATACATAGAATATTTCATGTCTAATGGAACCGCTGGATAAAATTCGAGTGAAATGAATTAGCGATAATCTGCGGAACGAATGAGTCAACCTTTACTAGCAATTTGGACGCTATTCACTCGACGTTCACATCGGAAACCGCACTGAAGATTGCCACTCAGCTGAATTGTGCTTTAGTGCGCTGCGCCTTAATCTTGCTGTATTTTTTTTTTGCACGATTATTTCTTATATTATATATTACTCATTTGTAATGTGTACTACCTGTACCTACAAATAAATAAAATTTAAGTATGTCTTTAATTCCAAATTGAATGCCAATTTTAAGTGACAATTACTATTTACGAAATATCTAACTATAAATGACCGATTTCAGAATTTTTATCTGTTAATCTGCCAAAAATTTAACCCGAATAGGCTTTGAAATAGCCCAATAGATTTTAATGGAAAATTTACGTTAGTTATGTTAGTTTTGATATCCTTAGGAGTTCAGAAAATATGAATATAATTGTCCGAGTCCTTCCTGAATGTAATGGCGGGTGTAGGTAGTGTGCCACAAAAAACATACATGCATACATACGTACATACACATACATATTCTTATCGACCATACTGATAATCTGAAGGTATTAAAAAATCTCAACATATTTCCAGAATTATGTATTCGGTAGGTACATATAATTAAAACTACATTTGAACACGAATAATGTGTGCTATAAACTTTAAACGACAAAAATACATCTAAGTATTCCCTTAAATCTTTAGTCAAGTTGTAATGACCTTGTGATTAAGGCACCCTACGTCACGCTTATGACGTAGGTTCAAATAATGGCGAAAGGCATATAGCATTAACGCTGATTTACTAGCCGTACAAAAGCAACGTGCATATTACGTTATTTTTAACTTAAATTTCATTCCTTGATGGTGAAAGGCTGCAAAAACAGGTGTAGGTAATCGAATCATCCAATGTACTTAATGATTCGAAGAAACCCAAACTCAGTATACACTCATTTGAGGCATAAATAATGTTCTGAACGCAAATCCAGTCTATAATAATATTATTCCAGTTGGTCTAAAGTAACCACCATTACATAATTTGCTTTACTGTTTGCTTATTTTGGTGGTAACTTCATACATTAGATTGCGCATTGGTTTACGTATACGGGACAAATCATATTTAATTATGTATTAATTAATTAAAGTTGCGCAGAAAATAATATGGTATGTAAGGAACGACACACTTGCAGAACGTACCGTGCGAAAAGTTCGGCGAAATACGCTACAATGTTTTTAAGTTACCTATGATATATCAGCGGAAATTCCGCCGAATTCAGATTAGCGCCAATCCTACAGTAATTTTCCACGGAGTATTTTCCGCAGGTGTGTGTGTCGCTAGGTTAAATCTAATGAGCTATGACAAGCTGAACGCAAAAACGAAAATCTATTACCGGAACAAAAGACCCATTAACTTTTTGTACGAGAAGAGTCATCAATCGTACCTCCATTTTACCTGTTCACTAACCCGTAAGAAGTCCTGACTATGCGATTCAATTATTGTCATTCTAGAAAGACAAATAGGTAATATATCATTCGGTTGACGTTTATTGCAAGATTACCTTCACATTATGTGATGCATGATGTGTATTTGGTTACCGAAATCGTCTTTTCAAAGAGTTCACATCATTTGTACGAATGATTGATTAGCATAACGAGTGCTTTGAAAGAAGCCCGTTTGTCAATGCAGAGGGAAAATAATAAGGAAACAACTCTTGATGTTTTCTTTTTCCTGGGTGAACTTATTTTTTTAATTTAATTTTCTATTTTGGTTATGTCGTAGAAACTATTTAATTTTACAGGACAAATAGTATCCAACGTTCATTCCTGTTAAAGAAAGACCATATATGCAATAATATAATATAAATTTAAAAAATCGAGCTGGACTGATTTTAGTTTATAGTTATATTTATTGTGTATATATTTGGTAAGTATTTTATTTGTACCTATTAGTAACGATACAATTCCTTTAATATAATTGTATTTACTTTTAAGTTAATTTAGATACCTTTTAATTGTATGTTATTACTAAAATGGAATAATTAAAAAATAGAAAGTTTATTAATGACGATTATTTCAAATAATTATAGCCCATACTTAATTTTAAAAATAAGAATGTTTATATTAAGTATGGAAAATTTCTGCATATGTTCATATATATTTGTATTCATATAATTAATTTAAGCATTGTTCATACACATACCTGCATATAACTACTGTTAGTTTGAATCTTGGTTTCGCATCTTACCGGAAGTTTTACGAGTGCTATGTTTACTTTTAAAGTAAATAATAAAAATCAAATTCGATCAGTACCAAGAATTGTAAAAGGAGTAGAAATAAATATCCACTGCGATAGTTGACAAGCCAAATAAAGTGAAACTCTTTATCAAATCATAAAATGTCCCAAGCTACTTGATTTTGTATGAGCGTAGCGAGTTTTTGATTTCATTGTTATTCTTATCCTTCTATAATTGTTATTGTTTGAAAAAGGAATAAAATTATTTTGGTTATGATATTTGTTTATTTTATTTAACGATACTAACATTTTTTACATAATTTTAAGCGCAGTCATGGGTTTTATAACTTAGGGTTAACAAACCAGTTTAAGAACCACTCAAAGGTTTAATGGAAGAACTCACTGTGGAAAAAACAATAAAACGGTGGGCTGATGACATATGACAACAATAAGAAAATCTGGAAGAAGACATCCGATGTGAGTCCAAAGTCAAGATTAAGTAAAAGTTACTAAGGGCTACCCATTAATTACATCAGGCGTTAAAGTGCGACAAGGGGTGGGAGGGGTCCAAATTTCATGACGTCACATTACAAAATTTAATTCTAATTAAGCTTTAAAACACGAAATTTGAACTGGTAACGAAAACACTTCTAAATATTTCTAACTCTATCTGCTTAAGCATAGTGTTTAAATGATTGAAAAATAAATTTAATGGTAATAATACTAATTACGGAACTAGTGTTTTAATTTAATCATATCTTGATCTAAAATTGCAAAATGTGTGATGTCACACTAGGGAGAAGTCCGACGAAACTGACCATTTTTTTTTTCGGCCAGGGGAGATCCGTTTGAGGACTAAGTCGCGACAGGCGCAGAAGCCTGGGGGGATGTTCGCGACCCGGTGAGAGTGTGGGATTCACCAGATCGGGGGTGGCACTAGCGTGCCCGGTCAAAACCGGTGTCACGCTATTGCCACTCACCAGTTAGGGATACCCACTAAAACCCCTGGGTGTTCCGTCCTGCGCCTTATGCTAGGGCTACGGGTGTAGGCAATCCCGTCTCCGCATGCCCTGGCAGGCGTGGGCCCCGCTCACTGGACCTCTTTCAATGCCGGGGGAGCTACTCCCCCGGCGACTTCTCGGTCTTTTTGGGCGTGGGGCGGTCTGTAACGCGCCCCACGGGAAGAGAGATGAGCGCGCGCGGAACACTCGCGCTCTCATCTCGACGGTATGTACGGGTGAGTGGGAACCTCTATATCCCTAGAGGCACCACCCGCGCGGCCCGCTTACGGTGGCTGAAGGTCTAGGTCCGACCTCCGGCGTCGGCGCGTCCTTCTTTGTCGGGATCGGAGCAAAGAAGTGCGCTCACGCTCCCGTTCCACCTCCTCCTTCGCAAACATGAGGTGCTCGCAGAAGGAGGAGACGGCGTCCCATCCGGTTCGGCTCCCGACCATGGTGCGAATCACGGCCGGGAGCGAAAGGTCCAATCCGGTGAAGGCGACGAGCTCTTAGCGCTGCTCCGTCCATGCATGACATTCCTGTATGGTATGCAGCGCCGTATCCTCGTCGCTTGTGTCGCAGTGATGGCACCCTGACGTTGCCTCGCGGCCAAGGCGACACAGGTACCTCCCGAAGCAGCCGTGCCCCGAGAGGACCTGCGTCAGCCTGAATGTCAGGGTGCCGTGTGTTTGTCCAGTCCATTCTTGCAGGACGGGCCTCACCGCCTCGATGGTGGCGGGGCCCGCGCTGGGGCGTCTAAGGCGATCTTCCCAGACTCCCATGGCGACCTGGCGGAGCTCCGACCTTCACGCCTCGATTTCGCGAGGCGCGTTTCTGGTGCCCCTGGCTAGGGGTGCTTTGCGCCATACATACAGAGACGCTAGCACCCTGGCCTCCAGGTCCCATGGGAGATGAAACTGACCAGCTGTAACCTAGACCGGGGAAGAGGGTTAAAATATCTTTATATTAGTGTGATATAATTTGCGGATCTCCTCTAACATAACATTAACTTAATTAACTGCTAATATATAATAGCAGTTAACACATAGTGTGTTAATATATAATCAATATCATCACACATCTAACAACACTAATAAGTTATATGTAAATGAAGATTGTACATGTAAAAGATTTTGGAAATAAAGGCTTTATTATTAAATAACAAAGCATTTAACAATACAGTTTTTTAATCGTTAATTAGGTTTGATATTAAAATTTTTACTATGTTAAGTATGAAAAGTGACTATTATTAGTCAGTCTTAATGTCAGAAATTTTACAATATCGATATTGTTTAAAAGAAACCTAATAAATAAGTAGCAACAAACTATAGTTATTATCGAAAATAGTTTACTGTTGTTTCAAAACAATTTGTAAACATTTATTACCGTTACATGGGAATATAATGCGAACGAAATAAATTGGTATTTTCATTAATTTACACAAATTGAATTGATTGTTTCTGTAATGGGTTTACAACATAGGTTTCATTGAATTTCTGGTTTATTGTACGTTGACTGTTTAAATGTGTTATAGCAGTTAATTCTATTTATTACGAAAGTTTTAAAAAGATTTCTTTACATAGTTTGCATGATAAAGATACCGACCAAGGGAGATACAGAGAGGGTGAACGTCGGAAGGCAGATTCTTGTCTTTAGTATTACAAGTCCTGGTAGCGTAATGGCAAGCGCTCGCGTCTCATCCTCAAAGGGCGCGTATTTAAATACTGACTGGTACGCATGCACCACTTAGGTGGTTGCCTGAGTTAATGTGCATACTGTTACAATTAACACGTGCTAATTAAACCTACATACAGAGATAATCGAGCTGTCAAGCCTGACAGGCCGCCCTGGACAAGCGTAGCGGGTATACTGTCCGTTCTCCAATAATGGGAGGTGGGAGCCCAGCAGTGGGACTTTTATGGGCTGGAATTATATTATTTTTTTATCATTTGCTTTATGAATAGGGAGGCGGGGCTTCGTCTGCCATAGTGTTACAGATGTACACTATTTCACGCAATACGGCGTTGGGTTTAATGCGTTATATGACATGCGACATTGTTAATGCCGTTAAATAAAGTGGCTATGTGTTATCGAAGTTATATTTTTAACGCTTTAAATAACACGCATTCAGCCGCACTTACATTTTTTAACAGTAACGCAGATGAAGCCGCAGAATAAGGTATAGAAACCTGGTATAAATAGAGCAATATTTGGCTACGGGCAGTACTAAAGAGTGGAGGGTATTAGTCCAAGGAACCATAAATTAATTTGCGACGTTTTTCTTACTCTGCTGCTCTGCTCAGTCTATTTGCTAACGCTGAGAGAATTTCCTGTATTGTTCTCTCACTGATGCACAAACATATTTTAGTTGTATTCACAAGATAGCGGGTTAAAAATGTATAAAGGTGAATTGAATTTTTCAAGTGGGCCTTCAAGGCCAAATCCTATAACCGTACAAAATAACGAAAAACTTTCAAAGAAGTCTCGAGGCTGATTTTGACAAAAACTAAAGTGGTATCATTGAATTTTTGAAAAAATCAATTACTCTCCTCAGGAATCGAATCGGCATTTTTTTAAAAAACAACACCTGTTTTATTACACCTTATTATATTATTATTATTTTAAGAATCAATTTCTGTTAACGAACGTTTAACGGCAAATCAAAGAAAATTGTTGTTTTGGAACAAAACGTTATATTTCCATACATTAATTATTATTAAACCTTACCTCATTGTATTTAATATGGAAATGATGAAAATTGTCCTATAATAATCGAAACGCCCGTTATTTTACCCCAATCAATCAAATCAGTCAATGGGTAAACATTGATTGCATTCAAATGCGATGCGGTTAAATAACAAGCGACAACATTTTATTTAACTTAACTTTCCCTTGGTTTGCCGTTTGAAATTGATTCACAGAAATTAATTCTTACAAGCTACACTATGATTTTTGGTATAATAATACAGGTGTGTTTATTTTTCAAAATCAACTGATCCGAATCCAATAGGTAGTAGATTTTTCAAAAATCTAATGATACCACTTTAGTATAAGTCAAAAGCGGTCTCAAGACTGCTTTGAGTGTTTTTCGCTATAAGCATAGTCTAGGATTTAGCCCTGAACGCTCACTTGAAAAATTCGACTGTTTATACGTAAGTATAAGAGACAAATAATGAAGGGTCATTGTATAAAACTGTGTGTGATTATTATAAAACAATTTAAAAGATATAATTGATTTAATAAATAAAACACAGAACAGTAGTAGTAGGAATGTAATTTAAGAATTAAGACTACGTCTTGAGCACGGCATTATACTTCACTCTTATTTCGACATTTCAGCCACTTTCCAGCAACCGTGATCACGTAAGAAAAAGATATTATTTAGTCATCAAATAAAATAATGTGTAAGAATAAGCCTAAATGGCGCTCTGTTGTTCGTGCCTATCCCGCAAGGGACCTGGCGTGAAGTTATGTATGTATGTATCAAATAAAATACTGTTATAAAATGCCGCGCTAAATACCGATAAAACGTAGTTTAAATTATATGTACTAGGCGCCAAAACATAAGAAAATGCTATTAAATTTAATGAGTATATTTACCGCTCGGTCAGCGAGATTCCTAACGCGGCAGTGGAGATACGCGGGCTGGCCCACGGCGGCGGTGGCTTCTCGCTTCGTGCTGTTGTCGAAGTATGGCTGCCCGAGAGGCTCCCAGCCTCCGCCGCCGGCTGACACACCTGTATCATACAAAAATTACTATCAGGCACAATTATAATGATGTGCATAATATTAAAATATAATCATGGATTGCAATAGTTAAAAATGTCGTTGTAATTTATCATAGTCGTCTCCAGTGGCTTGCATAAAGCAGAAAATGGCACGCTTAATTTAATACCAACTTTATCCAGTGAAGATTACAGACGAGCCGAAAAATATTATTTTAAACATGAACACAATGCCTTCCTAATGGATATTTTTGTATACGATAGATGGCATTAAAAAGTCGATTAAGTGAGCAATATACATATCCATAATCTACATATCTTTTTTATTTATTTCTTATTGCAAGAGTTTAGCAGACAGGCTGACGGCCCACTTGATAAAAAGCGGTTGCCATCGCCTATAGACATTTGCAATATCAAAGGCGCTACAAATGCGCTGCTGCTCTGTTAAGGGAGACTGGAACCTGGCCACTAATGCCGGAACCCAACTCAAGGTTGTTATGGTGACATACACATTGAGACCAGAGATGGTCGGTGATAGCCATCCAGTCAGGCAAATACCCTACTACCTGGCTGTGGGTTGTTTTGTCGCCTCCTACGACAGATCGCCCGGCCGCAGGAAATTGTATTCTTTCTCCGTTCCTGCACGGACACGGATTTGACAATAAATAGTCTCAATCCACATTTTATTTTATTTACAGTTCACTGAAGTATGACAGATTTATATGCCTTCAACATCAATATTAAAATAGCTTTGTCCCAAAGCGAGTTCAACGCACAATCCTAAAGGACAGTTTTTGTACTTTTGACTGTGTTTGTGTAGTACAGTATAAAAGATGTTTTGCAGAGTTCAAAAGCTATGGTTCTAAATAGTTGTAACGCTTCGCGGACGTAACCATGAGGGACCCCGTTAAATATATTATTTTGTGTTTACATATTAATATTTAATAAAATGGGTGTTAAACAAAAATAACCGTAAAGCGATAATCTTTATTACCTTGACAAAAGTGTATTATGTGACCGATTCCGTTAATTTATTATTTACACACACATCTGTGATTTTCACACCCAACAACTTACTTAAATACCTTTGTTTTCTAGTTAAATAAAGTTTCAACCCATTTACCCTCACAGGTGTATTATTAATTATAGACTGCTAATGTTTCAATAGTTTCGTATTCTAAATAGTTTATTTAGTATGATTTATAACACTTGGTCGTTTGAAGGGTTTCTATCTATCATTTAAGAGTTTTATGCTCTCGTCGGTGGAGCCTCCTCCAATTTTCTATGGGCCAGTTTTGCTTCTATGTAAGACACGACACCCACTTTTTCTTTTATTTGATTTATGAATATTCGCCTTGGTCTTTCCTTCCCTCCCCTTGCTTCCACTTTGCCTTCGATTAACGTGCATAAGAAGGTGTTGTGTCTAAGCAAATGGCCTAACATCTTCCCCCGTCTTTCCTCCAGAGTTTTTAAAATTGTGCGTTTCTCCTTTATCATATCCAATACTTCTTCATTGGTCTTCTTTTCATTCCAACTTATTCTCTCCATGCGTCTTAACAAAGGAGCAATATGGAACAATTAACCTTAGTGTTTAAGCCCAATATTTTTTTGATGTGATAATCTGCAGACAGACATATGTATATCTGCAAGGTAAAACAAGTTGCCTATGTTGACATGATCTGTGGGGATTTGTGATGGGCTGTAAGAGTTTGTTATCGTCGAAGTGGAAATGTTTTTTAACATCCCACTGTCTGACTGGCACCGCAACTGCCATTGCATACTCCGGTGTTTGAATCAAGATTACATAAGCTTTATTCTTGGCGACATGGAAATCATTTATGCATTCAGCTCCCTGCTCAGAAACAGAGAGTCGTGTAGTGTTGGACTCGTGGCTCGAATAGTTAAGTTTATTTTTAGTACTTAAATACAAATTGATAAACTTTGTCAATATTTGAAGTTGATAAAGAATTTCATTAGCTTATAATTTTTTATGTAATTAAAAATCAAACAACAAAACTGTTGCATAGGAATTAAACACCGTCAAACAGAAAGTTTTTTTAAATAATTATTACAGATAATCATCGGCTTGCATAGCAATTACTTCGTAATGCATCATGTAATGTATATAACTAGTCCGTAATGACGCGACATGTATAATTATTAGTCGTAGTGCCAAGTTTAACTCAATAGTAAATTATTTAATATTGAAGCCAGCCAACTGAAAGCCAGTTTGTTTCTTTAAAGGACTAAACATCATGTGATTGACTATACCCGTAGGTAATTTCAATAATGGCGATAAAAAATAGTGAGATATTTCAGATATTGGTCTTATATTTAGGTAGTAAAAGCCGTATAGATTGCCATAGATTAAATTTGATTGTGAAAAATGATTGAATACTCATATTTTTGTTTTTTCCTTTTTATTTGGAATATATTTAGATATCTGAAAATTTTCGGAAGTGAAGCCGGAAGAAAATTTCTACTTGGTATATTAACTAACCTAACAATGCTGTTTGTATTATTCTTCTGGAAATAAAATGCAAGATTTCATTTTGCCAAACAACAATAATCCTCTGGCAGTAATTTGTTTTTATTTCTGTTTTCTTTTCTCAAAATACCGCAGGTTATTTTCTGAAAAACAACACGTTTCAGTTTTGCTCCGAGTGTAAGTTGCCTGGGGGCCCATAGTTATCTCTCCAACGCAGTCGACATTTTAAAAAGTTTTTCTCTCTTTTTAGGACCAAGTTTCGATAATCAGACTGAAAATAGGAGTTGAAGCGTTGTACAAAGATCCTTGCTCACTAAATCTCGAGGTGTAGTCTAGGTACTAAGAAAGATTGTTTATTTTGGTTCTTTTGATTTAGCTATTTTCATCTAAGCAAGAACGGAGAAAAAATACAATTTCCTGTGGCCGGGCGGCCTGTAGTAAGAGGCGACTAAACAACCCACAGCCAGGTAGGGCATTTGCCCGACTGCATGGCTACCACCCTGGTCTAATGTATGTCGCCATAACAACCTTGAGTTGTGTTCCGGCATTAGTGACCAGGTTTCAGTTTCCCTTAAGAGAGCAGCAGCGCGTTTGTAGCACCCTTAGTGTTGCAAATGTCCATAGGCGTTGGTAACCGCTTTCCATCAAGTGGGCCGTCTGCCTGTCTGCTGAAATCCTGCAATAAAAAAAATATATTTGAACACTTCTTTAAGAAAAGAACCGTTCAAACTTACTCAACTCTCTATGAATAAGATCTTTAGTCTGTAAGCTCATTTTTGTATTGATGTACAATATCTATCTATCTATCCATACAATAATTTCTAACATGTGCTAAGTATTTAGCCACAGTTCCGTGGTGTACCTACCTTAATACGAGGTTACCTTGACCTAGTATTTATTTATTTATTTATTTTTAGTAAGGCTTACAGTCAAATAACAACATAAGTTAACAACATAAATAAAAATATTGCTAATTACAAGCCTTAGCATATAGACTTGCTCAGGTTAATATGTGTGTGTGTGTGTGTGTGTCTGTGAGAGAGAGATTGAAAAAAAATAATTAAATGAAAGGTGAAATTAAAAGATTGAAAAGAGAATTGCACAACATAAAAAAATCCATACACTATTTTATATATAATTCAAAAGAGGATTTTAGTTTTTAAAACGTCAAGGGGTACAATATGTCGTTACAATACAGAAATAGCTACTGATAATAACATTTATTCCAAATGTTCAATTCTACAGCCCAATAACTAAAACAAGACATGTTTGTCTTCTCCGTTCACTGATATCAGCTTTTAACACTCATACAAATATCCTTGTTATTACAAAACCTTTATTTTACGTACCATAAATGTGATTTTTACATTCTGAACTAGAAATGTGATTTCCTAGAGTTCAACCACCCAGAACTTTAATTTTCTTAAAAAAACAAACGTATTTAACATTCAAGATATGTTACGTATTCTGATCAAAGCCTAAAAAGGTCGAACCTTTTAATTAAGTTGTGTATACAATACATATATGCCTATGGACAAGACATGCGCAGCGGTTCGTATCGTATCGTATTTTTATTTAGAAAGAAAGAAAGAAAATATTTGTTTGAGAAAATAGCGACGTAGTTATATTCTTTACACATTTTTATACACAAAGAATTATTTGAGAATTTGTACGCCGCATTTTCAGCAAACAAGGTTTGCACTCAGCATATTGTTGTGCCGGAGTTATATCCGACACAATGCTGCTTTTCAGTGTAAACCTTCCTTTTGGCGTAAGACCATAACGACCCAATTTCATGATTAGTTAACTATACTATACCTATAGTATAGTATACGTGCATGACAAGAGCTATGAATGTCAAAGAAGCAAGTGAGATGTGTAAGAATGGGCCTGTGTGGCGCTCTGTTGTTCGTGCCTACCCCGCAAGGGACCTGGCGTGAAGTTATGTATGTATGTATGTACTATACCTATAAACGGGTAAGTGATTTTTTTCACTGTTTGTTTTCACACAACCGTGATAATAAAATTTATAATAAAAGGAAATAGGGACTTTTGGGCCAAAACAATTTGTTAAGAGATGGCTAAAAAACTGCGTTGTTTTTTATTACAAAATGGCAAACATCAATCCTCAATCCTATTAAGAAGACGAGAACTGTTAAAAATAAGGTCATGAATAATAAATAAGTTATCGATTACCATAATCGATTTATGAGAGTGAACTTCGACAATAATTAATAATATTTTTTCTTAATAAAACTACGTCTTAACGGTTTTAAGCGCGGTAATTTATTTGATTTTGGTTAATCCGACGTTTCGTCCGCTTTTCAGTGGCCGTGGTCACGAATGTCAAAGGTGACATTTGTCAAACGAGTATTGTTAAAGCTCCCATAGAGTAAATAATAACCATAAACAAAATTAAAACTAAATAATTTAAATGAACAAGTTGGCGGTAGGCTAAATAAAACTTTAAATGGTTATTATTTATTCTATGGAAGCTTTAACAATACTCGTTGGACAAATGTTATTCTTGTCGTCGTGACCACGGTCACTGAAAAGCGGCCGAACGTCGGAATAACCATAATCAAATGAGTTACCGCGTTTAAAACCGTTAAAACGTAGTTTTATTATGTATACAAGTCGCGAAAACTTAAGGAAATATTTTTTTCTTATTTTATTTTTTTAATTGCAGGAGATTAGAAACAGGCAGACGGCCCACTTAATGGAAAGCAGTTACCATCGCCTATGGACATTTGCAACACCAAAGGTGCTACAAATGCGCTGCTACTTTTTTAAGGGAAACTGGAACCTGGTCACTAACTCATTATGGATAAAACGATGTTCATTATCTCATATTAAAACTCACTAAAACTACTACTAAGTTTAAAGTAGCTAGGAACCTATTTTAACGCCTTTTTGAAGGTAAAAAATGGCGGGTTTCATTCGACAGATTATTATTTGTCATTTGACCTGTCAGAACTGTATACTTCTTCTATATTTGTGTATCCAGCCAGTGCAAACTTTCCATTAATATTCAAGTTTCTATTTGGTACAAAAATATCCTGACTATAGAGGTCCTATACACTAATTATGTTGAACTGGCATACTCGCGCTATCTATTTTCATCGCCACTTTCCTGCACGTTGCTGTGGGCAAAATGTTGACGTTAATATTTTTATTATTAGTTTTTTCCATAAAGTAATCCCTGATAAAAAAAACTAGTATGAAGTACCTACATCATACGTCCAAGATACCAGTTACCCCAGACTTACGTAGTTTTAAGAAAGATAATATTTTTAGGATCAGTAGTTTACCATAAACTTAGAAAGGAATGGATACTCGCTAAGCTGAAAGCGGGGCCGTTTTTCAGGTAGCAGGTATCAAAGGTTGTTGTTCGTACATTCGTTGGATTTGCATTAAGTCGTGCATTCGAATATATGACATGTGTATATAAAAGATTCGAATATTGGCGGTTGGCTGTAGAGTACGCAGTTCCTCATAGATAATTTTTACTTTGCGCATACACACAGGCGTAAGCTTCCTATTTTTTTGAATGGTGCACCAACAACGGTGTTTATAATTATGGAAAATTTTCAGGACCAGATTTGTATTTAAAGTATAAAAATATTTTTGTGTAACTAATACAAATTTTAATATTTGGAACTTATCACAATAAAATAATTACATAAGAAACATTTTTTATTATTAAGATCGTATATGTTTACACATTTTTCCTGTTTTCTTTTCTATACAAATTGAAATATAAAATGAAACCGTCGAATTACGGTTTTATGACAGAATGATTAATTAAATATTTATGAATGTTTGATTCGACCTAGATACATAAATCCGCCCACTATTCTAATGGAAATGTATTCATATTAAATTGTGTAGGTTTAAGTTATGATGAATAATAAAGGGTTTTCATTCATTGATTCATTTCATTCATCGTGTAAAGCCATATAAAAAGAAAGAAAAGTACCTTACCTGGTTAAAAAACATGGTAATATTGTTGATACTTTTTAAAATTTCCTGTGGTTTTGGTTGTAAAGCATTTTGAACCATAGCTGTTTGTTATAGGTATTGTATTGCTAGGTCCCAGATGGGTATTTTTTTGTTAATTTTAGGTGGGAATTAAAATGTTGTCACCGAGATACAATAATAATATAAGATAGAATGAGATATATATTCAGTACTTTTGTCTACTATTGTACTACGCGACGAATAAAATATTATTACTTAATATGTTTCTTTAATTGCTCGTATTCACAGCTATATTTTTTTTATGAAATGGAAACATTCAACGTTTGAGGTTCACGATTATGAATAATAAACGTGTTTTAAGTTTAAAATGCATTTTATGTACAAAATGATTACAACTTGCATTCACGTTTTTTTACGAATAAGACAGAAAGTTTAAAAAAATTCAGATTAAATTATTTATGTCTCTATAAGTTTATTTTCAATTTCTGACTAAAAAGTGTTAAAATGAGAAATGTTCTGTGACGTCGTCTAGTCATGCAGGATTTAAAGCTTCTAAGATTAATATTCCCGGTTTATCACGCTACATTATAATTATACGAAATAAACAATGTAACCTCCTAAATCATAATTAGCACAACTGAAGAAAAACATAGATTTGCGTGAATATCATTATAACCTTTAACAAGAATAGTACAAAATAATGAGTGTTATAAAATTATTATACAAAATAACATTTGTACTAAATTTGTAAACTCATTAATTTATACGTAAAATTATTTAACAATTATTTCGTTACAAAGTTTTCAAACATACATATTTATAAATTGTAAATATACACTTGACATTCCATGTGCCTATTACAACTAATTGCTTCTCGTATACCGACGGCCGGAAAAATATTTATAAATTGCCGCCTATGTAAGTTAATGACTTTCATGGCCGTGTGTATTATAAGTATTAATTTCATAGCCGGACAGCACGATATTCAAATTGAAATCATATAAGCCCAGTTACGTATTGTATTGAGGATTAATAAGTGTTAAATATGATTCAGATTGTATTTCAGATTTATCGTCGTCTTTCTACATGATAAGAGACTTAAAAACATTCATCTCGACTGTCCGACCAAACTATTTACGTTTCAAATTTCGGAAATTGTTTGTTTCCTTTTAAAAATGCCTTTTGATCTTAATAATAAACTTTACATGCAGGAACGGTAAAATAATATTAATTGTTGTGGCCGGGCGGCCTGTTGTTAAAAGCGACAAAACAACCCACAGCCAGGGGCCCAATTCTGCTATTAGTATCTCGTCAAAATCGCCGGACACTATCGTCTCTATCCTGATTTTGTCTGACTTCAGTATTCTGACAATTCCAATGGCGTGCCCGTGGTACGTCACTCTCGTTATAAATATTTATAAGCAAATATTCGCGTAATAAATGTTTAAAATTTTGTAGGTTTCGCAATATTCATTTTGGCTAACATCATTTTTGCTAACGGAAATACCATTTATTGAAGTGATCATTTCTTATGGGAAGGTAAACCGCTTCGTTACGTAATGCAAATTTTATATTTTTATTATCTACCATCACCGCGACCATATTGAGTAGATATTGTGAGTGTAGTAAAAGACGCATTTTAAACACTATTGCAATGGAGTCGTATTTTGAATATCTCCGCAACGCCAAGATTGCGAATATTTTTAGGCAGAATTGGACCCCTTTGAATGGCTACCAACTCTGCCTAAAAATATGCCGAAACCACTTTGAGTTATATATTCTGTTTGTACTGTGTAATAGATTTTCTATAATTATAATCAAAACGCTCTGTGGACGTCCGGATTACCGTGACGTTTAGTTTATAGTGTCTGCTAAGATCGTATGAAGTTTCTTTCTTATAAATAATCGGCAGAAAAATACACACATTGTTTATGCCCAAGTAGAGAACTGTAATGTGCCCTGTGGTCTAGCTCTATTTGATATAGCCGTAATAATATGCGTAATCTTATTGTTAAACTTTTGCAATTATATGAAGTATGTAGATCTTGATTTTTTCAGTAGTCGTAAATATTTGTGTCTTTTGTAAAGTTTCCGAAATGGATCCGATTACGAGCGAACCCATTCAAGTCCAGCGTCCATTAGTCTGATCGTTTTAATGATAAAAACGTGCTTTGTTTCGCGTCACGTTCCCCAGTTTTTTTTATCCTCCGCTTTTTGAACATTAGGCCGCATATTTTGCAAATATTTCATTATGTAGCAACCCCATCCAATTTTTTGTATCTGAGATAAAATAAACTCTCTTTTATTTGAATTGAATTGGAATTCAAATTACCTTTGCCCCATGACTGTTTTCTTTATTGTTCGTCTAAAAAGAGAAAATTTACATGTTCATCTGAATTAAAACGGTTTAATACAATGCAAATACTGTCGTGATTTGAATATTAACAAATCTGTTCTCATATTTTAGTAGTTTCTTTGTATACATCTGATTAATAGTAAGTGTCTTATTTAATAATGTTTAAACAAGTAACGTCACAATATAGGGCCTTACTTATAATAATCTCGTTAAGAAAGGATTAGCCATCCCTCAAATAAGAGACTCTTAAGCCCCTAATCAATGGCTGTTTCAAATAATACTTGCCATTTTGCCTCTTAGCAGTTACTTAAACTACCCCTCGATATTGGTAATTTTTTACAGTAATTTATGAGTTACTTTACAACCACCTCTTATCCTTAAGAGGAGTTTATGGGTAAAATTTACGTCAATCAGTTGCTTAGCAGTTTCTTAAAATTTAACAAACGATTATAAGTAAGGCCAATAATGTTTAAACTAATTTCAATGTTGTTGAATAAATAAATTAGCAGACAAGCAACTCGCTTACTGTATTATGCTTGTGGTACGGTAACGGCATGTTCTATTACAAAATTGGCCTCTACGCTCTCTCGTAAATTGGGCGAGCGAACTTTTAAACTGTTAGACTAAAGAGTCGTAAAACTCATCTTAAAATGCTCCCTAACCGCGAGCATTCGCCTGTAATGTAACGTTACAGAACAGAAGAAGAACCGATCATTATAGCGCGTAACTCGTAATGATACAATCTGTAATATTTTCATATAGCCTGTGACACAACTAACACTTGGTCTGACCTTATAGAATCAACTATTTTTTCCACGTTTTTCACGTTTCTGAATTTCGGAAAAACTCAAGTGGTTGCCAATTTGTTTTCGCCGAAATAATCACATTATTTCATTGCTTAATAGTATTTTATTCATCCCTAATACTCCACAGTACCTTAAAGAACGCTTCGAATTTATTTCTTTCTCTCACAATTTACGCCCTTCCAGTCAACATAGAATTATTACTCCTATTCATAATACAACGTTCTTCAATCATTCTTTCACGGTTAAGGCTGTCCAACTTTGGAATTCATTGCCTGTTGCTGTCAGACAAGCAAAATCCCTAATAACATTTGAGAACTTGGTCAGGAAATTCTATCTGCAATATAATGATATATAATCTTATGTAATGAGTATATATTATATTTCATATAGGTATATGTTTATTATTAAAATGTAAGTAATCGTACAATAATTATTGTATACCAACATTGCCACTCCTAATCAGAATATTCTTGTCACGGGTTGTCTGCTTTCTTTGTTGCTATTCTTTTTAGCGATAAGACCGCCCTTTGTACCCAACTAGAATAATACTAGTTCGTAAGTTTTTCTGTAATGGTGTACAACAAAGTTTTATCTATCTAAATACTCAAAAACGATATAATTTTTCATTACAGGCGAATCTTCGTCAATCAAATATTTTTTTAAATTATATTTTTTATTGCAGGAGTTCAGCAGACAGGCAGACGGCCCACTTGATGGAAAGCGCTACAAATGCGCGGCTGTTCTCTTAAAGGAGACTGGAACCTGGTCACCCATGTCGGAACACAACACAAGGTTGTTATGACGGCATACGCTAAACCAGGTCGCCATCCAGTCGGTCAAATGCCCTACCACTTGGCTAAAAAAAGATAGAGAGAAAGAAAAGAGAGAAAAAAAGAAGAAAAAAGAGGCCGTATTGTAAAATGATGCTCAAAATCAAATCATAAATGTTATACAACAGGTGTATACTCGCGATGAGGGAAAAGCACCTTTAAGACTATTGAGAGTTATTGGGAAAAAGACTAATGAAGTATAAACTCATTACGACACATAAAATTTTACATGTTACGACATATTTCGTACGAATAATTGAAAGAAAAGTTAAAATTAGACGTAGAAAGACCTAGAAATGTATTTCTTAAGCGTATAAACAAAAAGGGCGTTGGCTGTTGCGTAGTACATTGAAGTTGTTTAACTCGCTTGAAACTTATAAGAATAACGTTAATTAAATTACATGTGTACGTATATAATAATACATATTGATCCAGCCTGTATCGGGTGTGTAGTGTTGTAGAGTAAGCGCCGAATCATAGGCGGCTCGTGATTAAAAAAGATTGGAGAAGCATTCACCGCTAAGCAATTATCAGCTCTATGATATAGTGTTGTTATATTAAATAACAAACTGGTAGTAAAAGCAATACATATATGTTCTCGGGCGTATTTCCCACTGGGGCAGGTTGAGACGACGGATTTCGACTTGCTAAAAACCTAACAAACCCTTTTCATAAGCTTTCATTAATTTCGTCATGTGAAAGATACCACTAAAATATTTATGTTTAAGATTGAACTTATTTATCAAGTAACACTAACTGTACATGTATCTTTGTTCGTGCGGAGTATGAATTAAATATAAATTCATACTATTATAGTGGTGCACTAAGCATCCACCTGCACTGCGATGACTCAACGGCATGGGCCACCTGCGTCGTCAACAACAGGCGACGCAGTATATAAGGGCGTCCTCGGCATGCAGGAGACACACGCCAATCACGATCTCTCCACGTCCTCGCGAGGGACGCCAGGAGACATAGCCCCCCCACAGGATAGACTAGGCGTGTTGCTGGGAAGTTTTTTTTTCGCCGTTTCTTCTTTCCCAGCCATAACACGTTGCGAAACGGCAATAAGTTAGCGTAGCCCGCCGCGAACCGCCGATCCCGGTCCCCCGGGATCCTTCTTCTATTCCTTCTTCTTCTTCCTTTATATTACCCGTCGCCCGTTCCCAATTAGTTCATTGTGTCGCCCATTGGCGGGCATCATCAGATTCATCCCCCTCTCATGGCAACAGTCCAGCCGAGGTAAAACTCCCTAGGGAGCTCCCACAAGCAAGTTGCCCCCGGGCTCGAGCGCCTTGCGAAGGTGCTCGCCCCAAAAACTCCGGTAAAGTTGTGAGGTCTTCGGACCAACAACATAAAGTCAAGTCAAATAAAAAAAAAGGAGACACACTTCAAGTTCAGCATCAAGGCTTCACGCTGCTACGTACTCGCGACGCTTCAACGGTGGCACTCTGCCCGTTGAAGCTCTATTATACATCAAAGAGTTCTTAAAAGTATCAATTTGTCTACCTCAAATAACATAAAAAGTACTCCATAATACTGTATAGTAATTGTAATAAATAACATCTGCGACGAACCTGCGTATCAATTTGAACCTGGGATCGAAGAGTAAGAAGAGGCTTTGCAACACTGCACGCAATTGTGGATGTGATCAGAGAACACACACATACGACCACTCTGGTCACCCCCACACTATCTTCTGAACTTTGCAAAATGTCGAAATGAAATATACACGAAAATTTAAGATTAAGTGCGATCTTAAAGATTAAGGGCCTTACTTATAATAATCTCGTTAAGAAAAGATTAGCCACCTCTTAAATAAGAGAATCTTAAGCCCCTAATCAATGATTGTTTCAAATAAAACTTGCCATCTTGTCTGTTAGCAGTCACTTAAACTACCTCTCGATGTTGGTTATTTTTTATTTACTTTACCACCACCTCTTATCCTTAAGAGGAGTTTATGGGTAAGATTTTTGTTAATTAGTTGCTAAGCAGTTTCTTAAAATTTTACAAACTATTATAAATCTTCAAAATTTTCCTTAAACCCCGTTGAGCCGTCACAGATTCTATTAGGACAAACTTTCAAACACATTGAAAAACAAGGATTCTAATAAGAGTCAAATATCGTATAAACAACTGTTTTCACTTTAAGGCTTTTATTTTGAAATGACACTATAATTTTATTAATACAGATCAGAGATGTTAGGGATTTAATATATAAGACCTTGAACCGGATATATAAATACCTGTTACATCTATGAGTACGGATACGAAATTATTTCAAATTTTCAGATAATTTCGGATAGTATCAATTACAATTTTAGGAATATACAAAGGAAAGGAAATTACAAATAACGTTAACAATTTGACAGCTGGTGTGTCGACTCGGCGAACGAAAACCTGTCATCATAACGAGTCGCATTTAACGTGTAAAATTTAATAACTAATATATGTCCGCCGCTTCGTCCATATAAGCGAGCTCTGTGTCAAGTTAAATCTAAACCTTTTAATAGTTTTCGAGTTACTCTTACAGGCAGACAAATAGAGAAATACAATACAATTTCGGACTCTGCTGATCTGATTTAGGTCCTCTGATAATTTCCTTTTTTAAATATATTGTACGAACTTGACCCCCTCCTACAGGTTTATTTTTGTATATAAATCCGATATCTTCGGTTACTGTTAAGGAGCTCCGTAACATCTCTGGTATAGAAAGGTATTTATTATACTCCAATTATTTTCTAAAGACTCAGGTAACTCTGGAAATACCATATTAACACGGCTGCACCACAAGTGCTAATTTGGGGCGTGTTTGGTGGTGTTTTTTTTGTGTTTTTATATTTTTACATATTGTTATTCTTCTTCATTTAATAGCAAAAATTTTCTGACTATCCTACATGTATTGAGCATTGCTACTTTTTGTAATGAGATTTAAATGTGTTTAAGTAAACCAAGTAATTCGAGCCGTGTGGATAAATCTTTTGCTTTAACCCCGATGGTGGAAACTACTATTGGGACTACTGTAACTTTATGTATATTCCAGAGTCTCTTTAAATGACGATTTTTTATTTCTCTCTAAAGTAAAAACTAAAATAAACTAAGTAACTAACTAATACAAGCGATTATAGACTGTGTAACAAATCGCTGCCAGATGGCAGCGTACCCAGAAGGCTGGCTGGATTGCCGCGCTGTATGGCGATGCTTATTTGTTGGGCGAAATATGAGCCAGCATTCTGATCACGGGTGGCATCAGAGAGTTTCTTACAGATCTCTTTGAAGAAACTCTTTGCCGATAGACCCCACGGACCTAATGTTTCAACTCCAAACGACACATATATGTAACCCCTTCCTAATGTTTCATATTTGATGTGAGGGCGCTAGAGTGTCTACACATGTCGCGTCCCCAAACAAGCGGTCGACCCATCTTCCAAGGAATAAGTGACATACCATC
Source organism: Dendrolimus punctatus (assembly GCA_012273795.1). NCBI lineage: Eukaryota > Metazoa > Arthropoda > Insecta > Lepidoptera > Lasiocampidae > Dendrolimus > Dendrolimus punctatus. The sequence continues at coordinate 1,517,794 of CM022541.1, forward strand.
CGGCCTCTTGCCAGAGTCTCTTGACTCTGGAATATCATCCTATAATTCTGTATTATTATGTATATGTATTATTATTATATATATAAATATGAAAATTATCAAGTTAGGTACTCACCGAACAATATGAAGATACAGCTCAGCTCAGCCGCCCACATTGTGTATGATAATTGTTTACATCATGCGTCCAATACTGTCCACTGCACTTTGAACCTGTTTATCACTACACTCACACCAACTAAACATTATCAATTGTTCATAAGATTTATAACAAAGTGTAATTTCATTACTTTTTATATGGAAATTTGTGAAATGTATGTAAGCTAAAAAGATAAAAAAATTATGTATGCAGTTCACACGCAGTAGAAGTGAAACTTCGGAGAATATACTCACAGATAATTCTTCTCTAACTTTTATTAATATAAATATAATTCAAAATAAACTTCTTGAGTATTACTTCCAATTTTTCACTATTTAAGTCAAAAAATTATTACCAGTTTTATTTCGGTCCAAATAGAACCTATGTTTAATCATCGGTTTTATTGACTCTCTAATCTGTGCTGCACAGTGTAAAACTCCTATCTCATGCTTTCCCAGGTTTAGTTCTATAGATTTATGTGTTTTTATGTGTGTTATCTCTTTTTAGTGACGCTTTTTCGTTTCATCAAGTTTCAAATCACAACGATTCAATAGAAGTCTCACTTCAAAAAAATATTAGCAATATTTCATGTGAGATTATTGTAATGAATGTCCGGTATTTAGTTCAAATCTTCGATTCTGTATTACAGTTGTATAATTTCCAAAATAAATGTATCCTATTCTACATGTGTGCATATATTTTTAATTAAATTAAATCCAAATGATTAAAATGAAGAAGTTGCCGGTAGGCTAAATGAAACTTAAACAATACTCATTGACACTTGACATCTTAGTCTTCCGTGATCACCGCTACTGAAAAGTGATTGAATAATAAAAATCATAAAATACCGCGCCTAAAACCGTTAAAACGTAGTTTTATTATGTTTACGAGTTGCGAAAACTTAACGTCGTAATAATCTATTTTCGTTATAAAGTAAACGCACGGTTAAATTGTCAATTTAAATAAGCTGAGTATATACAAAGTTGTGTGATTTCGAGAGCGTGAGCCGTCAATTCGTCAATCAACCAACGCGACGTTGTAAATGGCTCAAACGCTCGTAGCGGCAGGGTTGCCATTCGACTTGCTATTTTTAGGATTATCTATATGTATTTTCAATACTTGAACTATTTATTACTAAATAAATAATAATTATGTAAAGATTAGAGAAATAATATTAGCTAATTTAAGAAATTTGAATAAATCGCCTCCATTTTACACCACTAATATTTAAGAATCTTTGTCTTGTGACCATCATTTAGCAGTTACCATGATATAACTTTTTGTCAATATAACATTTGTTATTAGATTTTATTGAATATATATATATAAATACATTTACGGTCTTATTCATATTGAGTTAGGGTAAGTTTGTAGGTTTCTTTAAGGTTCTCGATGAAGAGTACTCTAGATCAGTTTGAATAAGACCGTTACTATTTAGTCTTGCACATGTCCAAATCATAGACACATCAGTGTCTAAAAATAAGTAAAGCTATATATGTAACGAGATACATTATGTCTAGCCTTTACATTTTAATAGAAATTTATGAACTATGCCTTTTATTTTTAAATGTGTATTGTAAGCCTAAAGATCGACTGTTAATAACTTTGCTTATTACAGCTGATTAAGGTTGAATATTTATCAACCTTTATTAATATGTTGAGAGTCTTTAAGAGATAAATAAATCATTGTACATTTAAATTGTCCTATTAAGTTAATACATTTTTATGTTTAACTATTACATTCTCAGTTTTTAAATTCAAGAGACATTCATCCTGTCCAAAAGTATTCCTTACTATTTTTAGTCAAAACAAACATATGAAAATCATATTAGATTTTTTTTCTGTAACGGTTTGTCTAATTTTAAAAGTCTCCACTAAATTCAGAATTACGGCCATTCTACTGGTATATATCGTCGCATCGCGCCGCCTTCGCTGAGTGTAGAACCGTGTAAACAATCACATTTGTTTTACAAACTGTTTCTTTTGGCACAAACTTGAAAAATTATGTCATAGTACCAACATGATATTTTGTATCAAATTTCGGCGCTCACAAATAATAAAGCTGCAAGACATTTTTCATTTCTCATTTTTAAAATAGTACGCTTGGCGTTGCTTGATCACAGGGATTAAAACAGTACTTTTCGTCCCTGGGAAACGATTTTCCCTGTTGACCAAAAAATGTGAAAACTATGAGAATCATTGATAATCATGTGACTCATGTCCCTCATGTGTAAATTGTAATTAAAAATATCTACAATTCTTTAACATCATTCTATACGTATAAATTACTTTTCACTAAATTATTATTTAACTTACAAAAATTTGAGCTAAATATTTACTATCATCTGTGGCAAAAAAATACTGGTTGGTAGAATGCCACAGAAAAATAAATTTATGTAGCATTTTACATGTAACGTATTAAATGAGTTCATCAGATTTAGATATGGGTTTAACACACTGGCTCAAAGCTTGAATTCATTAGAGAAGCAGTTGTTTGTTTAACTAATCAGTTTTTACTTCATTTCCTCATCCGATCCGAAAAGAAAACAGAGTGAAAGGCTTATTAAGGAACCCGAACTATTAGCGCCCTCGATACGCTCTTGTGCCAAACTACTCATCTAAATAGGTTAATTTCACCTCCCGTGTAACAATCCACTATTTACGGAGCTTAGTTTGTAAAATAAGGAACTCGCCCTCATTTCTTAGAACTATCACACTTAACCAGGAGACGGTTGTCTATCCCTTAATCTAAACTGTCATTCGACCAGCCATTTTGTATGGTTTTGAATGTTCTACCACTAAATTGATAGACCAAAAACGTCTCCATTTAGCTAATAAGCCTTAAAAGAGATGAGGTGATAAATTATTAGATGCATCTTTGAAAGTGGCACCCGTGACTGAAAAATTAAGGGGAAGCAGATTAAGGTAGGAGCATATAAAGAAAAGTGATGAAAGTCACTGAAAAAATAATGTTAAACTGGAAAATTGAGGGGTATACATTTAAAGCGGGGCCAAAAAAGAGATGGATGGATTCTGTGAAGAATAACAAGAAGATTTATAGTGTAACAGATGGTGTATATCAGAATAGAGGAGCACAGAGTACATAGTATATAAAAAATAATCTGTATAGTATAAAAAAAGAGAGATTAAATTAATGCTGCGACATACGAATTCCAATACAACAGTGTGATGATCTTTTGTATTAACACTAATTCACCTAACTTTGATAAAGTGATTGCATTAATCATATACAGATGATACGTGATTTTGCTTACAAAGTGTAGTATTTCGTACATTAATAACTTGCGGCTAATTTCCCGTTACATTAGGTACGACATAGGATCATAATAAGAGTGGGGTCATATAAGTTTCTTCGAGTCGACCCATAGCACTCCGAAATCTTATAATAAAAACATCAAATTGTGTGATTTTGCTTGACACAAAGCGGAATGTTTTGTGTCTGGAGTTAAGCTCGAAAATGTACATTCAATGAATAGTTAACATTTTCCACACATATACGCAAGTTTTTAAGCAAGAAAAAAATACATATTTTATGATTAAGTACTTTCTTGACAATTTTAACGCGTGATATATTTTTGAAAATAAAACTGTGCATCATAAAATTCCCCGTCAAAAACTTTACTCGAACATCATTTGTGATTAACCAGGCTCGTTGTATAATAATAATACAAAATAGCTAGCTACCAACTGAACAACTATAAAGGACTTATTTAGAGTGGTGCAACTGTGATAAACTTTAATAACTTGTGAAATTGCGGGCAGTAGAATGGTGACAACTGTATTCGACAGGGTCCATTCAACTGCGGTCACACACGCTCAACTAGCTGGAACTGGGAACACTGAAAGTAATGGAAATGATTTACAGCTTGCTTCAAGAACGGTTGATATAATATAACGAAAACGTTGTGTTATTTAAGGCTTTACAGCGCGATACTTAAAATTACGTAAAATTACAGGGCTCGTAGACCTCGATCGTTTAATTGAATTACACGTCGACTTTACGTTGATTTTACACGTCTTTCTTTCTACCAAGAAAGAAAGAAGTGTAAAATAAAATTCAAGTTTTCTTTTTCTTTAGATGGCTTTGTTTAAAAACAAGTAAGATATACTTTGTTGTTATCCGGAATTCGTAGAAAGATGGAAATAAATGTCAGTGTATGTATATACATATACTTGTGGGTGTCAATATGATAACAAAAAGGAATTAGACAAGTCTTACAAATAATAGGTACCGTAATACATAGAATGAATACGCATAGAACCCAAATAGGTGCCAGTGAAGTGAAGACATTTGAACTAGGACCTAAAAGTCTTTCTGGAGGCGTCGCGTCGGTCCAGTCCGTCTGCAAGATAAAATGTCAGTGTGACGAGTTCCAATTCCCTATTTTTTAGAAAGACTCTGTGTACTTGTGTCAGCTAAAATAATTATTTGGTGCACACGCTCACATCTATTGGTTTTGTGCTTCAACTCTGAATGTAATTTTGTAGGAAACTAACTATCTACCTATTATTAGTATAAGAGGTAGGTATTGATATTTCTAAATTCTTTAAGTCAAAAGATAGTGATATACGGTCCTCAATTTGTACACAGAGTGACTTATATCAAATTTTTGTACTTTTGTATAGAAATTAAAAAAAAAGTATTAAAGTAGTATCGATTATAATTTCAACAAATTTGTTTGAATGGGATTTATTGAGTAGTTTTTAAGAGAAAAAATAAATCGTTCACCTATATATTTATCCATATACTATTTTCAAATAAATGTTTTTTTGGGTGCCGTAGACAAATCACAAAAATAGTGAACATTCGTCACCTATGCGGAACTTTTAATTAATCTCTCATATATTATGCTCATTGCATATTATTTGTTTTGCAACAACAGACTGGAGTTCACTTATATCTTTTTACTGTTTTATAAAGATAACCCTCAATTCGGTTCAGCAATTCTTTGGGATAACTCGAGATAGATAAGAACATATTTTAGTTGTAATAACAATGTGTAGGCAACTGCGGTAACTATCTCATTATCGCCCTTATATGTAAGTTGGATATTGTTAGACTAGCAATGTTATTATTCTTAATTTTTAACCGACAAAAAAACGGAGGAGGTTCTCAAATGGTCTGTGTTCTTTTTGTATGTTCGTTACTCGATTTGTCCGTCAATTGTGGACCGATTTTTATATTATTTTCTTTACTCGTGTGTACTCGTCGTAACCAAGTCAGGATCTGATGAATGGATCGAATCTCAAGACTATCGAGCATAACCTTTATTAAAGAACGCTGCGCCTAAATTCTTGGAGAAAAACTTGTGTATTCGTGTAGCTATTTAAAAATTTGTTTTTTAACTCCCGAGATAGTCCCATAGACACCAAGTCAGGTATTCTAGGTCTAATATTCAGTAAAAAAATAACAAAAAAGAAACCAACTTCATGATTAACTAAAAAGCAGAAAATAAAATTTTCTAATGCATCTTGAAGTCGGTGCCAAGTAAAATATAGAAATTACTACATTTTGAAATATTTTGTTGTTGGAACAATATATGTGATAATTTTTTTTTTGCTTTTTAGTTAGATACTCTTGAGGTTCGTTTCTCTTTTTTTTTGTTAGAAAATTTTATTATCATTGGATTTTATGAGGCGTTGTTTCATTATCAATTTGATGGTATAGGCATATATTCAAGTGTCTTGTTATTTTTATATAAAAATATTAAGTGTAATATAGTAACCTACATCTGTATATATATTGTATCATAAATGCAATTATAACAAAACGCTACTTCTGCAAAAGAATTCATGTTAGATTTATATATGATTCATCTGTATAATATTTATAAAACATAAAAAGCTATTTATTGTGTTATTTGCTAATAAAAAGAAGGCAAACTATTTGCCATTGCTTTCTTCGTATAATATACAATGACACAGTTTTTTTTGCACCAAAAAACGTATTTTCGTGTTGGTAACGAGTAGCTTACAGCGTGTAATATCCGATATATTATGATATCAGTTTGGCAGCCGACGGACCGTCGCTCCTCTGGTAATAAATAGTATTCAATAACGCGCTACATTAAGCAGATGATCCGTCATGTAATTCATGTCAGTCCGTTTATTGAGACAAGGCTCGAAGGATTTAAAGGAACATGATATTTTACATATTGGTTCTCGTTACGCAAAATATGTGATGAAGTTTTCCAAACAGGCACGTTAGGCCGCATTTCGGTCTAACGACAGAAACGTGGTGGAATAGAAAGCAAGTCGACAGGACCGGTGAGGTTAGGTTAGACAAGTAAACTTTGTGGCGTAGTGGTATAAGTTAAAGATGCCGGTTTCTGAACACGTATATTAAATAAAAGAAAAGAGTGAAGTTCTTTGCTTTGGCTGTCGTTTTAATTTTTGCGGCGGTACTGCTCTGAAGTGTAACGCAGATCCAGTGATGTCCCGACGGTGCTGTTAGTAGGCTCCCCCACTGCCGGCAATCAATTTTTTTAAAATAAATCTTATCAGTAGTACGAGTACTACAAACGTTTTAAAACGAGTGAATAATCTAAGCATCGATGTGCTAATAATTATGTATGAAATCGGTCCCCCTAGACCGATTTCTGCTTAGACATCACAGAGTAGTCTTCGATCGGCGATGCTCGCGTTTATTATTTTACTTGATATTTTAAGGTTTTTTATTTTTAATTCAAAGTAACATTACGTTACAACTTATATTAGTGCGTGTCTCTTGTTTAAAGAGCAAGTGCTACAGGTTATATTATATTACATTTTTATGTATTTGCCCACGGAAGATTCACTTCATTTTATATCGCTAATTATATTTACCATCCCCCGTCTATCTGTCAACAAAATAAATAACAAAACTTGACCAAAAAGGCCAAAATGGTCTAAATGACCAAATAGGCCGAAATGACCAAATAGGCAAAAACGATCGAAAAGGCCAAAATAATCAAAATAGTCAAAATGACCAGAGGCCAAAATGAGCAAAAAGGCCAAAATGACCAAATAGGCCAAAATGACCAAAAAGGCCAAAATGACTAAATAGGCCAAAATGACCAAAAAGGCCAAAATGACTAAATAGGCCAAAATGACCAAAAAGGAAAAATTACCAAATAGGTCTAAATAACCAAATAGGCCAAAATTACCAAATAGGCCAAAATGACCAAAAAGGCCAATATGAAAATTATCCTTTGTCCATCCTCAGTATTTAATTTACATACGTGCCGAATTTCAGCCAAATCGGTCCAGTAGTTTTTCCATAAAAGCATAACAAACAAACAGACAAATATCATGTTATCCCGGTAACTATCCCATTTTTCGGGATAAAAAGTATCCTATGTTCATTCTCGGTATCGAAAATATATATATATACTGAGTTTCAGCCAAATCGGTCCAGTAGTTTTTACGTGAAAACGGAACAGACAGACAGACAGACAGACAGACAGACAGAGTTACTTTCGCATTTATAATATTAATAGGGATTTGATGCCACTGGTCACTTGCTAATGCATTGGTGGTAATTGGTTACAGGTTATAGCCTAGTTTGTTGATCTTTAGTCTTATGCAAAAAACTTCTGGACTTATGGCCATTATTTCTTATTCGCGGCCTTACGAATAGGCCGATAGCCATGAAGTTGATCATGCATTTCTTTACATAACAATGCAAAACTAGGATAAATTTGTATCAGAAAATCGTATCGCACTGGTCGCTTTAATGTCTACCACTGAACTCTTCCGTAGGCGCTCCTTACGCTACTTACACTTGGAAGAATGTTATGGAATCTCTTCTTTTCGTTATTATTTACTGTCTGTCCCTTTCTAAACATCTATCGATCTCTGTCTTTTCTTTCTTGAGCCTTCTATTCTAGAATTTCAATCTTCATCTATTTCGTCTTCCTTCCCTTTCCAAAAGGCATCTGTCCTAGTCTTTTCGTTTCAGAATCTTTTAACTGTTTCTAAAAGTCTTGAAACTGGCTTACGCCGCCAGAAAGTTCTAGCTTCGGTCGCCACAATATTTAAGTATTATGCACTTTTAACTTTAACGGGAATAAAAACAAAATATGTTTTTTAGCCCAGAAAATTAGATTGTGATGTTAAAAGCGATTGAAACCACACGATAAGCTCTAGAATAATAGGAGATAATTTGATCCCGAATTGAACAGTTTATTTTATTTTATTTATTTTCCGCTTCCACTTGTGATCGAAAACGCAGTTTCAGAGGCCAGCTTCGTTATAGAAAATACATACTATTAACTTATAGAAAATATTGAATAACTTCTCTATATTTGCCAAGACTAATTGCTCACAAAGTCTAATGAAAAACATTCACAAACAACTTGAGTTCATTGAAGCTTGAAATAATTTAATTAGGTAGACTTTATTAGAAGAAATGAGAATCTGGAAAATATTTATTTCTTTGAAAATGAACTAATATTCTAGGTCCGTCGAAGTTAATACTACATGAATATTAGTATATAGAATTCAAAGCATTTTATGTTGATTCAAGTAAGTAAACGTATAAATGCGTATAAGAGTATTTTTTTGCTTTTACTACGAAGCTGGCAAACACTAGGGGCGATACCAACACTTTACCAGCCTTTAGGATGGGACAAAGAGGAGGGGAATGAAGTTGGGGGGATGAATAGGAGGGATCAAGAGGAATGGGATATGGCATTGGAAGGGGTGGGAAAAGTGGGCCGTCATAACACTTATCGTCGCACGAACCAAGCATAACAGCATTTCGGTTCCTAGCAATGTAGGATTAATTTTGTACTGTAAATATATTTGTAAGTTTTTCTTTTCACTTCTTTAGTCAGTCGTTGGCCTCTGGATGTAAGCCTCTTTAAGTATACGCCATAATTACATCCTGTTCCATTCGCTTTGATCATCCAGCTAATGCTGGAAACAGCATGTCCACAAAGCATCTAGGTGTCCTACACTACGTTTAACAAGACGCAGTTTCCACTCCAAGACTTGTTTACTACATATATCAGATATGGTACAAATAAATGGACCCGACTCGGGAAATGAGGCATTTGCGTCTCAACCGCGAGGCGAAGTATTACCAAATCAATTTGTAGTGACAATAATCTTCTATAATACGAGTATAACACAATTTAATAACAATACTAATAAACCCGCAGGGGGGGCTTTGTGGCGAAGCCTTAGGTGAGTAGCGACACCTCGTACCTGACTCCGGGGGCCAAGGCAAGGCCCCCGCCTCCGTGCTTGCCTTAACCAGCCGGCACGGAGTGGAGATCGCTAGAGCTAAGACTCAAGCTGCAGGGGTGGAAGTGATAAAAGGCATCACGTCAGAAGTAGCTTCGGTGAACCTGCAGCCCACCTCTCTACACCCCTTAGCCACTCACACCCATGTTGCCCCTGTCTTTTATGGCATTTTTAGGGGTCCATGCAGGTAGTGGCGAGTCACCGTCTGCCCATTTTTCCATGTTCCCTGAACATTGCGACGGGCAGACGCCATAGTCCCCATATTCCCAGACCGCTAGTACCACTAACAGTTCACCCCAATAGCCCGGTACTTTTTGTCCTCATTTCCCACAATAGTCCTACACTGGCCGGGGCTTGTCCTTGGGTGCATTATTATATGGTGTAGACAGGGATAATCGCCGGTCAGTGTCACGCCACATTTAGATTAAATTTGTCAAGGGGCCTCTACGTGTTGGCCTACCCATGGCCCCACGCAAGCCCTCCAAAAGTCCGGGCCATATTAATGGCCCGTGGTCTTGAAAGACATACAAATAATACTAATAATTATAGCATATAGGTCCGAGTACAAAAAGCAAATGTAGTACTTAAAAGAGATAAAAGCTTATTGTATAATGTTTTTGCGATGAAAGCAGTACGAGAACCCATTTTAGGATATTATGCTTACGTGTTTATGGGATGAAAACGTAATTAAAATTAAATCTCGCTAATAAGATCTCTCTTAAATGAATAAGTAGGGTTTAAACACTTATGATAATATCATAATATTAACATACTGCATTCAGCCTTTTGGAAACATTTAATAATTATGAGGATTAAAGCTCTTTCAAGAATACCTGGAAAATAATTGCTATTTTAATTATAATAATCGGTAGACAAACAAACATATTGTATATCCCCAAATTAAGCAAGTTACGATTGTGTTATGGGTAATACACAACGGACTACTCTGGGGCTGATCCCAGACACCCAGACCATAGTAAGTAACGGAGAAAATACCAGGAATCGAACCCGGAGCCTCTGCGTTGCAGTGAGGTAGGCCGGCTAGCCCGCTCAACCAGAGAGGCCGTCATTATATATAATGACAGTCTGTAATCCCGCATATACGGCTTATGCAGATTTGTTATGATAAAGAAGTATTAACCATTGACATTAACCATTTAAAAAAATAAATAAGAGCTTAAATTCGCAAATTTTAATGAATAAATAAAAGTCATAAAATGGACTGGATGTTTTCGTAAAAATATGTGGAATGAAATGGAGAAGAACAGCTGGAGGTAGAGAAAATTGGAAAGTGTTGGGGGAGGCCTACGCCACAGAGGCGACTTCCATTATTTAATGTGTACATTATATACTTATATATTTTGAAAACTAAACTGAATGTTAGAAATAAAGGCTTTTTTATTTTATGAAATGGACAAACCATAGACGTAGAATTTCTACATTACCCATTATATGTAGAGTTCAAGGTTTTCTCTTGTTTACACCGTGTTCACAAAATCAGCAAAGCTATACAGTTTTGCATAGCGACGAATACTGTTGTTTAAGTCACTTTTAAATCTACGTTATTTATCTACCTTACTATAGAAATAAGACTTTTTTCACATCGAATAAACGTTAAAATGAACGGAACGATGATAAAATGATCATCGTACCTTTAATATCATCATACATACATACATACATAACTTCACGCCAGGTTCCTTGAGGGGTAGGCACGAACAACAGGGCCATTCAGGCTTATTCTTACACACCTCACTTGCTTCTTTGACATTCATAACTCTTGTCATGCACGCTCGTCTGTTCTTAAGGCTCCTGACATCACCTGCTAGTACACGATTAATTTGATCACGGAAGGTGTGATATCATCATGATCGTAGAAATATTTTTAATTTGCGTTATAATCATAATTATGTGGACATAAACATGGGACTGAGTGTATTGATGGTAGTTGGTTCCTTCTTCGCGGAAGTATTAATATAATGAACGGATAAAATTTGTTTCGATAAAAAAGATAATTATAGAATATAATCTGCACTAATATTATAAATGTGAAAGTTTGGATGGATGTTTGTTACTCAATCACGCCAGCAAGTCTGAACGGATCTGGATAAAATGCGGCACAGAGATAGATCTGGAATAGCACACAGGGATTTAACCCGTGAGATAATATAATCGCGAGCGAAGCCGTGGACAAAAAATAGTATAGAACATTTTTGTCCCAAAAAACCGGAGTAGTTTTAATAGAATACGGTTCCGAAATTTACCCATGGAAAGCTCTAATTTTCGTATATTTTAGCGCAATAGAATGTAATATAAATGATGTTTGGTAGTAAGCATCTAGTTTTTATAGAGAACCTATCAATAAATATTTGTTTGCGTGTACCAAAGAACTTGGGTATAATCTTGAACAAGACTCGTTATATAGCCGAGGGACGAGCAGAAATAATAAGTGTAATTATGATGGAAAATTAATAGGGACAGGAAAGAAAATTGTTTGCCCAAGCGATCGGAACCCGTAATATTCTTTTTCCGTCATGATTTTCAGCCTTTTTGTTTAAATATTGAAAGGTTAAATTTTAGAGGTTTACATATAATAATAATTGTAAAAAATACGTGTGTTTGTTGATGAAAAATGCAATATAAATAAAAAAAAATGAATTAATGAATTGTTATTTTGAGAAGAAGTATTGTTTTAAGTATGTGTATCAAACAATAAACGCTTTATCGCGTTTTAGACGAAACGTTCTGGATTGATTTTAGGAGTACCTACACTTCTACATGTAGCTTGTTAATTGAACGGAATTTATAAATGCAGTAATAAGTAATGAAAACGAGTTCTAGTGTATGTTTCACTTGAAATTTGAACATTTTTATTTGAACACTTTGAACATTGTTGTTGCAAATGGAAGTTGGAGCTGTGGAACACGTTTAATTTTGAACATCATACCACGGAGGGGGACAGGGCTGAGTTACTTTGCAAGTACACCATATAAAAATAAGAAGAGTGATCGACAGGTAAATCAACTACGATACTTTGTGTCATCTTACAAAAATTCACATACAATTTTTTTACGAGTCTTGCTAGTTATGACGTTATAATTCATATGAGTACAGTAAATTCTTATTATTTTTTGTTTAAACAGTATTTAACAATATTTTGATCATAATTTAATAACAGTGAGATAATAGACATCAGGAATATAAACACTGATGATGACATGCTACCGAAACAACATATGGCACATGTTCCAGAATTTATTGTAAAGTATTGTCATAGGGGTATACTTATGTCATTACTGATGTAAGCGACAGTCTCATCAAAATGTTTTTAATGATTTTTCGTATTCTTTGATTGGATTTTGGGACGTTTATTTAATTTTATCGCAACTCCAGCGCTTATTCTTTAATTAATTCTTCAAGGAAAGCGTAGAAATATAAATAATTATATTTGACGTCCCACTCTCACGCACAAACCATATATGAAGGGTATACCCACCACGCTAAAGCGTCGTGTGCAGATTTCCTCATATTTTTTTAATGTCCGCAAGTTTTAATTCTAAACATACCGTTATTAGTCTAGTCTACTTTGTTAGTAAAACTGCCTAAGTAGTAATTTCATTGCGACGGGGTGCCTTAACTGTTTGCTTACATTCTTAATACGATGCTTATAAGATTTGGTTTCGATTTTTGTCAACCATCTTTACGTCACACAGAGTACATTATTATAATAGGAGATTCCGTAATGAATTATAAAGCATGACCTTCAGTAGCACTGTTTCATTCGTGACAGTAACTATGCGTGACAGATAGTTTAAAGCTCTACTCTTCAGCGATAAATTGTTGTCTTTTTTATTTGTAATTTTATTTACAATATTACTCGAAACTATGGCACGAAGTGAATATACCACGTTGATGTCTCATCTCTTACTTAATCCGTAATGATTAAGGAAATAATATTACTGAGTATTAAAATCTTGAAAGAGGCGATAAGTGTAATTAATGACTGTGCTCCATCTTAGACCATAACTTCCTACCTAACCTAAACTATATATACTACAATAAAACACTTAATATAATATTCATTACAGAAGTGAAAAACAAGTTAAATTCATTTAAGTAAACCTGATTGTGTAATGTTTTCAAACTGAAATACAATTGTTAGCGTACCTACGGTAGGTTACGCTGGTTGGTACACATACCTATGTTATTGTTATTTCATTTGTCGTAATAACACAAGTGTTTATAGCTTCTGTTTTGTTAATACAAAATTCCATTATTTTAACAAAGTTTGTTAGTTTTAGTGATTGTTGTATTCTAATAATTATACAGCACATAGTCAACAAAACACGTGCAAACAAACATACACTTGTATACATTTAGTTACGTATATTATATTACATTCAACTGCTTTGTTATCGTTCATCACTGCCTTTGCATAGGCGTAGCCTATGCTGATGCAAACATATTTTGTGATAATTGGTATTAAAATAAGAAGTCCAAGTATTTACAAGTTTCATGGAAAAATAGTATCTTCTATCTATCTAATAGTTATCTTACAAAAATAGTCGAGAGGACTCGCTCAGTAGTAAAGATCACGTCTAATTCATTTGATGGAGTTTCAAATTCCTCTGATATGGGCAGGTCCGAGTCCAGCAATGAGATGTTTATGTATTTCTTTTATTATTACAACTAAAAGACCTAGTAGTTTTGTTAAGAGCGCATAGAAAATAAACCCTAATTTCCCCTTTATCCCTTCCTAAAAGCTAGCAACGCGTTGGCGACGCAAACATTTATAGGCGACGGTAACTTTTTTTTGCAGGAGTTCAGCAGACCCACTTGACGGAAAGCGGTTACCATCGTATATGGACATTCGCAACACCAAAGGTGCGACAAATGAGCTGCTGCTCTCTTAAGGGAGACTGGAACCTGATCACTAATACCGGAACACAACACAAGGTTGTAATGGCGACATACTTTAGACCAGGGGTGGTAGCCATCCAGTCGGGCAAAAATGCCCTACAGCCTGGCTGTGGGTTGTTTTGTCGCTTCTTACGACAGACCGCCCGGCCGCAGGAAATTGTATTCATTCTCCGTTTCTGCACGGATAGAACCACTTTTCTGTACGTGGACCTTCTGCCTGTATGCAGTAAGACAGTACTTATAAGATCTCAAGCCCAACATGAACCTATTAACATAACCGTATGATACTTAACATTCTTAGGTTGGGAGCATAGCATAGGTATATGTGATAGCATTAGATAGATTTGATTTATCTACTTCAACTGTTGAGTATCAAATAGCGAAAAGACAATAAATAGCAAGTTCATAGAAAATGCAATCTGTCTTTGCACAGCAGATAGCAATAATACTATTTCGTGGATTTTCGAAGTGAAACTTCTTTAGAATCGTTGTGAATTGGAACTCGATGAAGCGAAAAAGCGTCACTAAAAAGTATATAAGTGTATTTACCTTAATAACATATTTAAAAATCAAACATGTGACAATAAGTAAAGTTAATTTATTTTTGTGGAGATTTAAAGAGTTTGACAAAAGTTTTGGTCCATGGAAAGTATCTGGCACTTATGATAAGCTATTAGAATAATACTCTACAAAACATATATAAAAATCAGCCATGTAAATTTAAGTTAAGTAATTATTATTTTTAGTTGCCTTTCTTACCTGGTACCTGCCCAGGTGTCACAGGGCGAGCTCCACAAGCACGCACGTATTCAGAGAGCATGAGACGCTACTGAGAACCTAAGATTTCAACTATGTGAAAATAAGTTATGTCTGATTGCCCGGGGATCTTGGTATATTAGCACGTGGTGACTATAACAATATTCACATTACGTCATAAAACTGCCTAAGCGGTGCAAGCTTTCCGGTACGGTTTCGAACCCGCGCCTTTTGAGTTTTTGTTGCGAGTGCGCTAACTACTAAGCCACCACGGCACGGAGATAACTTAAAACAAAGTAACCGCTTAGCTTGGGAGTAAGATAGGATTCAGCAGAAACGAACCATAAAATGAAAAATAAGCGAGACAGCTACAAATAGTAGTAAAATATAATAATATCAAGAATTCAACAATTTTAGCCTGGAGCAGTTCGGAAGAAAATCCTTTTAACTAACTTTGCGGGGCGTCCGTCGTACGATCGATTCCTTTTTCGTTTGTTACCTTGATATATAAATTATACAATGAAAGTAGTCTATTTATAAAGATATATTATAACTAGCTTCTGCCCGCAACTTCGTCCGCGTGGTGCGGATTTTTAATTATCCCACGGGAACTCTTTTATTTTTCGGAATCAAAAGTATCCTATATGTTGACCAGGAATATAAGCTACCATGATACAAAATTTCATTTAAATTGGTCCAGTCGTTTCGGAGATTATCCGATACAGACAGACAAATAAAAAAATTGAAAAAAAAACTAAATTGTTCTATTTCACTTCTTACATCACCCTGACTCGGTTTTTAGCTATTTTTTTTCATTGTACAGAAATTCGACCTCTACAGTTTTATTATATGTATAGATATGTCAAATGTTCTAATATGAACCTTATAATATTGAATATAATATCGAGGGCTTCATAACAAATGGGCGTATAGACAAAAGTGCAGTTTTTACACAAGAGACAAAATTGTGAGTAAAACAAAACTAGTTGATTGTACAAGGCTGAAATATGGAATACCCTTATTTAAGCACACTTGCATGCTGGTAAGACAATAAATTGTATCATTTCATAGATTTTGGTAAACACCAAAAAAAATGCGTACACATTTTGGCGTATACGCCCATTTGTTATGAATCCCTCGATATTCGAATTAAATTAAGGGATTGTTGCACATACCAACAGTATATTAATAATAAACATGCGTAGAAAACTTAACATTTTAAATAATTAAATTCACGTAGATAGGCACGGAACTTAGAGACCGTAGATATGTTTTTTTTATTGAATGTGCGGAAATATTCCACATAAATATTTGCGTATGCTATATTATAGCCATTGCAAAATTGTTAGGAAAAAAATTATGAAATACCAGCTGCGGATTTTTCTCGTTGGTAATTCTGTCGTGTTAAGGGAATATAATTCCAGGTCAATAAATGTGTAGGTATATTGCGTGAGAACGCCCCACGCGTATTTTAAACGTTTGAAAGATGGGTCGGTGTAAAGTAAATTAGTTTTCTTTTACGGTTGTTGATATTAAATTTCGACTCTTATTTTGCTACGGGTCCTCCAGTCTACGCTCGCTTGTAGGATCATAATTTTGTACAAAATTTGATATCTCATACTGCCGGCAATCGTTTATTTTACACAATCTTCTTATTTTCACCACTATATTCACTTAAACTTAAGAAGCTATCAAAGTTAATTCATATTTATAACTCTGTACTAAAATATCCTCGTCAAAGAACACAGAGAAACTGCCTGTGTGCTGTGTATCCAATTGGCATATGATCCATTTTATTTTGCTTTTAAAAGCATAAAATTATTTATCTTATTTACTGAACTTCAAAATAAGTACTCTATTTCACAGAGTAAATCAAAAACTGCTAATCAAGCTTGTTTTACACAAACATATTTAAGTATGCTTGTACGATTATTTCGTATCCTTTTTTGATAGAATAAATGATTGTTCTGAAATACACCACTGTGCGTCGATTTACTCCTACGAGAAATTGATACAATAATTATATCTGACAGTCAAATTAACCAAGCTACTAGAATATAAATTTACATAACATTACAGCCCTTTTCATTTGATGTGATTGCAATGAGAAATAACGTCAAAACTCTAAAAATTTAATAACCTACCAAGTATATTTTTAAATATTAATAATAACAGTTCCACAACTGGGATCGGGCCTCTTACTTATAAGGGGACGGACAATATACCCGCCACACTAGTCCTAGGTGGCTTGGCAGGTTTGACACAGGTTGCCAGCTTGTCGGTTTTCTATCGGATACATTTTGGAGAGTGTGCATCGGAGCTCTTCAATCTTATCCCTCCGTCTCCCTTCCATCATCGGACAACCAGACGCACTGGCACGCGGCACAGCTATATGGTGGACATACCTCCTATTCGAACTAAGCGCTTTGAGTCCACCTTCATTATACGCACCGCAAAGGAGTGGAATACACTGCTGGAGTCTGTTTTTCCCGAAACCTACAACCTGGGTGTCCCTAAGTCTCGTGTGAATAGGTACCTTCTAGGTAAGCGTGCTCGATCTTAGACCATATCTCCGCTCAAATCGTGCGAGATAATGGTCAAACGCGAACTTATACGTGATAAAAAAAAACACATCGGTTATCTCGATGTGGATGTTGCATCATGATGTTTTATTACTTCGTCGTTGTTAGCATGTGATAATTGTAACAATATGCACATTAGGTCAGAAAACTGCCTAAATGGTGCATGCGTTTCGGACAGGATTTGAACGCGCGCCTTTTGAGTTTGGGACGCGTGCGTTAGTCGTTCCGACCACAATTATACATAAACTAACTACATTTTAAATAGGAATATAAAATAGTGATTAGGATATTTTTTAAGTATACCTATAATGATAACGAGTCATTTTAACGCTCGCTTTTTGTCTGTAGATTGTTTTTTTAATTTATTGTTGTTTTACGTGTAATACATTAAATCGACTACAACAGAATATTTGATGGTAACCGTTTTCCATCACGTGGGCTGTCAGCCTGTCTGATATATTGAGCAATTAAAAATACATACTTATTTCATAATCGGATTTTTACACATATTAGAATAAATTCTAAAATATGTAAATAAACGAGCAGGCGTCAAAATACCTTGTTATCGTCTTACTTTCAATAGTTTATTATGGAAATCATTTTAATTAGTTTAAACAATATGCTATTTGACTCGTTAAAATTATGACGTCATAGGCTATGACATTTTGTGCGATGATAAAAAGCGTCTCTGTTGATTTGACTTTCAAATACCCAATTATCTCAATAGCTAAACAAACAGAAACAATATCTACCAAACACGAACCTATTATGTTCAATAAATGAACAACGTGTTTTTATATTATATCTTATTCGTTTGAGTAAAAGGAAATGAAAAGCGTAATGTAAACATAAACAAGTATGTTTTCCATTTAAGGTTTCCAGTTGGGTAAAAGGCGACGGTTAGTTGTATATCATCGTTTAAAAACACACAAACAAGATTACTTGGTCGGATATACATAAGTACTTAATCTTGCTTGATTTATTTCTACTTAGGTAGTCTTATTTATAGGCCCTAGCGTTGCGTAAGTTATTGTGTAACTTTGATAGTAATAAGTCGGGAAATTAATTATTCAGTTAAGTTTTCGCTTTTTCTAATTAAATCTACAATTAGAACCTATGTAAAAAAAACAGTGGCAGAATTAAGATTTCAACTTAAATTATTTCAAATCTGTTCACTGGACGGCTGTGTACGGGGTCTCGTTAGAATCGTCATTAGTGCGGATTTACTAATCAATGTAGACAGTAGACAGATGAAACGCGTGCTTGCAATTGAAGCTTGTCTAAGCAATAATAATTATTGTGTCGTTATTCGTTAGATTCTGTTCGCAGAATATTATCAGATATTTACATGATGCAACGTAAAGTTGCCTTTATTGGTCATTTAGGGACCGATCCTGCGTTTAAACCACCAGCAGCTACTTTAGAATCAAAAAACCGTTTGATATATTTTTTCCGTTAGCGCTGGGTTTATTTTATCTATACTAATATTATAAAGAGGTAGAGTTTGTGAGTTTTTGAGTTTGTGACGTTGTAGTAGGTTATCTCTGGATCTACTGAACCGATTTAAAAAATTCTTCTACTGTTCGAAAGATACGTTAACAGGGAGTGTCATAGGCTATATAAATATGTAAATAAGACGCTATATACCACGGGAGCGGGACAGAGCGTGCGTAAAACTGCGCCGAGCCGCTAGTCAAACATAAATGCGTAAGTAGACTTTACACTTTAACACCTTACACTGGATGTGGTTTGTTTTTGACAAATTATGAATGATTATTTTCTTCCAAGAATTAGAGATCGTCCTTCCCTTAGTTCACATACATGGTTCCAAAGAGAAGATGCCACACCTCATATTGCTGACGACACTTTGATTCTCCTACATAGTTTTTTTCCAAATAAATTTATAAGCCTCTTTGAAGACATATCCTGGCCACCAGACGGTCAGATCTATCCTAGGGATAGGGGTATAGGGATATGTCCAGAGTTAAGTTTTGGTACATATTATGTAACGAAATTATTTCCAAACTGAAAGAAAAGGTGTACAGAGTCCGGAGTGAGGGGGGGGGGGGGGGGTGCTGTAATTACATATACATAAATCCTCATTAATCTTTTTTAAGGAACTTGGCTTTAAGAAATGAATACACCTTATAGTTTATTTTTAAATAACATTAAAAATCCTAATTTTGCCACCGGAAATCCTTTATTAGTCTCTGATTTGTGTGTGTGTAATGTTAATGGAGAAATAGTTTTTTTTAAATTCTGTAAGAGTTGTGAAAGCATAAAAGTAATACAGCTTTTTTTCCGGAAATTAAAATAGTTTTCATTAGTTAGGGATCTGAGATTTACCTAAATATCAGGAGCTATCTGAAAAGCTCTAACCCAAATTTGTAAAATAGTCTGTGGGTTATAAAGATGAACTTTCATGTCAACTAATTCTGAAGAAATGTAGCGTAGAAAGTTTCAAAAAAATTGCGGTTTGAGTGTCAAATTTACGAAAGTGAAGTTTAAGGAAATGGCTTTGTTACAAGAAGTAATTATTATTATCACAACTTCGTAATTATAATTACTTGTAGAGTTTCAGTTAATACATACTCAGTTTAGTCAAGTGGTAGTTTTAATAGTTGTCAACTTGTTACAGAAAAACTTTTGCACACAAATGTCTCACAGATAATTATATCGCACCAATAACTGGAACTAATTTGCAGTGGTTAATGTTTACATAGCGCGCGTTTTTGGTAAGCGAGGTGGCACGGTCGTGGCGCCCCTGGGCTCCGTTCGCGCACTGAAGTAGCCCCACTTAAGCCCAGTCGCGCTGTGCCCCACTGTACATGCGCACTTACCCCCCGTGAAGCTTTCGGGCAGAACCAGCCTAGAGCACGCATCTAAACTCGGCTCCCGGAGAAAATAAAAGAAAAATCTACTTAGAAGAATCTCGCTTCTTAGGTTTTAGTAACTGTAGTCATCTAAAACATTATGAAAAATGTTTGATTTTATTCAAAGCACTATTCCGCTTATATGACATGCCAAAATGAAAAAAAAAAATGTCTATAGATTTTTTGAATATTCTTTTCATGGGTAAACTAAGTATATATATTGTACTCTGTGGTTAGGGCTTTACAGATAGGAAACTCCTTTCGATTCATGCTTTGTCTAAGATTGCCACTGTTTCTATATTTGATCCTTCACTGAGCAGACTAGCAAGTACCTCTCTTGGTAACCTTTGCTACTTTACCACATTATGACTTACGTTTCCAAGTTGGGTATGAGAAACGAAATAGTAGATTGTTACACGATGGGTGAAAGTGACCTATTTAAGCATGAGATGGTTTGGCACATGAGCGTAACGATGGCGCCAATATTTCGAGTGCCTAAATAGGCTTTTCACCCGAGGTTAACATTCTGCTTTACTTTAGTGCTGAGTAGTTAAACAAAAAACTAGTTCTCAAATGAAATCAGGCGTTAAATTCATATTATCTATATCTGACGAAGTCATTTACTACGTCACATATTTTTTATTCTGTGGTATTCTAACGGAATACTACAGAATAAAAAACAATAATGGAAAGTGGATGCCGTTGCCTATAGAATTTTGCAACACTCGAGTGGAGCCAGCGCATTGCCAGCCTTTAGGATAAGCCAGAGGTGATAGGACGAAAATGTCAAACAAGAAGATACATCAAGACATCTGTAACACCAAAGGGGTTACAAATGCTCTGCTGCTATCTTGATGATTGACTAGACCAAGGGTGTCAGCCATCCAGACGGGTGATATTGTACCACCTGGCCGTTTCACAAGAACGTGGCATCACACCGATAGAGCTGGAGCTGTGATAAAGATAATGATTCTAGCATGGTCCTACCACGTCAAAACCGGTAACATAAATAACCACATTATTATTATTTTAGTTGTTTCTCTCTAAGGGAGATTGGAGCCTGCCCACTGATGCTGGAACACAACTCAAGATTATTATGGCGACATATTTTACACCAAGGGTGATATCCATCCACACGGAGAAATACACTGCCAGGCCACCCGACCGCAGAAAAATTCTTGTCTTTCTCCGTTCCTGTACTGTTAAAAATTCTATGGCAACCATGGATTATCCGATTTAATTTCAAGTAGTAAAAAAATCCTTTCATATCTAGAATTATACGTGAGAGTATTGAAATAAAAAAATACCCGAATTTCAATAGAGAAGAAAGATCACCTGTTTGGGATCCGATCATCAAAACTATTAATACCCAAATCATTCATCATCATCACATTTCCTTGAGCTCCCATGCTCAACTATGCAACGGTTCTCTAGAACATTTATTCCGCGTACAACAATGATCTGGAGGGAACTTCCCGCCGCGGTTTTCCCTTTGCGCTATGACATGGGGTTCTTTAAGAAAGGCTTTATAAAATTTCTCAGAGGTTGGTAACGCGTTGGCGACACCCCTGGTGTTACAAATGTCCATAGGCGACGGTAACCACTTTCCATCAGGTGAGCCGTCTGCCTGTTTGCCTGCTTCAGGCTATAAAAAAAAACACTTGGCATCTTTGTCTTCCGAGATCACTGCTACTGAAAAGTGTCCCAAACGTCGGAATAACAAAAATCAAAATAAATTATCGCGCTCAAAACCGTTAAAACGTAGTTTTATTGAGTAACTTTTTTTCTTTCTCTACTAACTTTAGAACAATGGGACAAGAATTCAAGGTCATACAAATTGTATAAAATTCAAATCATGTATAAATAAAGGCTGTGTAATATCTATATATAAGGTAATGGCATGTGGATCTCTATATAGTTTAAGATATTTATAATTATTATGTATTATGTCATACGCAAATAAAATTAATTTCAATTCCGTTTGAATAAAATCTGCTAAGTAGTTTTTAAGATATGATATATTTTTGATTTAGGGTTTCGTAGGCAAACGAGAAAAACAGTAAACGTTCGTCTCGTCCACGGAACCGTATAGCGGCGTGCATTAGAGGGTTCCAAAGGTTCGAGAGCGCATCGACCGAGGTTGACACGCTTTTGGCCAATTTTATTTCTGTTATGTCTATTAATAGCTATTATTAACCAGAACATACCTGTTAATAAACCACTTGATTCATCGCATGACTCAAGATTATAGATAAAGGAAACAAGCAATGATTAAAGCAAATTTTATGTTTTACTCTCTACTCTTATTTAGTAAAGTGAACCAAGCTCTCAAAAACTCAAGGTTAGGCGTCGAACATTCTGGTATGCCACATTTCATCCCAGATGCTTTAATAACTCTGTTTCATGGTAATTCCAGGTACGCCGGTTACATAAGTTGATATGTCGTAAACAGATTAATGCCTCCTTCCTTCAACTTGAGTTAAAGCTCTAATGAAAGTAGTAACCCGCCTCTTGAGCTCATTCCACGATATAACACTTTTACTACTTCATATACTACCGTTGAGCCAACTCCATGTCTTCATAAACATAAGCAGTCTGATGTCATAGTAATTTCAATTGGAATCTAATATATTGAATCAGCTCAAGTCATCACAGCAGCTTGGGCCAAGTGGCGTGAGGTGACAGGTGTCATTTGTGACCCCAAAATGCCGGTCAAATTAAGAGGACAGGTCTATAAATCCATCATTAGACCTGTCCTTTTGTATGGCAGTGAAGCGTGGCCAGTACTTGAGCGACACAAGCAAGAGCTGCGTGTCACGGAGATGAATATGCTGCGATAGATGTGTGGAGTGACACGGAAAGACCGGGTCAGGAACTCCCACATCCGCGGCAGTCTTCATGTCCGTGACATAGCAGACAAACTGCAAGAGTGTCGCTTACGCTGGTACGGCCATGTTTTACGCAGACCGGCTAATTACGTGGGGAACCAATGTCTAGCCATGCCACCTCCGCCAGGTCCCGGTCGAAGGGGAAGGCCCAAGAAATGCTGGCTTGACGTCGTGAAGGATGACATGCGTGCCAATGGTCTCAAAACAGGGAATCCTGAAGACCGCGCGAGGTGGAGTAGAAAAAGTAGGAAAGCGGACCCTGGGCGTCGGAGTGAACGCTCCGAACGCAACCGGGATTTAAAGCTCGGATTATGATGATGATATATATATTTCAGGTGAAACTTCTTTAGAATCGTTGTGATCTGAAACTCGTGGAAATAAAACTAAGTCTGCCAGAAAATGAGATACGAGTTAAACGTAAAGTAAAAACTGCCCCATGGTGTTTTCAAATTTTACTATGGGGATCGTTTTGTTATCATATAACGATAATTCACTCAAAATTCAGCTTGTTATTAATTTTAAATGTTGGTTGACTTTTTTGAAAAACCCATTTTCCATTTTATAATCGAACTGATATTCTTTTGATTTTTAACTCAAAACACATACCCCTTTGAAACGATGTTAAGTGTTAGTTTTGGTGTGGTAGTGTTAGTTTTCTTTCAAAAAATAATATATCATAAATTATATAATTTCTCTATATACTTTAGAATAATTTTTTGGTGTATGTAATATATTAGACAAAATACTTATTCTAAAACCAATTAAACTGTAACTGTGTCCTCGGTTCTATGTAGGTGACCAAGTCAGTGCAAGCGATGGGCCTTAGTGAAGACTAATTATATACCTATGATATTAAGCTCATCCGCCAGCTCTTAGGTTTCCGTTTTTTTTTCGGATGCGCCAGTTGCCGTCACTTCCCCGTGTCGGACCCAGGATCTTTCTTAGAACCTTTTTTAAAACACTCAGAGGAGTCTTGAGTTCGATGTTGACAAAAATTAAAGTTGTATCAATAGATTTCTAAAAATCTATTACTCTTGGTTTGTAATGGGTTTTTGAAAATTGAATAAATGGAAATGGGTTTTTCAAAACGGTAAAATAGGTTTTTGAAAAAACCTCGAAAAATACTTAAGATAAAGAGCTGAACAATTTAGGTGAATTATTTTGATTTGATAACAAAACAATCCCCATAGTTAAAGTAGAAAACGCCGCGGGGACAGTTTTTACTTAGAAACCCTGCTAAATTCTTTGTGTCTATAAAAGTTCATAGGGATGTAAGTATCATTTTCTTATAGAAAATTAGAATTTTTTTAACACCTTGGAAGAAAACTATTAAATATATAAACAATAAAGGATATTATTCAAGGTATAGTATAGTAAGTAGTTATCACTGTTACGGATACTATTGAAGTCGACACAAGGGGCACTTTTATTGTTGTTTGATAACTCTCTCGGCGTAATCTGTGTTGGTCGTATTTCTTACAATGCTGGCATAATTTATGAGCTTTGCTTGCAATGTAACATCGACCTAAACGCCATAGCAATAAGAGGTTTTTTTCTATGTGGAATAAAAGAATTAAACGTGATAAAATTACGCTCTGTAAGTGCATCGGAGCTACGATGTAAGCATGTAAATATGGTAAAAATATGCCGACACATTATTTTATGAATGTTTTTAGAAAATATACATGATGATTCTTGCTAAATATTTATGCTTAAAAGATTTTGATTATCTTAACTAAATGTTTCAATAACACTAACCGTGATGGTTATCTCTTAGGTCGGTTTTTCCTTCCAATGCCTTACCCACAGCACGTAACAATAGTTGCCAATTATCTTTCTCTCTATCTACGTCTTTTAAGCTGAATAAAATATTTTTTAGTTACTGAAACTTTACAAAGGTTTTTAGAGTATTCATACTTTTTGTGCGATTGTACAACTGAAGTAATTATTACAAGTGCACTTCCGAAATGCTAGCGTATCAAAGTATCACGGTTGCTTTGTTGCGTTTATGTGCAAAAACGTAAGTCATGTTACGTATTATATTTTTAATTTTTAAAGTGCATATTAAATAGAAGTTGAATGACCGTAAAGGTGAAATTCACTGCTAATATTCTTATGCCATAGTAAAATACTAGATATTATAATCTTAAAATAAATTAAATCAAACTTCCAATCTTTTAAAGTCAAATCAGTACCTAGTGGTAAAAAAGAACCAACAGATATTTTTGAATTTTTACTAAAGCCAAAACTGCTTAGATTTTTTTTGCAGTTTAGCAAGTAATGACGACATATTGTCAACGAGTAAACTGGCGTCTCATCTATTTTTTTAACCGAAACAAAACTATTTCTACTGAGGTATTTCAAAAGTATAATTGGACGTAGTTACGCACAAAAGATCCATCCCGCAAAATGTTACTTTTGAATGATTAAAGATTAAAGTTTTAGCTGTATTGCCGCATTGATGCAGTTAAACTTATTTGTATAAAAAATGATACATTTAAGCTTATATATTCCTAAGAACCCACAGACACAAACAAGTAAATAAATGCAGAAATACAGCTAAAACTTTAATCTTTAATAATTCAAAAGTAACATTTCGTGGGTTGGATCCTTTTTGCGTAACTACGTCCAATTTTAACAAGGCATTTTATTGCCTGCTCTATTATATGAACATTGTTTTAAAATGTGTGTTACCTAAACATTTCCATTTTTGGTATTCTTCCATGATAGAACTTAGTTTGAATAACAACTTTTGAATCTCGTATTTGAACATCTCACACTTTGTGTCAAAATTAATTTAAATAAAGTACTTTAAAGATAAATTATCATTAAGTATATTTAAAATAGACCTTACAGAAGTCTTTTTGAAATTTCCAAATACATTTAAATTCACAACAGTAATGTATAAAAATACTAGCTATATAATAAATTACTTGCATCAAATTAACCGATTTGTACTTTTCAATCATCTCATCAATAAAATGATAAATTTGATCTATTATTGCTTGAATGAAACCACCATATTTAAGGCTTCCAAGAAATTATATTACACTCAAAGAGCTAATGAAAAGCTTTGATTCATTGAAATTTATCTACTCAATATTGGTGTGAATCCATACTATTTAAATGATTGCTAACTTGTTTGTATTAATTTATTGTGTGCAATAAGGTAAAAACAAAATAATAGTTTTCATTTTTGTTTTAAATGTGTAATGTTGTAAATGTATACTACAGAACTCAATCAAACAATTCAAGAAAAAAAAATATATATCATTTACTTATAATGTAGGGCTTTTAAATAGTGTTGTTCAGCAGAACAAAGTTCCACTTAAAATGATTCAATATGAATTTATATTGGGATACTT
Source organism: Dendrolimus punctatus (assembly GCA_012273795.1). NCBI lineage: Eukaryota > Metazoa > Arthropoda > Insecta > Lepidoptera > Lasiocampidae > Dendrolimus > Dendrolimus punctatus. Next base: position 1,544,563 of record CM022541.1, read on the forward strand.
TTATCGCGAAAAATAGGATCATTTTCATGGTACTCGTATACAGATTCGAAGTTTACATGAAAGATGTGTGAGGGTTCTAGTTTAGAAAATAAGAAACCACCAATTGATTTTCTAGGAAAGCGACAATACAAGGATGTAGAAAAGAAATTATACATTGCTATGATTAAATTAAATATGTTATATGATGCATTTCCTAAAAATAAGGTCGGCTACTCACCGTAAGGCTGTGTTGGAATTTCCACCAAAACAACATATTTGACTGATCGTGGATACTTAACTTAAATAATAACATAACAGTTTGAATAAATACTTGCATATCAGAATTGGTTTCCTTGAATAAACAAAACCAATTTTCGCCAGCAATAAACAAAATTTAGGCAATTACATGATCCGTTGAAACAATAATAGTGCTAAGCCGCTTAACAGATGTTCCTTTTCGTTTCAAACCCGCGTAGATTCATAAACTAGAAGTAAACATTGTAGACCGCCCGCCCCATCCGGCAACTAAATAATAGTTTGTTGCGATAGCAGACACAAACCTCAGTTAGTACCACGATGAACAGTTAAAAACCTTTAAATACCACGTCTGCGAAAATTACATTGTATACACACGTCAGGTTTTAATTTATAGCGCGATCGTGTGGTTTAATATTAGGGTCCTTTGTATCACATCTTGTGGAGTATCTAACTCCACCTCGTATATATTGAGTTTGTAATTTGCATTTTGAGTAAACGGCGTACAGTTAAAACTTTCACCGCTAAAAGCCGCAACGTCTGCTAGACGCTATATAAGCTTGCCAACGATCGTTTTGGACTTTTGCGTTAAAGATGTATTTATAGTTTAATGACTCTTTGGCACGCGGTATAAAAGCTGCCTATCAGGTGAAGTGAAGGTCTAAATATTGACTTGATGTTTGTACCGTAATTATATTCGACGGGTGGGCTGCGCCTTTAACAGACATAAATTATTAACGTCGATTGAATGAGCTTTTGAATACGTAAATGGAATTGTAATTTATTCCTTTTAATAGCTTTAGAAGTCGTATTTAGTAAATAATAAATATTGGTTAGTACCTGCTGTAGTTGTGAATAATATACATTTATAATACTGATGAAATCGTCTATCCACGTCGGATGGACCTTTTATCATTTTTCCCAAATTTCATATTTCTAGTCAGAGTAAATCCTGAGATTACCAGCTGTATGTAATCCAGATGGACATGAACTGATACCATAGGGATCATTCTTATCTTTAGGTATAAGATTCCTAAATATGTAAGATCAGGCAGAGATAATTTTAAATTTCAAATTCATATTTTTTATTCAAACTTATTTCCACTGAAAAAAATGTATCAACATATAAGTGAAAAAGGAATATAATTCCTATTTTATGAGAGTACATATATGAGGCAGGACACTGGATTTTTGACTTATTCTTAATTTAGACAAATTTGAGTCGTTCATAACTGGTAAGGCAGTTAGACCTTGTTTAACAGTTGAGGAGTATCTGCGAATAAACTTCCCTAGATAAGTTTTCACGTTAGGCTTGAATGCCGCTGCTGCCAAAAGTCGCTAGTCTTATCGAAACAGTTCTTATTGAAGTACAAAACGGCTTAAATAGTATGTTTTATTGGGTCAAGGCTCATGTCGGTGTCCCCGGCAATGAGCGGGCCGACGAATAAGCCCAGTTTGCGGCACAGAAAATCGAAGTAATAGAGGAGAGCAAAGATCAGAGAGATAAAATTCGTAAATGAGCAAAACGGTACGCCGTAGTTCCACCGGAGCAGTCACAAAACTTTTTCAGCTGGAAGCAGTATCCGCTGGTCTAGTAAAGAACATTAAGGTTAGATCGGTATTTACCCATGCGATTACGGGGATGCCGGAGATATTCCAATATCTACTAGTGCAAAAGTACTTTGAGGCAAGACCTGGAAGGTGCAGAAAAATGAAGTTGACAGTCAACATTATACAAGATGTTGGCCGGTAAAAAGCCAGGTCCTGATTGGCCTTTCCTATTATGGAGGTGGAAGATGCGGTGAGGAGGAATAAATTGACGTACCTAATGTTTTCTGATTGCGTCGATTTATCTCTCAGCCGCCATGTTGCATTATAAATATGTCTTTAAGAGGACATATACTGATTTGTAGTGGACTGGCTCTTTATAGAGATTGTTTGTTTTATTATAATATAGATTCATTTATACAATTTTCGACTAGATTTTAAGTAAAAATAAAAATAAATACAAAAATTTAATAATTGGTGGTTTAACTTAATCAAAACGAACTCAATTTTAATTAAAGAAAAAAACAAAATTCTAAGAATAATTAAGTAATATAGATATATATGAATAAATAAATAATAATAATATAAATTACATATGATATACTTACGTGCGAAACAATAATAGAATTCCATTTACTGCAACAAATTTTATTGCATGGACAATAAATGGTCCGTGATCAAGTGTTTGAATGTACAAATGGATGTAGCTTGTCTGATTTTCAATACATACATTGCATATATACTATAAATATATATACATATCTCTGGCTCACTATTACAAGGTTCTATGTTACAATTTTATCATTTATTTAGCTATGAATACTACAAGGTTCTATGTGTTATTAGCCCCTATTTATTGCAAAATAAACGACTAGATGGCAGGACTTCTGCAAAATATTAAATATTACGCTGTCCTATGTTGTTTTTATCAACGAAAAGGAATAACGAACGAATCCATCGAAATTAACATAAAACCTTGTAATAGTGAGCCAGTGATATATATGTTTATATATTTATATTATTTTTGTAATTGTATGTACTATGTTCATGTTTATTTATCACTCGGTATTATTTATTAGCTGCACCGCTGTATTAAAATTCTATCAATTCCTACCAAGGGCTGCCTGGAAGAGGTCCCTTCATAGCGATAAGGCCGCCCGTTGTACTAGATATAGTTCCTTTGCCTGTTATTGCACATTATTTAAAATCTCAAAATGTCAGTTTGGTTCATGGGCTTTTAGCTTATGCCACTTTTTAATGTGATAATGTAATAGTTATTGACCGTATCACTCAGATGTAGCGACGACTTTAATGCGTTATTTGTGTTATGATATTGTTATTCACTTTTAATGACGTTAAATATTAACAGCTAGCATACGTGTATATAATAATGTGGATATGATTTTTAAGCGATTTTCACTTTAAAAGATAGATTAGATAAATTTCAATGTAGGTTTATGTACACAAAAAACCTAATTCAGCTTTCCTGTAGGTAAGTAATATAGACTACTACCTCGGGTTTTTGCGTGGCGTAGCCGCGGGAAAACATTAGTGCTTAAATAAGTAGGTTTTAATCAATATACAATATAGACTCATTACGCAGAGTTTCGTGGTAAACGTTTTATTCCAAAGGACTTAATAGAGGAACGAAACATAATAGGTAATATCCAAACAAACACACTATTACGTTTAGGGACATATTTGTATAAAATGGAAATTCAATTTGTAATTAATTATTTTATGTAACATTTGTAAGGCTTGTTTAGAAAGGACCATAATAAGTGACATGTGTTCATAGATGATATCAGACAGCCACTGATAATTCACAGAAAAAAGGTAGATTCGTTTTTATTCCTTATTTTCGAAATATTGTTACATTATAAATGAGATTATCATTACCACAGAAGCCAGTTCGCACGTATTCACTGGAGTATACCTGGCTTGGTAAGCAAACTTGTATCAAGTTTGATACGGGTATGACACTTTGTGATGTATAGATACGCCTCACCACAATTGGACCATGTTGCATGAGAGATTTGGCCTATTTAAACTTGTTAAGGCAACGCAGACATCTGTCGCATCAATCAGCAATGAGTAAACAATAAATTTCTGTCACATTTTAAGTACGTGGCGCAACTTTGTCAAGACTATGCTTTATGTGGAAAGTATGAGGTACCTATATGTCCCCATTTGTTTTTGTTCCAAACTTATAATATCTTAGAAGTTTCATGTCATGTTGACTTGGTGGTTAAGGTACCCGTATTCTATTCTAATTTAATAACAAAGCTGTGAATCTCAGCAGAGAATACGCACCACTGAATTTTCAGTATTACTAGGTTTTCCCGCGACTTCGTCCTCGCTGAACAGGTAACAAAGATTATAGTTGTTTTGCACTTATTTACAATCAACGATTATTTTCAGCATAGTAACGGATTTTTTTGTATGTAAATAAATTAATTCCGAAGATTCACGTAAAAGCCCGGGATAAGTTATGTTACTTAAGATAAATTCAATTTTTTGTTAACCGCTCTATATCTGGTCTATTAAAGATGTCTAATAAATATAGTGACTGTCATATAAAGCAAGTCCTAAATCACGTGGTTTCATAGTTAGAAAATCCCGAGAAATATAAAAAGCCCCGGATTATATTGTTCTAGTAAAATATGTGTTGGTATGAGCTCATTTGCATGCACCCAAACAACAAACTGCTCCCGAGAAAATCCCCGCGGGATTTCCATGATAAAAAATATTTCACATTTTAGTACATAAAAAATGCTATCGATCAGTGAAAATATGACATTGGAATTTGTTTTTTTTATAACTTTGGCCAGTTTAAATGTTTTTAGAAAAAAAACCGCGAGATTCCCAGTTATAACCCGGTTTAGATTTCAATCTTAAGAATTCGCTGTCGATCAGCGAAAACCGCATCGAAATCGGCTCAGTAGTTTTTACGTGAGTCCCAAATAAACAGTACAAGAAATCTAATTAAAATGCATTGTGTTCTCCATTGTTTGTATAGCCTAGTCCAGTTGTTTTTTTTAAATAGCTGCAATATATGGACACGATACGTTTAGAAATTTATAGTATTAAAGATTGAAAGATTATCTTTTAAGTACGAAAATAATTGGATCACATACAGACAACAAAGTGGTGGAGGATGCTTTGAAAGAGATCATTAGACTTTAAAAATGTCTATTATGTAATTATTATACTTATTTCATAATATTAAAATTTTGTATCATATTACCTAATTAATAAAACTAATGAAAAATATTGTATATTTATGAACAGTGCCAAACGAGAAGGCTGTCCCTGTGAAATAAAAATAATACACATATGGGAGAACAAAAATAACAAAAATGGAGTTGTACACAATACGAGTATAACACTACGCATTACAAGTATTGACAACATTACTATAACAAGATTTGTCCAAAATAAGATTTTCTATTTTGTTACATTAAGCTTTTTTCTGTTCGATTAACACATTTCTGAAGGTAAGCGTGTCAGCAGAAAATACACGTGTAGTTAATCCCCACCGAAGCCGGCTCAGCCGCGGGTACAGCGCCATAAGCGCAATATAATGTCCAATCAGACCCGAGGATTCGGAGTAAATTTTGTGACAAGTCCATTCCAACTGTCCCCGACGATTTTTTATTATTGGCTAAACGAATTTAGTATCTGGGGAGATATAAAAGGAAATGAAGCTAAGCCCTTCGGAAATCTCAGAAATTGGTCTTTCTCTCCGAGTGCGTGTGAGGACAATGGTACGGATCGGATCCAATGAAACAGAGTTACTTTCTTTGCTCTTGGGAGCAGTTTTTACGATCGGCTGCGAGATTTACGCTCCAATAGCGTTTCGAATACTTGAATATTTTAATAAGTTAATAATACCTTTCTGGGCAAAGAGTAATCGCTTCCCTTTTGCTGTGACTCTATTAAAATACCTATAGATTGTTTTATCTGAGTTTGATGAATAAATGTCGTGAAAATGCAGATTCCATCCGCTTTTTAATTCAGACTCTCATTCAATTTGCGAAATGTGACGTGCCGCCAGCCTGAATTCAATTCCTTTGAACTCTCACCAGTACAACGGAGTGAAAAGTTTTCAAGTAGTTTAATGTTAGTGGTATTCGTCTCCAACGAAGCTTGGCGGTGGGCCGGGCAGATATTAGCCGGGGTATAAATATAGTTGCTCGCTCTCCGGGGTCCCATCGCAAGTTAGCCTCTCAGGTGGGGTTCAAAAGTTCCACCCCAACCTCGGAATATAAGTTTGTGGTTTCTCATTGAAACTGCTCATTATAAATGGACGATTTCCAGGTATTTCAGAAAATAATTACCCTAATAGTCTTGTTTTATGTTGTGTTACTCGAACCAGTGAAGCTATGCGGATCCGTGATCCAGCATTGCACACCTAGATTCAACATCCGGTATAGATCAAGTCTTATTTTTTTTTTAAATATTTATAGGTCTTTATACTAAAAGTAGTAGTTAGTATTTTTTATATAAATAAACTAGATACTCACCCTCTATGATACTCACATAAAAACCATTTCGCCTGATTCAAATTTTTCTCATTTAGGTTGCCTGGAAGAGATCGCTTTGAGCGATAAGACCGCCTATTGTATTGCCTAGAAAATATTGTAAATATGGTATGTTTCTGTAATTCCATATTTTGGTGAGCAATAAAGTGTTATCTATCTATCTATAAAAAATAATAGGTGTTTTATATATACAAACATTCAATACTTCGTAGCAAAACATAAAGAAATGTCACAGCCAATCTGATTTGAAGTACCTAATACGTAATCAATGGCATGTGGGTAGTCTGACAACGCATTTGTTAATGAATTACAGCGATGGTTAGCTACATCGCATTTGCAGTGCTATCTATTTTGCTGAAAACGTATCCTAAGAGTTGATTTGGGTTATAAGCCTGCATTATGTTGAGTTTCATTCATATAGGTTCAGTAGTTTTCAAAAAACTTGCGACTGCAGCGCCATCTTTTCACTATTTTCGTTCATTGTACAAACTCGATCTATTTACAGATTTAGATATTATAATTATAATTTCAGCCCATAAATGTCCCACTGCTGGGCTCGGGCCTCCCATTATAGGGGGAACGGACAGTATACCCGCCACGCTTGTCCAAGGCGGCTTGGCAGGTTTGACACATCGGTTATCTCGATGTGCAGGTTGTATCACGATGTTTTCCTTCACCGTTTTTAGCACGTGGTAATTGTAACAATATGCACATTAGATCAGAAAACTGACTAAGAGGTGCATGCGTTCTGGTCAGGATCGAACCCGCGCCCTTGGATTTAGAGGCGCATGCGCTAACCATTACGCTACCACGACTTGCTAGATATTGTATTGTATAAAATATATATATCTTCACACATAATAAATATAATTTACTAATTTTTGGTGGTATAAATATCAACATTACAAAAGTTCTAACCACGGGGCCACATGGGTAATTATAAAAGGACTCGTATAACTAAAACTATAATATAGTTGGATTTCATAAAATTAGTAGTCGCACAAACTTTTGACAGCAAATTAGTCACTTTTGCTTCGGGAAACCGGGTAGCTTTTCATTACTTGTTTTCGACTACGAAACTGTGATGTTTTACAAGTTAACGTTACCACAGGGATCAGGGACCGAACGGTCAGTAGGTATTTATTGATCTAAAAATACACGTATAGAATTTTTATTTAAAAGCTTAGTTGTAGTCATATTAACACTTTTAATGGCTAAAACCTTATTTCTTTGAATCTTGCAATGCCTGAAAAAATGAAAGGAAGGAGACTAAGAGAAGAGAGAGAGACTAGTCACATGAAAAAAGAATGCTGAACTGAAAGATAGAAGGGAAAAAATGTTAAGGTAGACCAAAAAAGAGACGGATGGATAGTGTGAAGGGATGACGTGATGATGCCAGAATAGCGGAGTATGGAAGGAAAACATATATTGTGAAGAAAATAATGGCAAATATTTATTATAATAATTTAACACAACCTGCTGTATAATTAATTTCCTTTTCGTTCTATGTGTACACCGATTACGCTGAGGTTTCTGATTCGATTTACGTGATTCTTTTTTGTTTGACGCAGAATAACTGCCACGTGGTACCCTAAAAAATTTACATAGTTTGGCCCAGTAGTTTTCATTTTACGAACATTTTTTGTTCCCGTTTCTTGGGACCTATATGATTATATATGACTATAGCTAACTTCATGGTGTAGGTTTTTCGTGTGACGGCCCATCGTAAAAATTTACTCTCATCATTTTTCCCTAACGCGCTTAAAGAAGTAGAACTTCAAAACACATCTGCGTTCTAAATTCAAATATTTAGTAGCTAAAGCAACTTTACAGAAATTGGTTAAATAAATAAAGCCTCTATCACGGTCGAATCGACCGTGTGCCGCGGTCGAATCAACCATGGTGGGGGCAAGAAATAGATGGCGCGTCACGGAAAAAAATGTGACGTGTAACAGAAAACTGAGCGGGTAAATATTTTTCCAACGCCGATAAAGACGTTTCACTTCAATAATAATATAAAAACCCCCGTCAGTAGCGAAGTTCCTGGAGTCAAAACGAAAAATGTTCGTTTATTGAGAAATTAAATATCATAATTATATAAAAATTCCTTCGGGATTCCCGGAACATAGCATTTAAAAAATAATATAAGCTGTTGTTTTCGTGAAAACTGTATGCACCAGAACAAACTAGAAAGAATTAACCGCTCCGGGGAAAATTCCCGCGGAATTCCGGGAATATAAAATAGCGCATCGTATTCTTTCTTCATCGTTTATATAGTGTATTTCAGTTATTTTATTTAAATGGCTTCAATGTACGTTTACGGAATTTTTAGAATTTTATAATATTATAGATGTCCACTTGTGCGGCAACAGCGCTCAAATACGGCCGAATAAGGGTGGTTACAAGATCCTCTAATTTCAAAACAAAATGTGTTAAACTGCTGGATATTATTTTATTTTATATCTTATTTTATAACATTAAAGTTCTAAACTGTATCATAAAAATTACGTTAAAGGCCGTCTGGAAAGGCATAATGCTTTTTCCTTATGTGATGATCTCTACCAGTTTCTCTGGTAAGCCGCATAAAAAAACTTCGTTCCAGAATTGACATTCAGTTTACGTAAGCTAAAGTTCTTTAAACACTAGTAAAGGAGTCAGTGCGCTTAAAACGTCAAACATAAGCCACTCTAATGGTCGATTGAACAGTCGTGAATCGATAACTCGTACCGTACGTCACAGTGGCAGATTTTGGCGACATCGGTCAGAATAGTTTGCTGGCAAATTTGGCAGCTGCACCCCAAACGGGATTACGTGTTATGTGCGGTACCGATAGCTATACAGGCAGGGTTCGAACGTAATCTGATTAATGCACCCTGTATAATAGTTATGACAGACTCTAATAGAATATACTGAGCTAAGCGTTCTTTTGTGAGCTTATGTGATTGCTAATTGAGCTATCTTTTATGGTATTTTTTAGTTATAATTGAATACAAGAGAACACAGAAACTATTTTTATATATTTAATTACACAGGAGAGAAATATTTTGATAATATTATTTAAAATACATTTTTAAAAGAAAGGTGAAATAAAATTACAAAACACATTGGAAATCACAAAATAAAAACAGCACAGTTCTCTGTAAGAATAAAATTTTTCATCATCGTAATCAATAATTTAGTTTGAAGTAAATACCTAATCAGTCCAGTAACTCATGGAGTTAGTGTCATTAGTGGTTGAGGATAAGGCATCCGCGTCTTATACTACGAGTTGGGGCCGAACCCTGGCAGAGAAACATACACGACTAATGAACGTTGCACGTCTATCAAGTTGCATCATATTTCTTGACAGTAAAGACCACGAGAAACAAATGACTTACGTACTTTATTGTTGTGGGTTGTGGTATTGTTGTAGTGATGTTCTGTGAGTCATGTAACGCACAGACTATTAAACGATGGACCGAAAATAATTAATTTCAAAACAAAAAAAAAATTTACTTTAAAGAAAAAATATACCGAAATTATTATAACTGAAGTTTCATTTTGCTTATTTTACATGTGTAAAAGATGTTTATTGAAATGTAGGTGTTTTTATTACACGATATACTATTTTTAGGAAAATATATAGATTATAAAAGAAGTCGATTTTAATAACAAATGGTAGCACAAATGGGTAACACATTAGGTCATTGTTAATTGATTCGTTATCGAGTTGTCAAAACTAAAATAAATGCTTAGAAAGGGTATAACCGTTCATTTGCATTTATTAGTTAAAATTGGACGTAAGCTCCATAAAAGTCAAATATTGAATTTGTACGAATGGTTAGGTAAGTGAATGAATAGGAACTAGGGAGTATAGGAACTGGTAATTAGGAAGTTTTTTCTTACAAATTTTATTGTTGCATTTACTACGTACTGATGGTGAAGGAAAACATCGTGAGAAAGTCTGACGATTGAGAGAACAAGTGTCAAACCTGCTTGCGTGCGTTGGCAAAGCGTAGCAGGTATACAGTGAAAATGAACAACTGGTTATATTATGTAGGTGCCGGGAACGCGACTATAACTTTAAACTTAAAAAAACGTTACATAGGTACATCAATTTTCGAACGACACCTTTGTTATACCAACTTCAACCGACGGCTTGTAATCTTACAATAAATAAATTAGTTGTTCTCAAGTAATTAGCGCCTACGATTTCCCACTGCGAAGTCTCAAACCACTGGTCCTTCGAGCCGGATCAGTTGTCTGAGTACAAGCCGTCGGTTGAAGTTGGTATTCAAAAGAGTAGTTTGAAATGGATGTAACGTTCTTCTTGTGTCATGTTGACTGTTCATGTTTAAAGTTATAGTCGCGTTCGCGACGATAGTTAATAAACACAATGTTTGTAGCCTGTGGTCTCTAGAAAAACAATAAGGTGAACTGTATCGCCCGTGTGCTTAAAACAATGTAACGCATTTATCTGCAAAAAAAGTTACTTTACAGATAAATTGTGGAACTAAATGTGCATAGTAGAATTTAAAAGCTGCGAGGGTCATGGGACAACCTTTAATGCGGGCGTGCCCTGTCACCGCGCAGGTCACAACTACCCTCATTAAACTTGAGTCTAATGATGCACTCGGTTGTTAGCACCATCTTCTCACCACCTACAATAAAAGTTACGTACACGTACAGAAAAAATAAAAAAGCCTTGAAAGTACTCGAGAATCGTCTAATTGGAGCTCTGTATCAGCGTTTATTTCAGAGAAAAATTTCTCTCTCAGTTGGTTGGAGTTTGCGCTGGAAGCTTCGTAAATTAAAAGTGACTTTAGTAATATTATTTGAAAGTTTTAAACTTAAAAATGTATTTATTAGATTGTGCTTGTCTAAATTTCTACATTAAGAAAGAAGATTTTATCCACACTTCGATACTAAAATCTCATTGTGAAGGTGAATTTATCTACATGTTTGTTCATTATGTACGGCCTATAGATTAAACGATTTAGATGAGATAATTTATGTACATACATACTTTCGATACCGAGATGGACATAATTAGCATATTGTTATAACATACATATGCCTGCGACTTTTTTCACGCTTGACTTAAAATTCCTGCGGGATTCCCGGGACACAAATTACTGCAGCGTTTAAAAAAATATGCAATGTTTATAAACCCGAATAACTCCAAAGCGATCCCGGGAAAAATCCCAGAATAAAAATATAACATATTTTAATTTGCCATCGATCAGTGAAGAAATTACATGAGAATCCCGTTTTTTAATCTAGTCATTTTAAATAATTCCTAAAAAAAATCCCGCGGGTCTTCTAGGATAAAAAGTACCGCAAATTTTAATTCTAAGAATTAGCTGTCGATCAGCGGAATTTGGTTTTTCGTGAATCCCGAACAAACAGATAAACCGACAAAAACACTACAAATCTAAAAAAAGCATCATGTTCTCCATCGATTACCTAGTCTATTCCAGATGTTTTAAAAAAATTGAGGTTCAATGTACAAACAAGACATGTTGAGAGGCTTATAATATTATAGATAATATACCTATAAGGGTTAGTTATAGAGACAGATATGTCTATGCATACAAAGATGCGTGGCCAAATCGATGGATTACTATGAAATTTGTTAGATATAGGTTTGTGTACTTTCAAAAATTGGAATGTAACACGATTATAATTTATCCTTAGTAGTTGGAAAATGTATGCAGAATATGTATCAAAAGTAAACGCTAACGAAAATACGTGAAATGTGATAAATACCGACTATGTGTCTAAGACCACTAGCGCAGCTAACAAAAGAGCTGATGACCTTGCAACGGCTGAACCAATTTTGATAAAACATGTCTCAGAACTATCGCTAGAAGATCTGCTTTCAAATAAAAAAACCGCATCCAAATCGGTCCCCCGCTAAAGAGCTATGGTGCCACAGACAAGACATAGCGGTAAAACTTATAAAACCCCTCTTTTTTTTGCGTGGGAGGTTTAAGTCAATAAGAAAAGAAATCTGATTTTTCAATTTGCGTCTTAAATAAAATAAATTGAGATAATCATAGTGCTTCAAGATTCTTTGAGAAACAGGGAGTCCAATGAAAAGTGGATTAATTGTTAAGAACTGTGCAATAAATGAAAATTGAAGAAATAGACCTCCATTTGGCTAATACAGCAAAAATCCGCATTCGCTCCGCAATGGGCCATTTAACCGTGGCTGGATTTACAAAACATTGCCCCGTAAGCCTCAGGCCGAATAACATTTATTAGGAAAAATGTGTTTACGCACACAGTGTGCGTTACGAGTAACGTTTGCCTATTTAAATACGTTCCGCGAGTTACGCGACAGAATGATTAGCGCACGCTGTGTTATTACAAAGATTTACTTTTACGCCTACACAAAATGTACAGCCACTACATATAAATATTATCTACGTTTAAAGTTTTTGAAGTGATAACTTCTTAGTTAGCGTAAATAGCTTCGTTACGTAACGTGTTACCACGCCAGTCTGTCTGGCTTCCCTTTCTCTCATGCATACGGTAACGGTAGGCAGACTCCTCCTTTTTCACTCTAACCCACAGCCGTATTTCGGACAGACGCTTCCCCTTCTCCCTACTTAGTATTTACTGTGCGAAAGACATATACTGCTGACAATTAGCTTATAACCTAAAACTAAGCCAGCACTAGGTTGAGTTTAATTCATATACGTTCAGTAGTTTAAAAAAAACGCGATCGCAGCGACATCTTTTTATCTATTTTCATCTATCCCTCGTAAATGTTGTCGTTTGTCGGGATAAAAAGTAACCTAAGTGACAAAACGGGGGATATACTAGTTCTGTTTCGAGTTTCATTTAAATCTGTTCAATAGTTTTCACGTAATGCCCCAACAGACAGACAAGGTCTAAAAATTGGATTTTCAAGGTCTACTGGCCGAATATTCCCCCTGATTTTCTCACGTTTTTAAGCGCATTATACAAACTCGGATCATTTGTAGATTTATTATAGTATAGATTTAGGAGCGTAATTATCAATTTTCTTTACCATACTACGTAACAAAACACTTAGTTAGCGTTGCTTTTACTTACATTTTAATAAGCGGTTCACAATGTAATTATCACAACTTAGTCATGGACTCTTTATCTATTCTAATTCCTTCTTATCCAATTTGACTGCTACGTAATTTTTATGACACTTATATTTACTCCAGCGCTCCGAGCAGGATAATGCGTCTTTAGAGGTTTTCAAGTAGAAGCACCAATGAAAACGTGTAACTGACGGTATCGGTTGAATTATATTTTTGCTACCCTCTATTAAAAATAAAAGCTGGGTTATCAACCGTCAAACACAAGCTATTATTTACTGATAAAAGAAAATGTAGACTCTTGGATGCAAGCTAACACAAAACATAAAAAAATGCGTCTCGGGACGGCCGACAGAAGTAATAACTTAAATAATAATTAATCTAAGTTTCTTAGTAATAATTTTTTATTTGAAAAATTAAACTAAACCATAGAATACATGCATACATACATAACTTCACGCCAGGTCCCTTGCGGGGTAGGTACGAACAACAGAGCGCCATACAGGCTTATTCTTACACACCTCACTTGCTTCTTTGACATTCATAGCTCTTGTCATGCACGCTCGTCTGTTCTTAAGAATAGAATTAGCATCTTAACTATAGAATAGAAAACTAAAATTAAATACTAAAACTAAATAAAAAAGAGAGCAAAATTATAAATAAAATATTGGTCCCAAACCACTGTCACTTACCGGGAACGTTCCCAAAAGGCTGGCGGCGTTACCACGCTGAATAGCAATGCTTACCCTTTGAGCAAAATAGACGCCAGCCTTTTGGTCGCGTCAGAGGTCTTTTAGGCGTTCGGCGACATCTCGATAAAGTTTTAAAGCGTTAGGACCTCACGGACCCAGAGATTCCACTCCAAACGCCGCAAATGTGTAACAATTACCGATGGCAGCGCACTTTCGGCGCTTGAGGGCCTCCTGTTCGGCTGCAGCAGAACCGGCGATAGCGGACGTACTTGAAAGATGGGACGCCGCCAGAGTGTCAATGCAAGTAGCATCCCACACCAAGGGGCGGCCCAACTTCCAAGGTACTAACGTCATCCCATCCGGCCTCCTGCCATCGTCGCGGCACAAGCCGTTTGGTTCCAGAACGGTAGGTACCCCGGCGGTGACAAGAGCCCGGCGGATAATGTCGTTCAGTGCCGCGTGACGAGAAATTCTACATTGAACCATATTGAAATTGTTTAACTTGAGAAAAGCTTAGATTATTACTTAACGTTATACCTAATAACGTACATAAACATATAATTATATATTATAATAATTTATAAATATATATAGTATATAAATATATAGAAAGCGTCTGTCCGAAATACGGCTAGCGCTGTGGATTAGAGTGAGAGAGAAGGAGGAGGACCGCTCCCGTATGCGCGAGAGAAAGGAATGCCAGACAGACTGGTGGCATAATGACTACTAGACTATTTTATTATATTACTATATATACCATTTCCCTTATTCATTTATGTTAATATTTAATATATGTATTTAACGTTTTTCTTATTTTTTAGTAATAAATACAAAATTATATCTAATACTAATAAGTTACAGACTATATTTCTTATAAGGGTCTCAATATAATGTGTATATACTAAGAAAGAGGTAGGCACTAAAAATCAGTGCTTTCGGCGCAGCAATATACTGAGTGTCAGCCTCATTGGTCTAATTGCGGCATACGACTTTTAAAATGTATTGCATCTATTTATGTAATCTATTTGCCATATATATTGTGTGTGTGACGCCGTTGACAAATAAACGTTTCTTTCTTATAAATTCATAAGGCGGACGTCGTCCTATACGATACAATACTATTTGTAATCGATTCGACCGAAAAAAACTTCATTTCATTATGTAATTGACTTAATTGTATTTAAATACAGCTGTGAAAATTAAAGAGTATAATAAAAATATACACAATTTCAAAAATTAATTTACTTTTCGGATATGATAGTTTTAAATATACATAAAAGTAGTATACATATAATTGTAAAATGTTATAAATAGTCCTACCGTTTAAAATTAATTCAGAAACGTATTTCTGAATGAAACGTAAATATTCTGTTCTGAAAATCCGATTTGAAGATTTATTTATTAATTCGTACAGTTTGACATCTTTAAGAGGTTTTGAAAATTCTCTAATTGGTTTAATTTACACTCAAATCATTCATCACATCTGAAGTACCATAGCAAACATTTATTAGACAAAGGTGCGTAAACGAAAAGTAATTAATTAACAAACTTTTAGTGAGAATTTCCACCGAAGTTCCAAGCAGTTTGGTTCTTTGCCATGTCAAGATTATAAACTTAATTTTGCGGTTTACGATTTATTTTTGCTTCGTCAACAACTTTAGTTAATTTTAATATTATATTTACATCTACTGTTGCCTTTAATTAATTCTTATCTTCTGCTTAAATGAGTGTTTTTTTCGAAGTATCTCGACTAAGTTATATTGAATTGTAAATGTAGTTTGTAAAGTTTTACTTTGGATTTTTGTAGGGCAAAGCATTGTAGAAACTTATTTAATGTGATGAATTTATATTTGCGGGTAGTTGTCTACTAATTGGATATAAAAGTAATCGGGCGCAGTTACGAAAGCATCATTTGTACCTCGACTTTGGTCGGAAGCACATGGTAGCTCTCTAAATTGGGTTAATTAACGTGCGACAATCATAACTTTTAATTTATTTATTTAGAATAGAAAATTAGGACAAACAACAAGCAACAACAACCGAACAAGCTCATTTTTATGCACACGAACCACTTCAAACCGCTTTCGGGAAAATTCCCGGGATCTAAAATAGCACATGTTTTATAATTATTATAACACCGCGTTGGAGTTCATTTTTCTTTTCAATCTGGCCCTTTTCAATCATTCCCAGAAAAAATCCTCCGGGGTTCCCAGGATAAAAGT
Source organism: Dendrolimus punctatus (assembly GCA_012273795.1). Lineage (NCBI taxonomy): Eukaryota > Metazoa > Arthropoda > Insecta > Lepidoptera > Lasiocampidae > Dendrolimus > Dendrolimus punctatus. Next base: position 1,560,861 of record CM022541.1, read on the forward strand.
ATCGCAGATTGTAAGGCTAAGAACTTGCTGTCGATAAGCGAAAACCGTATCGAAATCGGCCCAGTAGCTTTTACGTGATTCCCGAACATACAAACAAACCGACAAAGATCAAACAAGAAACCTAAAAAAATAAGCGTCGTGTTTATGTAGTCTATGCCGATTGTTTTTTTAATAGCGTCAATGTACAGACACGGCATGTAAATAATGTTATAATATTATAGACTTCGTCAAGGTACAGTTTTTTTCTGTATCATCATATTGTATATTCTAAGATAATGACGCAATTTGTAAAGGAAATAATGTATTTAATTATCATTCGGATACACGTACTTTTTATAATTCTGTCTAATATATACGCAATGGCCAGAAAAGTGATTAAAAGAAAAATATAGTTAATTTACATGAAGGCGTATCCGAATTACTCCACTCCCATGAATCTTTTACCAAAATTTTTAGTTTTTGAGTTTATAATTTTTAACTGATTTTTAGGAAATTTCGTCTGCAAGGGCTTTTTTGTATAATTACGTGAGCTTTTTTATGTATCGACGTCTTTATAAATTGTACTTTTACACTTAAAATAATCACCAATGCAGGTTGTAAAAATTGTACTTGAACAGGATAAAATATTTCGAGTGAATCAAACTTGGATTTTCCATTTTAAATTCGAACCTGAAAACTTTAAATTCGCGGTTCTGAAGTATCTTTAAAAACTGTGCATAATATATAACGTGTATAATAATATAAAAAACTTACCCTTAGAGCCCTTAGGGCCCACTTCTTAGTTTGTTGAAATTTTTATTTAGGCCATTTTGTCTCTTTTTAATTGGTTTCATCGAGTCAAGTCAAGACTCCAAATAAGTTTCACTTAAAAATAATATATACTAAAAAAAAAATTAAAACCGTTGCGATCGACATTCCCCAAAAATCACAAGAAAAACATACCTACATGGGAGCAATTTGGGTACCCCTTCATGTAAACTACTTTTTAACACCCCTGTTCTGGGCACCCTGTATAAGACGTGTTGACATATACACAATACAGCTAAACAGGTACGTTATATATAAGGCACGTGGGCTTAATAGACCTTTTGATTGATGTCGGGCAAGTGTGAAATTGAACTGGCAAAATGGCAAGTAAAATGGCTCAGAACTAAGCTATTATTAAGAGAAAATTCAAATTAAAGGGATTCATTTGCAAGCATTCACGTAAAACAATTCTCGGTATACTGTCTTCTAGAAATGTTTAGGTCTTTGATTAAATCTTGAAGGTGATTTTATCTTATATTATATAAAATATTTTCATTAAAAAATTAAGAGGTTTAGAATTAAAATGCAAGGCTGATCCGAACAACCATAACGGAAGATGTTTAATTTTGCCATTGATGTGGATATGTAAAGTGTTCATATAATTTGTTTTGAAAGTTTACTAAGAAAAGTAAGTTAAATTCATACGCGTCATTGAAATGTTGTATTAAAGCATTATTTGTAATTTGACTACTTTTTTAATTACAGATTTATGTGATTTCAATTTTTCACACAAACATATAGATAAAGAGAAGTAAAAATCAGGAAATAAAGAGAATGTTTACATGTAAGAGTAGGTCAAGGTCGGATCACTTCAGATGGTTTTCATCATCATATATGATGAGACTATCGGCAAGTAATCATCCCTCACGACGCCCATCTAGCATCTACGCAGAGAGCACTTGCGACCCTCAATTGTCACAACTGAACTGTACTCACCCACGCACACACGCATACATATTATGCCGTAATTGATACGCGAAACCCAAAAAGTTCGTAACCTTTTCTGGAAACTCGTATTTAAATCTAGGAGCTTGCACTTTCTTTCTTATAGAATCATTATAAAAGGGGTTGTAATTTCATTTTCATTTCGAGTATTTAGTTGAACATCCGACTCTAACAACTGTTGCAAGAAATTAAATATACTTTGTGTCACAATTTCGAGTGTCTTCCTGACAAACTTTTCGTCTTATCGGGCGACTTTAGCCACCAACCAACGCGGCTTTACACAAGTATTTTTATAATTACCTACCGCCCCTTTGTGTGGAGTTCGTCCGCGCTGTCTAACGAACCCAAGATGTCGCCAAAGGAATTATATGTATTTGTACAATATTACGAGATTATTTTCTCGGAAATGTTGAGGGCTTTTATAGAGCAGAAAAAGGATACAATTAAGAAGGTACTATGTAGTATCTACTGTTTCTTTTGAGTAAGTTTAAAAAGGATAAAGGAAGTTACACTTCGAAGGTGTTGGTTGCAATAGTATGTAAATCATTATTATCATAATTCACACCCACAGCCAGGCGGTAGGGTATTTTCCCATCTGGATGGCTACCACCCCTGGTCTAGAGTTTACTGGCATGATAACCTTGAGTTTTGTTCCTTGATTAGTGGCTAGATTCCAGCGTCCCTTTAATGAGCGGTAGCGCATCGGTAACACCTGTGGTGTTACAAATGTCCTTAGGCGATAGTAACCGCTTTCCATCTAGTGGGTCTTCTGCTTGTCTCTTGAACTCGTGCAATAACAAGCATATATAAAAAGTACGTAGTAAGTTTTTATGTATAGAAACTCTTCATACATAAATATGTATGTTTTCATTATTACATTCGTCCATACGCTCTCTTACTACTATAAGTATTATATTAAATCCACCCAATAAACTCGCTTCTGCATCTAACTCTCATAAGCTCTTTCTTTCTCTTTTTGACGTTATAATATTTAAATCATTTTTTCAGACCAAACCAATAAAACAGTTAAAAATAACTTACTTAGACAAAGTTCGAACACAGGCTGGGGTCATCATACCTCTTGGTTTAAAACTGACATCATTGAAGTGGACTCAGGTGTCTTAGCCAAAAAACTTCCATTAAAGCCTTATTCGAAAGTAATTAATTATATCAAACAATATTTTTTCTAAATTAAATCAAATTAGATAAGTAGGAAATTTAATTCTTACTTCACTACTAATATCAAAACGGGTTTATTTGTTTGTTCCTTTTATTTGTATCCCAAGATATTCTCACCTCATCATTCATCTTTTACCGGTGGGGCCTCAACCAATTTTCTTGTTTTTGGCTCAGCTATTACGTGTGATAGTAATTTAAAAGATCAAATCAGGAATAATCTATTCAGCTTTTGTGTAGATATTTAACGGTAGATATACACGAATTGCAATTCAACTATAGAATTAGAAATTGTGCTTCTCAGATATTGATTAAAGACAGCCGGAGTGCTCTCGGTTCCTCTGATGGTATAACCCAGTTTTGCAAAAGCAACAATCTGAACGACAGTCAATTACGCTCCGTTCAATTAACTCCGGATTCTGCTACCCAAGTTTTCTTATCCGAACTCTAATTAGGAAACACAAATAATCACAAAATCTCTTCCCACTCTCCATCGTTGGAACAACAGAAACAATACATTGCAATTATACATTCCGGAAACATGAGGCAATTAACATGGAAATTCTCGTTAGCGTTTCGTAAAGGGGAACTTTTGATGTTAAGGAAGTGGAAAAAAATTCAAGAGCAACCCGGAGCCTCATTAACAGGCCCTTTAGCACTAGTGGATGCTTCCGGGCAATAGCTTCGCAAGAATTTTAAGCTGCCCGATATTGTTCAGGTTGCTATCACAAAGAGATAGACCGCTTAAAGTATTTTACAGCGCTTTAAAACGTTTCATGATGGTCTGGGCAAAATCCGGGGCATCTTTGGTGAATGCCATCAATAGATTATGCACTACCAAGGACATTATAAGAATATTTTTATATACTGCGTATATATTTTGTCTATAACTTGTTTAGAAAATTTTATGCTTACGTTAATTTTACTCCATACTCTGCGTCTTGTGGGAACGATTGATTTTCCGAGAAAAAAGTGAGTCATTAATAATATAATAATTATTATTATTATTGAACTAATTTTAAATATGTATTGTATTGTATTGTATACATATACAATAATCTGCATGCCTGACCGGCAAAAACATGTTATGAAACCATATAAGCAATATATCATCTATATATACCTACACCATATTTGTGAGCAAATAAATGATTGATTGATTGATTAAAGTAAGTTTCATTTGACTCGATTCGTGTACCAGACAGTAAACAATGTGAACAAAATCTGCGTACCAATTATGTGTTAATATAATACATAATTATTATAGTAGTCGTCTTATGCCACTTTTAATCTAATATAATCCATAAATTAACTATATAGCAGAAGGCACAACTTTAAAATAATATCAACTGATTTACGACATGATTAAAACTGTTATTTTACAAGCAATACTTAATTAATGCAATGAAGAAAATTTAACTTACATAAATGTGTAAATGTGGTTTCCGAACAATCGAGTTCCTAATAGATGAAGGTAATACTGCTGCGTTAAATACAAAATTCATTTGTAATTTAGATTTATATTAGATAATTGTAGCAAACACAGAAAGTTAAGACATTTATTTAATAATCCTACATAATTGTATTTATTTATATTGTACAATATTTCGTTATATGCATTTTTATAGCTACGTCCATCGATACTAGTGTAAGTACTTTCTAGTTACATTATGAATGAGTATATATATATATTGGTGGGTGGGTATGCGGGTATAAGAGAGAAGGAAAAGACTGACAGGATAAGCCGCCGCACCAGACACGCAAGAACGATGCGGGCTTCACAGCGCTAGGCACATCATCCTCGTGATCCTTGCTTGCGGTTCCTACGACGAGTGGACCAGCTGGGTACGGCACAGCGGGTTCCTTCCAGCACGTGTTATTATGAGTGGGTATAGAATGCGGTACGGCATACAAAACGCAGCGAGATTTTCGCGGTAGCAGCGGCGCGATCAGCGATCGAAGGTAGACAGTGTCACATTACATAGTGACAAATGCGGCGAAAGAAAAAAGAAAACAAAAATGTGGTGACCAAGTAGGTCGGCGTTAAATATATATATATATATATATATATATATATATATATATTATATATTACAAATCTTTGTTCAGAGAGGCTTTTGACGGGATACAATTTAGCATATTACTTCAATAACTGATAAACCAGAATACTTCCGAATCGCGGATACCGAAAAGTGGTCAAAATCTCAAAATAAAAATTAAATAAAATTTCAAAACGTTAAAACGTACTTTCATTATGTGCACTAGTTGCGGAAACTTAAGAAAATATTAGAATACTTTTCTCAGTGAAAATGAGATACCCCCAGGGGGTGCCGCCCTGGACTCTACTCCGTCCAGGAAGCGGTACGAGGGGACGCGTCCCCGGGGCCCCGAGCCGCCACTGTCACATCCCCCTTTCACTCCGTGACAGTGGTGTCCCACCTCTCCGCCTCCAAATCCCAATGCCTTCCCAAACCTCCTCCCCAAACACCCATCCCTTCCGTTGCGACCGCCAGCGTCGAGATTTTCTCCGCTGGCCGTCGAGGACGGCGGTGGTGATGTCCACCCCACCACCGCCGGCCTGACCGGCGACCTACCCTCCCCCGCTCCGTCCGCCGACGCTGCTGTGTGCGCGAGGCGGCGGGGAAAAGGGGAGGAAGGAGAGGGGGGAGGGGTGTTGGCGCAGGAGCAATCCTTCGCAGCCTCCCCCTCCCCCCTATCGCGAGGCCCCCCCGCCGCTGACGCTGCTGAGTGCGCGAGGCGGCGGGGGGGGGCCGGGTGGAAGGAGAGGGGGGAGGGGTCAACACCTTGCTCCTGCGCCAACGCGCAGGAGCAATCCTTCGCAGCCTCCCCCTCCCCCCATCGCGAAGCCCCCCCCGCCGCTGACGCTGCTGAGAGCGCGAGGCGGCGGAAGGGGAGAAAGGAGAGGGAGGGGTGATGGCGCAGGAGCAATCCTTCGCAGCCTCCCCCTCCCCCCCCCTATCGCGATGCCCCCCCTGACGCTGACGCTGCTGAGTGCGCGAGGCGGCGGGGGGAGGAGGAAGGAGAGGGAGGGGTGATGGCGCAGGAGTAATCCTCGCAGCCTCCCCCTCCCGGCGGCAGCGGGCGTCGAGGTCTGGGGGATCCACATAGACCTCCGCCCGCACTAATGCCGCGAGAGGGCGTGAGAGGCAGCCGCGCGTCCCTCTCAGGGCCGGGGAAACGTCATTCCCCGGCCCGCACACAGGAGAGGCCGCCTCTGTTTACGAGGCGGCCGGCCGCTGCCGGGGTTGTGGGTTAAGCTCACGCATGTACCGCGACCCCGGCGCTAGGCGGAAGGAAGGCTCCCATGGGGTTTTAGTGGGTATACCGGCAGCCGGTCGTATTGAACCGACGTCGGGGAGCCCCACACACCGGCCGCGCATGATTCCCCGCGCGGCTGACGGTGCGGCAACGCATTTCCCCATGTAAAAAAAAAAAAAAAACGTGAAAATGAGATAATTTCATCGGAATTTGAGTTTTAAGGTCACAAGACCAATGTGAAAAACCTTTATTATGAAATGTATTGTATATACATTCAATTCAGAAGATGATTATGGGAAAAACCTTGTCATGAAAAGTTCGTTCTTCTTCTCCACGAGATATATGTACAATTAATAGAGAAAGGTCGTGTGAAAATTTTTAATCGTAATAGAAAAAAAAATTGAATTAAAATGAAAGAAAAATTCTTAGACTTGACTTCAATATCAAACATCGGAAGTTCCGCACAAATAATTGGATTATTATAGAACAATAACAAAGGAACTCATTCTCGGAAGAGTTTCCGAGCAGATTGGGATAACAATTTATAACAATTCCTCGTAGAAACAGACCGCACTGTCACCACTAATTGGGTCATCTACTCAATACCGCAAATATCCAAACCACCGTAAATCAATTAATGCGCCGGCATAGAATAATAGAACAATGACAACGCAATAGATCGGCTTCAGTTATCTGCTTAGTTCAACATAACGGCATGCACGACAAACTTTTTGGCCAATAATTGACTAATTACTATTATTAAATTGTACTCTTAAGCCATCGCTTAATGGTTAGAGACGCGTTCCAAACTCAAAGGGCGTGCTTACGGTGAAGTGAAACATCGCGATGAAACCTGCAAACTCAGATAACGAGTGATAAACTTGCCAAGCCGCCTTGGACAAGCGTGGAGAATATCCTGTCAGTTCCCCCATAGTGGAAAGCCCGTGCCCAGCCGTGAGACGTTTATGGATGTTTTTATTTTATATATATATATATATATATATATATATATATATATATATATATCTAAGTCGATATTATACGGTTCATTTCTGTCTTTCAATTAGGATGAAACTACGTAAAATTGTGTCAAATTCAAATGTTTTTATTCAAAATAAGTTCAACTGGAGAGCATTTTTTGACGGTCATACATATAACTTAAAATTTAATTTTACTACCAATTCTTTGAAAACCACGGGCCATGAAGATGGCCTGAATATTAGGAGGGCTTGCGTGGGGCCATGGGAAGACCATCACGAACAGGCCCTTGACAATTTTACCGTAAATGTGGCGTGACTCTGACCAGCGATTATCTCTGTCTACACGATATAATAATCCAAGGACAAGCTCCGGCCAGCGTCGGAATATTGTGGGAAATGAGGACATAAAGTACCGGGCTGTTGGGGTGAACTACTACTACTAGGGATCTGGGAGTATCGGGACTATAGCGTATGCCCGTCGCAAGTTCATTACTACCTATTATTATTGTATTACTATATATTTATACATACTTATTATGAGGGTGTACATAAATTGTACGATTGTTTTTCGCAAAAGCAACCAAAGAAAAAACACTGCTCTGGCGATGACAACGGTCACCGTCTATGGATCTTTCTTACACAATGCCCCCAATTCTGTTATTCCAATACTTTTGCATTACGAAGATATCCAAGTACGATTCCAATCCGACAGTGTCAAATTATCGTATACTAGTAAATTCACAATTGCTTCTCGATATTGTCGCGACAGAATAATTGTCGAAAAAATTTGGTATAACCCTTAGCAGAAACGGTGTTAACCTAAATAAATATTGAAAAGCTACCAAAAATTAAAACATTTATTTCGCGAGATAGAGTGGCGTGCACGTCAATAGGGTTAATAGAATACCGAAATCGCAATAGCAGAATTGAACCCCAGGTCTATTATAATAGGTGGTCAGTGTAGATTAAAATTATGGTACCCATTTTCTTGACCCTGTGTCGTAGTGCAATAACAGTACTTCCGTTTCCCCGTATCCCATCTTCCATATCTAACCTAACCTAATCCATTTTCCTATATCATCGCATCTATCCTTTACCTCCTGTCCCATCCCGCCATAAAAGCTGGCAACGCGTTGGCTGCACCTGGTGTTGCAAGCGTCTATAGGCGACGGTTATCACTTTTAACCGTCTGCCTGCTTGCCAACTTCGCAATAAAAAAAGGAAAAGGGTAATACTTTATTAACTTTTTACACGAAATAGGACTTTTTAATGACGTTGAATATTACGTAATCGATCGTTCCAACTTTTCCCCAACCGCGTGAGATACATGACTTTCAGACCCATTTGCGGTGGGAGGTGGGACCTATGTGTAGAAATGAAATAAAGAGATAATTTGTCATTATTTTTAAATATCAACGAAACTTTTACTTAATTACAAATTTCAATAACGTGGGTTATAATAGTTCTGGTAGAGAGCATTCAACGCTTAGGCAGATTTTTGGTCTGATATTCACATTGTTAAAAATACTATGCACTGACAGTAAAAATACTTTAGTAAAACTTAAATATCACATTTCTTTTTTTTGAAAATGAAAATATTTATTTCTTAGAAAACACATACACAATTTGAAAATTTACTTGTAACAGAAGATCTTGCTCTTCCATACCTTTAATATTACATTGTTATTTAAAAGTTTCTAAATTTCTAACATAATAAAACCCATAACGCCTTAGGGAAATATGTTTGGTATACTATTTGTTCTCCAAAAATGGGAGGTTAAAGCCAACTAGTGAGAGAATCCATGCGTTATATAACAATGAGATATGTTAACAGAAATCCAGGTTAAGCAGCTTTTGACCTTTATCAATTCACTAAGCGGTTACAATTGTATAAATGTTTCAAGCTTTGGTGCTAATTATGACAGTCACAACGGTCCGGGCTGACCTCAAATCAACCTTCACAGATTGAAAAGGGCAATACGAAATTGCCCTGGATAACTATGTGATGTGAATTAATCAGCTGGATTGCCGTTTTTACATGTCTATATACACAAGAAAAGAGATTACAATAGTAACAAAAGTTTACGACAAGAGTGAAGTATTTATGTCTTGTTTATGTATTCTTTATCGAGTTTCTTACTCATCGGAATCTATTGTTTTTCTTATTTTATTACATACGTAAAATATAAGGGAGGGACAATTTGATAAGAGCCAATTAGGAAAACTAGTACTTAAATAGAATAAGAAAATAGACAGAAATAGCTCTTAGAAAAAGCTTTCACTTTTGTTCATTTGATCATCTTGATGCTTACCTTGGCGTTAAAGACGACAATAAGGAGCCATCGCTAAAAAAGTAAACAAAGGTGGGAAAGGGTCCTCAATTTCGTGATGTCACATTTTAAAATCTAATTATTTAAGCTTTTAAAACACGTGAACTATAAACAAAAGACATCAAAATATTTCCAACTCTATTTGTATTAGTATAATGTTTAAATTATAAGTAACAATAATGGAAATAAAACTAATTACGTAACTGCTGTTTTAATTTAATAATTTCTTGATATAAAATTTAAAAAAATGTGATGTCACCCTAGGGAGGGAGGAGTCTTACGAATGTAGCCAAGACTCCCGTCTTTTGGGGGTTTTTTTATTGCAGGAGTTCAGAAGACCGGCAGACGGCCCACTTGATAGAAAGCGGTTACCATCGCCTATGGACATTTGCAACACTAAAGGTGCTACAAATGCGCTGCTGCTCTCTGCCGGAACACAACTCAAAGTTGTTATAGCGACATACTTTAGACCAGGGGTGGTAGCCATCCAGTCGGGCAAACCTGGCACCTGCGGGTCTTTGAGGGTCAAAAATAATGAAATTCGTGTGACGTAATTTGTAGATGGACCCTAACGCTGGAACCACTGCCATCGATGGCAAGCGATAAATAAGCTTGACTCACTTTTTCATACATTTTGTACTCTCATTATGGACTTGCCGTACACGTGTGGCCATGCCTCACCTCCACTTTTGTTCGTGCGCTGCCGAGAAGCCGCCAAAGCTGGTTGTATCAATGCTTTGCGCGTAGTGTAACTGCCGAACGATAATTCTGGTTATTTTTAGCCGAAATACAATAGTTCTGCACTGCTGATACGATTAAGTCGTTTTAATTTCTAGACACTGTACTGGTGTGAAAACTTCCTTATTTTTCACCCACATTTATATATAAAACTTAGAATGAAATAACAATTCTAATATAAATATTTACCACGAGTTGATCAACCAAATAATACTCATTAGAAAAATCTCATTGTTTTACGTGACAAATAACTATCAAAATAGAATATAGAATTACACTGATTTTTTTTCATCAAATACGTAAGAGGCACTTAAGTGCTACGGTCATCAACCCACGGGACCAAAAATAACTATGACTCCTACACACTGCCTGGTCATAGTGCTGACGAATTGTTTAAGGTTTATATTTTCAAAATGAATTTATTTATATCCAGAGAGCTGCTGAAACAATTTTTAATTGAAATTTCAACTTATAATGATTTTAGCATATTTGCTTATAAGTGAGTAAACTAAGACAGACTTGGCCAGTTTTTATTTTACTTTTAAAATTGGTAACTACAGTTTTACACAACTTATAAATCCGATCGGCAGTTTTCGTTAGCGCAGAAAAGTGTAGACCAGTTTCCTACAAGTAAACTGTATTGAACTTTACTCGCAAGCGGAAACGGCACGTCAGGAGAAATTATCTATTCTATAATATTATAAAATTCTGAGCATGCCGAGTGTTTAAATTATAAAAAACATTGAAGCTATTAAAAAAAATCAACAGGAATAGACTTTATAAATAACGGATGACGGAGAACACGATGGTTTTTTTTTTAAATTTCTTGTCTTTTTACTCTGGATTCACGTAAAAACTATTAGGTCGATTTCGATGCGGTTTTCGCTGATCAACAGACAATTTTTAGACGTCAAATCTGCACTAACTTTTTATCCCAGTAATCCCGCGAGATTTTTTCTGGGAGCAGTTTAAAGTTGTCCGGATGTATAAAAATTAGCTTTTCCGACACAGTTTCCACTAAAACGACAGTTTACGTGCTTTTTTAAATACTGCGATACTTTGTGTCCCGGGAATCCCGCGGGAATTTTAAGGCAAGCGAGGACGAAGTTGCCGGATATTTATACTATGCATTATATTATATTATATTAGGGAATATACCCATACCACATGGCATGATCAGGGGAGTTCTGGGTCAGGACCTGTTCAGATCTCCCTGGACCCTTAGGTTTTCGTCATGTTCAATATCCTCTAGGGAAATTTCAGCGTTTTTTTTAATTATAATCAAATACGGCGGGCAGCGTTTACAAAGAAGAAAAGGAAGAAAGTAATATTTATTGGCGAGAATGAATGTGTACATTAAACTAAAAAAAAACGTAAAACTAACAGGATTCACATCTAGAACATAAAGAAATTAGTATTTTATAAAACAAAAGATTTTGAAAAAATATACATAACATTCACGGCAATGAGGCCGACTACTCAGCATTATGCTTTGTCAAGCAGAGCGGACATAGCGCTGCTTTTCAGTTGCAGCCTCCACTAAATTATAAGTCCACTATATTTAGCATTTATTAATCGTCTTATATTTGACCGATCACCAAATAATAGATTTTTCTTCTTGATAACATGTTTTTCACTTTTGATTGTAGGTATGCACGCACTCTTGACGTCACGCGATAAGCGACGTATCAATAAAGACAATCAAATAATAAATAAATTTTTTTAGCTTTCTGTTTGCAAAAAAATTTTTAACCATATTTATTATTATATATAATTATTACGTAAAAACTGGAGGGCTCGGGAGTCTTGGCATGTACTATGATATTCACAAAAGGGGAGGGTGGTAACAATTGTTAACATTGGGTCAGGTAGTGTGGGTACGTTCCCTTATATACGTTTCAAAGTGAGATGCTTTGATACCTACCCACAAAAACTTTTGGAAGTTTGGGTCAAACAACTCTATATGAGGTCACTCCAACTATGTTATTAAGTCACATTCTTTAATAAAACCTTCGGTTACTAAAGGAATTTTTCGGCGTGAATATACTTTAATATAGTTCGCAAGGATATTGTAAAATTGTTTCGTTATGCCAACCATTTTACCTTTATGAAGATTTTCTGGCTTAAGCTAGAACCCGAATCTGTGTAATGATTATCATGAAAAATAACTTTCGTGGAAGATTGGAAAATATGTTTACGATATTACAGTGTGTAAATGGATATCCAGGAAGTTAAAGTCTAATATAACCGCATCAAAGTTAACCAAAAATATCGTTCCTTTACCGCCATTTTATATTAAGCGACATTTGGATCAAGTATAAAAATAATACTTGATAAAGTATCAAGTATAGCAAAAAAAAATTTTTAATGTTGCAAAAGGTGTGGTGGTGCGAGTGGCAACAGTAGAAATTGTTGGTGGTGGAAGGAGGGAAAAATCCACAGTCGGCTTGAATTAAAGTGGTCACCTGCGGATCCCCAATCGTCCTCGTACCTTTGGACTCCATGGCAAGTCTTTAGATTAAGCGTCTGTTCAATTGGTCGCTTTCTAGCGTTGCAATAATCTTAAAATAGCGAATCATGGTTGGCCGACAGGGGCCACCGCTGTCCATCTCTATCCAGCGCGTTTGCGGGAAGGTAAAATAAGTTGCGCCTAACCAAGGTGTTTTAAACTACACTGACGGACTCATAAACTGCATCAAAGTAATAGACGACTTTGAAATAAATATTTTAACCAAGTATGGAAACTTTCTATACCGATCTAAATTGAAACCTCTAGATTGGTTCGTGAACTTTAAAACAGCGTAGGGTCATATCCTTAAGTTTAAGTTTGTGTACTGGAAAGGATCTTAAGACTTTTTTTGAAGAAAAAACAGAAATTTAAGGAAAATTGGTTTAAAAAAAAATGGTTTAAACAATAGACACAAACTTTATGCAAGGGTTTATTTATGTTTTAATAAGGTGTATTACCTCCACGTGCCCTTATTACGGATTCTAATCGGTTCCGCATAGATTTTATTAGGGTTACTAAAAGATCTTGCGGAATATTGTCCCATTCTTCTGAAAGTGCTATTCTTAGTGCTGCCACTGTCGTGGGCAAAGGGTTTCTCGCATATACAGCTCTTTTTAAATTGTCCCAAACATGCTCAATGGGATTAAGATCCGGGCTGCGTGCTGGCCAATTCATTGTACGTATCCCAACCTCTTCGCAATATTGTCGAACTTGTGAAGCAGCGTGCGGCCGGGCATTATCCTGCATTAAAGTAAAATTTTCGCCTATGAATCCCATGTAAGGCACCACGTGATCTTCTAAGATCTCTGTTATGTAGCGATGTGCAGTCAAACCCCCTCTATTACCGTTTTGACGGACCATGTCTATGAACACAAGTTCTGTTCGCACGTTCATCGATATGCCACCCCAGACCATACACGAACCGCCTCCAAAAGGAACACGCTCCTCAATGCAACTTTGAGCATATCGCTCCCCACGTCGACGATAGACTCTTCTGCGACCATCTGCACCATATAAACATGTCCTACACTCGTCGGTGAACAACACGGAGGTCCATTGCTCTTCTGTCCAATTCAGGTGATCACGCGCATATCTTAAGCGAACATGTATGTGAGCTACAGGCAACTTTGGACCATTTGCTGGTCTAAAAGGGGTGATATCCGCTTCCTTTAACCTTCTTCTTATTGTTCGTGCACTCACGTTTACTCCACGCACTTCATTAAGCTCTGTTTTGATGTTAACAGACGGGAGGAAACGATTTCGCAAGGAAGTTGTAACAATAAATCGGTCATCACGACCGGTGGTTGCTCGAGTCCTGCCTGTACCACGTCTCCTTCTGTAAAAACCTGTCTCCACAAACCTTCTATATATTCTAGAAACCGTAGACTGGTTTAAATTTAAATTTCTACCAATCGTTCGTTGATCCAAGCCCTCCCGCACCAATGCTACAATTTGAGCCGCTTGTTCGGACGAAGTATCCATGTTATGGTTCAAAAACTCTCGATGTGTTAAAAAACTAACCCAACAATTCTGCTGGTAACAATAATTCAATTGACAAAAGAATAAAAAATCAATGAGAATCAATTTAAAACTTTGCTATAAATAACACGCAAATCTGATACTACGAGTAAATTTTCTTTTCCCGGCTATATTTAATTGTTTTACTGCAGTTCTATCAGTCTCCATATTTATATAATTTAATCTAAAAAGTTTGCATACTTATTTAAAAAAATCATTTCAAAGTAAAGTAACTTTGATGCAGTTTATGAGTCCGTCAGTTTATTATTTTGTTTTAAGAATTTCAGTTATTGATTCCAAGTATTTGAGTCCAATCTAACTAAAACTGAAAATCTTAAAGCAAACTTTCGGCCCGTATAGGATCGGAGAAAGAATACAATTTCCTGCAGCCTGTCGTAAGCGGCATCGTAACAACCTTGAGTTGTGTTCCGGCATTAGTGGCCTGGTTCCAGACTTAAAAAGAGCAGCAGTGCATTTGTAACGCCTCTGGTGTTGCAAATGTCCATATACGATGCCAACCGCTTAACATTTGTTGAGCCGCCTGACTGTCTACTGAAGTCATGCAATAAAAAAGAAAACAAAATAATCGTTGAAAATGCCTTTTGCAACAAAAAATGGGTCCAAATGCCGCTTGCGATAAAATGGCGGTAAAGACTCGATATATTCCAAAATTCCTTTCTATTTTGAAAATTTTCCTTCTAGCAAGGATTTAGGCGAATCAGATTTCATGAAGAATAGCAATTGTTGAATGGACTGACTACTTTTGATTGTTGAATGAATGAATGAGCTACGAATATATATAGGGTTGTCCTATTTACCTGTTTTTCACTAAATTTCAATAATTATAGTCGGCACAATATGTCTTGTATAATCCTGTATTCTTTCACTTGTAGTTATTATGATATCCCAACGCTATAAACTACTCACTTTCGCCATATTTTTTCTTAACATTTAAACATCCGTGAACTGAACAGCATGTGTAAATAAAAAAAGGATTAATTATAATGGGAAAGAAGTAAAAAAAAAATTAAAAGGACTCATTTGTTTCAGTTAAAAGTTGAGCATTGAGTATTTCTATGAAATGAAGCGTAGGAAATCCAGCCCAGAGGCAGAATGCTATAAATATAACAAAGAAATGAGCACCGGTCTCCTTATAAAATATCAACAATATTGTTTTATTTACACTCTTAAAGAATTTTCTCTTAGCTCTTAAATATTTTTTTGCTATTTTATTCTAAATTATCTTAATGAGATTGGTTCTTTGAAACCATGTTGCTTTAGAGAATAATAAAACTAAAAATACATAAAGAACTCACATATTCTTCGTGCATGTTAGTTTGTTTCTTATTGAAGGCCTTGGGAATAAATCGATTATCATAAAATTTATGTAACTTCGATGACGGTCACGAATGTGGGATAGGTATTTATTATTCCGGAAAATAAGATAGTTTTCTCAAGTTATGGATATGACATTGTTATAATCAATTTTCGGGGTGTTGGTGTTATTTACCCCGGATATACACCTTGTAAAATTTGCTTGAGTATGAAACTCATCCTTTTACAGCTTATTCTAATATGAATAAATAGTTTTCCATCCTGAGCCTTCGAAGGTTACACGTTCAAAACTTATAAGTGTGTTCATTCATAGTGCTATCAAATAAAAATATATTCGCATACAAAAGAACCAAGATAAAAATAGCTTAAAAAACGTATTAAGTAAATCAGCAATTGCTTCCCCAACTTTATAGCTGTAAAAACCAATGTTGGGAACCGCAAATTATTGAATCGATAAAGGTGCGGCCTGAATGAGCCTCGAGTCGAGTTAAACCCCGCCGTAGATTCATCGAGTGCAATAAAATTTTCTGCACAATTGAAACCATTAAAGAGCGTCGCCGCTGCGGCGCGGTGAATCTTAATCACGGGGTCGTATGAATAGCACTGCCACACTAGGGAATAATCCTATTTTTTACCATTCTCCGTTCTAATGAGAATGGGATATGTTATAAGTATATTGACCCAAATGCAAAAAAAGTTAAGAATAATATTTATATTGCATAGTGGAGGATAGATATTATTCTAAGCAACTCATTGAGTAAAGAAGGTAATTATTAGTTGTAGATATATATATAACACTCTAGAGTGTATTTCTAAATTATAAGGGTTCTTCACCTCATCCGAACCGATCGTTCTTGTATCTTTTTAGCAACATTTCCTAGCATAAAATTACGTATCGCTATATCTAAAAATAATATTTTTGACAAACATTAAAGTCCTAATACCTGTAAATGTGTAAAAGAATATTTAAGAACAAACCAAATGAAAATTTAAAAATAATTAAGACGGTAACTAAATAGTCATAAGTAGAGTAACTTTCTTTAGTAAAATCTTATTGTTGATTGCGGGAGATGTCCTCAGTTGTTTATGTGACTGCTTTTAGCCGCATGAAAATGCTTATTTTCGCTGAGTTCCTTTGTTATTATTTCAGAAAATTGTTTCTCCGGTGAGGGAACGTCTTGGTCAGATCTAGATTAAGCGGTAAGCTAGGCTAATTCTCTCCGCTTTTGATGTTCCTCAGTAATTTTATAGCCTATTACAGCCATAAGATTTTAAAAAGCCAAAAGTGCTGAGTCTGGTGTACAATTTAACTTAAAAGCGTAAATTTTTTGTCGTATTTTTTATTGAATAAAGTAATTATTAGCCTCATTTTTTAAATCTTATTCAACATCTGTAGAGTTGACACTTATCGATTAGGTATGTATAGATAGCATGGGTTTTTTTATTATACCGTTTTTTTATTTATTTGTAAAAAATTGAGTAAGTCTTCTGTACTGCTAAGGATAAGTTTTGTGTAGCCCCCCTAGGTAAGTGAAATTAGCTATATGAGTAGAATAAACATGTATGGGAATAACATAATACTTAGCGTAACGGTATGTCATTCTCATACATTTTCTTTTCTGTCTGATCTGGTGAGAATCAGTTAGTTGATTGCTTGGTGCCGTTTTCCGTGTGCGGATGTCGACTATGCCATCGTCTCGGGCTAAATAAATTTCCCATAACCATATCCTGGAGTAGCAGAATAAAATGAGTTTTGGTCATTTGTTGTTGGCTGACTCACGTCCCCTTAGAGGCTATCGAGTGTAACATTTTTCGCAGGGCCGGCCCTAGTTTCCTTTCATAAATCAGAGAGGCACGTGACGTCACGTACGGCGGCCGATGTGTCGGCCACGAACGTGACAAAACACTTTGCTTACCCCTCAGAGCTTTCCCTGCATACAATGATACACTGCGTTGCCACTTTGTATTATTTTATATAGATTACTACACGATACATGATACGATACAGTTCTAACAATGTTAGTCTACTTTATGATTTACTTGGCTTAGAGCGAATTTTATAAAGTAAAGACGATGATATCAATTACATTTTTTACAGCGTGGTTAGCACTTCATTTTTTTTAATACTAAATAGAAACATTACATTGATGCATTCGAATATTTAAATCTTTTATTCATATTATAAAAATACAAAAACAAGTTAAAAGGAGACACCAAATATATAGGTGACATTCTTCCCACGTATGATAATTTATAAAATAATATAATCGTACCTTCTATAATATTCAATTTCATTAACTATGGTATCTTCTTTGTTTTATCTTTGTTGTGTTCCGGTTTCTATGTTACTTTCATTATTAAAGTGCGTAATGCTAATGGCCTACAACTAACCACTATTAAAAAAATTGATTGAAAAGTAAATTATGTAATACAGCTACAATAAAGACAGGTATCTAAAATTAATTGTAATCTTGTTGAAATTTTAAACACTAAGTGAATTTTAAGTCAATTACTTGTTTAAATTCACATTCAATAAAAGTCTAAATAAGACAAGTGATAAAATTTTACAAAGACCGTTTTACAAAAATTCATTTGTATTTACTTAAAGGTCTAAATGAGATATTACATTTTGAAGTCAAGATTAAAAGGGTTAAACATTTTAATATAAAGATCGCTTAAATTTAAAGGGGTCTGTATTTTAACCTAATTCTAAGTCCTTTTTAGAGAACGCCAAAAGAGATCGTTCGAGTAATAGCAGGTATCTAAAATTTCTTTCGACGATATAAAAATGACTACGTAAATATATTTTATCATTTTATCGTTTTTCTGTAGCTACTAGTAGCTGGGTTTTTGTATACCACTTACAGTTCTTTTGTCTTTCTGCTTAAAATTTAAAAAACTCCTTACGAGTATTGTGCAATTTCTAATGATGGTAAGGGTTGTTGTAGCTCGGCCACGACTTTGGACTGATCGATGGGTTACGTTACCAGAAACGCGTTGATTGAGATAACGAAGGCCATGACTCGTGAGACTCTACGTATGTTTTATGTATCTTTTATTTTTGTCGCCCCTTCGCTCAAGGCGACTAGGTCGTAGCCGGGCTGTTATAGTTCTTCCATACAATCTCAGAAATAAATTGGATTGATAACAGCGATAATGATATACGTACGTGCCATGCCATTTGAATTCAAATTCAATTTAGTTGAAGTGTATGAAAGGTACAAGTAATACAGGTCTAATATATTTTTGATACGCGCTATGAATACGACAGTAGTTATTTTGACATTTGTTATAAGATGGATCTATAAACTTGATACTTTTATACTATTGAGATAAATATAGATAACGTTAGTAAGGGACGATTTTTTAATCACCAGATAAAAGTTATTATACATACTTACATAACTTCACGCCAGGTCCCTTACGGGGTAGGCACGAACAACAGAGCGCCATTCAGGTTTATTCTTACACACCTCACTTGCTTCTTTGACATTCATAGCTCTTGTCATGCACGCTCGTCTGTTCTTAAGGCTCCTAACATCACCTTCTGCTAGTACACGATCAATTTGATTATGGAAGGTGTGTCGTGGCCTTCCGCGACTTCTGCATCCATCCACTTTTGCATTGTATATCTATTTAGTCATTCTTTCATCGTACATTCGTTCCACATACAATGCCCGAACCACCGGAGCATTCCTTTCCTTAAAAGTTATCAGTCCAATAAATATATAACCTGGATGAGTTCAAAAGTGATATCATTCAAGTGTTACATATATTTTATGATATGTTATCTGGTGATTGAATAATCGGATCTAAACCGAATAAATGTTATAAAGTCGATTATCGTGAAACTCGATGCGTACTTTCGATAAATATTATGCCAAAAATGGTATAGTTTCTCGGATATCCAGTCATTAGGAATTATTTTTATTTAAATTTAATTTAAAAATTTAAATAGTTCTGTTTGGTGGTTTTCTTCGTAATTGCCTTGTATCAGTTCACCCCCTCTATGCAAGTACGGAACTGGGGTATCACAGTCTGTTTAAACTCGTAAATGAAACTTGAATCGTCACGTAATAGACTTTACCATACTTTGTTCTTCGTTCGTTGTGCACTTTGAAACTTTATGTATGTGAGATTGTTTGTTTATGTGTGTGTACTACATCAGAAACAATTTAAACTGAAATAGATAATTATTATGTCAAAAATCTTTAAAACATCATTCTATAATATAATATATGACAGTAAATTATTCTTGTATATTTACTCGTAGCCTATAAGGTTTTGCGGGTAAACTTATCCGTACTAGTATACGGAAGCATTATATTTAACGTTGTTTATTTCTCTATCTTATTTCTCTATCTATATGTCTATCTAATTGAAAAGGATATTTTTAAATGAATTGGCCTTTCTGGCAAGTGTGGTGGGTATATCATCCACTCTCCTAAAACAAGAAGACCCAGCAGTGACGTTTCAGGGTATGGATTATTATTTGTTTTTTCTTTGACAGTTATATATCAATAAATGATAATACCACACAAAGTCACGAACACACAATTAACCACAAAACACACACACTCAAACCAACGCGCACTACCACCCCAATGCATTACACTCACACTTCACAAACAAACCAAGACACACAAAGTACCTAAATATTAATAACCCAGGCACAGAAAAGAAAACACACATGGCACTAGATAGGATAATATATATAGGTATAGACATAAGGCACACACTGCACATGCATTTCCTCCCAACACCAGCATGTAACAGATACACTCTACATTAGCATAAGTTTAGTATTAAAATTAGAATAAATTAATATAATAAGTTATTCGTAAGGGACACCACAACACAAAAATCACTAAATTAATGTCACACACAAGAACCAAAATAACCAATAAGCGTGTTTAAACTCGGAAAAAAATAAATCAACAAGTTAAGTTATAAAAAGGGTATGGAACTCGAGTGCGTAGAGTTGTTAAAAAAATATAAAGTTAAGTTTTCTTTATTATAGTATTATATATAATCACAATCAATTAATTAATTATAAAATTGGATACATTTTGGACCTTGGTTCCTTGAAAATAGGAAATTTACAAGAGGTTACGCTAACAAAACCTCGTCCTAGTCTTAATACCGCTATAAACTGTAATGCTGGGGCTTCGCCTACGTTACTGTTAAAGATTTAGGCTGTGGCTGAATTTGTCTTTTTAAATCTTATAAAAATAACGCAGTTAAGGCATAGCCACATGGTATACATGGTATACATGCGTTATCTATCAATTTAAATATTGATAGATAACGCACGTCAGTGACAATGTCACATCTCAATGTATTAAACCCAACGCCTTATTTTCGTGAAAGGGCCTATGTCTTTAACGTTATATCAGATGAATTCCCACCTTAAAGAAAAAAATAAAATCACTGTAAGACTGGCTTTAAATATTTACTGTCCATTCAACAATTAAGTCAAACTAACTCGAAGTAAAAACAAAGTGGGTTGTTAGAGCGTCTCACTCGAAATGGTAAAGTTTGGACGTTCAAAAGTTCTATGAATGTCTCTTTTTAGTGTGCTTAATTTTTAAAGGGACTAGCGCTCTTAATTTTACGGATTATTTCTTTACTTATCTAGATTAGGTTTATTAATTAATAATTTAAAATAAACTTTGGGTCTGACTTATTTATCATCAAGTTAATGTTTTGTATTCAACAGACAATATACATGAAATATCGCAATTATATATATAAAAATAATTCGATATTTTTATATTCAGTCGGGTCACAAGTAAGGCGAAGGATAACTTTTAGATAAAGATAGATACATAGAGAAAACTTTAATTTACATCATTACAGAAAACTTGCGATTTAGTATTATTCTAATTATTTACAAACGGCGGTCTTATCGCTAAAAAGCGATTTCTTTACAGACAACCTAGATATTTGATGGCTGAAAACTTTAAGTAGACAAGTTCGATGAGGACGAAATTTGAGTGCATCAATTCTAGTTTTATGCTATATCTAGTACCTCCTACCAATAACAAATTGTAAAAGTAGTATGTTAAAAGTGATAAAATAGAACCTGATATTATCTAGATAATATCATTCTAGAGTGATAAAGTATAAGTGTTTATCTTATTAAATAAAATAAATGCAAAAAGTTAGGTGAAAACTGTATAATTTAGATTTTAACACTTTGTATTTCTATCTGTCTAAAAATTGTTTAGAAGAGGCTTCAAAATGGCTCAATGAATTTCACTGAAACTATGAGAGATTCAAATAGGAATCCAGTTACATTTACAAATAAATTATTATAAAGTCAAAGTTCCGACCGAACAGAGACGGGCACAGATTTTATTTAAGTAATGAACCGTAATTAGCAAAAAAGAATGGGAATTCGTTGTTTTAACAACATTGTGTCCCGTCACATCGTGGCGTTAAGCGCAAATTGGCGTATCGGCCTCGAGAATTGCGCAGTCAAAGCCCCGGCTGAATTATGTTGAGTACGACGAGGGAAAATTGATATAAAAATTGCTCGTAAAGCATAAAATTAAAACGTGAATCGCGGCGGACGGTGTTGCAACACGCTAAATACCTGTCGTATTTCAGGCACCATCTGTCGGCGACGGCGTTGAGACTGCCGCTTTTAATTTATTAACCAATTTGCCGAACGCTCTGAATCGCGTACCACCCTCTATATTTTGTTTCTTGACTTAATAAATTGGAAGTCGTAATCCATGGAGAGTATCCTCGCGATGCAACGTTGATCATTTATTAGGAACACTTTTACTAACGACTATTTACTTTCCACGTGGCTTCGTTTTGGATCCGTATGTAACCAAAACCACTCCACTATTAATAATAATATATAAATATCAGCCCAGAAATGTCCCATTGCTGGGCTCGGGCCTCCCATTATGGGGTTACGGACAGTATATCCGCCACGCTTGTCCGGCTTGTCAGGTTTCACACATCGGTTATCTCGATGTGCAGATTGCATTACGATGTTTTCCTTCACCATTGTTAGCATGTGGTAATTGTAACAACATTAGACCAGAAAACTGACTAACTGGTGCATGCGTTCCGGCCAGGATCGAACCCACGCTCTTTGAGTTTGGGACGCGTGCGCTAGCCATTACTTTACTACGATTTATCTACTATTCGACTTCACTATTTAGTAATAAATATATTATATTACTTATATACTTACTTAAATCTACGATAACTTCCGTTGCGTTTACTTAGAATTGCTATCCTGCGATAACTATCCCATTTTCTAGGATTAAGAATATCCTTTGTTTATCCCCGTTATTGAAAATACATATGTAACAAATATTTATAATATCGGTGAATTGTTAACGTCGTGAACGAAGAACAAATAGACATCGGAACGTTTTAATTTTTACATCGGTATCAATATAATAAATAGTTGTCAATTGTCCAAACAGCAAAAGCGTTACAAATGTCCAAGGTCCATTAGGTTTCCCATTGACGAAATGCGCTCTGCATTCTCTGTTGTAGGGTTGCTTGAATAACAGATCAGGTTGCAGGCTTATAGAAAAATGTGCTTGCAGTAAAGCACAACAGTATAAGACAGCCGGTCTACGTTTGAGACTACACACAGTCGCCACTGTATTGAATTGTTTCTTATAAGTCACAACACCTATGCATATAGGTGTTGTGACTGTGATAAATGTCAACCTACACAGAGTATGAGAATCGGAAACGCGAGTTGTTGAGCAACTCTATACTACTAACTTTATCCAATGGGGATTTGTGCGTTGCGGGTTGCACAGTAATATTATTTTCGATGCGCTTAGTACTATGTGATTCTTCTCCCGTCACTATTTAAAATTAAAACATTATATACCTACTATGCATTATCAGATACACGTTTTGTAGTGAATTGAATACCTGCAATTAATAATTTAAATAAAAGATAAAATAATCATATTATTTTATCTTTTATTTAAATTTGTAAATTTTTTATTACGAAAACATTTTTGTGTCTGAATATAAAAAATACATAAGCTAAACCTAACAATAGGCAATTACTTTAAAATGTCAATAATAATATTAAAATATCATGGTTTTAAAATGACTTCTCTATTACATAAGGACGATGAATTGTTTCCTATTACATCTAGGATAAATTTAAATAACACCGATATAGAATTTCCAGACATGTTTTTTCAATAATCTCGTATCATTTTACGGGAACTTTATCATAATATATTACTAGTACAAAAAAAGTAATGAATATTACTAGCTATATTTTTCTACGTTTTGAAACGTGAAACCCTTTTTTAGTGTAAGAACCGTTTACTTCGTCAAGTGGTTCGTAAAGAAATTGTTACAGAAATTAAAGGGGACACGAAACCTCAACGATTGTAGACCGAGGACTATCAAAGTTAGACAGTTATTCACGCATCAGAGGCTGTCTGCAATTTCTTCAATGGTTTTATATAATGCGTTATGCTTGTAATGTGGATTGCAATTTATGAGATGCTTCAAAAAACGATAATATTTTGTGTATTGAAGTGAATTAGTATATGAAAAAGCATTGTAAAATATATGTAGTACCTATAGTTTGTAGAAAAATTGTGGTATTATAGCTTTATGACTTTTGCACACACGTTTCATTCAAATTACGCATGTTCAAATGCTGGCCAGGAAACATGCAGCCTTTTAGGCAGTGTTACAAGCACAGATGGATGGGCAAATATGATTAAATTAAGGTTTCCTCTGTTTCATTACGTGTAGGTGCCGTATTAGCAATGGAGTGTGTGTTACGTCTGTGTGTTGCTTTAATCATAGTCTTGTTATTGGAAATATTATGACGATGTATGTGAATTCTGTAGCTTAATAATTAATATCGATGTCGTACAAGTCGTTGCATATTCATGACTCATTTGTTACCGACATAATGTTTGTGGATTGTGTACTAAAATTATGAATAATGTGATTTTCTTACAGCTAAGTATATTCCACTGAGTATTTCTTTAACTAACATCGATGTTATTCATATTGAGTTACAGTAAGTTGTAGGCTGCTTTGAGAACCTTAAAGAAGCCTACAAACTTACTCTAAAAATTAGCAAGACCGTATGTCTTTAACTGTTATTACGCATTTTTTTTGAGAATTCATAACTTATTTATGTGAGGGCTATAGCGCGAACTGTACTGAGTAATTCAGATATAAAATCGGGTAAGTGCGTGGCGCCACACACAATGAAGGGTTCCGTACAGGTGACGACTGTCTACTGTTTTTCTTATTCAGCTACGGGAGTATAAAAAAGCATTTACTAGAAAATACACAAACTTGAAAAACAACTAAACCAATCTTATTCAAGTCAATTTTAGTTGTTTTTTTTAAACATTTTAAATGCTTTTTGAATCTAGTTATCATTCAATTTGTTTTTTAAAAATTTCTACTAATGTAGTATACATCAAGACGGTCATTCGAGGATTCTGAGACCATCTTTGAATTATCGACTAAGAATGCCTACACATACTACACAGTTTTATGACAAATCTTTTACTGCGCAAGCTGTAAGGCTTTGGAACTCACTACCTCAAAACATAAAACAAGCCAAGTCTGTGGATTCGTTTAACGACCTTGTCAAAATAATAATTTTATTTAGTTGTGTGCTTGGGATGGTGTTGTTTTAAAACACACAACTTGTATATTTAGATAAATATGTATGTTTATATTATAATGTAGTAACATTTTCCGTATATTTACGTATGTATATTATTTCTATTGCATACCTACCCCTCCATCCATACCGAGTTTCTGTCCATCCAAAGGTTATCTGGAAGAAATCGCTCCCAGCGATAAGACCGCCCATTATATCATTATGATTGTATGTTTTGAATTTATTTTGTAACATTGTGTGCAATAAAGTATATTCTATTCTATTCTATTCTATCAATTGTTTAATATTTAGTAGAGTGAGTCTGGGGTGAAGATGTGTGAAAACAATCTTGAAAAGACGAATAGCTTTGGGACCAAATATCTCGTCACCTATTGACGAAAATAAAAAGTTATTAACGGATAGGGTTACAACCTTTTTTTTACACCCCCGGAGTTAGGTACGAGGTTCGCCACAACCCCCTGCGCAACTATGAGTATTATTATTATATTCTACTATTACAAGTGTTTACAATTTTAATAGCTAAAATAGGGTTTTATTCTGTATAAATTATAAAACTCCAACTCAGAGATTTTTTAATTTTAGGTTTTGACAATGTTTTAATTCTATTTTAAATGTTTTTTATTCGATGACCTCATCATACGGCTTTTGTCTTGTGATTTTGAAAAGTAAGTTAGTAAAATATAAGTTTACTAAATACTATTTCTAAACATACATACATAAACAATATTAATACTATTTCTAAACTTCTATCCGATGGATTACTGTGGGATGCACAAGGAGGCTTCAGAAATGGAAGGGGATGTATGGATCAAGTTTTCTCGCTCCGCAATATCGTGGAGAAGCAGCTGGCTACGGGCCGGAAGGTTTTCTGCGGTTTTGTGGATCTAGAGAAAGCATTTGACAGGGTTGTGCGGAAGGACCTCTGGGACATATTGCCCGGATATGGGATTGATGGCCATTTGCTGCGTGCTGTACAGTCCACTTACGAGGACTGTATGGCATGCGTGCGGGTGGACGGCAGCCTGTCGCCCTGGTTTGACGTCAATATTGGTGTCCGGCAGGGCTGCGTGCTGTCGGCTTTGCTGTTTGTCCTATATCTGGACAATTGTCTCCAGAGATTAAGATTGATGGATGTTGGGGTGCAAATGGGTGATCTAGTTGTTAGCAGCTTGCTTTATGCAGATGATGCCGTGCTTTTAGCCGAATCGCCATCAGAACTGCAAACACTAGTCACAATGATGAAAGATGACTGTCAGGCGAGAGGCTTACGTTTGAATGCGAAGAAAACAAAGGTGATGGTGTTTGAAAGAGAAACAACCAGAACGAATGCAAGGATAATGGTCGATGATGTTATGCTGGAACAAGTGAATGAGTTTGTATATCTCGGATGTGCTTTTAGCAGGGATGGAAGGTACACCGCTGATATAGAAAGAAGAGTGAATTTGGGGAATAGTGTGAATGGAGCGTTAGGTAAACTTCTAGGCGCTACGAACCTCAGCCAGAAGGCCCAGCTTGCCATACACAACGCGGTGCTGGTACCTACGCTCACGTATGGAAGCGAGAGTTGGGTATGGAATAGAGAGCACGAAAGTAGAGTAAACGCGGTCGAGATGCGAGCACTGCGCAAAATCTGCGGAGTGACGCTCGCGGACCGCGTTCGTAATACCGAAGTAAGAAAGAGAGTTGGTCTGAAAGAGAGTGTCGGGGTGAAGGTAAGGAAAGGAATGCTCCGGTGGTTCGGACATGTGGAAAGAATGTATGATGAAAGAATGACTAAACAGATATACAATGCAAAAGTGGATGGATGCAGAAGTCGCGGAAGGCCACGACACACCTTCCATGATCAAATTGATCGTGTACTAGCAGAAGGTGATGTCAGGAGCCTTAAGAACAGACGAGCGTGCATGACAAGAACTATGAATGTCAAAGAAGCAAGTGAGGTGTGTAAGAATAAGCCTAAATGGCGCTCTGTTGTTCGTGCCTACCCCGCAAGGGACCTGGCGTGAAGTTATGTATGTATGTATGTATGTATGTCTAGAGTCGAATCAAATATTTAAGATGACGTCAGATGACAACTTTGTTTACGATATGAAAAATCCAAGTGTTTGTTGTCATATTGACACAAAGTATGTAGCTCTTTTTCTTTAATAATGTCTGGTGTCGTTATCGAATCAAAGATAAATGTCAAATGTTTATATTTAAAACATAATAAAATACGTAATTTGTTATTTTAACTACATACTACTACTACGGATGAGTATGACGATTCAGAGACGAAACGTAGCTAGTCTTATGGGCAACTTACCCGCATAGAAGACGGTGATCATCAGTGTTCTACTTATAGTCTTTAGGGACTATGTGTAAAATACCGTACAAATAAGTTAAGTTTTCTTGAATGTATTAGATTATATATAATTTTATACTATATACAAATTTGAAGAAACATTATTTCTTGAAATGATTTTTCAATGAGCGAAATGGAAAATATGGACAAACCTAATTCAGTAATAAAACAAAATACTTTTGACTCCTCTTCAATAAAAATGTAAGGCAATTTAAATCAGCCGTAGATTCAGAACGTGGAAATGGGGTGGTTAAGAAATTGGATGCTTTACTTGAATGGAAAATGGTTTATGCAGTTACGATTTCAAATTACATTCTTTCTTAAGACGGAAGATTAAAAACGTGAGGGAATTTTTCATGTGGGAAGCATTTGGCGCGTGTTTAGAATATCTTTGGTTCCTTTTACTGTTATTTTGTCGTTTCTAATTATTATGAGGTGCAGTGAACGCTGTTTTAACGCGACGGTCAGAAAAATAATATAATGGTTCAACATTTTTTGTGATTCTCTCCGAATTTTGGAGATTGGTCTGTGCTTCTTTTATATATATCTACTATAACGAATCTGTAAAAGGTGTCGAGTTGCTAGAAAAATATACCAGGGGTGCTAATTTGGACAAGTATATTCAGATAATGTTACTTTTAGTAGTAGTTGTTGTCCGTCTGATAGAGCACCACGTGAGAACTATTGAACGGATTCAAATGAAACTCAATACTTTAATTGATTTAAATGAAAAGTTAACACTAAGAATACCTGCAATCTGGATAAATAACTTCATTTCCGTACGTTAGACGAATACTCGTATGGCCAAAAAGATGGCACTCTGCGTTCACGTTTTTTAAGGTACCTACCGCCCTTGAAAATTTCTGTCAACAACATCATTATAATAACGCGAACGAAGTTTCACTGACCCTACCAGTTTTTAATAGTCTTATTATTTATTATGTGTATATACATGTCAATTATTGTTACGAGTTGCAGGGCTCGAATTAAAATGCGCGACTTAATAACACGCGTAAAGTCCGTCACTATATAGATTATCGAATGTACACACTTGGCTAATGACTACTATAAAGATTACAATACACAATGGGCTATTTTTTCAATCACAAATTTTAAACACAAAGTAAATAAAAGAAGACGGTAATAAAAGCGCTTCAATGGTATTAGCTCAAACGACGCCGGCGGGTAATAAATCTGCCTTGTTTACAGGTATGCAGATGGCCCAAATTGTAACATTATAATTAACTAAGGCTGCTCCTAATTTTTATTTCCTTAGCGATTTCAGAGGCATATAATAGATATTAAAAACGCTACGTCAAATTTTATCCCGATAAATCACAGTTGTTTCTGGGAAAAAATGCTGTGTTTGTTGTAATGGCCATTTTCTCATTTTTTGCCAAAATATTGATCGAATGTAAAGAAATTAAAAACAGCTGTCTAATTTAAACTCGTTATAGAAAAATATGCTTAAATAACATTATATATATAAAAATAACAAAGAAAATATCAAGCTAACGAAAGTAGGTAGAACTTAGTAAAAGCAATATTTTTCTCGGAGACGAATTTCCTTTAATGTAGGAAATTAACAGTTAGTGAGTCCATAAAGAGGCCGACGCGACTTTGTAAGCATTGAGTGCTTTTGGCTATTAGGTTAACTCGTCCATTAACTACGCTGGATTCAGCGGTTTGTGTTGACTTTCTTGAAATGCTTATGCTTAGCCTTTTGTTGGCTTACACCCAGCTCACAGCCGTCACGCAATAAGTTCCACCAAAAAGATTTATAAACCTATAGGGCAACTTTGTACAATGTACTAGGCTAATCCAAAAACAAACATTTCGACAATTACCCAGTGTAGTATATGCGAGGGTACTTTCGAATATTCTACGATTATTTAAGTACAGATGAAAGTATACAGTATCAAATGATACACCACCGCCAAATGCAGAAGTAACGACTGCGAAAAAGTTAAGACGCATTTGAAATTAACTCTCTGCATTTTAAATAAATTATCATAGTTAGTGTTATGATTAAGTGCTAAAAACTTAACCTTCACCTGCCAGTGTTCTCCTTTCTTCAATACTATATTCATAAATTAAAGGATAAACTAATTATAACCAGGTCACAATGGATACACTGACACAGCTAAAAACTACGTTTGTCCAGAGAATGGATGCCTTCGAAAGTGAACTAAAGAAAGGTAACCCTTCATCTCCTAATATTACTACTCTGGCAGCCGATTTTGCATCCTTCAAGACCTTCGTTATGAATGCATTACGGACTTTTCAAGAACAAACTTCACTTTTAACGCTCACTGTAGACCAGCTCGAAATGCGTAGCAGAAGAAAAATTCTCCTTTTTCACGGTGTTCCTGAGGGAAAGCAGGAAGACACTTGTGCCCTTGTAGTGAAAACCATTGTTAAACAGTTAAAGCAGGACAATTTTCAATCCTCTAATATACACCACTGTCACAGAATGGGGAAACCTCCATCTTCTGGTGGGAAGCCCAGGCCTATACTTGTAAAACTCCGCGACATGGACGTGCGAAACAACATATGGTTTGCTAAGACACATCTCAAGGCTACTGGAATCACAATATCAGAGTTTCTGACTAAAACTAGGCATGAGCTTTTCATTCAAGCCAGGAAAAAGCTAGGAGTGTCAAAATGCTGGACACGTGATGGCACTATTTACGCAATATCTTACGATGGCTCCAAGCAACGTCTCGACTGTCAAGAGGATCTAGCCCGTATCATTGTACAAGCTCCTGTACATTATCAAGCAAGTGTGTCAACTGCTGAAAAAGAACAAGCGACCGCAATAACAAAAACACGTCGTATGGCACCGAAAAAATAATAAGTGCTATAGTCTCATTCAATCATATAAACACATTGGAATGCGACGTGATTATCAGTCAATAACCTTGTTCGTATTTCAATCCACCTTCTTTTTTCATTTTTATTTTTAAGGCGTAATTGTTGCTTATTAATTATGTTAGCTAATGCTCATTACATCCATTTAGAAAATAATTTTCAATATTATCATATTATTATAACAAACTACTCTTTTTGAAATCAATTACATGTTTTTCTATGCTTTTCGTGTATGTATAAAGAGGATTTGTGAAAAATAATACTTTGTTTTGTGTAACTGTTCTTTTTTAAAACTATTTTATCACTTTCATCTTCTTTATTAAATTAGAATAACTTCAATAGTTAATTGAATATTTTAGAATTACATTTAGTTTGTTTTGAAATATGATTTATCTTCGTAACTATTCTTTAGTACTGTAACTTTGTCATGTAGTGGCAGGTGACTGTAAATATATTTTTTTTTTTTGTTAAATTAATTATAAAAGATATTATATTTTGCATTTTTAGGTTATATATATATTTTTTTAATTTTTGTTTATATGGCATATGATGTAGACAGCGATAGTGATGTGGACTATTTTTCATGCTCTTCTGATAGTCACGATTCTAAAAATAACAGTTATAACCTAACTGATTTTATTAATTCTGAGTTTCCCAATCTTTGTTCAAATTTCAATGTTTTACATATTAATGCGCAGAGCATTCCAGCCCATTTCTCAGATATGCTGGCAACGTTTAGTCAAGGAAATATTCATGCCCTGTTAGTTTCTGAGACCTGGTTGAAGCCATGTCTCCCATCTGTATCTTATACACTACCAGGTTTCACACTTATTCGTAACGACCGAATCGGTGCTACTGGTGGGGGTGTGGCTATTTATCTTAGATCACATATTCCTTTCTCCGTTATAAGCATGTCCCGTCAACCACCAGAGCCCGACGCATGTGAACACCTACTGATAGAAATCTTTCTGGGGCACACAAAATTGTTACTTGGTGTATTTTACAGTCCGTCTCTACGAATTAATTATTTTTCATCTTTTGAAACAGTGATGGAAAAATTCATCCCTTTATATGATCACTCCATTATTATGGGGGATTTTAATACATGTCTGCTTAAACGTGACTATAGATGTTCATCTTTTGAGACCTTAATTAAATCACTTAACTTATCAATTCTTCCTCTTAGTGCAACTCACAAGCTGCCTAATGCAACAGCCTCTCTCTTAGATTTAATCTTAGTGTCCTCCCCCTCTTATGTCATTAATCATGGTCAACATTCGGCGGACGCTTTCTCATACCATGACATGATTTATTTAACGTATAATGTGCGCCCTCCGAAAGCTAAATCGAAGCTGATATTACAGCGTAACTTCAGTGGTATGAACCTGGAAAAGTTACGAAATGATGCAAAGGATTTGGACTGGTCTGGAGTCGTCAATGCAGTTTCTGTAGATGAAAAGGTGCATGCATTTAATGCTACCCTTCTGCGGTTGTATGATTTACATGCACCTATGCGTCAAATAAAACTTAAACATCTTCCAGCACCTTGGCTTACTGACGAGATTAAGGGCCTCATGAAACAAAAGTGTAAAGCAAAATCTAAGTATAGACGTCGTCCTACTGAAATTAACAAACAAGCTTTTATACAAGCACGCAATCGCTGCAATAGAGCATGTAGGGATGCACAACGCCGGTATATTCACGAGTCAATAGATATCAATAATCCTAGAAAAGTGTGGAAATTTCTTAAATCACTGGGAGTTGGTAAAACTACACCCATATCTAATTCTAATAAATTAAACATAGATCTTCTAAATCAGCATTTTGCTACCACTTCCACTTTTAATCAGACTGTTAAGTCTGAAACGCTTAAATTCATTTCTTCTCTTCCTACTCCTCAGTGCTCTCCCTTTTGTCTCAATCAATTTTCTGTATGTGATGTTGTGAAAGCTATTAAATCAATCACTTCTAACGCAGTTGGCAGTGACGGAATTAGTCGAAACATGATACTCCCCATTCTTGACATCATCAGTCCTACAATTTCCCAGATCCTTAATGACTCCATATCCACTGGTACATTTCCTGCTCTATGGAAAGAAGCCCAAGTTATTCCCTTACCCAAGAAACCTAATCCCTTATCCTTCTCAGAGTTTCGTCCTATATCTATCCTACCTTTTCTCTCTAAAATCCTGGAGCGTTTGGTTCATGATCAACTAAGTATATTCCTCAACACACAATCCCTCATGAATCCTTTTCAATCTGGATTTCGACCAGGCCACAGCACAACAACTGCACTAGTCAAAATTACTGATGACATCCGCTGTGGTATGGACAAAGGTTTAGTGACTGTTCTGTTACTGCTCGACTTTAGCAGTGCATTTAACAATGTGGATTTTGATATACTTATCGAAATTCTCCGCTCTCTCAACATATCTCCATCTGCAATTGATTGGTTTCACAGTTACCTGGTTGAACGCCAGCAGCGTGTACGTATCGATGACATGTTTTCGACATGGCAAGATCTATCTGCTGGCGTTCCTCAGGGCGGCGTTTTATCTCCTCTTTTATTTTCTATTTTTATAAATACCATCTCCGAAAATCTATCTTCTTCCTATCATCTCTATGCAGACGATTTGCAGATTTATACCCAGGCTCCAAAGGAAGCCTTACATGATGCTATTAAGGTTATTAATAATGACTTGAGTCGTATACACAACTGGAGTATTTCTCACGGACTGACCGTTAATCCTGGTAAGACTCAGGCTATTATTATAGGTAGCTCTCGAACAATGTCCCAAATTGATTTTGAATTACTCCCTAATGTGATGTTTCATAATTCGCATATTCCTATTAGTGATCAAGTCAAGAATCTCGGCGTAATCATCGACAAGGAACTGTGTTGGCGACCCCACATTACCGAGTTAAGTCGCAAGATCTTTGCATCCTATGCCTCACTCAGAAGACTAAAAAAAATCCTTCCAACCGCCACTAAGATTTCGCTTGTTCAAGCAATTTTACTACCTATCCTTGACTATGCGGATGCCTGTTATCTTAATATCACCCAAGAGCAGCTCATCAAACTTGAGCGTCTCCAAAATGTTTGTATTAGATTCATATTTGAATTAAAAAAATATGATCACATTTCTGAATATCGAAAAAAACTCAAGTGGCTGCCAATCTCACTTCGCCGGAATGCTCATCTTCTACATTTATTATATCGTTCTCTATTTATACCCTATACTCCTCCTTACCTTAAGGAATGTTTCAACTTCCTTCATACATCACACACCTTCGATTTGCGCTCCTCTAATAACCTCCTGTTAAAGGCACCTGCACATTCTTCAACATTTTACTCCAAATCCTTTGCTGTGCAGGCTGTCTATCTTTGGAACTCCTTACCCGTAGATGTCAGAAAAGCTAAATCACTTGCCATATTTAAAAAATCTGTCAAAAACCATTACCTTAGTTTATAACAAGATATATATTTTTCTATTCTTCTTTCTTAACTTAGCTGTTTACTGTCCACATGTACTGTTCCTTCTTTTTATTTTACTTGTTTTTAATTTAATTTTACCTAGACGTAAGTAGTTAATAAGTATCCTCTCGGTCAGGTTGCCTGGAAGAGATCGCTTTAAGCGATAAGGCCGCCTTTTGTTTTGCCGTTTAATTATTATAATTATTTGTTCTGTAATTGTTTATTTTGGTGAACAATAAAGTGTTTTCTATTCTATTCTATTCTATTCTAAGTAACGAATGTAAAATAATATTTTTTAAGAATTCAGACTTTAGGCGAGCAAACCTAATTTGAAAGTCTTACCCAAGGATATTTGAAGAATAAGCTGTAATTATATACTGTTACTACTTAGGTTCCGACAAAAACAAATTCCACTCTTAATCTGTAAAAACACATGATCGTCTTCTTTTGTTTACTTATTTATTGGCTTACGTTTCTAGAAAACAGTCTATTGTTCTATTGTACTCATTTACCGCCACTTGCGGCTGTAATTATTAGCCAGGCGTTGCGGATTACGTCAACTACGATACGGGCACAGTTGTATTGGTGAGGTATAAAACGACGGCCTAATGGAGAGAGAGGTGTGGTCATTCAAGAATCTATTAGTGACGGACTTTGCGCGTTTTTTGAATTATGTCCTTCTGCATTATGTTTGGATTTGTGTTCGGTTATATTTGTACTTGTGTTATACGTGTTTATATAGTTCTAATAACCTGTATAGTAATTCTAACGGCATTTTAATTCGAGTTCCGCTAAACTCGTAACAATACATTTAATAGATATTAAACGCTGATGAAGACTGAATTCAATACTAATTCCTGTTTCTTATAAGATATATACTCATGCATAAAATTTAGCAAAACGAATCTACACATCACTTTTCTAACATCAAAAGAATTTCCTATACACTTTTATTAAAAAGCCAGAGCTACTGCAAAATGACAACAAAGTTGACACATTGCGATGCGGCAAAAGCGAATATACCGAGCAAATATTTCCGTACAAAAACCAACAATCTCACACTCTCTTCCCCAAAACATTCACGTCAAAAACTCGAGTTAGTTGAAACGTCGCCGGAGAATAAATAAAAGCGGCATGCAAAGAAGATACGAGTCGCAAGAAAACCGGGGTTCGGTTGTCACTAGTAATGCGAAATAGTTTATTTTGAAAATATATTGTACACACATAGGCGTAAATTTTATATATCACCATAAGCACTAACATCAATGAGAGGTAAACTTTAAATAACTATTATTTCATTTAATATTTTCTTAAGCTTTTGCGACTTGTATAGATAATAAAACTGTGTTTATACGGTTTTAAGCGCGATAATTTATTTGATTTAGGTTATTCCGACGTTTCGGCCACTTCAGTGGCCATGATCACGGAAGACAAAGATGTAAATTGTCAACGAGTATTGTTAACGAAAGATCGCAATCAAAATCAAATAAATTACTGCGTTTTAAACCGTTAAAACGTAGTTTATATTATTTCATTCCTAGTTTTCAGATAGCACGCGTATTTAATTTGAAAGTGGTGTGTTACACGTACACTCCTATATAATGCGAGCCGCAACAAATCAAAATCGATTTCAGAATGCGATTATGAATCACCAAAAACGATTTTTAACAAACTTGTGACATCTAGGTTTAAACTTTATTTCCCATGAGAACATGGGATGTTTCCAATGTGCTTTATCTACAATAAGATTAGAAATAATTATTAAATAATACAATATAAATCTTAGCACTAATGTGATGCTATGCAGCGTTCGTCAAATGTTGCGGTTTATTATTTTATATTTATTTTAATAAAATATTGTTTATTTTAATTTTAAAAAGTTTATATTTTTACATTTTTGTTAGTCGTTTGGCAATTTATTAAATAACTGCACACCTTCAAATATGATGTTTTGTTACCCGTTATTTGTTCGAAGTAGACATAATTGAAATTGTTTTCCTTCCTGATATTATATTTGTATGTTTTAGCAGTAAAGGATAGCTTGGAGTGTATATTTTTATTAGTCATTTTTTATTAGTATGCAGGCAGTATATGTGTATATTTGAAATATATTTGATTTGTTAGTTTTAGAGTTTAAATGTTTAGTTAAACAAGGATATTCTAAATCCCCACGCCTAGAGAGATTGAAGATGTCGGGGGATAAAAGTAGGCCCTCGGCAGTGGAAGAGGCTTCGTGAGGCTAGGTCTAGGCTATATATAACTGTAGCTCTGTGTAACGTTCACCCCGCCCTCAAAGAGCCAAGGAATGACAAACTCAAGCCGAAGCATAGAGTGAGAAATAAAAGAATTTATAAAGTGAAAATTAATAACATTTATTAAGTAAATAAACTTATTTAGGCCATAAATCGTGATTATCTAGTAATTAGAACCCTCGTCATAATACCGTTAACCCTATGTTCACAAGGTAGGTTATATAGGAGTGTTGATCAAGAAACAGGAAGACTCAAGGATCGGTGTATAATATATATCTATATAAATAATAGTTTTGTAGTATAAGTTGTAAGTGTAAAATGTCATGCATTTTATGAATAATGACAAATGTATCGACTCATGACATAAGCTCATCACCTGAGTACGCCGTGCCTTTATTAGCCAAAAGGAATTTTAATGTACATTTCATAACAAATTATATAATTTTGTGTAGGCACCCCACCTAAGCCACCTCTCTAATATTATACCACCGCATTCATTAGCTATCAGTAAAAGAGCTCATATCAGAATAAAAGAAGAACCTCCAATCTTTTAATTAGAATTTATTGAATTGATTATAAACATTATCTAAACTAGCGTCGGTTCGCAACGTACTATCACTGGCGAGAAGAGCCGACAAGAAACTCTCCAGTAGTACGCCTAACAATTTAGAAAACCCCTTTGGAGTGCCTTATGTGTAAAATGAGTTGGAAAAGCCATAAGACTTGAGTGAACGTATCATACCAGAGCCACTCGTCCAAAATATCAAATAAATTTGTAAATATGAGGAATAATACCTCAGCGACCTCCCCTGATGCAAGATAAGAATATCACAGTAAATTAAAGATAAAGTTTAAATGAAGTTTAAATAGTGATACTCTCTACATCTCATAAAATTCCCATTAAGTTATTAGTATAAGAGTTTTAGGATGTTCCTCCGTGAATATAAAGTAAAGATAAAGATAAAGTTGGGTGGAGGACACCTTCACTCATATTATTTATTTCCCTATGCCAAAGACAGATTTCAGTGTAAGAGTTTCAGGGAAAATTCTCCGTAAAGTAAAAGTGAAATTAAATTGGTATTGAACTGGAGTATTCCCTTACGCTCGTATTGTTTGTTACCTATTTGTTAAAGACAGGATTCAGATTCCACCGTGAAGTTTAAAATGAAAGTTAAATTTAAAGTAAAGTGGTGGAACCCTACATCTGATTAAAGACCCTAAAACCCAAGAGATGAGAGCATAGCACCGTAAAGTAAAGTTTAAATTGAAATAGACATGAAATGGTGGTACTCTACATCAAGGGTGTCAACATCGGTAACACTGCTCATATATAATTTATCAATAATTATTCTTTCCAATCCAGTCAGGCTTGCCAGGCCTACCTACTTCTAAGACTCTTGTGAAATCACATATTGTGAAAAGATGTAAATTTTGATACGAATGATCCGCTTGCAATTGGCCAGTAGCTGGCCTCCGGGGCCCTCAACTTCGCCTCCAAGCTGATCCGCGATTTAACAGTCTCCAATCCCTCAGTTACTCATTCAGTTAAACTCAATATGTGAAATCAACCTAGTCTCATGAAGGCACATATTATAACCAAAACAAACTAGGTTGCCTAAAAACGGCACGCGAGAAAACCTGGATAATTGACGAAACTATCCTAGGTAGATTAGATTGTCCCAATAAACAAATGGTTTGCGACGTCATTTGTCCAAGGTTACAGGGTCCATTAATCCCGGCTCTAACCTGAATCTTCATGAAAATATTCAATATGTGCTTTCACATCTAACTAGTTGTTGTTTCATTACAATTATACTACTGTTTAGCAAATATCCAGTGTCAACAGAGTTACTTGCATGTAGATATATAATTTAAAGAAATAAAATATTCATGAACAATAAATTTAAAATAAGTAACTGCATTGCACAACAGAGTACCATTCCGGCTTATTCTTACACACCTCAGTTGCTTCTTTGACATTCATAGCTCTTGTCATGCAATTGCAGACTTGTCCAAATAAATATATATTCTAAACGGTAATTCACGTTAACAAAATGAAAGTTAAAATAAAACTCTATTGCACAAGACCATGCCAAATGCCGAAGGCAAACCTTCTTAAATAAGAAAGTATTTAAATCATTAAAATCAGTAGAACCCAAAAATAAACGTTGAATTTCTTAAAGCCTGTCAAGCTTTCCCAAACAAGTCGCATGATTGTTGTGGAGTGTGGTGTAATAATGTAGTGTTATAAAATATACTAAATGTATACACATATATGAATAGACTAAATAATAGATAATAAACAAGACTATGACCTCACAGATCTAGGTCAATAATAACCCTGTCTATGTTAAAAACAATCAAGACTCAATACAACGTCTGACCTTAATCTCACTGCGACAAGAGCAGATAGACATTAACAATCAACACCCCTATCAAGTAAGTGACCGCAGTCAGGTACAACAACATGTATGCAACAACAAGACAAGAACTCCTATAAATAAGTTCCCATTAACATATAATTAATCTCCCTAAACAAATTAATAAATAATTATATTGCCTAAAAGAATCATCAGAACCCTTAGTAGCTTCCGACTATGAAGTAGTAATGTTATTTAATTCAGTTTCTAAAACCAAAATTATATCTCAGAACCCCTTCAATTAAATTCATAAAATTAGTATTTTTATCCGCAAGACTCTATGTGTCATAGCTCCTAAATAATATATTGACACACTCAAGCTTTACAATAAACCCTTAATAATTTAATTAACTATGAAATTATAACAATGTATAAATAATTCTTATCTGTTATTAACACACAAGTCAATACAGACATACAACAAATTAATTTAATTTTGTATAGCTCATTCTCCATATAATATACAAATTATGGACAGTAATTAGTTAAGTTCTAAACCAGAAAGGTCAGTAATAGATAGTAAACAAGTTTGTCTATCATTACATATAGTTGTGTAAGTCTTCACAATAAATACTTATATATGTTAGCATATATGGCCATATAAGTCAAAGGAACGTCTCTATTAAATTAAAAGTCCGAAGAGATGAACCCGCGGGCCCCAATATGTCTAAAGACTAACACCAAAGTATACCATAGTCAATGCTAACTAATTAATATATGCTGCTGTAACTAACTACACATCATTAGTTAAGTTTTTGAAGATAATCCCAGGTTTATACATACAGACACTCATTAAATGCAAATATTCCGTAATTCCTAAAATTTAAATTATTAGCACAATATTATTAGTAATTTATCTGCAAGAAAAGGCATTAGATTGTCTGCAAAATAATGTGATTAATACACAAGGAATATCAACAAACATAATTAGTTATAGAATACATGTTCAACAAACAGATTAGGTTAAAACACATAATTAGATATATCATTAATAACATACAAACGTAAAACAGCCTCTGGATCATCTGAGAACAGAAATAAAAGCAACAAACACAGAATAGATTACTGTTAGTAGATTATTAGTATATAGTTATTAATAGTTATATATTACAACAGTCCACGAGAACATCTGAAACATAGATAAACACAACAAGCAAGATATCGGACAAATCTACATGATTAGTAAAATTATTAATGTATTAATTGTTGACTTGAAGATGTGAACTAGCCCTTTGGTGAAATCCATAGCACCGAAGTCTGTAGCGCACATATCGAAGATATAGTTATTTATTGTTAGTATTGATCATTTTGTCCACAAATAGCCTTTTCTCCATCTGTAATAATATAAAACACAATTTTTTCCGAGAATAATTTTTCCATGTCTTGTTCTGTCAAACCCGAATATTCAAGTCCCTTCTCTTCTCTGTCAAATTTTCAAACAAAGAAAAATTCAATTATATCATACAAAGAGATTAATAATAAATACACATATTATGCGAAATAAAGGAGGGAATACATTATATGGAGAACAGCCATTCCTTTATAAATAAATAAACATTAATAAAGAAAAAAAATTAAATTCATGATGGTGCGTACCGTCACACCACCCCGAATTTAATTTCGTAGCTTGCGGATAAATTAAATTCTAACCTAAGGTACGATCATCAAATAATAAATTGATAACACCCTGTATATAGTCCTATAAGTTAATAACATCCTGTACATAAACTTAATCTAAGTTAATAACACCCTGTATATAACCTTAACATAAGTATTGTCCATCCCATATACCCCACCAACTATATGTCTCATATCCAAAACAAATTTTAAAATTAGATAAAATCACCCCTTAAAATCTGAAATTCATAGGCGTAATTTAAACACCCCATAGAACATGAAAGCCACAAATGTTTAATATACATAAGTCATAATTCAAAGAAACCTAAAACTTCTTCATTAAAGAAAATTTCAATAACTGTTCTCCTTAAAATCTCGAGAGTCCTTCTCCTTAATATACTTTATCTGGTAGCTAGATTGCTCTAACTATAATATCCATCAAGTTAACTGATTATTGCATAATTCCCAAATCCTTACAAAATCAAAGTTTTATGATCAATCCTAATTACTAGCCTAATAAATGACCCGAAAAAGACCCTCAAATGCTCTACCTATCGACCTATCTATCTATCTTGGGTATAGGGAATTTCCGTACGACCCTAATGTTTCCTGATCAACCCTAATACCTGAAGTCGACATGATATGCCCTATTATCTTAACTTCTTATATATGAATTTACCCCTTCTAGTATTACATGTAAGGCTAGCATCTTGCAATTTCTTTAATATTATACTTAAATGCTCTAAATAATCAGTCAGAGCACCACAAGTTAAAATTGCCAGATCGTCCAAATAATTTACATAACCTGCCTAACCTCTGGGCCCAATATAATGTCTATAGCCCGACTAAAACTGCCACTGAAGTCCTTAAACCTTGTGAGAGTACATTATACATATATGACTTTCCATTAAAAGTAAACCCAGTATATTTCCTGCCGTCCTCAGATATAGGTATCTGAAAGTAGGCATTAAACCACACTTATATATGACACCCCATGAAAAGAATTAAATACATCAATTTGCATAACTGGAGCTTCAGAGTCTGCAGCCATAAACCTTTGATATCCCGCGCATCTAAGAATAAACGTAAAGACCAGTCGGGTTTGGTCGCAAACGTTAACGGACTACTATACGGAGTGGAACCCCGCGAAATAATGCCCATCTCAACCATCTCCGCCAGTTTCCCCTCCATCTCTTGGTGGTAAGCATAAGGCACAGGATATGACCATCTTATAAATGGTGTAATATCTGACATCTTAATCTCATGTTCATAACAATTTGCACGACCCAAAACATCAGAAAATATATACGAAACCTACCCAAAACTTGTTCTAACTGACTTAACTGTACATCCGAAAGCTCTATCCCCGTTTTAATTTCCTTTAACTTTTCTTGGAAATCTGAATCATCAACATCTCGAGTAGATATCTCTGATATTCCACTCTCAAAGATTATCTTCCTAAAAGGCAAACTACATCTTGTTCATTAATTTTTAAGCATAACCCCATTTCAGAACCTTGTAATTTAATCGTGGCTTCAACTAATGATAACCAATCAAAGCCTAAAATCACAAATTGCAATAAATTTGGTACAATTAAAACCTAATATCAATAATGCTATCTCCCAATTAAACTGGTAACAATACCATTTGTTGAATTTTAGTACTTTTCTGACCTACTGGACCCTAATTTGGATTGGCCTGATGGGCAATAAATCAATTTTACTACATTCTTTTGATATTAACTCCCAAAAGGTGCTGGAAATACATGTAATGTCACTCCCCGTGTCTACCAAACAATTCACTTCTTTCCCATAGATTTTAACAGTAATTATAGATTTCACTAACTCAAATTTATCTGGCAAATAAGCATCTTCCTCCTCAAACAAGGAAGATACACATCCGTTTGTCATAACTGAATTAGGATCTACATCCTTCAAATGTAATTTTAAAATATTAATAAATGCTCCCCACCAAGGCTTCATCAATATAACCTAGCCCTGACTTATCTAATGAGGACTGACTCTTAGCTATAATAGGTGTAAGTATACCAGAATTACTAGTGCCTAAAGACTGTCCAGGTTTCCACCCACTCAACGACATAATTCTTAACCCTATCCACAATTTATCATCCCCTCCTATAGCAGTGAACTAGCACTGTTACATCTCTTGGTTCATCCTGAAATATTAGAATTCTATCCTTCAATTACTTCATTCAAATATTTACTCAACGCTAGCAAACTATAAGTAGTCATAAACTATCTAAGTTATGTATATAATATAATTTAAATTATTAAATATTATTCCTAAGTTCATGCTTCATAACAACATCTGACTCCACCATAGTAAATAATTATTAGCCTAACTCCCATTTATAACACAAGACTGACTAACAGTTAATAAACTTCCTCAACTCTGTTATGAAAAATAAAATTAATAAAGTCCTCATTAAAATTTCATAAAATAATGATTAATATTTCATTTAATTGAAAATATACACCCCATTAAATTAAATTTGCCTCGCTGTGTAATTAATCAACAAGACCAAAGAATATCAACAAGGTCATTGTGGTGCCCCCCAACGGTAAAGTGTTGAACTAATTCGAAAGCGAGGAATAAAAATTTCTAAGTCACTTGCAACACCCGTAGTAACAAAGGATGAACTAATTTGAACGCTAAAATTAAAAATTCAAAGTCACTGCAGCGCCCTCTAACGGCAAGATGACGAATTAATTTGACACATAATTAAAATTTGCAATACCACTGTGGCGCCCCTAGCGACAACCTGACGAACTTATCTGGACACGAGATTAACTTTTTTCCCACAATTTCTAAATCATTTACCTATAAATCAGACTGTTAATTATTACACCAACCACCGATCACCCCCTGTCAACCCCGAAATAAACAACAACCCTCTATAACCTTTGAAACCTTGCTCCGCCTCACAAGCAACAAATTGTGTATCTTTCAGATACACAAGAATAAAATAGCTCAGCCTGACAGCAGAACTTGTTCACTAACATCAATCCAGACACCTTGGATGCAACACCTAATGTAATTTTGGACTCGCGCGCCGAAACTGCGAGATCCAGATAAGATCAACTGTCCTAGACCCACTCCACATCATGCCGCAGCAGCCGATTCTTGAATCCTGGAACGCGCACCGAATTGTAACGTTCACCCCGCCCTCAAAGAGCCAAGGAATGACAAACTCAAGCCGAAGCATAGAATGAGAAATAAAAGAAGTTATAAAGTGAAAATTAATAACATTTATTAAGTAAATAAACTTATTTGGCCATAAATCGTGATCATCTAGTAATAAGAACCCTCGTCATAATACCGTTAACCCTATGTTCACAAGGTAGGTTATATAGGAGTGTTGATCAAGAAACAGGAAGACTCAAGGATCGGTGTATAATATATATCTATATAAATAATAGTTTTGTAGTATAAGTTGTAAGTGTAAAATGTCATGCATTTTATGAATAATGACAAATGTATCGACTCATGACATAAGCTCATCACCTGAGTACGCCGTGCCTTTATTAGCCAAAAGGAATTTTAATGTACATTTCATAACAAATTATATAATTTTGTGTAGGCACCCCACCTAAGCCACCTCTCTAATATTATA
Organism: Dendrolimus punctatus; assembly: GCA_012273795.1. NCBI lineage: Eukaryota > Metazoa > Arthropoda > Insecta > Lepidoptera > Lasiocampidae > Dendrolimus > Dendrolimus punctatus. The sequence continues at coordinate 1,604,752 of CM022541.1, forward strand.
CCACCGCATTCATTAGCTATCAGTAAAAGAGCTCATATCAGAATAAAAGAAGAACCTCCAATCTTTTAATTAGAATTTATTGAATTGATTATAAACATTATCTAAACTAGCGTCGGTTCGCAACGTACTATCACTGGCGAGAAGAGCCGACAAGAAACTCTCCAGTAGTACGCCTAACAATTTAGAAAACCCCTTTGGAGTGCCTTATGTGTAAAATGAGTTGGAAAAGCCATAAGACTTGAGTGAACGTATCATACCAGAGCCACTCGTCCAAAATATCAAATAAATTTGTAAATATGAGGAATAATACCTCAGCGACCTCCCCTGATGCAAGATAAGAATATCACAGTAAATTAAAGATAAAGTTTAAATGAAGTTTAAATAGTGATACTCTCTACATCTCATAAAATTCCCATTAAGTTATTAGTATAAGAGTTTTAGGATGTTCCTCCGTGAATATAAAGTAAAGATAAAGATAAAGTTGGGTGGAGGACACCTTCACTCATATTATTTATTTCCCTATGCCAAAGACAGATTTCAGTGTAAGAGTTTCAGGGAAAATTCTCCGTAAAGTAAAAGTGAAATTAAATTGGTATTGAACTGGAGTATTCCCTTACGCTCGTATTGTTTGTTACCTATTTGTTAAAGACAGGATTCAGATTCCACCGTGAAGTTTAAAATGAAAGTTAAAGTTAAAGTAAAGTGGTGGAACCCTACATCTGATTAAAGACCCTAAAACCCAAGAGATGAGAGCATAGCACCGTAAAGTAAAGTTTAAATTGAAATAGTCATGAAATGGTGGTACTCTACATCAAGGGTGTCAACATCGGTAACACTGCTCATATATAATTTATCAATTATTCTTTCCAATCCAGTCAGGCTTGCCAGGCCTACCTACTTCTAAGACTCTTGTGAAATCACATATTGTGAAAAGATGTAAATTTTGATACGAATGATCCGCTTGCAATTGGCCAGTAGCTGGCCTCCGGGGCCCTCAACTTCGCCTCCAAGCTGATCCGCGATTTAACAGTCTCCAATCCCTCAGTTACTCATTCAGTTAAACTCAATATGTGAAATCAACCTAGTCTCATGAAGGCACATATTATAACCAAAACAAACTAGGTTGCCTAAAAACGGCACGCGAGAAAACCTGGATAATTGACGAAACTATCCTAGGTAGATTAGATTGTCCCAATAAACAAATGGTTTGCGACGTCATTTGTCCAAGGTTACAGGGTCCATTAATCCCGGCTCTAACCTGAATCTTCATGAAAATATTCAATATGTGCTTTCACATCTAACTAGTTGTTGTTTCATTACAATTATACTACTGTTTAGCAATATCCAGTGTCAACAGAGTTACTTGCATGTAGATATATAATTTAAAGAAATAAAATATTCATGAACAATAAATTTAAAATAAGTAACTGCATTGCACAACAGAGTACCATTCCGGCTTATTCTTACACACCTCAGTTGCTTCTTTGACATTCATAGCTCTTGTCATGCAATTGCAGACTTGTCCAAATAAATATATATTCTAAACGGTAATTCACGTTAACAAAATGAAAGTTAAAATAAAACTCTATTGCACAAGACCATGCCAAATGCCGAAGGCAAACCTTCTTAAAAAGAAAGTATTTAAATCATTAAAATCAGTAAACCCAAAAATAAACGTTGAATTTCTTAAAGCTGTCAAGCTTTCCCAAACAAGTCGCATGATTGTTGTGGAGTGTGGTGTAATAATGTAGTGTTATAAAATATACTAAATGTATACACATATATGAATAGACTAAATAATAGATAATAAACAAGACTATGACCTCACAGATCTAGGTCAATAATAACCCTGTCTATGTTAAAACAATCAAGACTCAATACAACGTCTGACTTAATCTCACTGCGACAAGAGCAGATAGACATTAACAATCAACACCCCTATCAAGTAAGTGACCGCAGTCAGGTACAACAACATGTATGCAACAACAAGACAAGAACTCCTATAAATAAGTTCCCATTAACATATAATTAATCTCCCTAACAAATTAATAAATAATTATATTGCCTAAAAGAATCATCAGAACCCCTTAGTAGCTTCCGACTATGAAGTAGTAATGTTATTTAATTCAGTTTCTAAAACCAAAATTATATCTCAGAACCCCTTCAATTAAATTCATAAATTAGTATTTTTATCCGCAAGACTCTATGTGTCATAGCTCCTAAATAATATATTGACACACTCAAGCTTTACAATAAACCCTTAATAATTTATTAACTATGAAATTATAACAATGTATAAATAATTCTTATCTGTTATTAACACACAAGTCAATACAGACATACAACAAATTAATTTAATTTTGTATAGCTCATTCTCCATATAATATACAAATTATGGACAGTAATTAGTTAAGTTCTAAACCAGAAAGGTCAGTAATAGATAGTAAACAAGTTTGTCTATCATTACATATAGTTGTGTAAGTCTTCACAATAAATACTTATATATGTTAGCATATATGGCCATATAAGTCAAAGGAACGTCTCTATTAAATTAAAAGTCCGAAGAGATGAACCCGCGGGCCCCAATATGTCTAAAGACTAACACCAAAGTATACCATAGTCAATGCTAACTAATTAATATATGCTGCTGTAACTAACTACACATCATTAGTTAAGTTTTTGAAGATAATCCCAGGTTTATACATACAGACACTCATTAAATGCAAATATTCCGTAATTCCTAAAATTTAAATTATTAGCACAATATTATTAGTAATTATCTGCAAGAAAAGGCATTAGACTTGTCTGCAAAATAATGTGATTAATACACAAGGAATATCAACAGCACATAATTAGTTATAGAATACATGTTCAACAAACAGATTAGGTTAAAACACATAATTAGATATATCATTAATAACATACAAACGTAAAACAGCCTCTGGATCATCTGAGAACAGAAATAAAAGCAACAAACACAGAATAGATTACTGTTAGTAGATTATTAGTATATAGTTATTAATAGTTATATATTACAACAGTCCACGAGAACATCTGAAACATAGATAAACACAACAAGCAAGATATCGGACAAATCTACATGATTAGTAAAATTATTAATGTATTAATTGTTGACTTGAAGATGTGAACTAGCCCTTTGGTGAAATCCATAGCACCGAAGTCTGTAGCGCACATATCGAAGATATAGTTATTTATTGTTAGTATTGATCATTTTGTCCACAAATAGCCTTTTCTCCATCTGTAATAATATAAAACACAATTTTTTCCGAGAATAATTTTTCCATGTCTTGTTCTGTCAAACCCGAATATTCAAGTCCCTTCTCTTCTCTGTCAAATTTTCAAACAAAGAAAAATTCAATTATATCATACAAAGAGATTAATAATAAATACACATATTATGCGAAATAAAGGAGGGAATACATTATATGGAGAACAGCCATTCCTTTATAAATAAATAAACATTAATAAAGAAAAAAAATTAAATTCATGATGGTGCGTACCGTCACACCACCCCGAATTTAATTTCGTAGCTTGCGGATAAATTAAATTCTAACCTAAGGTACGATCATCAAATAATAAATTGATAACACCCTGTATATAGTCCTATAAGTTAATAACATCCTGTACATAAACTTAATCTAAGTTAATAACACCCTGTATATAACCTTAACATAAGTATTGTCCATCCCATATACCCCACCAACTATATGTCTCATATCCAAAACAAATTTTAAAATTAGATAAAATCACCCCTTAAAATCTGAAATTCATAGGCGTAATTTAAACACCCCATAGAACATGAAAGCCACAAATGTTTAATATACATAAGTCATAATTCAAAGAAACCTAAAACTTCTTCATTAAAGAAAATTTCAATAACTGTTCTCCTTAAAATCTCGAGAGTCCTTCTCCTTAATATACTTTATCTGGTAGCTAGATTGCTCTAACTATAATATCCATCAAGTTAACTGATTATTGCATAATTCCCAAATCCTTACAAAATCAAAGTTTTATGATCAATCCTAATTACTAGCCTAATAAATGACCCGAAAAAGACCCTCAAATGCTCTACCTATCGACCTATCTATCTATCTTGGGTATAGGGAATTTCCGTACGACCCTAATGTTTCCTGATCAACCCTAATACCTGAAGTCGACATGATATGCCCTATTATCTTAACTTCTTATATATGAATTTACCCCTTCTAGTATTACATGTAAGGCTAGCATCTTGCAATTTCTTTAATATTATACTTAAATGCTCTAAATAATCAGTCAGAGCACCACAAGTTAAAATTGCCAGATCGTCCAAATAATTTACATAACCTGCCTAACCTCTGGGCCCAATATAATGTCTATAGCCCGACTAAAACTGCCACTGAAGTCCTTAAACCTTGTGAGAGTACATTATACATATATGACTTTCCATTAAAAGTAAACCCAGTATATTTCCTGCCGTCCTCAGATATAGGTATCTGAAAGTAGGCATTAAACCACACTTATATATGACACCCCATGAAAAGAATTAAATACATCAATTTGCATAACTGGAGCTTCAGAGTCTGCAGCCATAAACCTTTGATATCCCGCGCATCTAAGAATAAACGTAAAGACCAGTCGGGTTTGGTCGCAAACGTTAACGGACTACTATACAGAGTGGAACCCCGCGAAATAATGCCCATCTCAACCATCTCCGCCAGTTTCCCCTCCATCTCTTGGTGGTAAGCATAAGGCACAGGATATGACCATCTTATAAATGGTGTAATATCTGACATCTTAATCTCATGTTCATAACAATTTGCACGACCCAAAACATCAGAAAATATACTACGAAACCTACTCAAAACTTGTTCTAACTGTTCTAACTGTACATCCGAAAGCTCTATCCCCGTTTTAATTTCCTTTAACTTTTCTTGGAAATCTGAATCATCAACATCTCGAGTAGATATCTCTGATATTCCACTCTCAAAGATTATCTTCTAAAAGGCAGAACTACATCTTGTTCATTAATTTTTAAGCATAACCCCATTTCAGAACCTTGTAATTTAATCGTGGCTTCAACTAATGATAACCAATCAAAGCCTAAAATCACAAATTGCAATAAATTTGGTACAATTAAAACCTAATATCAATAATGCTATCTCCCAATTAAACTGGTAACAATACCATTTGTTAATTTTAGTACTTTTCTGACCTACTGGACACCTAATTTGGATTGGCCTGATGGGCAATAAATCAATTTTACTACATTCTTTTGATATTAACTCCCAAAAGGTGCTGGAAATACATGTAATGTCACTCCCCGTGTCTACCAAACAATTCACTTCTTTCCCATAGATTTTAACAGTAATTATAGATTTCACTAACTCAAATTTATCTGGCAAATAAGCATCTTCCTCCTCAAACAAGGAAGATACACATCCGTTTGTCATAACTGAATTAGGATCTACATCCTTCAAATGTAATTTTAAAATATTAATAAATGCTCCCCACCAAGGCTTCATCAATATAACCTAGCCCTGACTTATCTAATGAGGACTGACTCTTAGCTATAATAGGTGTAAGTATACCAGAATTAGTAGTGCCTAAAGACTGTCCAGGTTTCCACCCACTCAACGACATAATTCTTAACCCTATCCACAATTTATCATCCCCTCCTATAGCAGTGAACTAGCACTGTTACATCTCTTGGTTCATCCTGAAATATTAGAATTCTATCCTTCAATTACTTCATTCAAATATTTACTCAACGCTAGCAAACTATAAGTAGTCATAAACTATCTAAGTTATGTATATAATATAATTTAAATTATTAAATATTATTCCTAAGTTCATGCTTCATAACAACATCTGACTCCACCATAGTAAAGAATTATTAGCCTAACTCCCATTTATAACACAAGACTGACTAACAGTTAATAAACTTCCTCAACTCTGTTATGAAAAATAAAATTAATAAAGTCCTCATTAAAATGTCATAAAATAATGATTAATATTTCATTTAATTGAAAATATACACCCCATTAAATTAAATTTGCCTGGCTGTGTAATTAATCAACAAGACTAAAGAATATCAACAAGGTCATTGTGGTGCCCCCCTAACGGTAAAGTGTTGAACTAATTCGAAAGCGAGGAATAAAAATTTCTAAGTCACTTGCAACACCCGTAGTAACAAAAGGATGAACTAATTTGAACGCTAAAATTAAAAATTCAAAGTCACTGCAGCGCCCTCTAACGGCAAGATGACGAATTAATTTGACACATAATTAAAATTTGCAATACCACTGTGGCGCCCCTAGCGACAACCTGACGAACTTATCTGGACACGAGATTAACCTTTTTCCCATAATTTCTAAATCATTTACCTATAAGGTCAGACTGTTAATTATTACACCAACCACCGATCACCCCCTGTCAACCCCGAAATAAACAACAACCCTTCTATAACCTTTGAAACCTTGCTCCGCCTCACAAGCAACAAATTGTGTATCTTTCAGATACACAAGAATAAAATAGCTCAGTCTGACAGCAGAACTTGTTCACTAACATCAATCCAGACACCTTGGATGCAACACCTAATGTAATTTTGGACTCGCGCGCCGAAACTGCGAGATCCAACTGTCCTAGACCCACTCCACATCATGCCGCAGCAGCCGATTCTTGAATCCTGGTCACGGCACCGAATTGTAACGTTCACCCCGCCCTCAAAGAGCCAAGGAATGACAAACTCAAGCCGAAGCATAGAGTGAGAAATAAAAGAATTTATAAAGTGAAAATTAATAACATTTATTAAGTAAATAAACTTATTTAGGCCATAAATCGTGATTATCTAGTAATTAGAACCCTCGTCATAATACCGTTAACCCTATGTTCACAAGGTAGGTTATATAGGAGTGTTGATCAAGAAACAGGAAGACTCAAGGATCGGTGTATAATATATATCTATATAAATAATAGTTTTGTAGTATAAGTTGTAAGTGTAAAATGTCATGCATTTTATGAATAATGACAAATGTATCGACTCATGACATAAGCTCATCACCTGAGTACGCCGTGCCTTTATTAGCCAAAAGGAATTTTAATGTACATTTCATAACAAATTATATAATTTTGTGTAGGCACCCCACCTAAGCCACCTCTCTAATATTATACCACCGCATTCATTAGCTATCAGTAAAAGAGCTCATATCAGAATAAAAGAAGAACCTCCAATCTTTTAATTAGAATTTATTGAATTGATTATAAACATTATCTAAACTAGCGTCGGTTCGCAACGTACTATCACTGGCGAGAAGAGCCGACAAGAAACTCTCCAGTAGTACGCCTAACAATTTAGAAAACCCCTTTGGAGTGCCTTATGTGTAAAATGAGTTGGAAAAGCCATAAGACTTGAGTGAACGTATCATACCAGAGCCACTCGTCCAAAATATCAAATAAATTTGTAAATATGAGGAATAATACCTCAGCGACCTCCCCTGATGCAAGATAAGAATATCACAGTAAATTAAAGATAAAGTTTAAATGAAGTTTAAATAGTGATACTCTCTACATCTCATAAAATTCCCATTAAGTTATTAGTATAAGAGTTTTAGGATGTTCCTCCGTGAATATAAAGTAAAGATAAAGATAAAGTTGGGTGGAGGACACCTTCACTCATATTATTTATTTCCCTATGCCAAAGACAGATTTCAGTGTAAGAGTTTCAGGGAAAATTCTCCGTAAAGTAAAAGTGAAATTAAATTGGTATTGAACTGGAGTATTCCCTTACGCTCGTATTGTTTGTTACCTATTTGTTAAAGACAGGATTCAGATTCCACCGTGAAGTTTAAAATGAAAGTTAAATTTAAAGTAAAGTGGTGGAACCCTACATCTGATTAAAGACCCTAAAACCCAAGAGATGAGAGCATAGCACCGTAAAGTAAAGTTTAAATTGAAATAGACATGAAATGGTGGTACTCTACATCAAGGGTGTCAACATCGGTAACACTGCTCATATATAATTTATCAATAATTATTCTTTCCAATCCAGTCAGGCTTGCCAGGCCTACCTACTTCTAAGACTCTTGTGAAATCACATATTGTGAAAAGATGTAAATTTTGATACGAATGATCCGCTTGCAATTGGCCAGTAGCTGGCCTCCGGGGCCCTCAACTTCGCCTCCAAGCTGATCCGCGATTTAACAGTCTCCAATCCCTCAGTTACTCATTCAGTTAAACTCAATATGTGAAATCAACCTAGTCTCATGAAGGCACATATTATAACCAAAACAAACTAGGTTGCCTAAAAACGGCACGCGAGAAAACCTGGATAATTGACGAAACTATCCTAGGTAGATTAGATTGTCCCAATAAACAAATGGTTTGCGACGTCATTTGTCCAAGGTTACAGGGTCCATTAATCCCGGCTCTAACCTGAATCTTCATGAAAATATTCAATATGTGCTTTCACATCTAACTAGTTGTTGTTTCATTACAATTATACTACTGTTTAGCAAATATCCAGTGTCAACAGAGTTACTTGCATGTAGATATATAATTTAAAGAAATAAAATATTCATGAACAATAAATTTAAAATAAGTAACTGCATTGCACAACAGAGTACCATTCCGGCTTATTCTTACACACCTCAGTTGCTTCTTTGACATTCATAGCTCTTGTCATGCAATTGCAGACTTGTCCAAATAAATATATATTCTAAACGGTAATTCACGTTAACAAAATGAAAGTTAAAATAAAACTCTATTGCACAAGACCATGCCAAATGCCGAAGGCAAACCTTCTTAAATAAGAAAGTATTTAAATCATTAAAATCAGTAGAACCCAAAAATAAACGTTGAATTTCTTAAAGCCTGTCAAGCTTTCCCAAACAAGTCGCATGATTGTTGTGGAGTGTGGTGTAATAATGTAGTGTTATAAAATATACTAAATGTATACACATATATGAATAGACTAAATAATAGATAATAAAACAAGACTATGACCTCACAGATCTAGGTCAATAATAACCCTGTCTATGTTAAAAACAATCAAGACTCAATACAACGTCTGACCTTAATCTCACTGCGACAAGAGCAGATAGACATTAACAATCAACACCCCTATCAAGTAAGTGACCGCAGTCAGGTACAACAACATGTATGCAACAACAAGACAAGAACTCCTATAAATAAGTTCCCATTAACATATAATTAATCTCCCTAAACAAATTAATAAATAATTATATTGCCTAAAAGAATCATCAGAACCCCTTAGTAGCTTCCGACTATGAAGTAGTAATGTTATTTAATTCAGTTTCTAAAACCAAAATTATATCTCAGAACCCCTTCAATTAAATTCATAAAATTAGTATTTTTATCCGCAAGACTCTATGTGTCATAGCTCCTAAATAATATATTGACACACTCAAGCTTTACAATAAACCCTTAATAATTTAATTAACTATGAAATTATAACAATGTATAAATAATTCTTATCTGTTATTAACACACAAGTCAATACAGACATACAACAAATTAATTTAATTTTGTATAGCTCATTCTCCATATAATATACAAATTATGGACAGTAATTAGTTAAGTTCTAAACCAGAAAGGTCAGTAATAGATAGTAAACAAGTTTGTCTATCATTACATATAGTTGTGTAAGTCTTCACAATAAATACTTATATATGTTAGCATATATGGCCATATAAGTCAAAGGAACGTCTCTATTAAATTAAAAGTCCGAAGAGATGAACCCGCGGGCCCCAATATGTCTAAAGACTAACACCAAAGTATACCATAGTCAATGCTAACTAATTAATATATGCTGCTGTAACTAACTACACATCATTAGTTAAGTTTTTGAAGATAATCCCAGGTTTATACATACAGACACTCATTAAATGCAAATATTCCGTAATTCCTAAAATTTAAATTATTAGCACAATATTATTAGTAATTTATCTGCAAGAAAAGGGCATTAGACTTGTCTGCAAAATAATGTGATTAATACACAAGGAATATCAACAGAACATAATTAGTTATAGAATACATGTTCAACAAACAGATTAGGTTAAAACACATAATTAGATATATCATTAATAACATACAAACGTAAAACAGCCTCTGGATCATCTGAGAACAGAAATAAAAGCAACAAACACAGAATAGATTACTGTTAGTAGATTATTAGTATATAGTTATTAATAGTTATATATTACAACAGTCCACGAGAACATCTGAAACATAGATAAACACAACAAGCAAGATATCGGACAAATCTACATGATTAGTAAAATTATTAATGTATTAATTGTTGACTTGAAGATGTGAACTAGCCCTTTGGTGAAATCCATAGCACCGAAGTCTGTAGCGCACATATCGAAGATATAGTTATTTATTGTTAGTATTGATCATTTTGTCCACAAATAGCCTTTTCTCCATCTGTAATAATATAAAACACAATTTTTTCCGAGAATAATTTTTCCATGTCTTGTTCTGTCAAACCCGAATATTCAAGTCCCTTCTCTTCTCTGTCAAATTTTCAAACAAAGAAAAATTCAATTATATCATACAAAGAGATTAATAATAAATACACATATTATGCGAAATAAAGGAGGGAATACATTATATGGAGAACAGCCATTCCTTTATAAATAAATAAACATTAATAAAAGAAAAAAAATTAAATTCATGATGGTGCGTACCGTCACATCTGGCATAAGGCAAAGGACGAAACACCCAGGGTTTTAGTGGGTATTCCTAAACGGGGAGTGGCAATGGCATGGTACCAGTTCTGACCGGGCATGCTAGTGCCACCCCCGATCTGGCGAATCCCACACTAGGTCGCGAATTATCCCCCAAGGTTCTACCTTTGTCGCGGTTTAGTCCTCAATGATTTCCTATGGTTAAAAAAAGGATATTCTAAATGGTATAACGTACCTCCTGTGACTATTATGAAAAGGGTGTATGTACGTCATTAAATATGCAAAAATTAAATATACTTCACAAATTTTCAGAATTAAGTCAAATAACATCTTTAAACGATCGAATTGAATTCCTACGTCTCTGATGTTAAACAGTCTCATCCCTAAAGCGTATTTGTTTGCACGGCCCCTTCAGCTGTTTGCAGAGTCGTGGTAACCTCGTCTCGAGATTGAATATCGTATTAGGCCATGCGTGTCGTTGTAACTGCGTTTCTGTTTGCGATTCGATCATTAATCGCTATTGTTGTTGCTTTCTTTACTTTGGCACTTGCGTAAACATTGGTTACGCAAATTTCCATTCTAACATATTTTTGTTCACGATTTTATCTCATCTAACCACTTTTTATAAATTTTGGTTCTAGGTGTTTTAAAACTGGAGACGAATTGAGACATGTCTACAGAGTGGTGGATAAAAAATTAACCCAATAACAAAATTACAATTCATATTAAAATCTGCTAGAAAGTATTTCTGATTGGTGGTTTGTTTATTTTATTTGGGAAACATACAATAATTAATATTCTAAAATATAAAACACTAAATTAATACATATATCAATCAAGTTTCCACTAAAACATAATTTATATAATAAAAATAAAATTTGGCTCAAAAAGTTAATGACAAAAAGAAGAAATACAATATACTAAAATTATATAAATGTCTATTTAATTTACGTTAGGCCAATATTGAACAAAAAAATCACCATAATTATTACTAGTAAAATAGAGTTAAGAAAAGGAAAAAAAACATGTTGTTTTTTATGGTTGAATAAGCGCCTGAAAATGCCGCTCTTGGCGAATCACATTATGAAATTGACACGTGTTCAGTTAGTCATATAGTCGTGCAAGACATGCCTACAGGTTCAACATTATCTTGATACCTGACATATTCGTGATACGAATCTTCCAAAGTGGTTATTTTAACCCACCTAATCTTAACAAAATTTGTCAAGGAGATAGATAAATTGTATCCCGGTAAGGACATGTCCTTCACCAAATATAGACATCACCAAGTGGAATACGAAAACAGAATTTGTATAAGCAACACATATAATTCTTCAATCTGGGATATGAAAATGTTCAAGATTCAAAAATAAATAAATACGCATTTTATTGTTAGTTTGTTACAGTTGCATTTTCACTTAATTCAGAAAGCTTTTAAGTAACCTTCGGAAAGAATGACATGTGTGAGCTTTCTCGAATCAACCTACATGAATGCTTAACAAACGACCTCAATATAACTGTATACACAAACAGATATGCGGAAGCAGAACTCGGTGATAAGTATATCCTAAGACCTAACACAGAGTAACCGGCACGTACGGAAGAATTGCTTTAGCCATTTTAAAGAAGCTTAGCTCGGAAGCTAGGTCACTTTTACAAGCCATTCGGGGATTTCTAACGTAGAATTACAATCGGCTTTTTCGATTTCAGAAGTCCCAGTAGAATGTATGCTTGTTTGCAGTTAGAAATTCTAACGTAGTGAAACATTTTTACTTCTTGGTTTTATTTAGGTTTAGGTATAACGTTTACATTATTCATCGATGTTTATTATCTTAGTCATTCTGATACAACGGCTACTGCAATTAAAATAATGCTTCATTTACCAACCGATAAAACTAGACTGAAATATCTCTGTTATATTTACACAAAATTAAATAAACTTTATAATAGTTTTAAATTATGTTTTCTGCAGATTTCTATCCGTGCAGGAACGCAGAATGAATACAATTTCCTGCGACCGGGCGACCTGTAATAAGAGGCGACAAAACAACACACAGCCAAGTGGTAGGGCATTTGCCCGATGGATGGCTACCAACCCTGGTCTAAAATATGTCGCCATAACAACCTTGAGTTGTGTTCCGGCATTGGCGACCGGGTTCTGGTTTGCCTTAAGAGAGCGGCAGCGCATTTGTGGCATCTTTGGTGTTTCAAGTGTCTATGGGCGATGGTACTCGCTTTCCATCAAGTGGGCCGTATGCCTGTCTGCTGACTCCTGCAATAAAATAAAAAATTGCATAGTACATAATGCTAATGACTGATGTCTTTTACGAGACACAGGTTTATTTAAGGTTGACAACATAATAGAAGTAAGCCGTAGCGTAAACAGTTATAAGTGTATGTTGTATAAATACGGCATACACAAGCTCTGAAAGCCAATTTTTCTGTCATCAGATAAGAGCTATTAGTCAAGTAAATTATAACAAGGGTATATTCAAAAGTAAAACTATTTAACTGTTTTATTCAAGCAAATGAAAATTTTAATTTATTAACTCATACTTTATGAACAAATTTACCGGGTGATCAAAAAATCAGCCCTAAACCAAATAATCTAAGTATTAAAACAGGTCATAATAATGACTAATATAAACTAAGTGGAAATTGTTACTAACAATTCAACACCCGACATACATTTTTAAAATTTAGCACATTAAGGCTGGTTTACATTTCCATTAGTAAAAAGCGAGTCTAAGTTCAAAACTTGCGTTTAAGTAGTAAGTTGTGCCCAAAAGGTGCTAAAAACTAGCGTGCCAGAACTGAGTTTAGTAAAAAATATTTTAATCTTAATACTGGCCTGAACCTAGAATCTTTAGGTAATCTAAATAAAGTGTATATTGTAGCAATAAGTACACGGTGACGATGATAATCAGATTATCAAATTTCGAAGTTCATAGGAACTTTTCAGCATTATAAACTAGGTGAAAAAAAAAACAACAAGTCGACACACAGTGAAGACCTCTGGCTGCCGTAGACGCCTAGCTGTAGGTGACTGCCCTCAGTGTGCGACATCAGTCGTCTCTTATTTCTCACTTTAGATGAATCTTTCCGGAAATATATAAGGGGGTCTGCCTGCAAACTAGCCAGTATCCTGGGGCTGGTCAAGCTGTAGTTCAATAACCCTGGTCTAGGGTGATGGATGATAATAACGATGAAGGTTTTGGGTCCGTGAGTCCTGTACTACTGGGGGTGTACATAAATAATGTTCAACTTCGCAAATACAAACAGCAATTATATAGGTAAGCATATTACAAACGAGTCTTGTTCAAATTGATTTTTATTGCAAGTATTTTTTTAACTTTACAACCTTGGCTTTAGAATTTTTCCATTTCATAGCAGAAATTGGTCAATTTTTTAGCAAAACAATTATATGGAAAGCCTGAATCCTTGAGAATAATGACTGTGAGAAGCACAGACAGATGGATGAAACTATTTTTTAAAAGGCTTTTTTATATGATTTCGGGAAACCCAAAAGTAAAAAGGTAATCTTGTTATATTTAAAACAATAAAAAAATATGAATTTGCATAAGCTTGTTAATTGATCAAATATAACGTACCACAAAAATGCATTTCGGATATTTCAAAGATACAATATTTGCATTACGCCAACATTCATTTTAAATATTTAACGACGGATGTTGAAACACCGGGGGAACGCTGTAAACACGATTGTCGTGAATAAGTTTTACTGTGGAAAAATAAAGTTTAATTGTAGGTTTGGTATGATTTTAAATGTTTACTATGAGAAGTTTTTAATAAGTTAAAGATAATTATTATGTTTAATTTTAATGCTAACATTAAGTAGATACCAACAACGCAAACGTTAGTAAAAATAAAATAAAATAAATAATGCTAAAAGAGAGATAACTATGATAAACTTCTTGTTATTTATATAAGTTTATTTGTAAGTTGAATGACTAAACAGATATACAATGCAAAAGTGGATGGATGCAGAAGTCGCGGAAGGCCAAGACACACCTTCCATGATCAAATTGATTGTGTACTAGCAGAAGGTGATGTCAGGAGCCTTAAGAACAGTCAAGCGTGCATGACAATAGGTATGAATGTCAAAGAAGCAAGTGAAGTGTGTCAGAATAAGCCTGTATGGCGCTCTGTTGTTCGTGCCTACCCCGCAAGAGACCTGGCGTGAAGTCATGTATGTATGTATGTTAATTTTGTGTACAAATTGACGAAATAAGACTTTTATTCATAATCCATTATTATCAATGGATGAATTTGCAATTATGTTAATAGCATATGCATGTTTCAACTATTGAACAACGTCATGGCCATTTCCTGGTAACCAACCACATCCGGCGCGTGCCAGTTTACAAGTTATTGCATTATTACGTACAGATCTGCAGGATGTGTTGCTCCATTCAAGCCTGCACTCGACTTCCTATTAAATACCACAATACAGATGTGGTCCAAGCAAATGAATTGATTCGTATTGTTACGACCTGAACGCCGACAAAAGACAAATTCACACCTGCATACTTGTAGACATTTTATTGCCTTTTCGGCATTTGGACTTCTTTTGTTTACTTTGTGTTTAAAATTTGTGATTAGAAAAACAGCCCATTGTGTATTATAATTTAATTATAGTTATTAGCCAGGTGTGATTCTAGGAAATTCAGTACACGCGGCCGAGCAGAAATATTTTATTTGTATAGTATAAAGCAATGCCCCAATTGCAAGATGAGGCAGTCGAGCGATACCCACAAGCGGAACAAAACTTGTGTACATTCGGTATTCTGTTTAGTGACGAACCTTGCGCGTGTTATTGAATCGTGCATTACGTTTGGACTGGTTGTGTTCAGTTATATTTATACCTATGTTAGACGTGTTTTTATAGTTCTAATAAAACTCTATAGTAGTTTTAACGGCATTTTAATTCGAGTCCTGAACTCGTAACAGGTGAACATGAGTTAGCGTCACTTGCAAGCCTTTGACGGTCGATCGATATTAAAATTCTTAATTAAAACTCATGCGCATACAACGTCATAATAATTCATTGAAAATAAAATGCTACTATCTTAATTCAAACAAAACTGCTAAAGAAGAGCGAATAGTTAAATCAGCTGAGATACCTACTTTAAAAAATGCAATACGTCGCAGACTCATAGATTTTGCATGAACGTAGCTAATTATGCCATTTTGAGTAGATACAAGTAAAAGGAGTCAAATACCACATCAATTACTGTTTGAAAAGTAATTAAAATTATTTTATCATAATATTTTAAAAGTTACATGATAGGCAGTTATTATAGCATCTGTTTTTTATATGTTATATTTTTAGAATTTATTGTAAACACGGATCCTTATTGTATCTGAAATACTAATCATTTTATTTGTTTGTTGCAATTTGAATAGAGGATTTAAAAACCAAATTTTAATGATTCGTTTTTTATCTGTTACTATTGACAATTAATGGAACCATTAGTGATTAGAATACAAAATTATTTAAAAGATTTCTCCATTTTCTTTTTTATGATATGTTTTATTTTTTCATATAGATAGATAATACAATTTTAATTGCCCAATCGAAAACCGTTTTGACTAATCGATACACGCTCTCAAGCTAGTCTTGATTGCATTCTAGATTAGGCGTCGATGAAGGTATTTCAGGCTAAGTCGGAAACGGGTTAATAATTTCAAGCTTCAGAGCTCTGCCTTTGCGATATCGTTACCCATAGTAAATCTGATACCATGCTTCGTTACTGGAATGGGAAATTGCTAAAGCTATTTTGAGATTGCCTCTTCTAGTATTATGTAAGTATGGAATATTTTTATACGTATCAAAAAATACACTTAAAATGTCACTTCATTAAAAAGATGGAATAAGTATATGTATATAAGAAAGGCAAACGCCCAGTAAAAACCTAAATCTGAACTAGTGAACCATATGTATAATATATATATAATTGTAGTGTAAATTTATCTAACTGATCGTGAAAATCGCTTAAAAATGTGTTGCGTGATTTAGGAGTAGCGGCTACGCCGACAGGCAGTCTCGAAAAGCGACTTTGTTTAATTTATATATATAAATAAAATTGAAGTGTCTGTTTGTAATGTTAGAATAAAAAGGTGGCAAAAATCAGGGGATTCGGACCAAGACTTTCCTAAAAATATATAATAAAAATATTTGCCTCTGCAACGAATTGACTGATTTCGACGGAACTTCCACTGGCAGATAGCTGTTGTTTTAAGGAGTAACTTAGGCTACCTTTTTTAAGGATTCCGCGAAAATTATTTTACGCGGACAAATTTGCTGGCAAAGCTAGCTATAAAGAAGATGCCATATACATATATACAGTGTTTCACTGTGATATTGGCAAAATTAACTCCAAAGGCGTTGGAGCCAACAACAAGAATAGAATAGAATAGACGATGCCTTACATCAATCTTCACTCGCTTTTTGAAGGTTTATTTTTTAAAATATATTTTTTTAGACCAAATCAATCACGACTTGAAAATAACCGTCTTTACAATTTTTATGTGGTCTATAAATATTTATATAAACATTTAAACGCCAAAAAAAGAGACAAGAGTGATCTATAACATCATCTAGTAATTAGTATTTAGAGTTTAGTGAATTGTCAAAATTTTGTTTTTCATTAGATCAAAAGATTTTTCAAGAGTATGGCTACGTAGCTGGATTTTTATATCCTCAGCTTTGTGAATGAAGGCCACTCCTATTTTTTGTTTTTGTTCTTATAATATGCACCTTTACTGGCTTATACGTACGTACGTTTATTACAAATGAATGTAAAATATATGTAGTTTACAAGTATTTAAATGTTTGCGAAACTTTTATTGCTCTTATCTATATGCAGTTTACCGAGACACATTAGATAAACTAATTATTTTACAAAATTTGTAAGTTTATATAACTTAGAAAGTTTGTAAAATAGTTTGTCTAATGTGTCTCGCTTTTTTATCGAAATACCTACTGAGTAAAACTGACACATACAAATGTAGCCTAAGGTGCTTGTTATAACTTAACAATTTATTATAAGTATGTTAAAGTAAAAGCTTTATGTAAAATATATTTTTATTTTACAATAACAAAAAGTGCGCTTTTGACGTCAAAAACGACTGTGTAAAATACAATTTTGTCCCGTCGAGAGAAAGTGTTTTCAATGTATAATGCACCGGATTTAACTTTAACATTTTTATCTAATAATTCTGGAAGCCTCAAGTTTTTTTACTTTTTAGTATCCTACTACTAATGCCTTCTTTTTCGATCTACATTTGTTTATTATAAAACTTACACATAAATTCAGAAAACTGCCTAAGCGTCGCTTACCTGCTTTCAACTATTCTAACTGACATAATTTGAATGAGACGCGAATGTCTAATGGTCGGCTCCTATTTCTTACAGACCGATAATTTGCCTTACTATCAATAAGTTAGTTAAGTTACAATAAGCTTTGACAAGTTTGTTTTTATCACGTATAGGTTCACGTTTGACCATTATCTCGCTCGATTTGAGCGGAGACATGGTCTAAGATCGAGCACGCTTGAAGACACCCAGGTTGTAGGTCTCGGGAAAAACATACTCCGGCAATGTGTTCCAATCCAATGTGTAATGTCAAAATTCAACCAAAGATAAAGCAAGTGACTGAATCCTTGATCAATATTATACTTTTGATCGAAGGACTGAATAATAAGATATAGGAACTCACCGTTAGTCACTGAACTACCTCTATATAAAAACTATACATAACTGAATCAAAAACTTCTCAGACGTGAATTTAT
This sequence comes from Dendrolimus punctatus, assembly GCA_012273795.1. Classification (NCBI taxonomy): domain Eukaryota; kingdom Metazoa; phylum Arthropoda; class Insecta; order Lepidoptera; family Lasiocampidae; genus Dendrolimus; species Dendrolimus punctatus. The sequence goes on from CM022541.1 coordinate 1,623,276, forward strand.
ATAAAACTTTTCCGGATAAGCACGATATTCAAATTAAAGATTGTGAACCATACAATATTTATGCCAACTGTCACTTGTTTTTGACAGTTCGTACGTAATATTTTTTTTGTGCTCCGTGCGAAATTGCCGGCAAGATGGGTGCCACGAATGTTAACTGACGAAAACAAAAAGCGACGTTTGAACATTACTATACGTAACCTCGAAATGTTCGAGCATGACTCGTATAATTTTTGCCGTCGACTTGTCACCGTGGAAGAAACGTGGGTCCACCGATTCGATCCTGAAATTAAGAGACCAAGCATGTCATGGAAACGACCATCCTCTCCATTGATTAAGAAATTTCAAGTTACTCCTACCGCTGGCAAAGTTATGGCCTCAGTGTTTTGCGATAGTGAAGGAATCTTTTTATTGATTACATGCCAAAAGGTCAAAAAATTACTGGACCCTATAATGCGAATTTAGTTACGAAAGTGCGTGAAGCGATTAAAGAAAGACGTCGTGGAAAACTGTCGTTGGGCGTGTTGTTTTTCACGATAACGCTCCCCTCGCTTTTCTATCATCCATCCACCATATTCTACGGATTTAGCCCTAAGGGATTTTCACAGTTTCCACTATATTTCACGACAATGACGGTTATGGCTGCCGTATGGGAGTTTTTCGAGACTCAAAAGAACAATTTTTCACCAAGAAGTTAGTAACGCGTTGTTCTAAACGCATTGGAGATTACGTAGAAAAATAAAAGATTTTGTTTAAATTTATGCAATTTTTTTAATTAATTCCAAGAACTTTTTATGCATCCTCGTATATTGCTATAAAATACAACATTACAAACGCTATCAAAACAAATTCCCAACTAGCGAAGAAATGATCAATCTATTAACAGTCACTGCGCTAGTAAACATTCACTATAAGTATCTATAAAACAATCGCAAATAATGCTCGGCATTTAGCGAGGTTCCCAAGCCATTGAGACATGTCGTGACAAGGACAGGCAAGTAACAAGATAAGCAGTGGTGTCCAACTCGCATGCGACCCGTCCACTGTAATGTCTGTAACGTCTCTAATCTAGCCAGACGTAGGCCCGTAGTCGGTGAGCATGACCTAAAATTCCACAGGAAGACTATTGTATTGCTAAGTGAATCTGTTAAAATAATCCTAATTCATCCATTTCGATACAACTCGAGAAAGAAGAAAGAAAGAAAATATGTTTATTTTTAGGATGAATGTACATAATGTACATAAGTAATGTTTAAAGCCGCAAAAAATACGTAGAGCAAAACAACTACAAACTAACAAAAAAACATATGTAAGTCCTAAAAATTGGTGCTGGCACACCGCAACGTACGTAACTTACCACAATCAAATCTCTGTGATGTCTTGAAGCAAGGGCAGGTAAAAAACGCCTATATTAATAAACGTGTATTTATTGATGAATGTAAATCACAAAAATCATAAAAAGTGCAAAATCATAAAAATGACTTTTATATTATAGGTGATTTAGTGATGATTTTATTAAAGTTATTATATTGGAAGACATTACTTTTTAAAATCGGATATTTGCCCCTCTCACTTTTGAACATTTCAAATTGTAGATAGATAAAAATACTTTGATGAGCTGGAAAACAATATGCATTAACTAGTTTTGAGGGATATGATAAGCGTATACGTTGTATTCGGTTTGTATGCTATTATAAAATGAACATAACCATCAAAACGATTCTACAATGCTATTCACTTGTCCAATGATAGGGGAAACAAGAGATCCGTTTTGGGACATTGTTGTTATTGTTCTGAATAGTAAACGAAACGCGTCCGGTTTTACATTTTGTTTCACTTTATTCAGACAACGGAATTGGTTGACTTCGAATTGCTTAAAGTTTGTTGTGGAGTCAGACAATATTTTTTAAATTTTGTTTTCTTTCTTGTAATGATTTCTTAATTTGGTGAGCAATAAAGCGTTTACCTTTTGAACTAAAATAATAATTAGAAGACATAATGTCGAAAAAAATTAAGAAATACCTTTGAAAATTTGTAATGCACCTATGATAATGTTAGTTTTAATGCTGGGACCAAAGTTAAAGCTGGGAATAAAGTTAACCCTTAACGCTTAGTCACATTAATATATAACGTCATTGGCAATAAAAACACTTGTTACAAATAACGTTACACCCGTCCACATATCTGCGTGAAATGGCCTATGCCACGCAGATGTAGACATCTATTGTTATTTGAGGTGTAGCATTGTTAATGACATTAAACACTAACAGAAAACTCAGGTACATTAATGTAGCTAATTATTAACGCAATATCTCACTCAAACAAATTGTTGACAACCTGGAAAAACTGGGTATGCTAGGTGCCAGTAGCTATGGTCTTTAGTTTTTTAGGAATATAAGGAAACTTAAGATTTAAAATTATATATTTTAACGTAGGTAATTTCATGCTAGAAAGCATTTTTTTCATATCCGTCCAAAAAGGATTGTCAATTCAACTTTAAGCTATATGTTTCTACTTTTTTTTAGTACTGGCGAGCTTACAAGACTCTAAACGCTAAAACAAGTTATCATTAAAAGATTTATCCCTCGGGAACTCAATAAACAACACCGTCATCGGTACCATTTAAATTCAGCACCACGCTCGACCGCAATTATGTACACAACGGCACCACACTATCCTTAAATCAGTATAAATATTCATGAAACTCTTGTACAAGTAGGCCCTTGCCCTCTTCGACTTCGTAAACGAAAGTTGAGTGACTTTCCAGTTTCCCTTCAGCGTGTCCGCATCACGCCGTTTCACGCGCAACTTATGAACTGGTTTAGCATAATATTCTAAATATATTTCACGACAGTTTTCGGAATTCCTTACATATTTTGGCAAAAATTGAACCCTCATGAAATCGTCGTGACATCGTATTGTATAGTAATGTAGTATTATTCAGATTTTGAAAAACATTGATATTCCTTAATTTTTTATATAAGTCAATATTTAGCGTCATATTCGACTCTAAAATCGTAAAAATAGTTCATTACAATCGTTTTTGAAACACTAGGTATTTTCGATAATAATAATATATATATATATATATATATATATATAGGGGGGCATTGTGGCGAATCCTTAGGTGAGTACCTCGTACCCGACTCTGAGGGGCCAAGGCAAGGCTTCCGCCTCAGCGCTTGCCTTAGCTACCCGGCACGGCCTGGAGATTGCTAGAGCTAAGACTCAATCTCCAGGAGTGAAAGTGATAAATGGACTAACGACGGAAGAAGCTCGGTGAACCTGCAGCCCACCTCTCCACACTCCTTAGCCACTCATACCCATGCTGCCCCTCACCAATTCATACGGCATATTTGAGGCCCTTGCAAGGAGTGGTGACTAATCTAATTAATAATTCTGCTCATTAAATCTATGTTCTGCGAAGATTGTGACGGGCAGACGCTTAAGTCCCCATAGCCGAGATCTCTAGTTCCACTAGCAGTTCGTTCTAGTTAATAGTAATAATAATTCGATATTAGTTTGATATCGTTTCTTTCCATTTCTTACAATAGTCATACACTCACCGGGGCTTGTCCTTGGATGCATTTTTATAGTGACAAAGGAATAATCGCCAGGTAGTGTCACGCTACATTTGGATTAAATTTGTTAACACCTCTACGTGTTGGTCTTCTATGGACCGTGGTCTTCAAGCATACAATCATTTAATAATAAATAATATCAGCCCATAAATGTCCCACTATTGGGCTCGGGCCTCCCATTATAGGGGAAACGGACAGTATATCCGCCACGCTTGTCCAAGGCAGCTTGGCAGGTTTGACACATCGGTTATCTCGATGTGCAGGTTGCATCACGATGTTTTCCTTCACCGTTGTTAGCACGTGGTAATAATTGTATCAATATGCACATTAGATCAGAAAACTGACTGAGAGATGCATGCGTTCCGGTCAGGATCGAACCCGCGCCCTACGCTACCACGAGTTTCGGTAATCATTTATTTCTAATAATTCACTATATATGTATACGAGTATATTATATAAACGATTCATAGTCGTTAGTAAATTACGTAGAAACTTATAAATAGAGCTAGTAGAAGCTATCGTAATATTTAATAATAATAAATGCTTTTATCGAATTTTATAATCAAATGACAAAACAGTGTACTACGTTCATGGCCTCCACGGAACCCTTTATATTCGTAGTCCCACAGGCACCGCTCTGATTTTTTTGTCACAAAATCCACTCAAAAGGATGTCACGCCGTTCTTGACTTAAGTAATGTTTCCAGTTTGTGAATATATCAAGATATTCGTCCCGGTTTGTAATTGAAATGTAAATCTTTGTGAATTTGTAGCAAGCGTTTTAATTCATTTAAGGAGCTTACTTTTATTGTGATTGTTGAGTTATGTTTTGACGTATCTTAAGCTTAATGCTAAATCAAACTGGCAGCGTTGTTGTGTTCTTAATGGCTTATTTATGAGGGTTGCCAGAAACAATGTTTATTGTTGTATTTATGTTAATATTAAGATGCCTTTATTTCATCAAAGAATTCACATGAATATAGTGAATTACTATTATTTTTATTCATGTTCTTTCAGCTATTAGTAGGCAGGTATAATTTCAAATTTATCATGATGTTTTTAAGGTTTTCTAAGTAAATGGTACAAGAGAACGTTATACGTAGCTTCAGTTGTCTGGAAGAAATCGCTAAAAAGCGATAAGGCCTCCTATTGTTCCTTTATATTAAATAAATTACTGTTAATGTAATAATTTATTTATATGTAACAATAAAGAATTTTATATTTTTATTAAATTCATTATCTATTTTTCACGTTTATTTTATCTCGCGTATATTAAAAACTTCAAAATAATAATAAAAAAACTTGCAAAACTTGATTAAAATTAGATATTTCTATAATTTTTTGAGTAAAGTGAGATATTTTCGGTTATGTGTAATTGTTCTCAGAGTTTCCACGCCAATAGTCAAAAGCGGATTGTCAATCGTTACGAATTGCAGTACCTTTACTATCAGTAGTCAGAACTACTGTTAGCACATATTAAGTTGATTTTTCACAGACTTAAAAGGGATGTTTTAAATTCATTTGTATGTTTTTTTTTTGTATTTTCGTTACTCAATATCCCGTTCAATTGTGAACCAATTTTTTTTTCTTTTATTCGAAAGGTTATACTCTCGGATTGGTCCTATTGTCAACACATCAGGATCTGCTGAGTGGATTCCAGGGAAATCGAGAGTAACCATTACTTATTAAAGAACACCGTGACCCTAAATTCTCTATCTTCAAACTTTTTTTTTGTACGCATGTTATGCGATTTCTCCTTGAATTCTGGACTAATTTTCAAATTGTTTTTTAACTCCCGAGATGGCCCCATAGTCACCAAGTCAGGGTCTGACTTTTGGATCGCAAGGAAATTGAGAGCAACCCTTGTTGAAGAGCATATAGACCGAATAGTGAGATGGCTAATTGTACCGGTAAACGGATACAATTTCTACAGGTGCTAAATATATTTATTTCTAACGCTATTGAAGTATTTGCGCAACTAAAATGTAAAAAAAACATTTTTTTCTTTCAACAAAAACAAGATCAACTTCACACTTACAACAAGTCAGTTTTTTTTAAAATAAAAACATGTATTAAAAATATGTTAGTAACTAATAATTATAATGTAAAACTAGAACACATAAGTAAACTATAATAAAAGGTATACATATGGACTTGAATATTTTGTTACTGAATAATCTAAACTCTGAACACACGACAACCGTTGGCATATTAATGTGAAATAATAAATCACAGAGGAGACTTAAATTTTAGTTCCACGAAATACTATGTGAGAAAATAACATTTAAATCAGAGCAATATTTAACTGGGTGTCGGAGTGTGCACATGAGACCACAGATGACGAGGGTCTAGTGTCGGATTGTTTGCCTACCAAAAGCAAATTTTAATATCTTCGCCGCCTACATAGGTTTACTATTTATGAGTTTTTAAAGAGTATTAATTTTACATTAACAAAGTTCACAATGATATTGTATTATTCTACACATTACGTAATTATATGCATAGGTATCTATCCAGGTTCCAAACGAAGTTTTAACTTTGAAAACAATATTATTTGAAAATATTTTGTACTTCAAATAGAACCTCAATGTTTATGTTAGTCATTTTGCTCTGAAACTACTTGGTCTATATGAATTAGAAGCACGAATATATAAATACACTAGCTAACCCGGGGAACTTCGTAACGCCATATTTCTGAATTCCTAAAAAAAGACTTCTTTCATGACACAAAAACGAAATCTCCATAATCGGTCCAGGTGATTAGGAGGATTCTAGGACCCGATCTCAGCGCCACCTGCCGGTTTTATTTGCGAATCTAAACCATCCGAGAACCCACTCAAACACACAAAAACAAAATCACCAAATTCGCTTCCGGTGATTAGGAGGATTCGAGAACCCGATCTCAGCGCCACCTACCGGTTTTTTTGCGAATATAAACCATCCGGGTACCTACTCAAACACACAAAAACAAAATCATCAAAATCGCTCCAGGTGATAAGGAGAATTGTAGAACCCGATCTCAGCACCACCTACCGGTTCCAATTGTGGATCTAAACCATCGTGAGGGTCCCAGACACACACACAAAATTTCAAACACACATACAAAATTTCATCAAAATCGGTAAAGTCGTTCTCAAGTTATAAAATTACAACGAAAAATGGCATTGATTTTTATATATATAGGTATGTTGCTACATTATATTGAATTGAAATCGCTACCAAGTTGTGTAGGGTATCGTTATTCAGATCTTGATAAAATATGTTTTTATAACTTTTTAAGCTAGATGTAGATAATAATAGATGGCGAGATAATAGCTTCCAAATTTCTAAAAGTTATATCTCTCTCCCTCAAACTTTTAAACTATGAAAGTGTGTGAAAGAAATTAGTGTAAAATTTTGAATTAAAATCAGTGTGTTAAAACTTAGAAAATACGTTCAACGCAAATTGGTATTAATTACTATTTCATAAAGAAACTTTGTTTATTTTTCTAAAATTTCTAATGAAAATCTAATCAGTGTCAATATTAATTTTATACTACTTATTACAGAAACTTGTCATTTTCCCATTCACATTCAAGTTCAATATCCATTAAGTAACCTTAAGGGAAATCAAATAGTTCGTATAGACGAGTTAGCGTGGTGATTAGCGGCGTCCCGAGCACTTGGTTGTCATGTCACGTAACCTCCAATCTACTTAGTAGGACACCTTTGTGCGGGGGCCCTTTTATTTGGGTCTCAAAGCTCTTGTACAGAAACAGACGGCCATATAACATCCTCAAGTCCTTCGCGAGACGCAAACCGCAAATCCTTTTATAATATAATTTACACTCAACTAACTTTCATTTCTGCAAATATCTTAATTACAAGATGAAACAGTATATCAGTGTTCACCACTTGAACGTAATTCGAAATGCCTGCGCAACGTCTACTTTCTTCGTCAAAGGAATTAGGCACCTAGCAACTTCTAGAAACTATTCCGTCTGACAACGATAAACACTTGTCTTACATCATAACTCATAACAAAATTATGATTATAAACGATTCATGCCGAAAGTTGGCGAAGTACTTGTTCACCGCTTGTTATCGAGGGACAGAATTACTTCGAATTAACGAACTCATAATCGTCGAGGTATCTGAATGAATAATGGGTTGGCTTAACCGGGTTTATAGTTTAAATTATACTACCCAACTAATCCTCGGCATCAATTGTGGGCCGAATATGAATGTAACGGCCCATGAGGACTATGATGACATAAGATGAGCGGTCAATAAATTCTGGGGTCAGCTTCGCTGAGTTTAAATCCATCAGATATTAATATTACGACGTCAGCTGCTCTACACCTGGATATTGTCTAATAAAGCCGCCTTATGAACTCCGCTTTTATAAACTTTACAAGTCTACTACGTCTTAAGTGCTTTATCTCAGGATAATATGGAAAAAAGTTGAGTTTACGTCCTTTGTAATGTACCTTCCCACATCCTAATTTTGCTGAGGCCAAACGGGAAGGTAAATGAAAATTCTTTTTAAATTTTATGAGGTTTGGGTCGAATTCCATTCGAATTCTTTGAGACTTTTAGATTAAAATTTATATTATTTGTTACATTGATTGTTTACTATATTGTTACGAGTGCGGGACTCGAATTAAAATGCCGTTGGAATTACTAGAACTGTTGAACTATACAAATTTAATAAAAGAATTTAATAGAACCGAAGAAGAAGAAGATAACCAGTACAAACTGCACGATTCAATAATACGCGCAAAGTCCGTCACTATATCGCTTATCGAATGTACACGTTTTTCTCGTATCATAATCCTCGCTTTACTGCCTCACCCCTCCGTTCGGGCATTGATTTGTACAAAACTGAATTTTTCCAATACAAATTTCAAACACAAAGTCAACAAAAGAAGTCAAAATGCGAGAAAGGTAATAAACTATAGATGTGCATTCTCTTTGTCGGCGTGTAACAATATTTTATGTGATAGAATGAATTGTTTATATTATTTAGGCGTCATACCGCGTAGCAAAGAAATATTTTCTGTAGAAAGATTTTCTCTTGGAACTATTATATGTATATATGACCTGGAAGTAGCTTCTACATAAATATAAAATATACTATTTGGACAACAAATAAAAAAAAGCACAGTAGGTACTTACTTACAAATAGTAAAAGTATTTTTTAGTCATCTTGTTTTTTATATTATTGTTATATTTGGATTACAGCAGCCAGGTTAACGACCCATCTGATGGAAAATGATGACGAGTACCATCTTCGATGCTTTAAGGTCCCTTGATGAAAAGTTGCTGCAGGAATACTATTTTTGCAAATGTTTATTGTGCCTACGAAATATTCAAAGCTTTTATTTTGTCTTGCTTTACTATACTTTTTACCTAAAGAATAGGGGAAAAATTGTGTCCAATAAATTTGTTAAACTTGCAGTATCGCTATACAAATTTCCTGGAGAATATTATAAGACGGCTCGCCGGGGGCAAGGCTAGATCTACCCGAATACCCGGAGGACCGTTGAACTTTCCAGCTCTTTATAAGATTGCGCACATCTTTTTCTTTTGTTAGAGCTTGTGGCCGCCAATAATTTAATCACAGTCTGCGTCTAATTTTCTTATTTAAAATATACTAGAATAGTCTATGGCTATTTTAATTTATATTTTCATTTGCCTCTGCCAAGCAAAAACGATTACGATAAAAAGCATACGAGCGTATCCAAAGTATAAAAATGAATTGCCAATGTCGAGAAGAAGCAATAAACAAATATACAAACGAACATACGTTCATATTGACAATTTTATAGATAGATAGATATACAACTTGTAAATATAATTATACTCTTAGATAAACTGTTACCCTATATTTTTCTACAAGCCCTAGGTAATATGAAAAAAAATAGAAAGAAAGACATTAATGATGCGTACTCTCAAAATGTATCTATGACAACAAGTATGCTTACTTTTCTTGTTCGAGTGTTTAATACGAGTTTTTTAATACTCGGTCACGTTGAAGTTAACGCAATTTTGTATGACACAATTTATGTTTCGTTTCACGCTCACGAGATGGCGTTAAGACATTCCTATACAAAAATGCATTAAATTCAAAGTAACCGAGAAATAAAAAATCTAAACTAATCACTCTGTATTCCAAACAAAGAAATTTATTTATAATTCGAAAACTATTAGGAAAAGTAATTTTTTACGAGAACTTTTAATCTAGAATCTTATTACTGAAGATTGAACTAAACTGTTTTAGAATATACGATATAGCAGGAGTAATATCATTAGGTATCGCATATAATAAAGATAAGAAAAATAAAGAAAAAAAGGCTAGTGACATAGAAAAGATTAATGTCTTTTTCATCATTGGCTGGAATGGCGACATAAATAACAGATTGCTCTGCTTCTAATTCACGGTTCGATTAATGAGGCGGTAATTCCCTCTGAGGGCCTCACCCTGTACGCACTACTCATGTTATCTACGTATCACATATATACAACTTACCTACATCACATAAAAATGCATACGATAATACCTAGAAGGAATAAACACTCGCTGCGTTTTCTAAACGTGGAAGTCACATGCTAAATAATTTAAGCATCATTTATTAGATATTAATTCCATGTTGTTTCTTAATTACATTAATTGTAGATGACAAAGAGTATTCTACATTCAATTTCTCTTTTATAATTACATCTTCAATTTTATAAAAAATCAATCACACAAACTTAAATTCACAGCTATAGACTTATGTTTTAAATTATGATCATTTAATAAAACATAAACTGTAGTGCTTTTTTTACGCATACTGTTATTATACAAAAGTATTCTCATATGTTTCCAGAATAAATGTTGTTATATTCTTCCTATCAGCAATTACTCTTTCTGAATATATTGCATACTCTCACCTTTTTCGAACATAAACCAATCAGTTCATCATAATTAGCTTCTCAGTAAACATTGGGGAATTGCTAAGAAATCGTATCAAGTAATAATAATATAATAATGTCAACCCGTAAATGTCCCACTGCTGGGCTCGGGCCTCCCGTTATAGGGGGACGGACAATATACCCGCCACGATTGTCCAAGGCGGCTTGGCAAGTTTGACACATCGGTTATCTCGAAGTGCAGGTTGCATCACGATGTTTTCCTTCACCGTTTTTAGTACGTGGTAATTTTTTTTTTTTTTTATTGCAGGAGTTCAGCAGACAGGCAGACGGCCCACTTGATGGGAGGCGGTTAACATCGCCTATAGACATTTACAACACCAAGGTGTTACAAATGCGCTGCTGCTCTCTTAAGGGAGACTGGAACCTGGTCACTAACTGTAACAATATGTACATTAGATCAGAAAACTGACAAAGAGGTGCATGCGTTCCGGTCAGGATCCAACCCGCGCCCTTCGATTTAGGGCGCGTGCGCAAACCATTACGCTACCACGACTTTTGTAGCAAGTATTGTGTTGATTATATTCTCTTTTAATTATAAATAGCTAATAATAATTTTAATAATATAAAATATTTAAGTTGAAATACTCTACTTAATATTACTTTACTAATACTTTCAATATTACTTCGCCTGTATTTATGCGCCATATATACTAGCGATATTTTATTGAAGGAGAATAATAGATATTAAATAAAATCTTTAGTAAAGGAAGCATCCAAAAAGGAGGCTTTGCCATCTAGTGATAAAAACTCGGTTATGATAGAGAAACCTGACTTTTCACGTAGTAAATCACAATAATAATAATAACAAAATAAAGAAAATAACCATCTAATGTCATTAAAATCTATTCTGAAACCACCAAAACATCAAAGAAAATATACATCAGTGCCGGAGTCCCTCAGGGATCTATTCTCTCCGCAACTCTTTTTGTGCTGCATATTAACGATCTTCTTCAACCTGGAGTTTTTGGCTACGCAGACGACAGCACGTTGTGGATTGAATCAAATACATGTCCAATGCGCGAGACAATAGAGCCCAGATCCAGTTGCACAGAGAGATGATGGTCGAACGGCTGAACGTATCCTTGCAAGCGGTGCAAACTTGGTTACGTTCAACGCCTCCAAAACACAGGCGTGTCTATTCTCTGCAAAACGGAGTCAATTTGATCTGACTCCCACGTTCAGGGGTGTGTCCATTACATTGACAGACAGACTCCAGCTTCTGGGCATCTCTTTGACTCCAACTCTCAATTTTGGCACGTGGCGGCCAAAAAGCTGGGTGTACTCGCAAAGGTGACTCGCAGTACTTCACGTCGGAACAACTGCTGAACCTATATCAAGCATAAGTTCGGTCCTGCATGGAGTACTCTTCTCATCTTTGGGACGGTTCAGCCAAATACCAGTTAGAGGCATTGGAATCAATTGAGAAAAGAGCCAGGAAGCTGGTCGGCGATAATCGTCTTTTCGATGCTCGACTTAAGAGTCTAGAGCATAGACGCAAGGTCGCGGGGCTGACTGTGTTCTATCGGATACATTTCGGGGAGTGTTCCTTAGAATTGCACAAGCCGATACCCTTTTTACAAACGGACAACCAGACGGACCGGTTTGCGCCACTGTTACATGAGGGAAACACCACCAAGCGTTTCGCCTCATCTCTTCTGGTGCGCACTGTCGGATAATTTGCCGGAGTCTGTTTTTCCTGACAAATAAAATCTTGAAGTCTTAAAGTCACGAGTGAATAGGTATCTTCTAGGTAAGCGTGCTTCATCCTAGACGCGTCATCACTCAACATCAGGTGAGATAGTGGTCAAACGCAAACCTATACTCCCATAAAAAAAAACAATCAAACAGACATTCGATCACTTTCTAATCGACGACTTACTTACATGCCAAGGTTATATTTATGATGGACCGATAAATATTAACATAGTAATCAATCAACGACAGTTTTTTTTATTGTAGGAGTTCACCAGACAAGAAGACGGCCCACTTGATACCAAAATGTTTTCAAGTATGGACTATGCCACCGTGACGCGAGGCGTTTACGGTTCTTAAAATATTTCGGTGACAGCTATGCTGTGAAAATGTAAAAGTTACAAAACTATGTGACCATTTACACTGATGCTAAGCTATGTAACGGAGTCAGTAAGGTGTGCTATGAAAATGTGCCGCCGTAAAGTGGCTGTGCGCGGAAGATGCACCACATCGACAATAGGGAAGGCACACATCCATAGCACGCATCCATAGCATGCATGTATAGCACGCATCTATAACTCGTATCCATAGCACGCATCCTTCTATATAAACAACGTAGCTTAGTTGAATCGGTTTCCACCAGTGCTATGCTATGTGAACCAATGAATATGATTGGTGGATATGAAACGCATCCATAGCAACGTTGGATAGCATATCTGTGGTGGAAAGGCACTCTTACGCTGGGATGATTATATATTTTCTAGATATTTCTATATTAACGAACTAAGCAGCCTCTGGTAGTGGCCCTAAATTACTTTTTCAATGGGTCTATCAGATTGTTATGTCATGTAATTAGTTTTCTTTTTCCTTATTTATGATTATAAAAAAATATCTTTCAGAAAAATATACATAAATTGGGACCTTTGAAGAATAAATTTGTAAACACAAATATATTTTCTCGTCTCGTACATTATAATCTGTAATTGCGGTTACTTAGTGAGTGTTTCCTCGTCTTAAAATACTGGGAACGATTAAATAGCTTTTTGCTTTGACTTTTTGCTGTCTTATTTTACCGCAAAATGACATTTTCCTTTATGTGGTAATACAAAAGTTAAATAACAATTAAATTTAAACTCAAAACGTTTATTAAAATCGTGTCTTATGTATTTTTTAATATTACTTTTTTAATGCTAAACAGTAGTGCTAACATTGTAACTGCTACAAACTAGCATATTTACAGACAGATTGAACCCATTGGAAAACAACCAGGTGAAATATTTAACTTATAAACAAAAATTAATTACCTTAGCAGAAGTGGGCATGGACAAAAGGAAACCAACAATTACATTTGTAATGAAAAGAGCAACATGTTCACAAATGTTGGTTTCCTGTTCAGACAGTATAATTGGAAAGCAAATGAAATTATTCCCACAGAATACTAATACAACGAGTATAAACATGAAACGTAAATCCTAATGTACAATTTATTCACACTCGGTTGATAATCCAGGCATGGAGATAAACAACGGATCGCCACACAAAAGGAGTGTCAAACACAATGGAGCTTTTCTCAGGCGGTTCGTCTGACAAGCGTAGGCAATCGCCTTTGTAGGCAGTTTATGTGCTTTGCACAGTACTCGCAAGGGCATATTGGTTTATTGCGGACTATAATCCCGAGCATGGGTTCCTCAAAATCCGCCTCAAAAGCGACGCCACATTCAATTCATCGTCGTCAACAAAGCCGTCTTCTCAAATCCAAGCTTTTATATCTTTAACATATCACACTGGAAAATAATATATTGACGTCATTTTTATTCTACACAATAGTCCACTAATCGGTTTAAGGGAGGTAAATATTTTTTGCTGAGAGACCTTTTGGAGTTTTTCTAATTTTTTTATTATTTCCTGAGCGAAAGGAAAATACTGAGACCATTATAGTTTCATCATGTCTATCCGCCTGAATACTACGGTCATTCTAAGTAGTGTTACTGGCCGACAAAATTGAATGCACACCTGCAGTTTATTACCTTTTCGGCATTTGGAGTTCTTTTGTTTACTTTGTGTTTAAATCCGTAATTAGAAAAACAGCCTATTGTGTATTGTAATGTTTATAATAGACATTAGCCAGGTGTGATTCTTGGAAATAATTGTTATGCGGTCGAGTCTTACGTCGAGACATATTGCATTGGTGCAGTATAAAACAATCTATCCCAACTGAGAGATGAGGCAGTCAAAGCGATAACACAAGCGAGGCAAGACGTGTGTACATTTAGTGACGCATTTGCACTGCGCGTGTTATTGAATTGTGCATTACGTTTGGACTTATTGTGTCCGGTTATATTTGTACCTGTGTTATACGTGTTTGTATAGTTCTAACAAATTCTATAGTCATTCTTACGGTATTTTAGTTCGAGTCCTGTAACAGTATGTTGTGTCTGTACATTGAAGGTATACGTAAAAACTACTGAACCGATTTCGAAGCGATTTTCACTAGTCGACAGCAAATTTTATGTAATAAAATATGTGATACTTTTTATCCCGAGAATCCCGTAAGAGTTTTCCCAGGAGCAGTTTGAAATTGCTCCGTTGCATAAAAAATTCCTTATTCTGACACAGTTACCCGTAAACAATAGCTTACGACCTTTTTTTAAAATGAAATTGAAGCCAAGCGTGGACAAAGACGCATCATAAATATATTGAAATGTAAAACGTATAAATACACATAACGGTCATGGCTCGTCAATAAATAATCTTTGATAAGTAATACGATATTCCTTACGAACTTTTATACTTAAGTCAATAGTAAATAACAGTTCATGAGTCTTTCCTTTCTCATTTTCAAATATGTGGACGGAATGGGAATCACGCTACACAAGAAATTATGAAAAAATTTTGGTCACTCTTTATTAGGGTACGAAGCAAAAAGGTAAGAACGGTGGACATTTATCATCACTACGGAACTTTTCATTGCACGTGGTCCGAGACACAATTACCCGTTTTAATATATCAATTAATGAATTGTATTGTTATTGAAAACTTATTAAGAAAATAATTCAATGAAATACAAAAAAAAACTAAATAATTAGTAGATTCTGGAAATGTACTGCTTAGGGGCATAAAAAGAAACCATAAACAGGAGAGTAAAAGAAGACCTGAGTAGGAAGTAAATCTTGAAACAATATCAAATATAATGAGAATAAAGTCAGATGGAAACTTAACAAGTAGGTCAACTATATAAAACAGGATTATACCGTATTGCAGGTACTTTAAGGATTTACTTTAAAACTTTTGCACTTAGGAAGGCACAGTTTTTAGTCGGTTTGTAACAAATTCTCAAGGACGTCCTTCGCCCTCTGATTCGCTTCTGGCGAAATTAAAAGAACGGTGACTCAATTTCAAGCCTGTTTCATACAGCCGGGTCGGACTCAAGAGCTGTTAAATTTCTTTGAGAAAAACAAACGGGATGCTTAATCGCGTACAGCTCTTACGAATGATCTCTGATCACGCCCTCCCCTTGAGCATTCACTTAAACACTCAACAGCCAGCCCAGCCCAGCATCAAAGAGCGTCAAGTGTCCGACTCGAATTGTAAATGCGTGACGTAGTGGTATCGAATTTTTATTTTTAACCTTTTGACTGGCTTTGTGCTATAAAGGTACCTCAAAATATTTTCTTAAGTTTTCGCGACTAGTATACATAATAAAAAATACGTTTGAACGGATTTTAAACCCGGTAATTTATTCGATTTTTATTTAAAAACCTGAAAACCACGCAAAAACTATTTAACAAGTCTGTTTTTTGATAGAAAGAAAGAAAGAAAAAGATTTATTTAGAACTACAATAAACACCACTTAAACTATTTACATTAAAACAAATAAGTAAATGTAGTCCTAAATTGGTCATAGCTCAGCAAAGTTGCCGGTTAAGATAACCAGCGCTGATCTTCCGCTAAGACCGTCTGTGACATACACGGACACGGGCAAATGAAAAAAAAAACAGGTATGAAGTAAATATACAAAACTTGAGATTGAAATAGAGAGAAAAAAAAACACAAACAATACTAAATAATAAAAGACTAAATACACATTATTTATAAAAAATTGACAATGATTTACATATTATTTATGAAATTAGATAGAGCGATAGAGTAGAACTAGACTAATAAATAATATAACATTTAACACACACTGACATGACTAACACAGTCGGGATAGATCAGGCACACCCTCCACATGCGCACCATCATATTGCACTTGTATCATGAATAAGATCGGCTTTACACGTCTTTTTTTCAAAGTGATAGCATGAAATAATCTTACATATTAATTTATTTTATGTTCGCTTTTTAAATCAGTGTGGGTGCTTAGAATTGTATGGTTTCGTAGTAACACAATGAATCCTTCCTTTTTACCTCCTCCTTCCAAAGACACGCATACAATACACACATAATTGTACCTGTTAAAACATTTGGACTCCTGGCCCAATTATTTTTGGAATGGTTTTTACTACCAAGTTTTATAGTGAACTAGCTTCTGCCTATAACTTCCACGTGAATATTCTTGCTCTCTCGAATCACCCCGTTGTATCGCATCGCCTGCCTGCACTATTACTCTATAACTTCATTCTCACTTAGCGTTCTTTCTGACTTTTCCTTTTTGATATTAAATAGCCTTTATATCTGGGCAGACCAACGGGACGGCGAACAGTTGATCGACCCACATATCAGTGGAGGCTGATCTGTGCGAGCTTCATGCCTATGACTAGCAGGCATGACAGCGCTAAATAGAAAGTAGTGGAGTATTCTCATTTTGGAGGCCAGGGCTCATTTTTGGTCGTTGAGCCGCAACAGTTAGGTAGTTATATAGATAGAAGACATAGGAGATGTAATTTATATTTATTATTATAGCCATGATACAGTTTTGAAATAACCGAAACAATATTTGCTGAGGAGAAAACCTTTCACATGGATCTAGAAAATGTACACCCCCAGCTAGCTTAGGTTACTCCGTCTCGCTCAAAGTCGCTAGCACCTGTCGTCGTCTTAAAAATCAATTTTCATATAAGACCCCCGGTGCTGAGGATGTTCGGGTGCATAAAAATACCTTATTCTGACACAGTTTTCACTAAAACGATGGCTTACATTATTGATAAATGTTGTCTCGGGAATCCCGCGTTAATATTAAGTCAAACGTGGAAGAAGAAGCCGACATATCCTAGTAAATGATAAAAAAGGAAGATAACAATGGCTTAGTTTAACAGTTCGGAGCATGCCTACGCCATAGCAATGAGATCTATTTTAACTTTACATTGAAGATAAAATTATACCAACCTACTGAATTTCTTGAAAAATTGCTATAAATCCAAATTTAAACGCTAATTTACTCTATTTAGTAAAAAATGAGGCGTTTTTTAAATAAAACCATCATATTGTTTTACTATATATTTCGTTATTATTTTTTATCATAAATATTGAATCTTCATAAATGAAATTTGGTAGGAAGGTATATTCTATATACCGCTACTTATTGGTGTAGTAAATTTATAAAATAAATAATAAATAAGGATACTTATATATGCCATTAGACTGTGTATTTTTTTGGAGTTTACTTATTAAGAATCGATTTTCATAATTGTAAAGCCACCGGTGTGGAAATTTTATGAGAAGTGAAATAATACAAGCGTTAACTCAAAAGCGATACGTTTTCTTTTGTTGTACAATTACGAACTTTAACACATACATACATACATAACTTCACGCCAGGTCCCTTGCGGGGTAGCCACGAACAACGGTCGCCATTCAGGCTTATTCTTACACGCCTCACTTGCTTCTTTGACATTCATAGCTCTTGTCATGCACGCTCGTCTGTTTTTAAGGCTCCTGACATCACCTTCTGCTAGTACACGTGCTAGTAAACTTTAACACAATGAGATAAAATCTAACATTATATCCATTTGGGTATATTCAATGACAATCGCACTTAAGGAGTAAATTCTAGTTGCACAGTTTTGTGTTAGTGTCACAGTTTTTCAAGGTATGTAAGTATGTATACACAAGCTAGTCTGGTAGCATTAGACGGATTTGAAAAATCATAACGATTTCTCTTAATGGCTTTTTAAAGACATAAATTACTACTCAATGTGGTAATACCGCCAGCCTTTTAGGAACGTTCCCGATAAGTGACAGTGGGTTGGGACCAATATTTTATCTATAATTAAACCCTATTTTTTAATTCATTCTAGTATTTAATTTTGAAGATAGTTTACTTAGGTAACTTGACTAGGTTGGGGGAGCGAGTTGGACTGCCCCTCCGTCTCCAAGGAAGATCTTCCAGTGGGGCTAACGTCGTTCCTCGCAGGCAGTTATTGTTGGAAATTTTTATATATTTTTTGTACGTGTCGGGAATCTTTTACGACCTCAATTATAGCACAGCACCATCTAATGGCTTGTAAGTGTTCCACTACATAATTTAGTTTTATTTTCGCTCATAATATATTCATATTATTTAAAGTCTAAATAAAGTTAATCACTGCAAAAAAATAATAATTTATGAATTCCAAGTTTCTTAATACTCAACAATACTATGCTAATATATAAAAATGTAAGAAACCTTTTAGTGACACTTTTATTTATTAGAGTTTAAAAAAGAATTTCGGCGAAGGCATTCGCACTTACGTGAGGATCTTTAATCCCTGTCTAAGCTGAGCTGACAGACTCAAGTTAGCTTTAATCCCTCTGATGTATAAAAATTGTTAAGCGACTAGAAGAACATTATTTTTGGAACGAAGTTATTTAAAACTAAAGATTAGAAGACTACTAGTATGCTTATGTTTAGTCTCTTACTACTAACTAACTATACTGACAAATAAAAACTTTCTTCAGTTTTTTAACTTTACGTGTACATCAGTTTAAATTCACAATATTAAATGCACCAATATTTAATCGATTGATGTAATATAAACTCGCCAATATTTTGAGATCACTAATTATCAGGCAATGTTAAACATTTCGTTGATTAGTCATTAGTTACCCATAAATACACAGAGCTCTATACCGTCAAAAGCCAATTTTGTGATAGACGTGTAAATTTAATAACATGAATAGGATTTTTGGGATTGAATTGCAGGATACGTTTAAGGTGATGTCTTGCTGTGTAATTTATTATTGAAAAACTTCGTTACGAATTAAATAAAAGATGAGATGGTTTACAAGGATTCCATTATTTAGGAAAGAAACGTATGTTGGAATGAAAAATCTTATCGTTAACTGCACTTAAATGTGACGGTTCAAACGGCGACAAATATTTCATTGTATGATGATAGTTATCTTTGAAGCACTTGTTAGTAAAAATGAAGTATTAAGTTTAGTTGCAGGGATGAAATGGACTGGGAAATAAAATAAAATGTAACAAACAATCCATTACTCACATTTCGTAAAACATCACAATAATTTGGCTGAAATTAGGAAAACCCAGTCTAGTCTAGTAATACTCATTACTTGACATTAAGTAAACCTTTAATATGTGAAGTAATGGATATTACAATTTTTTATAGTAGTAATAGGTTCCGTTTGACCATGATGTCGCCCGATGTTGAGCAGCGACACGGTCTATGATGCAGTCTAGAAGATACCTATTTACATGGATTTTGAAGACAACCAGGATGTAGATATCCGGAAAGAGAGACTCCGGCAACGATTTTCACTCTTTTGCGGTGCACATAATAAAGATTTAAAGCGCTTCCCACCGCAAATTTGCCTTGAATCTCTTTAATACCAAGTTATATACAGCAAGTGGATGGATGCAGAAGTCGCGGAAGGCCACGACACACCTTCCATGATCAAATTGATCGTGTAATTAGCAGAAGGTGATATCAGGAGTCTTAAGAACAGACGAGCGTGCATGACAAGAGCTATGAATGTCAAAGAAGCAAGTGAGGTGTGTAAGAATAAGCCTGTATGGCGCATTGTTGTTCGTGCCTACCCCGCAAGGGACCTGGCGTGAAGTTATGTATGTATATACAGCAAGCAGCGCACCTGTCTCCCCTCTTCCTTATTCTATTGATATCTTATAAAGTGTACTGTATTATTTATCTAATAAGTTTATATCTGGGTGATCAGTACTAAGTAAAATACTAAATTACAAATTAAACTACCTAACGAATATAAAATATCTAAATATAAACATAATCTAAATGAATATATCTAAAGCTGTAGATTATGTAGTCGGTAATGGTAGCGAGATGCGTACCCAGATGGCTGGCTGCATTGCAAAGCCATGCCAAGTATGACAATGCTAATTCGCTGGGCTCAACATGAGCTAGCCTTCTAATCACGGGTAGTGTCGAAGAGATTTCTTACAAATATTTTCAGATAATACTTAAAATTGTGATGTTTCACATGTAAAGTATGAAATTAGAATACATGAACCACACGTCTTATGTCTATAAGGTTTGGCTTTGAAATTTAACTTAGCTTAAACTGCTAAAAGATGTTTTAGAACTCTGTAATATTGTTAAGAAATAAATTAAATAAACCCGTTCCCTTTTCAAGGAAACTCAAAGAAACAAAGTGATTTCAACAAAGCTTTCGTAAATTGGGCCTCAAAATTAGGAAGTCTATCGCATGAGTGAGAATTTGAATTCATTTTGGTTTCGCAAGGGTAATTTATATGCTAATAAACGCCTTATCTATACTTACATATTAAAACGAATCTTTATTCTCGAGAAATCGTTGAAATCATGTAAATCTAGGTTAGGAAAGTACTTTAAGGTTGTTGTGAAATATGTGTACTTTAGTTTCAGTATACATTAGAAGATTGTAGCAAATTCAAAACATGTTTATTTTAAGAGAAAGGAGGCCAAAATAGTTGAACGACATAATTAGATTTCTTCTTATATACAATAGAATCTGGAATAATTTAGATATAACAGACAGAGCGTTGAAACTCTGTCCTATCTTTAGAATATTGTGATAAAATAATTGTAATTGCTGTTTGAACAATTAATAAGTTTGTGACAGCTTACGAACTATGAAGTATTCCTTAGAGGTGACAAACGTCCTCAGCTTTCTTTAGTTGGCTACTGAACCATAAAAAGCATTTAGTCAGAAACGCCCTGTCTCAAAATCTACTCAACGGAACTTGTTTCTTAATCCTTTTATTGAATACGTTTTTAAAGTTCTACAACTACAAATCCTTTCAAAATTTTCAACGGTCAAATAGTTAGGCAGACGGCCACAATATTTACAACTTTGCAAGTTAATATCAACTAGACTGATGGAATAATATATGGAACATCATATAAAAATTCCATCATCTGTCTAAAGATATTCTTTACAACTAAAAAAAATTTCTCTCAATTTCTAACTTTCTCTTCCTCCTTGGCCATTAGCGGCAGCGAGAAGGTTAGGGCCTCGAAGAAAACCCTTTTGGCCCGGTTTCTACTCGGCGGCCGACTACCCAATACTTACGTTTTCTTATCAAATTGTATCCAAATAAACCTACCGTCAAAAACAATTATTGTGATATGTATAGACAGATCTATGGACATAATTAGTGGGTGAAAATTTTATAAGGGTTCCGTTTATGCCAAAAAAGCGACGCAACCCTAAAAACAACTCGTCACTAAATAATAAATAGTATTTCTAACACAAGTAAAATCACGTCTATAGTCCTATTTCAGGACATTAATTAAATAGGTAACGGGCACATTGGCAGAGTCCATTTTAGAGCGTGAATGCTCCCCAATTTAGGACAATAGAATGAGAAACTCATTTTAGAATTCTGTATACGTGAATGGGTACTGTAATGAAAAGATAATATTCATTAATCTGCTTGTGCTCTAGTTTCATGTTATGAGTGGTAAAACAGTATAACGCTACGTGTATAATAAAGTTAAAATAATATAATAGAATATATAGCTTTAAAATGGTCCGCTAGGATGGAGACTCCATACAAGGGGAATGTGTTTATGTATACCCACCATGCTTGCCCAAGGAAGATTTATGATTTTTTCCAAATTTGTAATTTCGATGTTCAAGTCTCCTCACAATGTTTTTCCGTCTACCCTATATACTACTACACTATATTAGCAAAATATTA
Source organism: Dendrolimus punctatus (assembly GCA_012273795.1). Taxonomy (NCBI): domain Eukaryota; kingdom Metazoa; phylum Arthropoda; class Insecta; order Lepidoptera; family Lasiocampidae; genus Dendrolimus; species Dendrolimus punctatus. Next base: position 1,645,598 of record CM022541.1, read on the forward strand.
AAACGATAGGTATTCTTATTAATAAAATGGAATACCTATATCTCTTACCTCGTACTTCTCGTTATTTAAAAGAACGTTATGATTTCTTATATCTTTTGCATACCCGTTATTTGTGCTTTAATAATAATGGCTCCTTCATTACACCTATAAATACTCCATCCTTTGTTGTGTTAACTCATTCGCGGTACATGCTGTCCGTTTGTGGAACTCGCTGCCACTCAAAATCCGACAAGCTAAATCAGTATCGTCTTTCAAGCTCACGGTTGTTTTTTTGGTCATCTGAGGTCTAATAATGCTGCATAATATGTATGTATTGTGATATTTTTTATGTTTGTTTATATATAAGTATATTATTATTTGTTTATGTTTTGAATGTTTCAGGTTATTTATTGTTTACAACACCACTGTCACGTTTTGATATTTTCTCTAGTCCAGAAAGTTGGCTGGAAGAAAATATTTTAAGCTGTAAGGCTGCCCTTTGTTCAATATTTATTGTTCCTAGTTTTTAAGAACGTAGTTTTAACTTTGGGTGAACAATGAAGTGTTTTCATTCATTCGTTTACTCTTTTGTCAAACTAAAATATGTTTATTGCTGTGTTAACTGAAATAATAGCAATGCAAATTAACAAAGTACTTTAATTTAAAGCACCTGGTACATGATAATAAGTTACCTCAATATACAAGAAATAACGTTTTACCTCAGCCATGTTAAAATCCGTTTAGCTGTGGAAATTCACGGTTGAACATGACACCATTTACACTCATTTGTTACGTCACTAACGATTATGAAATTGTGCAGTTAATGCTGTTTTAATCCAGCCTTAATTTTTAATTTCTACGGACTAAAAGTGTATTTGTGTTATACTAATTGCAGATTGAGAAAAAGTCGTGATAGCGTAATGGCTAGCGCACGCGTTCTAAACACAAAGATTCACACAGGTTCGATCCTGGCCGGAACGCATGCACCACTAAGGCTATTTTCTGACTGAATGTGCATATTGTTACAATTACAACGTGCTAGCAATGGTGAAGGAAAACATCGTGATGCAACCTGCATATCGAGATAACCGATGTGTCAAACCAGCCAAGCCGCCTTGCACAAGCGTGGCGGGTATACTGTTCATTCCCCTACAGTGGGAGGCTCGAGCCCAGCGGTGAGACAGTTATGGGCTGCTGTTATATTATATATATAATTGCAAATATTTTTACTTGTTCGCGATATCCAAGGATATTTTACTGGATTTTCACGACTTTATTTATGCCTTTAGGTATAGAAAAGGAATGTTAAGGTGGTTTGGACATATAGAGAGAATAGATAAAAGTAGAATAACAAAACAAGTGTTTCACAGCGATGAATCGTAGAGTTGTTGCCGATAGACCGAGACGTAGAGAGGTAAAAAGCATCTCAAATAAACATGCATGTATTACAGGTTAATGAAAGTAGATGAAGCGAATCTTGTTTGGCAGGATAGTCACAAGTGAAGATCTATAGTCTCTGCTAATCCTAATAATAAATACAGTGAATTATATAAAACGACTAGCGGGCCCAGCAGACGTTGCCCTGATCTGAATAAAATTCTGCGTCTCAATTGCAGCTCCATATAGTGGGTTCAGTTTTAAATTTAAGCCACCGAAGGTCTCACTCAGTTAAAAAAAACCTTCGCCAAAATCCTTGAAGTCAATCCAAGCGCGATCTGCTGGGTCGAATTGTGAATCTTAACCATTCTCGAATCAACTTAAAACACACAAAAAATACATCAAAATCGGTCCAATTATTTAGGAGCTCAGTGAATAGAAGTTGCATATATAAATATTTTGTACTGTAAATATTTGATTTGATTAATGATTCACAAGATCGTTGCTCACTATACGTACTAGTAGTCGCACGTGGCTTCGTCTACGCTGGACAAATAGCAAATATCAGATTCGTTTAGCCTATAATTAATAACTTCAAAAAGAATATCTAACAGAATAAGGTTCTTTAGACGACACATGATAAACATACAATAACAGTTTCGCTGTTCTCCGTCGTGCGTATTATAGTCTATCTTGTTTGTTTTTAGATAATTTCAATATCTGTATATGTCTGTACAGATACGGCACTTTACAATCTCATAATATTATAGGTTATAGACCATTTAAGAAACCACATCTCATTAAATTTGAAGAGTTATTTAATGAAAACCTCGTTTCTAACGTGATTTGGTTCGTTTATAATGGAAACAAACATTTTCCTTTAACCGAAATAACATTTGTACATGTAAATGAGGGAGATAATGCTGGTTGTTACCGCTTCATTTCAAATAATATCAAAGGTATTAATTTTAAAAGTCCTAAGTATCATTTTGTTTTGGAGTTAATAGATTTAAAAAGAGCTGAAGAAAATGTACACTTTATAGGGGGATACTTTATAGGGATGTATGTAATAGTGTTTCTTATAGAAGTCTTTGAAAGTTAAAGCCGTGACTGAAAAATAAAAGGAAACAGATTAATGTGGTAGATGGGATAGGCAGATAAAAAAATTAGCGAAAAAAGTGACAAAAATAATGTGAAACTGGAACATTTCTACATATAGGAGGACACACTAAAAAAGAGATAAATGGATTGTTTGAGGGAAAATATGATGACTAGTGGTTTTATAGAGAGAGGATTTATGACAAACCTTAAATGATTGGGAGAAGATGACACGAAAAGAGAACATAATGTTAACTTTTGTTTGGATGTATTGTGCAAATTATGCATTGCATGTAACATTTTATTTACATGCACGTGGAATGATGGCACACCCAAACACCATTAATCATCTACTCCTGAACTGCTTCAGATATGACCTGCTCGTACGATTTGGAATTAGCAATACACGCAGTCAACTGAACCAGCCGAAGCCGAGGCGAAGGAAGCAAGACATTGATTATCTATTACTTACTCTAAAAGCCTTGTGTAACACTTTCTAAGTAATGACCAAAAGCTTCTATAGTCCTCCTGAAAATCTATCCATACTGTAAATACATTCATAGTAGCATAACAATATGTAAATTCTCGATAGAACTAATATTTAAGTTTAAGATTTAGAGATTTTATACTACGTGCTGGCAACCTAAATTTATGGCAGCTAATACATATTTATAGGAGATATGTAGATTGTGTTAGATATCACAAAACAATACCTATTTTAAGGTAGGTGTTTGTTGATCTGTTGCAGGGGATAACAAGGTTAGTTAGTGAATACGATACTGTTATATTTATCAACGTTTAGGCGGCATTTGTAACAGGCATTAACAATTTGCTGGACATTTAAGATTATGAATATTTAATTGAAGGCGCTTCAAGTAATTTATAATAATTAAGCGGTGCGTCAGGCGAGGCAGACACTGTTGTTCTGCCATTCGCCAGGCCCTACGACCAGTACAGTAAACAGAGAATGTCATACATTTGTATATTTAAATGTGTATAATGTTGAGATGATATAAAGACTTTGTAATATGAGTTGTTGAAGTAGTGGGGAACGGAGTACTGTAAGGGGAGATTGGAGGTCACCGGGTCAGTTTGGGCCTATTCTTTATATCATCTTAGTAATTAGTAATATATCTAAATGTGTTTTTATGAAAAGATTGAATAGACGTATACTTTTTCATGTTTCAGTGATTACGATATTGATTTATTATGCGAAGTTTGGAGGACGTTTTTATATGTAATGATTATAACTATTTATACACAACAAGTTATTGTTACCTGCAATTTTGACCACATTCATTTGCATATTAACGGAACGCTGATACACGAACTATTATAGATTAAGTATTGGTCATTAATTTTCACCCGTATATATTCTTATTCTCTTCTTTATTTGCGATTATTACATTAGTATAGATAATACGACTTGAGATGCAAAATAATATCAAGGGTATAAGCAACTATCTTCATTGCCACATATTCTATAAAAGCTTATCACTTTAATAACTTAACTTTGTTCGTTTACTGGACAAATTAAATTCTTTTCAAAAAGCTTTAGCGGATATTACGTCGATTTATCTTAATTTATCGTTTGTTGTATAACACTAGTTTACTGACCTGATTTTACGTAATAAATATAATTATGACGGGATAAATATACGATTTTCCCTAGCAAGTATAATATTAAAGGGAATATAGAATAAACTCTATCATTGTTGGCACCCCCCAATGATTAGAACCATGTCAAGATTTATTAAGAGATGAACGCCGACAAAAGACAAATTCACACCTGCATACCTGTAGACATTTTATTGCCTTTTCGGCATTTGGCCTTTTTTTTACTTTGTATTTAAAAATTGTAATAAAAAACAGCATTTGTGTATTGTATCTTGAAGATGTGATTCTAAGAAATTCAGTTCACGCGGCCGAGCAGACATATTGTAATTGTACAGTTTAAAGCAAGGCCCAATAGAAAGATGACAATTCCTAACAATATTAATAAATCTTAATTTGTTTTTAATTTTGTAGCCACGCAATAATAATATAATTTACCTGTTCTTCGACAAAAGCCATTAAAAACGCTTTGTAACCGCTATCAATGCATGAATATTTTTCGACGAAGAAAATGTTTTGATACTGATAAAAGGCTTTTATCGTGTAGATGCGACCGCTGCGCCATCGAGCGAACAAAGCCAGCCTTTGTCGTAACCGAAACAATCCTTTATTAAAAGCCTTCTTTACACCTTATAACGTTTCATAAATTACATAAACTTATTCTGGGCGGGTATCTTTTGTAAACGCATCCGGGCCTTTATTAAGAGCATCAAACCTATCTGTTCAGATTTATTTAATATGAATGCTTTTTATCACGATTAATAAGATATTATTGTTACGAGTTTGCGGAACTCCAATTAAAAATAAGGTTAGAATTATTATACAGCATATTAGAACTATACAAACACGTATAACACAGGTACAAATATAACCGAACACAACAAATCCAAATGTTATGCAGAAGGTCGTAATTCAGTAAAACGCGCAAAGACACTTGTACACAAGTCACGCGTAAATCGTAGTTGTAGCTCTTCTGGGCCCCTCTCTCAATCAGGCCGTCGTTTTACACTTCACAAATGCAAATGTGCCCGACTTATAATCCGCAACACATAGCTAATGATACTGGTTTACGGTCGTAGACGAGTACAATAGGACAATAGGCTGTTCTCCACAAGAACTAGAAACGTATGCCAATAAATAAGTGAACAAAAGAAGACGATCACAAAAGGATTACAATTAGTTCAAATGCCGACAGCTAAAATGTTCTTTTCGGACCTGTACGGGGAATTTGTCTTTGTCGGAGCGTAAGTTGTAATATTATTATGATTGTGTAAGATATTCTCGTGTTAATTTGTGACGTGTACCTGACGTATGCCATAATAAATAGTACGGAAGAAATAGAGATAATATGTTGCCCCAAAAACATAGGAAAGAAAGGAAAAAAAGAGCGTAAAGTGTGTTGGAATCTCCAATAAAGTTTTTAATATATATATTTGGTATAGTTAAGTAGGTATTATTTGTTGCCCTGTAATAAGGGGACCTGATTTTCTGACCCACTGATCCCACTACTGGAAACGGGATTGCACAATTCAGGGAACGAATGATAATATCTACCGTATTTGTCTAGAGCTGATTAGATCGGTATTATTTCTTTGACTGTTATTAAATCCTACATAATTGAAATGATATGTCTTACTGAGCTATTAAATATAAGTTTTAACTTTTGCCAATTATTTCGATTTAGATGTCTTCCAAGTTTAAACCTTTAAGGGAGAACTTTTCTGTTACTTCATAAGTTTTATTAATAATTACAGAATCATCGTAAGTTTGTTAAATATGTATATTATATACAGTGTTCAATCTATAGGATACACCTAAAGATTGAACTTAGTAATACAGCATAAATTTATTTAAACATAAATACGTTATTATTTATATTAATTTTAGTAAGTAATGAGTTATTATATAATTAATACATAATGAACTAGGTTCTGCCCGCGACTTCGTCCGCATGGAATAGTTTGAAAAACCCTGATTTTGAAAAATATTTAATTGGTACTCCGCTCCTATTGATTTCAACGTGGTGATATATAGTTTATAGCCTTCCTAGTTAAATGGGCTATCTAACACTGACAGAATTTTTCAAATCAGACCAGTAGTAGTTCCTGAGATTAGCCCTTTCAAGCAAACAAACAATTTTTTCAGCTTTATATATTAGTAGGTATAAGAAGTATAAGATTACAAAGGAAATATAGTTTCTGAAGAATATGAAGCGTAAATGAAATTATAATAAATAATAATATAATTTATAATCTGTTATACCTTTAAATGAATGTTGAGAGTGTTCCAGCGCTATTAAACAAAACCGATAAATTGTGCCAGCAATAATTATTTTAGTGGTTGTGATCTCATCGCGAAATACACTTTCCATAATTTCATTTCTTCGTGATGCTCATGAACATTCCAGCTGATCCGACGTAGCAGAAGTAATACATACGAATAAAGAGAATCATATGTGTAATAAAACGAAGAGCAGTGTTGTTTAAGTAATAAAACTCTGTAGGATAATAAAAAAATCGTATAATACTCGTAGAAACGTGCGGAAAGTGGACACTTATGAGCGTCAATTGATGCTCGGAGAAAGTGCTTTCTGGCTTATTACAGATGGTATGTAAGTTGCAGTCTATGGTTCAATAAATAATTACAAATCTAAAAATAAAAACTAAAAATCTAACCCCTTTAAGACATGTGTCAGTTAATTTGCTTTCTTAAAAACGCCCTAATATTTTTACTTTGTTCTTTGCAGCGTTTTTCGATTTTTCGGTGTATTATTTTTTGGCAAGGGGAAATCCTTTTGAGGAATAAGCGAGTGTGGGATTCGCCAGATCGGGGGTGGTACTAGCGTGCCCAGTCAGAACTGGTGCCACGATATTGCCACTCCCCAGTTAAGGGTACCCACTAAAAGCCCTGGGTGTTCCGTCCTGCGCCTTATGTCAGGGCTACGGGACAGCGGTTTACCAACTTGGCGTGCTCTGACAGGCGTGGGCCTCCCTCACTAGGCCTCTTCCAATGCCAGGGGACTAGGGCCCTTTCTTTTCGGTGATGAGCAAAGTGCCTCTTTGTACAACTAACCAAAACCGTAACACACCAAAACAACTGCCAGACCTCAGAACACTGTGACCTTTCTGCGTGCACCGGAACACACCCCAACTTAATTTATATTTTCTTTTTATTTGAACTCCCACCCCTTTTTGACAAATTACTTGAGTTAGGCATATTGCTGATGGGTTTCTTGAGTAAAATCCTCCTCTTCAAGTCGCAACATGTTGTAAAGCGGTAGTGAATTAGGTCAGGCTCCCATACAGTAATAATAGCCGTAAACAAAAATTAAAGTGTATAAGTTAGGGGTAGGCTGAATAATAACTTTAACATTATTCAAAGTGGCCAAAACGTCTAAAAAATAAAAATCATATAAAAAGCCGCGCTAAAAACCGTTAAAACGTCGTTTTAATTCATTTCTTTTCAATGAGGTGACCGGTTGTTTATTTCAGAGGATTATAAACATCAGTGTCTTTTATGACGTTTCTTGGACAATTCCTGGGGTATCAGCAACAACAGCATTCCCTACTTGTGGCCCGTGTGGTGGTCTGCTGCAAGACTTGTCTTTTCGCGTCGCGTAGTTTAATCGGTCAGAATATCGCTGTTGTATCTTTTCAAAATTCAAATTAGACAATGCGTCTAATATGAATTTGACTAAAAAAAATTAAAAAAATACTCGAGACAAGAAGTTGGTATGACGCGTAAGTAGTTGTCCAATTTCAATGCGCTTGCTATGTATCACTGATATATTTGTATTTTTGTAAAACCCTCAAAATATATCGTTGAAAGAACGGTTTAGGTATTATTTAGCTTTTTAATATTACACTACAGTAAATCTCACCGTGGAATGAAAAATAAGATTTAAAAATAAAAATATTTTGGAACGGTAAAAAAAGGTTAACGTGACCAGTTAGGAGATCGTTTAGGCGTATTTAATGAGGTTAACACATTATTTCAGAACATAAAACTCATTATCTAAAACCAACCATAACATTTAGGCACATCACCAGTAAGAACAAACTCTACGCTAATTACTTCGCGTACCGTAATTAGGGTAATTAAACACCGTTGGTAACTACCTGCGGTCTCTTCATTGATATTCATGCACCCTAACTGAGTATATGTATTCAGGTAACTTAAAATCATTTATTGAAAATTACTCCTCATAGAAAGTTTCCTAACAGTGAATATATTCACACAATATTAACGTAATATGTTCTTTTGCTAGAGTACTTACACAATACAATGCTTTGTATTGTACTCCATCATAATAATAAAAAAATGTGTTAAGTACTATAAGGTTTCTTCTAGACGATCTTTAGATTGACAAGATTTTATTAAATATAGTACAACTAGCAGCCCCGGCAAACGTTGTCCTGCTGTTAATAAATAAAAATCTAGGACCTGATCCCGGCGCCACCTACCAGTTCTAATTGCGAATCTAACCCATCCGGGAACCCACTCAAACACACAAAAACAAAATCACCAAAATTACTCCATGTGATTACGAGGATTCTAGAACCCGATCTCAGCGCTATCTACCGGTTCCAACGGGATAAAAAGTATCCTATGTCCGTCTCTTGGTTCTAAGCTACCTCCCCACCAATATTCAGGCAAATCGGTAAAGCCGTCTCTTGAATTATAAATAATGACACTAACAATACTTTCTTTTTACTTGAATTTTTTAGAGCTTTCACCCGAAACATCAAAAGTGACACTTTTATACACATTCGTTACCATGCCAAAGCCACATAATTTCATTTAGGATCGAATCCGAATCAAATCCGAAATTGATCCGAATCCGAGCGAATCAGGAAATGACATTGGTATTCGTCTTTTATGACAATAATTTATGGTATCGTGGCGCTCGTTATTTTATAAACGTAAATAATTTTAAAATTTATTCTAGCACTAGCGGACCGGGCAGACGTTGTCCTGCTTTGAAAAATAAAAATCTTGAAAAATAAAAATCTAGAACCCGATTGCAGCGCCACCTGTCGGGTCCAAATGTGAATTTAAACCATCTTGGCACCTACTCACACACAATGTAACTAACCTAAATCCTGGAACCTGATTGCAGCACAACTTACCGATTCCAATTGTAAATCTAAACCATTCTTGAATCCATTTGAACACACACAAAAAACTACATCATAATTTATTCAACTATTTAGGAGGAGTTCAGTAGCGCCACCGACCGGGTCTAATTGTGAATACACTTGAACACACACAAAAAAAAACATCAAAATCGGTCTAGTAGTTTAGGAGGAGTTCAGTGATATACACACGAACTGAACAATTTTTATATAGATATAGAGATGAATCATATACTCAAATAGTAATTCTAAAAAATTTTGCGAATTGATAGATGTGTAAGTAAGTATCGTTTTCGCCCGTCTGTCACCATAAGTACGTGAATTTTCAGCAGCACAGAAAGTCGTCATCGAACCATAACTATGTACGTCTATGTACTTGACTTACGTCCATCACGTGCCGATAGATGGCACTGTTTGTTTTCGTTTCACGATATGGTTCACATAATGCTAAATTATAAAACTTGCTTCATATTAAAATACGTTACCACTCAAACACACACCCTCACACTAGTAACGAGCGCCGTACTTTTGTGAAGGGTTTATATTTTTGCAAACCGTAGTAGGCGAGAAATCGCTTAAAAAAACGGTGATTAATTATTTGTTTGATTGCAAATGCACCAATGCAATGAGATGATGACAGTTTTTACAGTATGTGTATGAACTTTGAGTTGAACAATGAACATGACTATGATACGAGTTTCTAAGGGCCGCTTGCATAAAGTTGCTTAAATTTATTTTAAGGAACACAAAACTTATTTAACACCCTTAAATACAAGAGCGTCATGCACAACGCAAAAATTGCCACTTAATAATAATATGTTTAAAGAACTGTCAATACATTTTTTGTAAAACGTACTTAGGCACTTTAATATGATTAACTAATTTTATTTAAAGGCAATCGTTATGCAAGCGACCCTTAGTAACATAAGGCACTTTAATATGATTAACTAATTTTATTTAAAGGCAATCGTTATGCAAGCGACCCTTAGTAACATAACTTTTTTTGGTATCAGTACAATGTAAGTACACTCACGGAATAAAAAAATTCGTCACACTAAAGTCGACTTTTGCTTTGCGAGTACTAGAAACTGTACTGTCATCATTTTAATAAATATTACATACATACATAACTTCACGCCAGGTCCCTTGCGGGGTAGGCACGAACAACAGAGCGCCATTTAGGCTTATTCTTACACACCTCACTTGCTTCTTTGACATTCATAGTTCTTGTCATGCACGCTCGTCTGTTCTTAAGGCTCCTGACATCACCTTCTGCTAGTACACGATCAATTTGATCATGGAAGGTGTGTCGTGGCCTTACGCGACTTCTGCATCCATCCACTTTTGCATTGTATATCTGTTTAGTCATTCTTTCATCATACATTCTTTCCACATGCCCGAACCACCGGAGCATTCCTTTCCTTACCTTCACCCCGACACTCTCTTTCAGACCAACTCTCTTTCTTCCTTCGGTATTACGAACGCGGTCCGCGAGCGTCACTCCGCAGATTTTGCGCAGTGCTCGCATCTCGACCGCGTTTACTCTACTTTCGTGCTCTCTATTCCATACCCAACTCTCGCTTCCATACGTGAGCGTAAGTACCAGCACCGCGTTGTGTATGGCAAGCTGGGCCTTCTGGCTGAGGTTCTTAGCGCCTAGAAGTTTACCTAACGCTCCATTCACACTATTCCCCAAATTCACTCTTCTTTCTATATCAGCGGTGTACCTTCCATCCCTGCTAAAAGCACAACCGAGATATACAAACTCATTCACTTGTTCCAGCATAACATCATCGACCATTATCCTTGCATTCGTTCTGGTTGTTTCTCTTTCAAACACCATCACCTTTGTTTTCTTCGCATTCAAACGTAAGCCTCTCGCCTGACAGTCATCTTTCATCATTGTGACTAGTGTTTGCAGTTCTGATGGCGATTCGGCTAAAAGCACGGCATCATCCGCATAAAGCAAGCTGCTAACAACTAGATCACCCATCCGCACCCCAACATCCATCAATCTTAATCTCTGGAGACAATTGTCCAGATATAGGACAAACAGCAAAGCCGACAGCACGCAGCCCTGCCGGACGCCAATATTGACGTCAAACCAGGGCGACAGGCTGCCGTCTACCCGCACGCATGCCATACAGTCCTCGTAAGTGGACTGTACAGCACGCAGCAAATGGCCATCAATCCCATATCCGGGCAATATGTCCCAGAGGTCCTTCCGCACAACCCTGTCAAATGCTTTCTCTAGATCCACAAAACCGCAGAAAACCTTCCGGCCCGTAGCCAGCTGCTTCTCCACGATACTGCGGAGCGAGAAAACTTGATTGATTGATAAATATTACGTTTATAAAATACTCGTTTTGCACGCAACTATGAATGTGTGGATTTTTGAAATAAAACTGCTTTAGAATCGCTGTGATTTGAAACTCGATGAAATGAAAAAAGCGGCACTAAGGCAAGATAAACACAACCTATAGTCCTATTGGTACCGCCATGGAAACCTCCTTTCGACCTATGCATACTTTTTTCCACATATTTAAATTCTTCTTAAAATGTGACGGCGCGTTCCCCTTTCGCACGTCACTTAAATCACTTATTGACATATCATTAAAATAAATATACCGCGCCCGCACCTTATAAATATATAACTCGCTCCGCACCGCAATTTTTACATATCATATACTAAAAATAAAGGCTGAGTCTATTAATACAGGTACTGTACGAACAATTTATAATTATTAATACGGTTACCGTACGAATAATTTAAAATTATTAATACGGGTACTGGACAAACAATTTATTATTATTCATACAGAAGTCGGACGAATAATTTTATTTTATCAATTAGAGTGCAAATTAAAAAAAAAATTGCGTTTCTAATTGTTTTTAATTTAAACCAAAAAATGATAAATGTTTGCCGATTTTAATACCGTAAAATATTGATTTTTTTTTATTATTCTTACATTTTCATAAAATTAAAATTAGTTGTATTATACTAGAACATACTAATTTTTTTCACATTTTTTACACATCCAATAAGTTTTACGTGGACAACGCTTTAATCCCGTACATTTCAAATGATACCATTCACAACAATAGACACATCTTATACTTGTTTTCACTTTTTCTTCATCATCTACTGTCGTATCTAAATTTTCTTTACACGAAAGACATTCCCATTCGTTTAATTTTTTTGTCTCGTAAACTTGTTCCACTGTTTTCCAAGCATCAGCCGTAAAATATTTTTTCATTAAATTAATTTTCACTTGCTTATCTAAAACTGCAGATGATACATTATCAGAAATTGTTTCCACTTCATCTTCTTGAATTACATGAGTAGTTTTTAATACTTTAGTCACAGTTTCATTATTTACAAACCAATTTAGCATGATTGACAATTTATCATAGGTATAGTGTTTTCTTGATAAACGGTTGAATTGATTTTTTCTTCTTTGGTAAACCAATCGCTGTTTGCGTTGCTCCTTTCGGTCGTCCTCGTTGTCTCATAGCCGGTTGGACAATTATATTCTCCAATATTTTAATTTTTTTATCAACATTAACGCTATTTGATACATTTGATAATGATCTAGAAAGCCCAGGAGATGGTGATTTCTTCCTTTTTTAAATAGAATCAATATTATCTTCATTTATATTACTTACGTTTGGAAATAGATGTAAGTTTTGATTGTCTATGACAACAGAATGAGAACAAGATTTTGAGTCAGGTAAGGATGACGATGATGATATTTCTAGCCTTTTTTTTCAAATAATTTTGATTCACATGATTTTTCTTATAGATTTCATCTTCGGTGTTACTATAACTGCTCTTATCAGTATCATCAATGCAGCCGACGTCACTAAGATTCATGTCATCGTCAATACTGTCATTGCTGCGGTTACTTCCATCAACACAACTGACATCGTTATTGCTATAATTATTGTCGTATGAAGAACTGGCATACCCGCGACTTACATTTTTTTTACTACCGTCGTCACGGAAGTGAATTTCGTTAACATCGTCATCGCTGGAGTTAATGCCGTCTCCGATATTATTACTGTCTACTAATTTGTTATTATTATTATTCATACTCTATCATACTCTTCTATTCTGATTCATAGTATTCTTCAAAGAATCCATCCAAATTTATTTTAATCTACCTTTAAACTTGTATCCATCAATCAGTCTTCCAGTGTAACATTCTGTTTGTAATATGAATTTCATGCCTCATCTTTACATGCTCATACTTGTACCAGCTTACTTCTTTCTCCTAAATTTCAGTTAGGGTGTATCTTTCAAAGACCTCTTATATACGCATTTCTCATGTTATTCATTAATATGGTTCATTCATACATCTTATATTGTGCTATAAACTTATACGTAGATATAACCGATATGGCGTAAATAGTGCAAGGCATTTAAAACTTCAAGTGCATGCATTTATTTCTGTCTACCGTCAATTTATTTTAATTATGTAATTTATTTGTGGTTACTATATGGCCTGTGGGAGCCGGATCCTTCAAAACATCACAGCTTAGAGTAAAGAAACGAAACTATAGATTAAGGTCAAATAAAAATTATAAATAAAGCTATTTGAACCGAAAATGTAAGAAAATACAACAGTAAAGGAATATAATTTAAATTGTGATACTTCTGGAATTCATCTAAATGCATTAATTCCTGGGAACCCGTATAATGAAAGATAAGAACGTGACGCAATTACATGGCTTGCCAATGAAGGTTTAAAGTTATGTTCACAGTTACCCATATTACGCAAAGATATACCGAAGAAATTTCGGACCTCCCACTCCTCTCAAGATGACAGTAACAACTAGCCAGAAAACGATTTTCGAATTTAGTAGGAATGCTGCAAAGCAAGGCCGCAACCATTCGTGGAGTGCCGTCAATTTCAGGGCCGCAGGCGTCGTACAATAGAACGGACCTCTTTTGTTCGATATAAACCAGATTTTATTAGAAAACCCGAAGCTGTATCGACGTTTTACTCACAAATCGACACTTCAATAAAACTTTAAGTTGCGTAACTTTAAAACTAGCTTTACTGGCTTTTAAGGAACTTAAATTGTCTGCAGTATTTTTAGGAACCGTCTTTTTGTTCTTTGTTTATTTGCATACTTGATAGACACTTTTTGGACCGTTTTCGATGAATCCATTACTGCAATGACCAGAGCTCAAAATATGAATATTTTACTATAGAAATAAATATAAAACAAATATTTTATTAAGCTCTATGGCTTGATAATAACATTCAATAACAAAACTTCATTTGACCTTTAACGTTTTACTGGTATTTAAGATATGGCCAATAATTACAGCTTTTATAGTAAAAAATGTTTTTTCCTTTGACCTTTCGAATAGTAGGTAATGTTATTTTAATGACTAATAAACGTGTATAAGTGTATAACTATTATATGATTATTGTTTGAATATATGAAAAGAACATGGTATAAGTTAACAATATAGAAATCCGGATTTGATATAAAAAACTTGAGTTAGATGTCCGCTCATGTGCTACCGGGAGATGCTTTGCATCTTGCAGGGGTGATGGACGAGGCCATCTCGCCCGGCACCCGCTAAGACCCACTCAAAATTTGAATTTCAATCTTTGAGTCCAAAAGTACAATTGTAGCATCTTTAGTGTTGCAAATGTTCATGAGCGACGCATTTTCCATCACAGGGCTGTCAGCCTGTCTGTACTCAAGCAATTAAAAAAACACTTAAAATCTTCGTGGGCATTAAGGCAATGATAGCCTACATACAACAAGGTAGATAGCTAGGTTATCACTACTGAGTAGACTGCGGATAATCACTGCCGGTAGGAAGGCTAGCGAGTCCTCACACTTCCTCACCATAATCCTCTTACGATGATAAGTGGATTTCTCCTCATCCAAAATCGTTTACAACTCTGTCAATGCTTACTTAATATATTCAGAATTGTAACTCCAGATAATTGCTTGATTACTAGAATAAACTATGAATTAACAGCTTGAACACTAAATTTATATAAAACTAGCTTTTTCCCGCGGCCTCGTTCGCGCTAATATTATCCCAAAGCAGCCGTTCAGTTTTCGGAAATAGAAGTAAGCGTTCCAGTATGTGCTGTTCCAGAATATCTATCTTATCAACCCATAATCAACATTGCTGTTCGCTCGTGGACAGCCTAATGCCCGTGGAAGCAGGAAGTTGCTTTGGGAAAATCAACGATATGCCCACCACCGTTTTTCCAGGCGGCCTGTTGGGTTTCGTACATTTGTCATCTTGATTTATAGGTTTCCTGATGACGGTTTTCTTCATCATTATAACGTGGCCATTGAAACCCACGAAATATAAGAATGAAATGGATATTGGATGGATATCATTGAATTCATTATAAATAAATCTATACGAAAATCTTAGTGTAAGTTAGATATTTTCTTTAGATTAGAGGCCTCTCTTCTTTTTTCTGAACTATTATGTACCTACTTATGCATTATATGTATGTACATAATTTCCATTACGAAGATGAAGGTAAAGTAAGTATCTACTTTTTATCTCAGGAAACTTTCGGCCTGATACGGATAGAAAACTCAAATACAGTACAATAAACACGTTCTAAAAAGATATAACCACCCAACAGTAAAACCTGTGTGTAAACTGGAACAGTAGTAAAACTGCAATTATTTTTAAAAGAATTTCAAGTGTTTTCTTCGCGGATATGGGTGTTGTAATTGTCAGTAATTTGAGTGAACGAGTTTACGACTTAATTTGAACTCGTAATCAGTTTAACGGAGCGCTGCTTCGCCGCCGGCCCCCGCCACCCGCCACCCGCCGCACTCAAAGAAGATTACCCCGCGAAAACAAATGAGTGACACATAAATCTCCCGATCCAGAATTACATAGGGAAGTAACGTTTTTATCTTTACTGCCTCTTAACTCATTTTGGTAGTGTTGTCATATTAAAATCATTTTCAGCTATATTGGTAGTATAATGGAAGTATTCCAGTACCTCAATATGTAACTCAAATGTTCGGACCTAACCTGGTATAAAGTTACAGATATAGCTCGTTTCATGCAGATCTGGCAGTGCGTGTAATGCGTCATTGTTGATATAATAAGATGCATTCGACCATAGTCACACACACTTCACACTGAAGTAAAATTTGTGGAAACTTATTAAATAAAGGAAAAATTCATCTTTATATATACAGTTGTTAAACAATATTTTTTTGGTGTCAAGGTCTTGTAAAAAAAAGTTCTCAGTGACCATTCTTTCATCATGTATCTTGTAATCCACTCTGCACGTGTTCTTGTAGTGATGCTAAAGTCGATTGTTTTGCGATCTGTCTGCCTTTGTTGCTTATGGTAGGTAGTAACTAGACGTCCAGATGGGGGGGTAAGCCGTGTTCCACGCGCGCTCACCACTCGTTACGCTTACGAGAGTTTGAAAGCGCCGGGAACAAGAGCAATGGAAGAGGCCGATAGGCCACCGCCTACCAGGACCCCGTAGCGTGGGGAGACTATGTACCCGTAGCCCTGGCATTATTAGGGCGAAAGAAGGAACACCCGAGGTGTTTTAGGGTATTGCTGCCCGTGGTGTGGCAATAACACTTCTTGCAGAAAGTGCTACTGCCACCACGACCTGGCGAATTCCGTATTCCCCCCCCCCCCCCCGCGCGCGGCTGATGATCTTTAATTAGATTTCCTTTCGTAAAAAAAGGTAGGAGGATCACGAGACGCAGTAATTGGAAGTGAGAGGGCATTGGCAAACTTGCACGTGAATTATAATAATATTATCATCATCGTCCAAGCATAAAGCCCCAATTTCATTGGGAGCATTCATTTCGAAGTCTGAGAGCTGTTTTCTTACATTTGGCGCGATCTTCCGTAGCACTTGTTTTATATAGATATTAATATACACCGATAAATGTTCTACTGCTGACCTTATTTGACCTGCAAAAATTCGAGAAAATCTGCAAGCAACGCAATGCAGTTTTCATAAAACTGAACTGAATTCATAATTATTTCATAGTTAATTTTATAGCGTAAAGGCCGTAAATAGCCTCAGCTTATGGACATTTTATACAAGCAGGCATTTTATAAAATACACTGTAATTTTGTACCTTTATAATGTACGATATTTCAATGATTTTTCATTCAAATGAGCAGACTACCGCACATTGTACATTGCACTAAGGACCGATTTTTCCATCATTCGATAAAAGTTATCCGTCGAATAAATACTAATCTAACAGAATTTAAAAATGGAACAGCTCAACTATTTTATTCGCGTACCTAACTGTAATTTTAAATTTAATTATTTTGTATTTTAATCGATGCATAACTTAACGATTGAAAAATCGGTCATAGTTACATTGTGATAAAAAATACACATAACATATACATAATATTTAGTCCAGCTCAATTAAAAATGTAAAGAAATTTATTAAGACTTTATTACTTAAATAATAGATTTAAATAAAGTCTAGTCCATTTACTTAGACTATATTATTACATCAATTTTTCTCAAAGACCTGAATGTAATTTCTTTGGAGAAATATGTTAGAACGCGATACGTTTATTATTCAGTGATTTACAAAAACAAACATTAAACTACTCTTCTCGGTAAGATTAACGTAGAACAACAAAGGCGTATTAAAATTTCATTGTTGAGATCCCAGTTGAAGTTTTAACCTAATTAGGATGTGCATGCACCACGGAACAAAAACTACTAATCCAACCACTCCATGGATGAACACGAAAGGGATTCTACTATGCCTACTCATTATACGACGAGTTGAGAACATTTGACCTATGTATTATATACTATCATACATCAATTTAAGATTCTTTTTTAGGGCTGATTTTTCAATAGTCAGATAAGTTGTTTAATAACTTTCAAAGGAATAAAGTTATTGGATTTTTTATGTGTCCAATATCCATAGATGGCTATGGATTTTTCAATTCATATTTCAATTTATATTATATATTCAGACATGCGATCATTTGATTGGTTGAGACAATGCTAACTTCAGGGAGGTAAAACAACGACTGGATGGCTACCACCCCTGGTCTAGTCTATATCGCCATAGCAACCTTGAGTTGTGTTTCGGCATTAGTGACCAGGTTCCAGTCTCCCTTAAGAGTGCAGCAGCGCATTTGTAGCACCTTTGGTGTTGCAAATGTTCATAGGCGATGGGAACCGCTTTCCATCAAGTGGGCCATCTGCCTGTCTACTGAACTCCTGCAATAAAAAATAATTAAACACTCGTTAGAGCAGGATAGACTATTTCTATAACCATCAATCGCCAAATACGATGAAAATGACAACGTCAGTCAGGGTCTCCAGACTGGGAATTTTTAGCGCGATTTTGGCAAATGATTTTTATTTACAGAATTGAATAAGTTCAAACAATTTTAGCACGAGAAATCAAGGAATCACTTCATCTGCCTAGCCTTATTACTTGCTTTTGTGTTTGATTTTGTCTAAGATCAATTAAATATCAATTTACAATATCGTAATATCAGTCTACCTTCAAAACAGTGATAATACGCGAATGAAATAGAGAACTCAGTTAAGATAGGTGTTGGAATATCTAAAAAAGGGGGTTTGATGTGCTTAGTATAGACTGGTAAACAAGTGCCTTTTGGACCAACTTTTTTCAGCAGTCTCCGAAAATTATAAATGAGGTGTCATTCGATTCGGAATGGCATTTAGATGATTTTTGAAAAAAATGAAGTTCCGCTTGCAAAAATTGTAAAAGTTATTAACAATTAACTTAAAAAAAGGGGGTGTTAGTTTTTTGCAAATATCTCAAAAAGTAATAAAGATTTTTCAAATTTGAAAAAAGATTTGAAAAGAGGAGGAAATTTCCTAAAAAAAGTCGAAATCGAAAGTTGAAAAACGAAAATTATTAATAAAAAAATGAATAATAAACATTTTCTAATTTTTCCAACGGGGTTCTATTCTAAAGCCTTTCAAGAATTGCTCCAAGAAAGGAAAAAAATCTTAAATTTATAGTTTAACAATTATCACACTTGCAATGTTCATGTTCAAGCAAAAAAATGTTATTAATTAACTGTTGAATAACTAAATGAAAAATTGTTGTAAAAAAATTTTTCAAGTAGATTATTGTTCATTCATCTATTCAGTTAGTGCCTGAATTTTTTAAATTTTTTATTGTCATATTTAGTATGTTTAAATAATATTTATTCATTAAAGGGCCTATGTGGGTGTGGCTTGCGTAAGCCAGAGTACCCGTTTTCAGCCGTATTTTCATCCCTCTGGGAAAATTATAATTATTGATCTTACAGTTTCGGGAGTCGAGAGACTTTTTTTTAGGAAATTTCCTCCTCTTTTTTCAAATTTGAAAAATCTTTATTATTTTTTGAGATATTTGCAAAAACTAAACCCCCCTTTTTTTTAGTTAATTGTTAATAACTTTTACAATTTTTGCAAGCGGAACTTCATTTTTTTCAAAAATCACCTAGATACCATTCCGAATCGAATGACACCTCATTTATAATTTTCGGAGACTGCTGAAAAAGTTGGTCCAAAAGGCACTTGTTTACCAGTCTAGTAAGGCGTTGGCTACTAATAATATTTTTTAAATATAGAACATAGATGTTCTTATATTTTTTGTAAATTTTATTTTTTTATACGCATTCAACTGTATGACCGATCATCGTCGAGTACAGACGCAGGCTCAATATATGTCAATATTTTTTCTTCTACGTGAAATCGT
The DNA here is from genome assembly GCA_012273795.1 of Dendrolimus punctatus. Taxonomy (NCBI): domain Eukaryota; kingdom Metazoa; phylum Arthropoda; class Insecta; order Lepidoptera; family Lasiocampidae; genus Dendrolimus; species Dendrolimus punctatus. Next base: position 1,665,544 of record CM022541.1, read on the forward strand.
CTTGTATATTCGCAGTGCATTTCTAATTATTATAATATTCACCGTGATTTAACAAAATAATATTTAAATAAGTGTTTTACAGTTGATCCTTAAGTAGTTCATTCATATTAAACTTTACATATTGTTAAACAGGACAGTTGTATCTATTCTATATTGGTTAATGTTATAGGTACTTGAGATGAACAACAGAGAAGACTCGTCCGCGTACGATCGCTGCATAATGTATGCGCACTTTGCTAACGACTAGACGGATGTGTTTAAATTTTAAGTGCTTTGGTAATCAGTATGATTTTATATGGATTTAGTTTAATTTAGTAATAATAAGTTCGCTATTCAGCGCCGCCATATTTTTTTTAATAGAGCCTTTTGCATATATGTATACCTTTTTCTTAATTATTGTAACTTTAGTAGTTTAAAAAAAAAAAAACTATTTTATACATCAAAGACTAGAGATGAATATAGGATCTTTGATGCCGTAAAATACACTAGTTCTTGCTGCATACGGAATCAAAATGTAGGCACGTCGTATGGCAAGCATTGGCTCAAACAAAAAGTTTTATGTACGCCTCGTGTAAGTGACATTACGTGCAACTTTAATATTAATCAAAACTCAAGAACAAAGTAAAGAGATAAATGGATGAAAGGGACGTATTCAAATAGGTAAACGTTAAGAAAATGGGCAACATTTATTCTATTAATTTTTTACCTTCGTAAATAGCTGTTTCATCACTAGCTATTTATTACATTTCTATAATATTAATTTTATGCTTGTTATATCTACATTTAATGTAAATAGAATAAAATTAAATATGCCAGTTTTCATCTTCAAATAATACATTAACAACCGTCAACCTCTCAACCTATGAAAGTTCTAAAACAGTAGTCTAACTACAAAGTCTACTTACACTTACTAAATACTTAATATAGCACTGTCTCGACGTCTCTAAATATCTAGTCACAGTCTGAAATGCATACGTGCATTGGTGAATGAATCCCTATTCGCTATTGAAACACAACGCGACTCGTGATACCACGATCCCATCATATCATTATATCATTCCCAGTCTATCTGAACTGGAGTAAAACTAGAGAATAGGATGCTCGCCCATGAAGCGTGTGTAAAGCGGATTTACATGTCCGTAATCTCCAAGTATTAAGTGATCTTAACATAAACACATGTCAGAAAGTTACATAGAGTATGTAACGAGATTTCCACAGAAATAGTATAAAAATACTATAAAATATAAGAACATAAGATTATCTTTCACTATGTCAGACTTTCACAAACTCAGTTTAGGTTTAGAGAAATGAAAACACAATCGTTGTTTACTTGTTTCGGATTGATTTCTAAAATTTTCTATTTTAACATGAACTTTTTAAAAGTTTAGCAATCGCTCCCAGTGGTTTTTGAAAAAATAACTACGATGTATAAAGTAGTACATACAGTACAGTACGAAAAGGTTCGCCACTTTTTAAAATGGATTCGTTTAATATTCTGGAGCACATGTTAATGTAATGTGTGAATTCAACAAAAAATATGATTAGCAATAAAGTTTAACATAACTTAGATCAAAGTTGTTTAATTTTCTATCTTGTCTAAAAAGATTGTTTAGAGATGTAAACCCTTTATTGGGTCTAATATTTATGATAAGCGTAGTGATTATATCCACTTTGTTTCTGATGGTTAAAAACTGATGGGAAGCTAAATATTTGACATTTGCAATTTTCTTTTTTCGCGTTTATTTTATAAACGTAACATTTATTCAAATGTTGGTGGTACTATTTAATGTCCTCGTGCAAGCAAAGTCGACTTTAAGGTGAAAAAACTTTTCATACCGCGACTGTACATTGAAAATGTTTTTTTTCAATCCCCATTTAAATATGTTGGCGCCATCCCTTATCTCAACTTATTTCGCGATTTCACTATACGATTGTGTACTTTTATGTATGTATATTATCTAGCCATTTATATTAAACTAGCTGACCCGGCGAACTTGGTACCGCCATATTTTTTGAATTCCTAAAAGACTATGTTTCATGACACATACAAATCACCATAATCGGTCCAGGTGTATAGGAGGATTCTAGAACCCGATGTCAACGCCACCTACCGGTTCTAATTGCGAATCTAAACCATTTGGGAACCTACTCAAACACACAAAAACAAAATCGCTCCCGGTGATTAGGAGGCTTCTAGAACCCGATCTCAGCGCCACGTACCGGTTCCAACGGTCTAACAAGTATCCTATCTTTCAAGTTGGATCAAACTGCACACGGTGTGCAAATTTGATTGAAATCGGTTCAGTAGTTTGGAGTTTATTGGCAACATCATCGTGACACAAAATTTATATATATATAAGATTACATTTATACGAAAATCCATTCACTAGTCGTTTTATAAAAAAATGACTGGCATACACAGTCGGACAGTTTTGTCTTTCCAAACTAGCTGCGGAAACCTAAATAGCATTAAATGTAAACACGTCCAGTGCAAGGAATTTTACATATAGTGAATTGAGATGTTTTGCCCTGTAACTTTGACCTCGTAGTAACCTTATCTGACAGAAGAAACTCTATACGAGTGTCTCGACATTGTAGTATGCTTGAATTTTGTTAAAATTCGAGAGAGTTCTTGAAACTTTTCGCGTTAAACATGAATTTCGTTTAACCTTGACAAGATTTATCCTAAAAGATTTAAAATAATTTAGACTAAAGTCTGAATAAGTTTTTATCTAGAATTAGATTTTAGCCTCAGCTTCCTTAGTTCGGCTTAACGAGGAACGGAAAAGGAAGGTCAAAATTAAATGTCTATTATGTTGTTTCAGATTGTTGGTCCATGAGGCTGAGGGCGTCCTACACTACGTTTGCCAAGACGCGGTCTACGCTCCAGATCGACGATTTGCGCGAAGTCACTAGTGGAGACTGGATGAGGACAGTGGAAGACGAGAATAGGTGGCACAAACTTCGGGAGGCCCACGTCCAGCAGTGGACAACGGTTGGCTGAAAATGACGAAATTGTTTCAACGTCGGCTGTATTCTGTGTGTATCTACTTACGCACGGTCTAAGGTTCAGTAGTAGGGACTTTTTCTATTTGGCTACGAAAGAAATACGATACGATACGAAAGAAAAGATATTTGATAATAATAATCTAAAATATCCCATATTACAAAAACTCTCCCACGTGGTTTAGGTTACACAATTTTGTTTGACAGTGTTATTTATGACTTATATCAAATGTTACACCAACCATTGATTAAATAAATATAAAACTAATTAAAATTAGTCATTAAATTCATATTCAAAATTAAGTTTTTATTTAAATTAAGTTTCACTGGCGAACACTTTTTGAAGGTCATAAATGTAAGATTAAATTTAGTCTCCGTACTTCCTATTCCAGCTTTTAGTAGCGGAAACGAATGTTCCCCGTAAGATTCTGGGTCCAACAAAAAGAGAGGATGATAGCTGGAGGGTCCGAAGGAATCGCGAAATTGAGAATCTCCAAGCTGAGCCTAACATAATAGGAGAAATAAAAGGTCACCGCCTGCGCTGGCTCGGTCACGTAGAACGGATTGGAGATGATCGCAGCGTGAGGAAAACATATTTGGGACGGCCGCTAAATATCGCTGGAAGGACAGAGTAGAGGCTGACCTGTGGAGCCAATAATTGGCTAGAAACCGCAGAGGACCGAGAAAAGTGGCATGCTCTCGTTTCGGGGCCAAGGCCCACTTTGGGTCGCTGAGCCAACGGAGTAAGTAAGTACTTCCTATTCTATGTAAACCCCGCGCAACGTGTCGCTGATTAAAGGAGAAGTTTTACTATTTATATACCTTTATTTACCTTTTTCAAGTTTACACTCACTTGGGCGCTGATTTTTTTCTTCTGTTAGAGACATTCCACCTACATTTTATAGAAAACAACAATATTTTAAACAAGAACGTTTTTCAGATTATACTTTCTAATTTAAATATTAAAATCGTAGTCTAGGCTTTTAAACAAACACAGTAATCTTATGAGAATAGTTATAAAGCCTTCAGATGCCGCGCAGTTGCAGACACCGCAATCCTTAACTGAAGTACAGCAAGTGCCTCCGTGGCCATGAATATTAACTCGCATGAATATTCCGACGATGTTTGCGCATTTCTTGCATGTTGACAATAGGCTTGTGGGCTGCCTTTGTGATATCTCCTCATAAATACATATTTATTCATACATATCAGCTATATTCTGTTATTTTTATGGAGAATTTATTTCACTTTAATAGTTTTATGAAAAGAATAATGTATAAAAAAATTCACAAAAATAAAACCAACTTCAAATTAAAAAGCAAAACTAAGATATTTAACCGACTTCTTTCAAGAAAAGTAAAAAATTAAATAAACAACAACAAATTCGCAAAATATAGTTTTTATGTTTTTCTTCGCACCGACTTCAAGATGTTGTAGATGGAAGTCGGTTAAATACTTATATTTTTTAATTTTTAGTTGTGCAAATATTTGAATAGCTTCAGAAATAATACATTGGGCACCTGTAGACATTGTAGTAGGTACGCGTATACAAGGTTGCTATCTCACTTTTCTGTGTAGTGGTTCGTCAATAAGGCTTGCTTTCGATTTCCCTGGGATCAATTCATCACATTTTAACTTGTTCAGCATGGAATCACCTCGGGAGTATAGACTTACGAATAAATAAATAAAATCGCTCTACATTTGATGAAGATATCGTGTAACAGAGAATTCGGTTAACAATTTTCGAGGGGTTCCTCCTGATTTCACCGGAATCCAGTCATGGGATCCTGACATGGCGACGATTCGGGAATATACCCTTTCGAGTAAAAGAATGATGAAAATGTTGAAAACCGGTTCACAATTGACGGAGAAATCGAGTAACGAACATACAAAAAAATATACAGACGAATTTAGAACCTCCTTTTTGAAGTCGATCAAACCTGCATTCTAAATAAAGATTTAAAGCAACATAAAAACAATATTTGGATTTCAAAAATGTCTAGCCTATTTGTGCCAAAAATGTATAAACACCCTTAGGCCAGATCGAACACCAACCACAATAAATACATCAGAGACCCCTCTATGGCGAAAGCTTAAACAACAAATACTGATGAAGGCGGCGGGCAATTTTTTATCACGACTAATATTAAGTCAGTCAACAATAAATCATAGAGAACTCAAAGCTATATCGATGAAAAGTACTAATAAAATATAACACGGATAAATTATGGAAATATTGGGCCTGTGAACATTGTATAGCGTCGTAAATATTCAGATTTTCAATAGGTACAACAATAAATAGGTAAGTCCTAAAACCGTAATACAGGATATTTCGTATGTCGCCTGCGTAATAAATCCCACTTTATGGGCAGTTACACGCTTGTTATCCTCCAAATATAAGCAACGCTGTTGTATAATAAAAGACAAATAAAAAGTAAGCGAAAATGTTATCTGTTCTCTTACTGCTCTATTTGTCGCATTTGAAGAAAATCTACTGATTCATTGTGTTTTAAAATACCTAACTATTGAAATAGGCCATAGGTATCTATGATGGAGCTCAGTGCAATTGACAAATGTTCACTATTCTCATTATTTGACTAGGAAACTATAATTATATAACGTGACAGAAAGGGAAGCCAGACAGACTGGCGCCGTAACGCGTTACGTAACGAAGCGGTTTAGCCTCCCATAAGAAGCTATCACTTCAAAAAACTTTCAGGGATTACTCAAATAAGTTGTTCAAAGTATTCTTGTTGATAGTTTTTATAAGCTCTGTAACTTCGATTTTATGGAAAAAATGTGTGTGTGCAGTTAAAACGCATAAGAAGTGAAACAAAATATGAGAAGGGGTGGGAAGGATTCTAAATTTCGTGACGTCACATTTCGTATATAATATTATATCGTTATAATATATTTAAGCTTCAAAACACGAAACTTGAAGTATTAACGAATATATCGAAACATTGCCAACTCTATCTCTATGAACAGTGTTTAAATGATTAAATATAATGTATTCTATCTCATTCTCTCGCAGGATAGTGTTATAGATTTATATATTTATCTCTTTTCTTAGTGTCGCTCGTTTCATCGAGTTTCAAATCGCAAGTCTAAGGAAGTTTCACTGCTAAAAACCTTTTTGTAGTTTAAATGGTTAAATACAACTTTCTTGATTTCTAAAGCAAATATCTCATTAACTATTAAATTAACGTGGATAAAAAAGATTTCTCAAGATTTGAGTCAATTGAAAAAAAAATGCTTTAAATCACACATGCGATTACGATTTACCTCAACCATTGTGTAGCCGCGTAATAAAATAAATTTGAAAAAAGCCCCGCGGTTCTCATTTCAAGTTTAGGTTTGTATGTTATCGCTAAAGGTATGTTTCCATCAAGTACCCAGAATTACACGTATGAAACGTCGAAAGCCTTAACCTAAGCCTAAAACTACGATCTAGAATCTAGATCTTACTTTTAGTGCTAACTAGCTGCGCCCCGCGGTTTCTCCCGCGTGATTGAAAATCGTTATAACTCCAAAATAAAATATTTTTTCTAAAATAAAAGTAGCCAAAGTTACTCATTATTACATCAGCTACCTGCCAATAAAAGTCCCGTCAAAATCGGTCCAGCCATTACAGAAATTAGCCGACAGACAAACAGACAGACAGACAAAAATTATAAAAATGTTATTTTGGTGTATGTACCGTATATATATTCATATGCATGTAGTAAAAAGCGATTATTTCAATATTACAAACACACACTCCAATTTTATTTATATGTATAGATGTAAAGTTAGTATCAAATTATTATATCTCAAATTCTGTCTGGAATCTAGATTCTAGACAAAATTTGAAATATAATAGTTTAATGCTAACTTTATCTTATTCACACAAGATGAACTAGTCTTCTCAAATTCTGTTCCCTTTCATATCAACGAGCTGTCATGTATCAAAAAGCTGTGTTTGAGTCCCAAGCTTATCTAATCTAAGCTAAAAGTCAGCTCACAAAGACGGCTCATCAGAGAAGAAGGCAACCACGTTAAATACTGAAGAAATGTTTACAATTTGATGAAACTTATATTATGTTATAATAATATTATCCGGCAGGCAAACACACACATTGTATATCCTCAAACTAAGCAAGTTACATTTGTGTTATGAGAAATATATAACAGACCATTTCGTGGCTGATCCCAGACACCTAGACTATAATAAAAAGTGAAAAATCATTTCGAAATTTACCATGCCAGTAATGGAACCCGGAACCTTTGCGTTCCAGTAACCATAGTTTAGCCCGCTGAACTACAGATTCCGTTAAAATAAAATAAAAAAATGCTTATGGGTACCTATGATATTGTTGTATTTAATGGGTTACATTTTGTAGTATTTATGTATATTGTTAAGAGCTACACAGGACTTCTAACTACTATAGAGTTATTAGAACTGTACAAACACGTATAATACAGGCACAAATATGGACACATCCAGTACAAACTGCACGCGCATTTAATAACACGCGCAAAGCTCGACCCTATATCGCTCATCGAATCTACGTCTTACTTGTATCTTAATCATCGCTTGACCCCTCCGTTCTGGCATTGTTTTATACTAAACTGTACAATAAAACTAAGGACCACGTTCATTGAGTTAATCTGCACACCTGGTAATAATAACAAGGATTAGTTTGACACTAATGATGGCCATAAAACAAGTATTAAAACAATAGGATGTTTTTCTTAATTACAATTTCTAAACACAAAGTAAACAAAAGAACTCCTAAATGCGGAAAAGGTAATAAACTGCGTTTTGTCCGGCAGGTGTGCGCATTTCTTTGACGGCATGTAACACTATAAATGAGCATCTAAATGTAATATATGCGCCACCTATATGACTAGATAAGCTAAAAATGTCCTATAAGTTAAGTTCCTTACATAAGGTCGCTCTAAGGAATAAGATTGTTTTACCTAGAATATTGTAACTAGTGTTGTGGTATATCAGGAAATGTAGTGATTGGTGACATATCCAAACGATAAATCTAATGTCAATGCATCCACTTAATTCGCGCTCTAACAAATACAGTGAAAAGTTATGTATGATATTTTCGTTCTGCTTAAATTTGTAACTGGTGTGCTATAAAAAAGGAGTAAAGTATAGAAGTTATTAATCAAATATCTTTTTCATACGCAACAATTGGTAACTAGAAATTTGCTTCTTTGTGTGTTATTTTAATGGTGATAATAAACATAACAATGGATAATTCAGACGTCTATTTCTTTCAATAATTATCACTCCACAAAGAACCAAGTTGGACATAGAAAAGATTATTCTATTATAATAACAATCCATAACAAAATAGATTTAGACTAATGAGACCACAACACCTAGCATGTGTTTGTTATTTTGTTGGGCAACAAAATATTACCTATTTATCTAAAATGTAAACTATAGAACTATTCTAATAGGACTTAAACGTTGTCATTATTAATTGAAACATTTTTTTGTTATTTCCAACGTGATATCGTCGATTATATTTTCCATTCTTTATTGTATTTTAATATTCAGTAGATGCTCCTTGTTTCCTTCGAGTTCAATTCTTAACTATTGGATATTTTCTCTCTGAATGCACAACGGTGCGATAAGTAACAAGGTAGACTTAAGAATAGCTGACTGAAATATTTACTGGGGCGTTTGTTCTCCTAAACAAACACGGATGTTCATCGGCGGAATTGTTAAACACAATAACAAATATACAGAGCGACTTAAAAAATAACTATACTGTTTTAAGTATTTTGAAGTTTTCAGAGGATGCTTGAAGGGCGATCCTTTGCTCCGAAAAATAAATATTTTTACCTAGATTTACATTTATATTAAATTAGCTTCTGCCCGCGAATTCGTTCGCGTGGAATAGTTTAAAAAAAGTAATTTAAAAAATTCCCGCGATTTTGAAACATTCTTCATTGGTGCTCCGCTCCTATTGCTCTTAGCGTAATGGTATATAGCCTATAACCTTCCTCAATAAATGGGCTATCTAACACTGTTTTTTTTTTCAAATCAGACCAGTAGTTCTTGATAGTAACGCGTTCAAGTAAGCAAACAAAGAAACAAACTTATCAGCTATATATATATATATATATATATACTGGCTCACCGACACCACACCCTGTCAAAATCTCCGCTTCTATTATGTTACGTTGCAGAAAAATTACTTTCAGTCTGTAATAAGCCGTTTAATGCAAGCTTTTTAACTATCCCACGGGAACTCTTTAATTTTTCGGGATCAAAAGTATTCTATATGTTAACCAGGGATATAAGCTACCACCATAGAAAAATTCGTTTCGGAGATTAGCCGGTACAAACAGACATCTAATCTCACTAAATTAGTTCTATTTGACTTCTTACAGCCCCATGATTCGGTTTTTAGCATTTTTTCATTGTAAAGAAATGTGACCTCTACAATTTTATTATATAATATAAATATAATATCAGCCCATAAATGTCCCACTGCTGGGCTCGGGCCTGCCATTACAGAGTAAATTTAATTATATGTATAGATAATCTAACTCGTTAGAATTATGACGTCACTGCATACCAAAATCATGAAGGCTGCGACATTTTTGAATTGAAACTTTTTAGCTATGGGAGTGAATTGTTCGATGGGAACAAAAAACCTACGCCGTGAATTTAGTAATTAAAACACTATGCTCATACAGATCGAGTTGGAAATGTTTTGAAGTTCTTAAATAAAATTGAAACTAGAGCATTATTTTCCTATTTTAGCTATCATCAGCCTCTCGTCTAATTGGTTCAAATTGAAAACATGGAATCTGAATAATATGCGTTATAATAATAATCTTAAAAATTTATGTTAAATTGAGGTTGGTAAAAATATTATAAAAATAACAAACCTTATAATTATCCTAATACTCGTGATACTCTATATGTATCTCATTCTCTCGTAGGCTGCTTTTCTCAATTTTAACTTCTACCGTGTGTTGGCGCCATTAACACCGCGAAATTAAAAAAAAAAAATTAAGTAAATCCTCCCATTGTCCTCTCCCTTTCTTCCCTATCCACAACACCACACGCGTGAACGAGACGGACAATGCGAGGAAACTATCTATGGCGCTGCGCTTCCGCCTTTTGTCAAGTTCAGTATTGCTGTGCAACTGCTAGTGTATACATTAACGTGACCAAAAGAATACAAGTTAAAAGAAGAGAACCAGCCACCCCAGCAAGCAAAGTGAGTGTTCCTTTTTTTCTCCTTCATCTCTCCTATAACGCATCACCACCGTGTGTAAAATTTAATGATGATAAAAGCGTCTCTAGTGGTTTTACGCAATATTATAATAGATGTTCTATACAATACCTTCCCACTTAGATCTGCTAGGTGTTGTCGTCGAAGGCGCTGATGAAGCCTATCCTCTATAAAAGGCTAAAGGAGACTATATAAATGGTGCTATTCTGATTCTGGTAATTAAACGAACACTAGGATAGTTTTATTGCATATTAGACATTTGCCATGAATTACACCTCATGTTGGCAACACCAACAAACAATTGATTTTTGACTTTGTCACATAGAAAATTTTCCTACGATGGTGCAAATTTAAAATATTAATAAAATATCTATTGAAGTACAATTTTACCCTTCCTTATTAGTTTTGATTTAATCACCTCTCCATTATTTACCGTACCCGTACCGTTAACGTTTTTGGACAACAGGGTATGAATTATTTCTATCTCTAAAAAAAAATATAAAGGGCGATTTGATTTGCCGATTTTGGAGGACCGACCTGACGCCGACCGACCGGCCATCTCATCAGCTTTTCTCGCGCTGCGATCCTCTCCCATTCTTTCTACGTAACCGAGCCAGCGGAGATGCTGAGCTTTTATTTCTCCTAATATATTGAGCTCGTCACAAGATTCTTAATTGTTATACATTGCTTTGCCCGCAGCATGTGTAAGGTTTCAAAACCTGAGCGGCAGTGTAGACCGAATAGAGAAACTTAAAATGTTGGCATTGGCTTAAAGCCAAATCGATTTGTAACTGCTGCACAAAAAGCCATAAAAATTGGACGTGCATATATGATAACGCCAGACAAATAGCTGCATTCGTCATATACCGCTTTCATGATAACATTGAAAAGTATTGAGCCTCCACTCACAGTACACAACATTGCCTGACAAACGCATATTACACAAGTTATTATTATCCCTCTGCGATATGACGTGAAGGAATAGCATAATAACATTTTAAAATTTTATTGTGGTCCAAAAGCGGCGGCTTTAGGCCCCTTGATCATATTAATGGTGTAATGAAATCGCGAATAAAGTAATAATCACGAGTGGCCACATTCATATGACTAAGGAATGATTATGTAAGGTATGATATTTATGTAGACGCCAGTGGTATTGTAAGACAGGTTTCGAAAAGTTACAACAATTTCTCTAAATTCTTTTTTTTATTTACGGAAGATATTGCCTACCAATATTACTTCTCCCTCTCTGTGGTGAAAAATTAGTAGTAACTTGCAAAATATGAAAAAAAAAACATATTTGAAATAGGCTGAGAAGTTTTTGAGGTGGGTGTTTTTTAGCATTTTTTCATTGTAAAGAAATGTGACCTCTACAATTTTATTATATAATATAAATATAATATCAGCCCATAAATGTCCCACTGCTGGGCTCGGGCCTGCCATTACAGAGTAAATTTAATTATATGTATAGATAATCTAACTCGTTAGAATTATGACGTCACTGCATACCAAAATCATGAAGGCTGCGACATTTTTGAATTGAAACTTTTTAGCTATGGGAGTGAATTGTTCGATGGGAACAAAAAACCTACGCCTTGAATTTAGTAATTAAAACACTATGCTCATACAGATCGAGTTGGAAATGTTTTGAAGTTCTTAAATAAAATTGAAACTAGAGCATTATTTTCCTATTTTAGCTATCATCAGCCTCTCGTCTAATTGGTTCAAATTGAAAACATGGAATCTGAATAATATGCGTTATAATAATAATCTTAAATAATTATGTTAAATTGAGGTTGGTAAAAATATTATAAAAATAACAAACCTTATAATTATCCTAATACTCGTGATACTCTATATGTATCTCATTCTCTCGTAGGCTGCTTTTCTCAATTTTAACTTCTACCGTGTGTTGGCGCCATTAACACCGCGAAATTAAAAAAAAAAAAATTAAGTAAATCCTCCCATTGTCCTCTCCCTTTCTTCCCTATCCACAACACCACACGCGTGAACGAGACGGACAATGCGAGGAAACTATCTATGGCGCTGCGCTTCCGCCTTTTGTCAAGTTCAGTATTGCTGTGCAACTGCTAGTGTATACATTAACGTGACCAAAAGAATACAAGTTAAAAGAAGAGAACCAGCCACCCCAGCAAGCAAAGTGAGTGTTCCTTTTTTTCTCCTTCATCTCTCCTATAACGCATCACCACCGTGTGTAAAATTTAATGATGATAAAAGCGTCTCTAGTGGTTTTACGCAATATTATAATAGATGTTCTATACAATACCTTCCCACTTAGATCTGCTAGGTGTTGTCGTCGAAGGCGCTGATGAAGCCTATCCTCTATAAAAGGCTAAAGGAGACTATATAAATGGTGCTATTCTGATTCTGGTAATTAAACGAACACTAGGATAGTTTTATTGCATATTAGACATTTGCCATGAATTACACCTCATGTTGGCAACACCAACAAACAATTGATTTTTGACTTTGTCACATAGAAAATTTTCCTACGATGGTGCAAATTTAAAATATTAATAAAATATCTATTGAAGTACAATTTTACCCTTCCTTATTAGTTTTGATTTAATCACCTCTCCATTATTTACCGTACCCGTACCGTTAACGTTTTTGGACAACAGGGTATGAATTATTTCTATCTCTAAAAAAAAATATAAAGGGCGATTTGATTTGCCGATTTTGGAGGACCGACCTGACGCCGACCGACCGGCCATCTCATCAGCTTTTCTCGCGCTGCGATCCTCTCCCATTCTTTCTACGTAACCGAGCCAGCGGAGATGCTGAGCTTTTATTTCTCCTAATATATTGAGCTCGTCACAAGATTCTTAATTGTTATAATACATTGCTTTGCCCGCAGCATGTGTAAGGTTTCAAAACCTGAGCGGCAGTGTAGACCGAATAGAGAAACTTAAAATGTTGGCATTGGCTTAAAGCCAAATCGATTTGTAACTGCTGCACAAAAAGCCATAAAAATTGGACGTGCATATATGATAACGCCAGACAAATAGCTGCATTCGTCATATACCGCTTTCATGATAACATTGAAAAGTATTGAGCCTCCACTCACAGTACACAACATTGCCTGACAAACGCATATTACACAAGTTATTATTATCCCTCTGCGATATGACGTGAAGGAATAGCATAATAACATTTTAAAATTTTATTGTGGTCCAAAAGCGGCGGCTTTAGGCCCCTTGATCATATTAATGGTGTAATGAAATCGCGAATAAAGTAATAATCACGAGTGGCCACATTCATATGACTAAGGAATGATTATGTAAGGTATGATATTTATGTAGACGCCAGTGGTATTGTAAGACAGGTTTCGAAAAGTTACAACAATTTCTCTAAATTCTTTTTTTTATTTACGGAAGATATTGCCTACCAATATTACTTCTCCCTCTCTGTGGTGAAAAATTAGTAGTAACTTGCAAAATATGTGAAAAAAAACATATTTGAAATAGGCTGAGAAGTTTTTGAGGTGGGTGTTTTCGATAAAATTGTATTTTCGAGACTTCATAGTCTAATGACAAAAACAGAGGACGTTGATCACCTCTTCAGATCTCTTCACATTATACGTGGCTGACATTCACCTTGATCGATTTTGAATATAAAACTCCAAAACTCAGGTATCATACTTAGCCTTACTCAATTTAACCCATAGATTAATACCCCCGTCTCATCAATAATCGTTAAATATTAAAAATGTGCTCTGGGTAAACGAGATTAACTCTGAGCCAATTGCTAGGTCAGGTAGGACGAAATAACTGGTAGCCTTGCCACATAATGAATAGCCTGGAACGTGGATAGAGTAACAATCTGTAGGATATAGCCGACGCTCAGTGTTTTTATAATATAAGGGTATCCTTTTTGAACAAGAAATATATGTTTTTGAATGAGAGTTGAATTTCAGCTTGTAGTACCGGATTATATGAAAAATAAATGTTAAAGGTTACTTTGTAAACGCGATTTTACATAAAAAGAAGTGACTTTTAGATATTTAGAAATAATAAGTATCACATTTTTCATGAAAGTTCGGTTTATATTTCTTCGTTCGTTTCATATGAGGCATGCAAGTGGGCAATATCTTTTTTTTCAATGTCTTTGAAAAATACAATTGACAAAACGGAATTAATTTTACAATTATTTTTATTAATGAATATGCTTTTTTGTATGCTAAAATTTACAGTTAACAAGACATTATGCGTTCTCATCGGCACTAGCGAATTTTTTGGGCGACGTTTGGAAGAATAAATATGGTTTGATAAGAACAGTGGTATATTAAGTAATTATTACTATATCGACTATACTATATATAGTATCTTGTAATGAATAAATACATACAATACATTGAAATGTACAATCATAAGTAGATATAATGTTAAATATCTACGAAATAAATGAAATAATTAGTATTTATATCACTTATAAGCGAGATTAAGAATACTAAAATTTACAAAATCGAAAAATTAGTGTCCGTAAAATATAAACTATTTATATACTAGACTGGGTCATAAAAAACGATGATTTTTATTTATTTTTTATATATGGAAAATATTGTTTGGTTAAAGTTATTCAAGGTTAAGGTTGAAGCAATTTCCTTTAGGATATTGCAAATAACTTGTGAAGGAGTCCATTTAGCCAAAAACGTTAAGAGAATTTTTTTGTATAACGTTCGGTTTTTTTCCGGGTACTGACTTTTACTAGAATCACAAAATTCCAAAACTGATAGATCAAAATGTGCCAACGTTTAAGGCATGATTGTAAGGAAACGGTTTACTTGACCGAAAATTTATATTATACCTTTTTTTGTATGAAATTCAATTTCCTTCAAAAAATGTCTCAGAGACAATTTCTTTTAAGTCAATGGTTTGGGAGTTCTGAGACAAAAACCCGTTCAGTAAAAATAATTCTAAGTTTGCGATGACAGATATCTTAATATTAATATTAAGAATTCAGAATCTCTCAATAATCTTTTTTGACACCCCAAATTATATACATACATACATACATAACTTCACGCCAGGTCCCTTGCGGGGTAGGCACGAACAACAGAGCGCCATTTAGGCTTATTCTTACAAATGTTCGATATATATAAAAAGTCGATATGTTTGTGCCTAGTCTAGTCTATCTAGTATTCAGTATTTATTAATATTTCAGTGTTTTACTTATATTCTCAAGGGATTATAGATGTATACAATAAATACTTCATATTAATTAATTTGGTTTAGCCACCATGTATCCCGAATAAGCAGTTACTGAGGACAAAGATAGTAAATCAAATTTATTAAGTTCACTAGCTGTACACGGCAGACGTTGTCCTGCCTTTAAAAACTAAAAATCTAGAACCCGATTCCAATGCCAGCTACCGGGACCAAATGTTACTCTAAACTGTTCTCATATCCATTTGAACTAACGAAAATTTTCATCAAAATCAGGCCCACCGTTTAGGAGTATCGCGGCGCCACCTACTGGGTTAAATCGTTAATTTAAATAACGGGGCAAACTTGAACCCATACAACAACAAAAAACACCTAAATTCTGGTACTCGATTGCAGCGTCATCTGCCTGGTTCAAATTTGAATCTAAATCATTCTAGTAGAAAATTATTAAAATATTAATATCTTTATTAAAAATAGTGATTAATGGTAGAAGGGTGAAAATTTTTGGTTGTATGTATTTTTTAATGCCAATCATATTTTTTTAAAATTAGGATTGGGTCACCCTTATTCTATAGGGGTATGAAAAATAGATGTTGGCCGATTCTCAGACCTACCCGATATGCACACAAAATTTCATACAAATCGGTGCAGCCGTTTCGGAGGAGTTTAGTAACTAACACCGCGACACAAAAATTTTATATATCAGATACGTCAATGAAAGTTTTCGGTTATGTTTTAAAATTATCCGTTGAGTATTAAATTAAAGCACATGTTATATTTTCCATAGTTAAAATAAGGTAATTTCATAAACTAACATTATAGCTTCCGAATTCACTTTTGAGTCGACTTGAACTATAATAATCAAAGTTTGTCATGAATATTCTAGTCGGAAGTAAATCAAAACATCAAAGGCTCACACTTGTTCGTAGAGTCGTAGCTTAGTTACCTCGCAACTTAGGAAATTTAATGATACGTGTATGTATGCAAACAGCTTTATAAAGGGTCGTTTTCACACACACGTCACATTTTTTTACCTTCTAGGCATGTGGACTTCTTTTGTTTACTGTGTTTAAAGTGTGTGATCAGAAAAAAACAGCCCATTGTGTATTGTAGTCTTGTACGGCAGTCATTAGCCAGCCGGCCGAGCAGACATTTTGCATCCGTGCAGTATGAAGCAATGGCTCGATTAATAGACGAGGCAGTCGGGCGATAATCACAAGCGAAGCAAGACGTGTGTACATTCGGTAATCTATTTAGTGCCGGACTTTGTGCGTGTTATTGAATTGTGCATTAGGTACGTTTGGACTGGTTGTGTTCAGTTATATTTGTACCTGTGTTATATGTGTTAGTATAATTCTATACTCTATAATAATTCCAATGGGATTTTAATTCGAGTCCTGCAACTCGTAACAATATTACTTGTCATCAAATTTTATTGTAAAATGTGTGATATATCACGTTAATATTCCAACTAAAATTCATAATGAACACTCCAGTTATTAGAATTTAACTACAATGTAAACCAAGCCCTTGATTATAAAAGGAGCGAACACGCGATTGTAATAATCAACGACTTAAATCGCAGCTAACATTAGAAGGCAAAACAACCACTTCCCATTGTAAATGCGGTGAAGACAAAGGGTGGTTAGTTAACATTTTAATCTGGCGTGTTGGTAGCTCACTAATGGCCTAGCCGCACGGTGATATATAACACTGAAAGGGGCCGGATGCAAGCGGGCATTCTATTGCCCAAGCAGCGGAATGATCTACTACCTGGTGCATGCAACGGCTTGTGTCACAACACTACGTGTATTTCGTACAATGATTTTGTCGTCTTACAGCTGCTATTACTATGTATGATTTAAATACCTAACTGTAATCGTTATATTGATTATTATTTCGATGGGTGAAAGGCTATTTGTTTTAAACGACACTTTTATAAATTGTAGGGAGAAAAGTTTAAAGTTTCTAATGACCCAGAAAAACACATCACTAACGAACTATGTCCCATATTTAAAAAAAAGAACATTTGAAGACTGAAACTAGAGATCAGGTTCTTTATATTTCTTTAAGTTGAGACATTAGGATGAAAAATCCATCGTGGTGAGTAGTATCACACAAAATGTCGCTTAAAACAAATAGCCTTTCACCCCTCGATTTATTTTATTTTTCATCCTTTTTTATTAAGAACAAAATATAAGATGCAATAGCTTAAGCGCATAGTTCAATTAATATTTTGTATGCAAGTAAAACGCGATCTATAGGTACTTAGGTGACACGGGCAAGAAATGCGTGTTACAGAATTGAATACGCTACAGTAAATATGTGCAGTCACGCGGAAGGATCATGTTAAGAACTCCCGCGTCCATGGTAGTCTTCATATCCGTGGCAAAATAGACAGAATGCCAAAGGTTTGCCTATGCTGGTATGCCATGCTTTAGGGAATCCGCTAACAGTTATGCAGGGAACAAATGTCGTCAAACTATGCCGCCTCTCACCGACTGCAGTAGAAAAGATGCACCTAACAAATGTTAGCTGATATATTTACGTGCCATGCGCACGCATTACGTGCAATGTAAAGGTAAGCGATGCTCAAGACAGTATAGATTAAAGAAAAAAAATGAAAAAGCGAACCTCGCGCTTCTCAGCGCAAATACAAATAGAACCTGAATTTACTCAGACGAACACACAAAGCTTTAGCTAAATTTAAATTTCTAACAAAAGAGGTCATCTTGTGAGCATAACTTACATACTAATAAACATTTCACCAGAATCCTATTCAAATAGATTATCACCGATACAGGGATTATTCCAATATCTACGAGGACACTGTTTGGGTAGGAACAAACACAACAATGATTGGTAGGGGGCTTTCATTATAAACCAACAAGATGGGTGTAAATGAATGAAATCGAGGATTATATAAACCGAAAATCATGGAGGTCCTAAGTCTGTATAAAATATATATTCACAATGTAACAACGTACCTATATAGGTGTAACGTGATAATACTCCAGGTTTTCTGTTATTGTATATCTATACGATTATAAAAAAACCCCTATGAATATAATAAACGTGAAAGTTTGTAATAATGTATATTTGTTACTTTTTCACGCAAAAACTACTGATTTTACGGATTTTGATGAAAATTTCCAGTAATACACACAGCATACACATCAGAATAACACATAATTTATAAAGAGATAGTGTGAATTGTCCGAAATATTTTCCATCACCACGCGGTTGAAACCGCGGGCGCAACTATTATAAAATGTCTCTGTAGAGATATATAATACATTCAGTATATGTTGGATTTGTTGTCAATTTGGTTATCTTATAATTTCCAGAGGGATTGTATATTTCAAATTTTGGGCTATAAATAACAATACATATATCTATTACTTGCAGAAAACGATGATAACATATAATAACTATGCTTAAATTGTGCAAACAAATAATCATGTGTCTACCAATTTTAAATTTCAGCAACTGTACTTTTCATGAAATAGTTACAATGGTTCCTGATATAAAGGGCTGGAACAGAAAGGCTTTTGCCTTTTAGATTCCAGAACCCTAATATTGCATTTATTCCCGTAATCAGGTTCTGTATTTTCTAAAGCGTTAATTCTTCGACAAATTTAAACAAGGTATTGGCACGGAATGGGGTGTATCATAGAGAATAAAAGCCCAGGTGCCGGGCGCGGTAATGGTTCCACCGACTTGATGAATAGGGCAGAACGTGCTTAGAGTGCAAAATGCTCCATTCTATTGCCGTCGCCCATAAAATATTGCCCAAATCTCCCGTTCAACATCAAGTAATTCTATTTATTGATTGATTCAGTCGTAGCCGTTTGTGAACGTTAGCAAATGGTTTCATTTCATTTAAAAAGATTCTTTGATCTTTGAATCTATACTATAATGAATCTGTAAATGGTTCGGAGTTTGTATAATGCGTTTAAAACGTAAAGAAAAATCAGGAGGGTTCATTCGGACCAGGAGGTTCCGAAAATGTCATTTTTAGAATTTTTGTATGTCTTTGTTTTATTTATTTTCAATAAAAATAAAGTTACAAGACTATACATACAGTTGCTGTGCCAAACTACAGAGCAGTTTGCCGGCAGCGTTCTCGCAGATCGCATTACATTATACCTTATAACTTTCGTGTAGTGAAATCATCGAATTTCGTATAGTGAAGTTTACTTTATTTAATGTAAATTATAATATAAAATAATTTAAATGAATGGATTAAGCAATTTTTTCTCTCTTTGTGTTTTACTGTCTGTCTGTGAGAGCATCACGTGAAAACTACTGAATGGATTTAAATGAAACTCAATATAGAGCTAGCTTATATCCCAGGGCGTAACATAGAATTCTTTCTTCCCAATAAATAACGTGGTTACCGTGGGATAGACGAAAATAGCGAAGAAACTGGCACTACGATCGCATTTTTTTTGGAACCACTGAACATATATACGTTCATTATTCATATTCATATGAATGATGAAACTTGACATAGAGCTTAAACTACCTAAGGTTTTTCAAGCGGCGTGGGCACGGAGAAAACTCTAGTTAAAGTAAAAAATAAATAAATTGCAAAAATAGATACCAAAGCTCACTATAAATAGAAGAAGTGAATTCAAGAACACATGACCTTTCGCTTTTATTGTTTCGGGTTGAAAATGTATGTCCATATAGTGCACCCTACAAAGACGGCTCATCATGTATGACCATGTCAGTAAGTTTTTTCTCGTGATTCGTGACAGAGGGGTTACTCTCAAACATCTTTCGTCATTGGTTGTCCTTTTAGAACTTTTTTGCTTATTTTTCGTTATATTTAAGTAGATTTTTCATTATACGAGAATGTTCCATTTATTTTTGTGTTATATATAAAATTCTAAACATACCGTTTTTGTACATTGAAGCTATTAAAAAACAACTGGAAAAGACTATATAAAAGATGTAGCAAAAGATACATTTTTTTGTCTGTTACTTGTTTTGTCTGTTTGTTCGGGATTGACGTAAAAACTGCTGAGCCGATTTTGATGCGGTTTTTATTGATCGACAGCTGATTCTTAGACTTAAACTCTGCACAATCTTTTATCCCAGGAATCCCGCTGGATTTTTTCTTGGAACGATTTAAAATAACCAAATTAAAATAAATCGAATTCCTTTGTGAGTTTTTACGCGTGGATAGAAAATTCAATGTAATAAAATGTGTCATAATTTTTATTCCGGGAATCCCACGGTAATTTTCCAGGGAGCGTTTTCCCTAAAACGATAGGTTTACATCATTGATATATTTATATATCAATGGTTTACATTCTTTTTTTAAATGGATAATAATTAATATATTCTGTGTCCCAGGAATCTTGCGGGAATCACAAATCAAGCGTGGACGAAATCGCGCGAATATCCTAGTATATAAAATATTATTGTACTTTTGAAGAAATCTTTATTTTTTCTTTCTCCTATGTAAAATTATATTGACTCTTTCGGGCCGATTGGACGAAACAAATAATGAAAAGCATTTTAGGGAAAGGTTCGTCTTTCGCAGAAGTGAAGTGAGGTCTACTTAAATTTAAACACACGTTATCGAAGTGAAATACTGATGATTGCTACTGAATTACTACGACCTTTATTTGACTATTACATCACTTTGCCAGGGATAATACTATATATGCACATAACTATAGATAAAAACTCTAATCTTACCATGTTCCTATCTTAAATCTAGTTAATAAATTACGTATATCGAGCCACTTAAACCAGCGAACTATTGTCGCGTAGTACTCGTTAATATTTTATCAAATACAAATATTCCCTGGGATATCGTTAAAAAGCGAGCCGACATGAAATTTCATCGATGTTAAAAAAGGATAAAACGTCTTCGGCAAATTTTCGCGAAGTCGAGATTTATTGAGAGGGCTTTGATTTATGGTCCAATCCACACATGGGTTTGAAGGTTCAAAGACAAAAAAGAATAAGTTTATTTTTGGACAAAAACAAAGAGATTTCCCGTCATTCGGTGGCCTTGTTCGCTTTTTCCATCTCCCTTCAACATTTTGCTTCGTTGCTTTGTTTACCTCATTCACATGCGCATAGTTAATTTATTAAAGTCGTAACGTAACAATAAAGGCTCACTTTACAATCGCCGGTTAAGGACTTTGTTAAATTAATATAAGAGCACGACTCGCTTTGCTTTGATTCTGTACATAAATCCCGTTCAACATCAGCTCAATAAATATCGTTTTTGTTTTTTATTAAAACAAATATTTGCAAAAGTATTTGGAACACTATTGTATAGCCGTATTTTTCTCTATGTTTACATGTTACTGAATTTACCTTTTTAGAATTTCATAGCCATTTTAGTTAAAACAAATAGATACATATTTGTGGCTTTTAGTATCGATACTTACTCTAGGGCAGTAGACTAAATGTGGGGAAGACTAAGTACTTGGCCTACATACACTACATCCCACATCCGTGCGCATAGGCGAAGGTACGATAGAGCGCACGGATCAGTTTAAGTATTTGGGATCTAGTGTAGTTAGTGCCTCCAGGGTTATCGACCATGATATCAAGGCCTGTATCACAGCAGCTTGGGCTAAGTGGCGTGAGGTGACAAGTGTCATTTGTGAATTTAAAATGCCGGTTAAATTAAAAGGACAGGTATATAAATCCATCATTAGACCTTTCCTTTTGTATGGCAGTGAAGCGTGGCCTGTACTTGAGCGACACAAGCAAGAACTGTGTATCACCGAGATGAATATACTGCGATAGATGTGTGGAGTGTAGCGGAAAGACCGGGTCAGGAACTCCCGCATTCGCGGATTTTCATATCCGTGACATAGCAGCCAAACTGCAAGAGTCGCTTACGCTGGTACGGCCACGTTTTATGGAGACCGGCTAATTATGTGGGGAACAAATGTTTAGCAATGCCGCCTCCGCCAGGTCCTGGTCGAAAGGGAAGGCCTAAGTAATGTTGGCTTAACGTTGTGAAGGATGACATGCGTGCCAATGGTCTTAACACGGGGGATGCTGAAGACCGCGAGAAGTAGAGTAGAAAAAGTAGGAAAGCGGACCCTGGGCGTCGGAGCGAACACTACGAACGCAACCGGGATTTAAGGCACGGATCATGATGATGACTTAGTCTAGAGACATAGTGTCCCGAAGCTCATCGACTCTGCCAAGACCTCACAACACGTTTAATAAAAGTCTCATATGACCAAGGGGCTGGCCTGTATTTAAGGCAGCGTATTAGAGTTATTATTCAACAACGAAATGCGGCCAGCGTTTTGGAAACTTTTCTGACTGACTGCGATTTGGGACTCGTATATCGTAATTTGCAATATTATAATTTTTGACGTAAAGCTGTATATATTTTACTTTTATTTACTGTATTAGTTAAAATTAATTGATATAATTAATTATATAGGTCATAATTAATCCTCATTATATCTTAAAGTTAAAATTTTTATCACTGCATTCAAAGACCTAATCATTCCAAGGAAAGAAATCAAATTCTTTTAGCCAAGTTGTGACCGTTATAGGAAGGAAGGCACCATAAAACAATATAAATGGGACGTGAGACCGAACTGCTCGAACAACTTTATTCTAGTTACACTGTAAATTCGCGCTAGACTTGCCTTTCACGAGATAATTTTATGGGAACTACACTTTTAATGGAATGGCCTTTACACTGCACGCTATTTTTCTCAAGAAAAGACAAAACAATTTATCTTTATATAGAGGAGATTTAAAATTTTATACTAATTTAATACCATTGACTTTAAAGAAGTAGTAATTATTTTAATATTCGTTTACTGCTAGTTACCAAGACACCGGCAGGTGTGGAATAAATTATGTGTATGTTTGAAATGAATTATTTATTCAAGTAAAATAAATTGTGATATTTTGTAATTATTTTGACGAAACTAAACCTTTATAAATTCATAATGTCAATTCTTCTGTCCATCTGTCCATCAAACCATCTGTCTATGTATGTCATAACCTTTTTTTTTTCAAATTGACTAGATATTTGAATTTGGTGAGATGATAAATACTGAAATACGCTGTATAATGTTGTAGTAAGGAAAATAAAACTAGACGTGGCCGCAATAATTCGTAAGGGATTTTTTGAGTTTACTGAGGCATGAGAGGAGTGTTGAAATATCAAAACAAGCTAATGGATGGCTATTCATATGGATGGCTAAGCATATTTGCATGTAAAATCGTAAAAGTGAGGTTTAAAGTCGCCTATACTTTTCGTATTTTCAAGAATGTCATGGAAGATTCTGAAAAATGTGATACACTTTACAAAATACTTTTAACTTAAAATGTTCCTTATAGTGAACCGAAAAAAATACCGAACGAATGTTTTTTTTATACAGCGTGTTTCAGACCTTACGACAATAAATCAGACCACGTTTTCGTCATGACGTACTCTAACGAAATACAAAAACGAATCAAGGTAGCTTCTTTGGTTTAGCCACAGGACCTCATTTTTCATTTCAGAATTTTACAACAACATGTATCTGTTATTGTGAATAAATCGGTAGGTTAGTGACCAAATGTATCATGTTGCCAGCTCGTCTCTTCATCATTAAACGCGGAAGATGTTCATTCTTACCAAGGTCAGTGAACCAATATTTACAAGATGTTCTGTTTTTATTGTCTTTTTATCGTAATTAATTTGTTCGGAAATTGCTTTTTTTTAATTTTGACATTACGGTTGATTTAATAATACCAAAAACTTTGTATGGAGTAAGACTGCTAAAATTATGATTTATTGTCATTTGAAATGAAACACGTTGTATATGGCGTATTTTGGAATAAGTAGTTTTTATGGTGGACAAAAATGGTGGATGGGCATCATTGTGTAAAGCGGCATGTAAAATACATTTTTTGAAGTGATAACTTCTTATGAGAGGGTAAACCGCTTCGTTACGTTTTTTTATTTTTTATTGCAGGAGTTTAGCAGACAGGCAGATGGCCCACTTGATGGAAAGCGGTTACCATCGCCTATGGACATTTGCAACACCAAAGGTGCTACAAATGCGCTGCTGCTCTCTTAAGGGAGACTGGAACCTGGTCACTAATGCCGAAACACAACTCAAGGTTGCTATGGCGACATACTTTAGACCAGGAGTGGTAGCCATCCAGTCGGGCAAATGCCCTATCACTTGGCTGTGGGTTGTTTTGTCGCCTATTACGACAGGCCGCCCGGTCGCAGGAAATTGTATTCTTTCTCCGTTCCTGCACGGATAAAACGTACGTAACGCGTTACGGTGCCAGTCTCTTTGGCTTCCCTTTCTCTCACGCAAGTTATCACTTCTGTCGGGCGTCCCGAGACGCACACGATGTTTTTTATTCTTTTATTTTTGAGATAACTGTCTGTAGTCATGTGGACAGCAGACATAACTTTATGACATGACTTGATATTTGAAGAACGGTAACATTTTTGACAAAATTCCCAAAAACCTAGGACCTAATCACTTTAAAAGACATGAATATTGTTTGTGGAGATTAATATAGCTTGTTATACTTCACTGTAACTATAACAGCTTCATAGGCTGCATAAAATACCAGTAAAACAGAAAAGACGACAGGGATCTCGTTTAACTATTTACACTATTTGGCCCCGCACGCCTTTTTCTACCTCGTAAACAACTGTCCCGGGTGGCCCGATTTCATCTGAATGCTAGATAGTCGTATTTATTCAGGGTTGAAGAAAATTTTACTACCGTTTAAATAAAGGATTTGCCTATTTACTTAGGGAACTGATATTTCTAACTTTCGTTCCTTTATTCGGTTATAAATTTCAGTTCTATTCGTAGCCGCTTTAGCAAAAAAATTACATTTATATACATAAGTATCGGTCTATACATAGATATGTATAACACAGTTATTTAGCTGAGCTATTTCAAAACCTAACAACTGACATATTTCTAAATGAATGTTTAAATTGAATTGATTCATTTAAATTCATTGCCTTGCTACGCGTTTGGTGACCTATAGTGTTTACTAAATAATGTGAAAACTGTTTCAAAATATTGTGTTGCTCCCAGTAAGCTCAATATAAATAGATTCAAAATGGAATCTACTTGAAATTTATAACATTTTTTGAGGTAGGTCGCTAGGATTTCTTCCTAGCTTTTGAATTTGTACAGCTGCCAAAACTTCTAATTCTATATGGATAAAGTTTAATATAGTACAGTCTATATGCCGCTATACGACGGTATTGTGAAATATCCAAAATAATAAAAAATATGGCAAGCATCACACAAGTGACTGAAGGATAGTTTTCAATGGGCATGTGGTATCGTTAGTTAAATCATAAGTTTTCAATTCAATTCAAGTCAATAAATACATATCGAACGCCAATGAATGGCTAACCAAGCAGCAGAAGTAACCAGTGCACAGGCCATGAAGACCATCGGAAGCTGAGGACTGGCCAACTTGAACTGCAGCAAAGCCATCGCCACGCGAAGAAGGCCAGTTACCGGTGGGTAGTTGCCCACTGAGTTGCAGCCGGGGTAGAGAGGTAAAGCCTCGGGGCCCCGACCTTGTTGTCGGCTTGTTTGTTTATACATTTTTCAGAGATATCTGGTTTTGTATCGTTTATGGTACCCTTATTTAATTGTGTATTTGATAATCTTATATATTTATTTTATTACAAACAACTGGATAACGAAAAACTAGAAATATGCGTAGAGATGTTTCGATTTGGTTTTTCTTCAATAAAATAATACGTAATTTCTACTACAAGTCTAAATCATCACCTATGTGAGTCTGTGCTATCCATGTCATTGTCTGTTATTTTTATATTTTGTTACCATTACAGAAATATTATCATTAGATAAGGAAATATTGAAGAGCCTAGTGAAACGCTATAGACACCCACCCTCCTTTCTAATTATTCAGTAGGCTCCACTGACTGACTCTAATTATTTCAGCATTCTTAGCTCCAGCGCTGTATACAGCTTTGATAAATCTTTGAGAGCGTATTTACATTCCACCTCTGATATAATAAATATTTTCAAAAGAATTTTAAACACTTACAAACCTGAAAAGGAATACATTTAAATCTCTCGTCGCAAACAGATCCAAAATAACAAAATTAACTTTGTACTTTATAATTTAACTAACACTTACCTTTGTATTTTGCTTGGGGTATAAAATTGTTATCTGCTTGGTTACTAAGATTTTTAGTCTTTAAATAATGGATCATTAAATAATGGAAGTAAAACATAAATTACTTGGCATTCTAAACAATAGGTTTTAAGCATCTCAAAGTAAAATAAATTTCATAATAACTACGGGGATGGCGTGTTACAAACGCCGTAGGCTGTGTCCGACGTGATGGTGTACGCAACCGACAAATGCTAATAATGAAAATTCACTATAGCTCTCTCTTCCCATATGACAAGGCACACATACGACAGACATTTGAGAGGTTACATTATTCCTCATGTAGGTGGCCAATTACCTAATCATAATACATACATAACTTCACGCCAATCCCATTATTACACACCTCACTTGCTTCTTTGAGATTCATAGCTTGTCACGCACGCGCTTGCACGCTTGTCTGTTCTTAAGGCTCCTAACATCACCTTCTGCTAACACATGATCAATTTGATCATGGAAAGTGTGTCGTGGCCTTCCGCGACTTCTGCATCCATCCACTTTTGCATTATAATGCATATCTGTTTAGTCATTTTTTCATCATACATCATACAAACGTAATGCAGAAGGTCGTAATTCAATAAAACGGGCAAAGTCCGTCACTATTGGATTCCAGAATGTACGTATACACGTCACGCCCGTATCGTAGTCGTAGCTTAACTGCCCCCTCTCTCTATTAAGCCGTCGTTTTATACTTCACAAATATAAATGTGCTCGCCCGGCAACGTCAACACAATCAGCTTGTAATTGTAATCCCCAACACCTGGCTAATAATGCCGCCGCAAGCGGCCGTAAACGAGTATAATAGAACAATAGGCTGTTCTCTACAATAACTAGAAACGTATTACAATAAATAAGTGAACTAAAGAAGACGATCATAAAAGGGTTAAAAGTAGTTCGAATGCCGACAGGTAATAAAATGTGCTTCTACAGATCTGTACGTGGAATTTGACTTTGTCGGGGCATAGATTGTAACAATATTATCGATGCTGCATCATAGGAAATAGCTAGGTGTTTCATTATGATACTTCTTCTAAGTCGTTCCTGTGGGCCACGTGTGCGTGTAGTGTCCGGTGATTTTGACGACATAGTAAAAGCAGAATCGGACCCCTGGTCAATTCACCTACTTGGAAGGCTATCGCGAGGTCTCTTGTCTTCCATTTTCCTAGTGACCACAAGGCGCTCTATATTGTCTGGGTTTCGGTCTATGTGGCCAAGTACTTCAGTATACGTTATCAGCAACCAGCATACTTCTGATAATGTCTGCTCTGATGAATCTAAAAGCCAGACATACTGGCGTCGTAACGCGTTACGTAACGAAACGGTTTACCCCCCCATAAGAAGTTATCACTTCAAAAAGCAGTTTACAAGTAGTAGTGTGAGTAAAGACCTAGTGAGTATTACTGAGTTCTCAAAGTTGCCCTATATTGATTCCCGTTATTGAAACTACACACATACAAAATTATATGGTTAGGTAATTCATTCAGCTTCACTTGGGTCATATAAGTGTATAAAATCTCTTTAAAGCATACATAGCCAATTTTATAAAATTGGTTTATCCTAAAAGTTTTGACAATTAAACAAACTTGTTCATATACCTGGTCGGATGCTATTCTAATTCACACCTTGAAACTTTTGTCTTATATAAACCTGACAGGAAGTCTTCATCAAACATTGAGTGTTAGGCAAACAACTGACAGCGAGAAAATATCTCCACGTTTTGAATTATTCTATATCTGTCATAAAAATAAAAGTTGCCGTGCGACAAAATTATACAGGCGGAGGCGTAAAAAGCAGGCATTCTTGGAAGTTAATCACGCACGGTACGTGTGCAAAGTGAGCCGTCGTCATAATAATCGTTTGTCACGGGAATGGTAATAAAGCAACGTGGAAGAGGTAATACGGGGAACTCGCAAAAGGGCTCTATTACCCTATGCTCATTAGCAAAGGAATATGCCTAAAATTACCCCAAGGAGGTCAAACTAATGTTTGACCTTCTTGGGTTAATTTTAGGTATATACCTTTCATCATCATTAGACGATGATTAAAAAATATACAAAAATATTTTAAGATATTTATGTAGTTCATACTTACAGTGCGGGCGCGATGCGATGGCTGGGAGAAGGCAAAGGGAGGTGGAAGAAGGAACAAGGGAAGATCAACTTACCTCGCCACCAGTCCACCGCAACACTGCACTCGTCTCCCGGGGGTTCACACACTCACTAGGATATTGTTAGGAACATTAAATTAAGTTATAATAGTTTATTCTTTATGTTCCAACAATCGTTTTCTTACATGTATTGCGGTGACAGCTCTGACTCTTGGTTGAATGTCGCTTCTTTTGCGCATTCTTAATTTAAAAGTTTATTCTTTTCTTGATGGCGAGGACGGGGAGGAAGAATCTATAAGGAGGTATTCCTCGGCGCACCCATATAGAATTTTAACTGTCAGACAAAGCAGTAAGGGAAAAATTGAAAAAAGCACACAGTCTTCTAACGCAACGAACTATTAAGATTGGTTTATTTGGAAATAAAATTAAAATGACTTCGAAATTTGATATTTATTTTCAATCTTATCTTTTTATTCAGTGAAAAAAGAGATTTTATGAAAAATAAAGGGAAGTTGGACTTCTTAAAAGATATTTGGGAAAGGATCTTTGCAATTTTTAACCGTTTTAATACTCCAACGATGGTTGGTGTGATGGAAGTTTTATTTTTTATTACCTGAGTTCAGCAGACCAGCAGACGACCCACTTGAGGGAAAGCGGTTACCATGGACATTTGCAACACCAAAAGCGCTACAAATGCGCTGCTGCTCTCTTAAGGGAGACTGGAATCTGGTCACTAATGCTGGAACACAACACAAGGTTGTTATGGCGGCATACTCTAGACCAGGGGTGGTCGCCGTCCAGTCGGGCAAATACCCTACCACCACCAGTTTTTGATCAGTATTGGAAACGAGATGGAATGACATAAAAAATGTCAAATTTTCATACAAAATGTACAGGAACACTAACATGCCAAACTGGAATGGTCCAATGGAAGTTTTTGATCAGTCTCAGAAACAGGTTTGATTGGCATCATTTTTTTATATAAAAAGGATCATTTTCTTGTTAACTGTACATTTTTTGAGAATCGGTGAATGGGGATGAAAATTTCATCTAAAAATATAGATTTTCTCCTAATACCATTTTCGTGTAGCTGAAAGTTTCCACTTGTATACATATAGGATTTATAATGATATCTACATATAAGAGTAAGAATACATACATACATACATACATAACTTCACGCCAGGTCCCTTGCGGGGTAGGCACGAACAACAGAGCGCCATTTAGGCTTATTCTTACACACCTCACTTGCTTCTTTGACATTCATAGCTCTTGTCATGCACTCTCATCTGTTCTTAAGGCTCCTGAAATCACCTTCTGCTAGTACATGATCAGAATAAGAATACAGCAACCAAATATAATAAACATTATTATTATATTACAATTAATGTATTAGGTATCTAAAAGTTTAAAATAAAAGGATAAATATATACCTATTATTATTCTTAGAAAATTTATTTTAGCTTCTTCAAAATAAGAGTCATCTCTTGTAGCAACAGCGCCAGCAATTCAATCAGTCTTTGACAGTTTTTCTAAGACTAATTGGTTATGGGTTTTATCTCTTTCAGCGACTTTCCTTTGATGGCTTCTCAGAACCATCACGCCTTCCTAGAAATAACAATTATAGCTATGGAAAAAGGAATTCAAACGAAACCATATAAGTTGAATGTGTTCTTGAGCGATGATATTATTCCGCTTTTGCTAAAAATACTTGTATAATAATGACTTTCTATAATGATGGAAAGTCATTATTCCACAAATCAGGACATTTTTTTCCAAAACTCTCGTGCTAACTCACCACATCTTAAAGATATGTCATATTGTTGCTTATCTATATATCTTAATATATATAAATCTCCTGTCACGATGTTTGTCCGCGATGGACTCCTAAACTACTCAACCGATTTTAATCAAATTTGCACACTGTGTGCAGTTTGATCCAACTTGAAAGATAGGATAGTTTTTATACCGTTGGAACCGGTAGGTGGCGCTGAGATCGGGTTCTAGAATCCTCTTAACAACGGAGAGCGATTTTGTTTTTGTGTATTTGAGTGGGTCCCCGGATGGTTTAAATCCACAATTGGAACCGGTAGGTGGCGCTGGGATCGGGTCATAGATTTTTATTTTTTCAGAGCAGGACAACGTCTGCCGGGGCCGCTGGTAAGTATATAAAAGAAAGTTGTGTTAGTTACACTATTCATAACTCAAGAATGGCTGTACCGATTTGGCTGAAAATTGGTGGAGAGGTAGCTTAGAACCAGGAGACGGATCGGACATAGGACATAGTTTTTATCCCGTTGGAACCGGTGGGTGGCGCTGAGATCGGGTTCTAGAATCCTCCTAATCACCTGGACCAATTTTGGTGATTTTGTTTTCGTGTGTTTGAATGGGGGTCCCCGGATCGTTTAAGTCTACAATTGGAACCGGTAGGTGGTGCTGGGATCGGGTTCTAGATTTTTATTTTTTCAGAGCAGGACAACGTCTGCCGGGGCCGCTAGTAGTAAATAATAGCTTTTATATACTTTTATCAAGCATATTTTACCATGTTTAAACCTTACTGCACCATTTTATATCGACATAAATCAGCACTCTATGATATACTATTCAATATTCTTATATCAGTTGAGTTTGTGAAACTTGATAAAAGTTAGATACCTTTTATATCAAAAGCCTGATTTACTCCTTCACTAGTGATATATGCGACAGGTGAGGCTTCTGAAGTGCGAATTCAACAAAAAACTGACATGGCGTATTACGTACTTAAGTCTTAAAGAATTTGCTTTTGAAGGCTCACTTTTTATCATAAATTTCAAACTTTTCTCGAGGATCATAATATTTTTCTGCATTGTGAATATATAGCCTTGGCTCTAGACTATTGTGGAGGAAAATGTGGCAAGAGTTAGAAAGATAAAAGGTATTTGGTTTTTACATTTTATTTTACTAAACGCTTTATTTAATGGCGGAGTATTGCCAGGAGTTGTTCACAATGGTGCCTTCGCCCTTTTCTACTATCGGCTGGGCCTTAATACCTACCTCCTGAAGGTTCTACGCTCATGCACAGACGGTTCTCAAATACGTTTTTCGTACACATCTTAGGCAAGTAGAATGAGCTTCTAGATGAGTTTTTTGACAGGAACATTTAAGATATATTTTACAATACAATAATATGACAAAATTCTTTGAAGCTGGTTGCAGGTTGGTATTAATGCTAATTTTCAAAATGTTGCTTGCGATTAGTGTGAGCATAAGCATATTAGCTCTTGTCTAGCTACAAAATAATTGAACGTACGACAGTAGTAACATTAGAATGACCAAAATATTACGTTATAATAAGTGTTTGTAAACTAAACCAATGTTTAAGAGTCCGTTTGGATTCATGACGCATTCACACCAGTAGCGGATTTAGGCAGCCTAGGCCTCATTAAAATACAACCCTTTTTAGGATTCCGTAGAGATTTAAACAGAAACAGCACTCTTACGTAATTTTTTTCAAATTGAATTGTGCTTACTTTGAAGTAAGTCGTTAAGGGATTTTACCGCCCCTAATGGTGCAGAATTAGGCTTCATCCTCACGGGCTTATACCTAAATCCAGAACTAATGTTTATATTAACATCCCTCATTGACAACTAAATAAGGAATCGAAGATAACTGTGGGTATGAAATTCCGGTTTCAAATGTATTTATTTATATCAAATTTTACTCTGTACTTAATTAAGAGCACTTGCTCTGAAAATCGATTGATGGAAATTAAGAAGAAAAGGCTCGACTAGATATATCCATCACAGTGAAGTGGCAAACTATTTTTCTATACTTCTATCAATGTCAAATAGAAATTATTCTATTCTGGTCCAGGTACCAGACGATCTTCCTAGAGTGACGTACTGTGTTATCGACACGAGTAATCGGTGGGTTGTGTCATAAATCTTTTAGGCAATTAATCAACGCCCGCCCGGGATAGCGGATCGCGGTAGCCACGGTGTGCTAACACGACACTTTGCGGGATGATTCTTCCTCCTGACTTTTATTATTCCCTTTTTAAAGTGATTTTCCTCTAAATTTCAGTCTTAGCCCAATTAATTATCAACTTTTCCTTCTAATTGATGCTTGTGGGTTTAATTAGGGATGCTGTAATAAATTTACCTTGTTTTATAAAATATATCTTTTTTTATTTGTACGTAACTATTTTTAGGCACTTATTGTAGTTTGGCAGTTATGCTTATGAAATAAAGAATTACCCAATAATGAAACATTGGAAACGTTATCTGAGAATATAGGCACCAAAAGCCATATCAAACATGCAATATTATAGTCAATGGGAATAAAATGACTAAATTAAATCGTTAAATATAAAACACTTTCAAGGAAAATTTATTTGAACAAGAACTACTGATTATTTTTTGTGATGTGGTATACTTGTCAGCAATACAATGCACTATTTACTAGTATTGATCCTTTAGGTAACTTATATTAATTTGAAACCCAAATTAAAAAATGTTGTAATTTAGATTGATCCAATGACTTACAATTTTTAGAATAATGACAAACCTTTTTTTATTCTTTCCCTTTTTTATCTCTATTTTATCAGTAATTATTGTGATGACATTTGTTGTCTTTTGTTGTTCAATATTGACGTAATTTAAATTAAATAGACATTTTATGTAATTTTCGTATAATTATTGTATTTCTTTTTGTAATTAACTGTTTGAGCCAATTTTTATTTTTATTATATAAAATATTTTTTAGTGGAAACTTGATTGATGTATGTATTAATTTCGTATTTTTCATTTAAGAATATTAATTATTGTATGTTTCCCAAATAAATTAAATAAGTAAATATTAATATCTAAATATTATCACTGTAGACATTACCGCCTTTACGGAATCCTTATTAACATCGACTGATATTCACTTGGTCGATTTTTTAAATTTGGCTATGAATCACTACAAAAATGTTTCGAAAGACTCGACGCATTTTAAAATAGATAACATTTTCTTGCATCTAACTTACTTAATTAGACATTTGTGACACTATCTATATAGTATCTAAAGAAGCATAAAACAGTTTCAGAAATTCAAACAGAAGAAATAAACGATTGCTTTCAGAAATGTCAATAACACGAGTTACCATTGCCTGTCCATCATAATTTGCCGCATTATCTACCATATTACCTACGCTTGATGAAAATTGACAAATAAAAAATGAATTCCATTAAATTCAAACTTTAAATCATCTCGATAACAATCGATTTTATGAAAATTCCTCTGAGAGGAGGAGATAAATGAAATTTGTTACAAAAGTTCTATTGGATGGCTCTCGGTAACGATATTAAATTTATGCCATCAAGTGGCATTCAAAGAATGGGCATTTAACTTAGATTTTCAATCGTGGAATTCAATAATGCTTGAAGGTACCTAAGCACTTACCTACGCCGAAATTGGACCCCGAACCACAACGATTTTCCTTATTAAATTATTACTCGAGATTTTTATTAAAAGTTATTGTGTTTTTGATAGAAACCTACTTAAAGAGTACACGAAATACATTATTTATTATTATTTATGAATTCGGTACGAATTATGATAAACAAAATCAATGTTTTACAATATTATTGTTAGAGAAAACGTGAACTTGTTTATACAAGACCATCTCTATATTCAATACATTATAATTAAATACATGTACCGCAGCATTTAAAAAATAATGTAAGCTATTGTTTTTGTGAAAACTGTGTCGGAATAAGTTAATTTTTATGCACCCGAACAACTACAACCGCTCTCGGGAACTTCCCGAAATAAAAAATATCACTTATTTTATTACAAAAGAATTTGCTGTCTATCAATGAAAAAATCATATTGGAATTCGTTTTATTTTAATGTGACCATTTTAAAACGTTTCCAGAAAAATTCCCACGCCATTCCTAGGATAAAAAGTAGCGCCCACTTTAAGTCTCAAAGTTTGCTGTCGATCATAAAAAACCACATCGAAATCGGCCCAGTAGTTTTTACGTGAATCCCGAATAAACAGACAAACCGACGAACAGACAAGAAATTTTAAAAATGTCTATTCCAGTTGTTTTTTAAATAACTTCAATGTACACACAGGACATGTTACGAATTTTATAATATTATAGATGTTAGTTAGTTATTGTAACCTCCGATACAAGATTAAAAATCTAAACTAATTATACTAAAAATGTTTTTTAAGTAAATAAAAACATAATAATAATAATAACATTTAACATAAAAGATTATATTGCGCATATCACTTATGACCACAGAAACTCCCTAGTCAATCAAATAATCATTTAATATTCTAAATGTTTTGAACCCTCGACCGTACTACGGCTGTGAGTGTTTTATAATTGAATATCATTACTCAATATGTATGGTTGAATTAATAATTGGGTAATTCAGATATTGAATTAAGGCGGTGAAGTTATAAAGTTGGTCAATATGGTCTGAGATTATTTTTTTTGGACCGCGGTTGCTCTAATCAAAATGTCAAGTCTTACATTTCGTACATGCTACGAAAATACAACACGACACCTTCTTATGTACATAACTTGAGGGCAAAGTGGAAACAAGAAAAGGGAAGGGAACAGCAATACGAGCTTTCATGAATCAAATAAAAGAAAGAGTGGGTGTCTTGTCGAACAAAGAAGTAAAATAACTGACCCATTTAACAGAATGAAGGTAACAAACAGAAGAAACGATAACATGCTACAAACAGATAAAAGCTCACGAAAATAAATAGCTACGAAAATAATACAAATAATTAATATGAAGTAGATAAAAATGTTTGTAGAAGTTATTAAATAAGTGGAACAAAAGATTTAAAAGCAAAAAATAATATATTACAACAATCAAATTACATTTATCTGACATGGTTTCTTTGTATCAGGTTAACATAATAAAGGTTACAAACGAAAGAAACGATAACATGCTACAAACAGATAAAAGCTGATGAAAATAAATCGCTAAGAAAAAATATGCAAATAATGCCTTCCGAATATTGGATGTTCAGATAATGATTTTTATCGGAAAACAGGACAAACGGCATTGGATACGAATATTGGAGAGGAGTATTTCGTTGAGTTTATTGTTTAACATGCTTCCTTATTCACATGAGGAGCGAGTTACTGAACTAAGTTGGTAGAAATCGTGACCTGAGTCTGTATGTGGTATGTAAATAACAGAGGAAATCAATATTACGTCTGATAAATGTACGAATGTATGGAAGGCATTTTATTGTCGAAACCGTTTCAGTAAATTGATTTACACTGCGAACCGCTGACTCTGAACTGTTACGCTGACGCCTATACAAATAACAAGGCCACTTAAAAGCGAACAGTCTGGTCCAAGGAAGTTTTGGGAACAGAATTCAGTTCTAATCGCAATTACCTAAATCAATTCGGTTACAGCCACCGATTTATATTGTGAGCATTGGAACTTTGAATATGGAGCTGCTTGTGTGCTCTATAGCCTATTTTTACCAGGAGCTAAATTTCACACACCAAACGGAGCTAAATACTACAACAATAATAAAATTATCAAACAAATACTATCCTTTTTTATCTCCATTTCATCAGTAATTATTGTGGTGATTTTTTTGATTTTTTTTGTTCAATATTGATCTAATGTAAATTAAATAGACATTTTATGTAATTTTCGTATAATTGTATTTCTTTTTTTAATTAGCTGTTTGAGCAAAATTTTATTTTTATTATATAAATATTTTTAATTGGAAACTTGATTGATATATGTTTTAAATTATGGTATATTTCCCAAACAAATTAAATAAATAAATAAATCTTGTAAATAATGCTGTTTTTCGTTACGGTTGCTTTAAGATAAGTGTATCGTCTTAAAAGCTGTAATTTTCATATTCTATTAAATTTCTAATAGTATATTTGTCACACTTTTCTCAAGTAAAAACATCATGATGTTAAATTTTTAGAGTGTAGTTTCAGCCCGATATAATGTATTATCTTTCATTCATTTTAGCATGTTTTGACTACACTACTAACTACACCCATCTATACTGGCGTTTATTTTACTTCTGATGTTTGAACGCCTACCGAGTTACATATTTCTTGACAGTAAAGCCAACATGAAACAAATGACATAAATGTCTATTTTATTGTCGTGGGTGATGTAATAATGATGTTCGGCCAGTCACGCATAGACTATTCAACCATCCAAACTATACGTAAATAAATCGAAAGTAAAAATAAAAATAATACCGCAACTATTATAAGAGCCATTTTGTTTTGCTTATTTAATATTAGCGGCTCCGGCAGACGTTGTCCTACTCTGAAAAAATAAAAATCTACGACCCGATTCCAGCGCCACCTACCGGTTCCAATTGTGGATTTAAACCATCCGGGAACCCACTCAAACACATAAAAACAAAATCACCAAAATCGGTCCAGGTTATATATAAGGAGGTGGAAGGACGTACTATTATTATGTATATAAGTTGTGAAAACTGAAGAAAATATTAAAAAGAGTTTATTTAGAATATTGTGACGGCTAATATTGTTTAATTTGGTATGAGTGCTATACCGTGTAAAGAGTATGTGAGATCGACCTCGGTCGGGGCTACGATTGAAATGCCTAGCAATAAACGCCAGACAGCATTTTCCAATTCGAATTTGTAGTGATACACAGCACCATTAATCGGTTAGGGCAACACTACCGTACGCGGTGGCCTCGATATTTGTTATTGACTGGTCAAACAAAAAACACGAATAGTCATATTATTTTGTATACTAGCTAAAATATCACATCGTACTGGCTCAGTTTTAACCAAAATTGAGTATTCTGTATCTAACACAATGGAGTTATGTACATACAAAAAACAGATATGGTTCCAATATTTTATTCATAGATTAAATAATATTGCAAAACCCACATGTTACACAATTTTTCTCTAATCCATCCTAAGGTTGTTTGGAAGAAATTGCTGTTAATGATAAGACCGCCTATTGTCTTCTGAACTTAAACTTCTTGAATTTATTAGGAATTAGAAATTCTTTTATTTACTTTGTGTTTCGAAATTTCAATTAAGAAAAACATTATATTGTTATTTCACTTGTTTTATTACCGTCATTAATGTCGAACCAATCCTTGTTGTTATTGTATCGCGTCGAAGCTTGCCAGGTATGGCATCGTTGCATTATAAAGCAATGGCCCATCGCGGAGAGAGGCAGTCAAGCGAGGATTACGATACGAGTAAGACGTACATTCGATGAGCGATATAGTGACGGACTTTGCGCGTGTTATTGAATTGTGCACTGTGTACTGGTTACAGTTATATTTGTACCTATTTTAAACGTGTTTGTACAGTTGTAATAAACTCTATAGTAATTCCAACGGCATTTTAATTCGAGTCCTGTATAGCTCGTAACATTAATGTTATACAATAAAGTATATTATATTCTAAATAATCTTTGTTATTGATTTTTTGGCCTTCCCATTTTTAATGCAAAGAACGATAAAATCACCTGGGTCATAAAGAGCACATTTGCACCTTTCTTTATGATGATCAGAAAAATCCAGTTAGGATTCGAACTCACGTTATTAGAATAACACCAAATCTGTTAGCCACTAAGTTAGACACTACGAGTATGGGTTAGATAAAACATTTTGCATATATTATAAAATAATGTTTGTATAAAAGAGCGAGTGTTAAAATGCCTCGTTGTGATTACACTTTTAAAATATGGTGATATTACTGTTTCAACATTATTTATAAGCTATTTGCGTCGTTTAAGATATGGCGTTATAAATTGCCACGCTCGTACCAAATTTAGGCGGCTTCGCCGCTTTGTACGATGATAAAAAGTACTTCAGTTCAATCAACTGTTAACTGCCCTATTATGGCTATATATTATAGCCTTGATAGGGCCTTTATATTCATATGTTCTCTATACTATTTATATTTATACTATTCATTTTTAACTATGTAAAATATTGAAACATAATTATGAACATATAAATGTTATATAAATATGCTATTTAAATCTCTACCCTCTTTTTCTTGCTCCTGCGAATCGACCGTGTACCACCGTCGAATTGACCGTTGTAGGGCCAAGAAAAAGATGGCGCGTAACGGAAAAAATGTGACGGTAAATTTTTTTGCAACGCCGATAAAGAAGTTTCACTCAAAAATACTTTGAAATCTTATATTTAATTGTTACAAGTATGAACAACTTCACTTTGTTATTGCTATTAATAGACCGGTATTGCAGAATAATAAATTAAACAAGTTGCATGTTTGAAGACGTTAATGTGCAAAGTTTAACACGAACACTGGTCCAGTGATTTAATGCAATAGTCAGAGACGAGCCTAATGTATGTAATTGCGTACGACATTTATTGTGAAACCTAATTTTGGGGCCGATTAGCACAGTTTAGCGAACTAACAACGTTTTAGCGATTAACTCGAATGGTTGTTAGATACCACGTTTTGTTCTTTAACGCTTATTAGCATATTATAGTCTGAAATTCGTAGTTGCTGAAATTTTATACTAACCAAAATCTAACTTCTGTGACACAATACAATGACCTTAATTTGGCTTGCTAATCTAGTCATAAATTACTATATTATACATAAATAGACTTAAGTTAAAAATATAATTAAAAACTAAAAATAAACTAAGCTATA
The DNA here is from genome assembly GCA_012273795.1 of Dendrolimus punctatus. Taxonomy (NCBI): domain Eukaryota; kingdom Metazoa; phylum Arthropoda; class Insecta; order Lepidoptera; family Lasiocampidae; genus Dendrolimus; species Dendrolimus punctatus. The sequence continues at coordinate 1,704,956 of CM022541.1, forward strand.
AATAGCACAATCGATTATAGAGTGTGTTACAAATCGCTGTCAGATAAGAGACTAACTGGAAGAATGGCTACATTGCCGTTCTGTAGAGTGATGCTTATTTGGTTGGCGAAATATGAGCCAGCCTTTTGATCACGGGTGGCATCGAAGACTTTCTTGTAAATTTCTATAAAGAAACTCTTTTCTGATGGACCCTACCGATCAAATGAGTTCCAATAGAGAAGAAGGTATTGATTTATGTGTCTAGTTTTTACTATTTATTATTACTGTTAATACGATAACCGATTCTGAGCTGATTTGAGTAAAACTTTCAGACAAATAAACGTTATTTGATTTGGTTTCGGATTTTTTAATTTCGAAGCTGGTAAATAAGCAGGTGGTCCAGTCAATAGAAATTAGCTACCGTCGCCTATCGCCATTAGCAACACCAGGGACAAAGTCAACGCGTTGCCAGCTTTTAGGATGGGATAGAGATGAGGTAAATGTGATGGGATAGGAAGAATGGGATACAGGGGCCGTCACCGATCTCAAAGTTTACTATGAAGTATTTATATTACGAAAGCCAAAGAAACCGTTTGACAAATGACTCTAGTTCAGCATGCATTCTGCTAAAAGTAACATTTACGATCATAATATAAAAACAAAAATAAACATGTAAATAAAACTTTGTGTTAGGTTTAATGCTGTCAAACTAAAAGATGAAAAAGATACCCTCTGGACTATGACGATGCGGAAGAGGAGGGTGTTGCGGCGCGCATTCAGTGGCGCGGCACTAGCTTCGCGTCTGCGCCCTGATTTGTTATTTTTTCCTTGTTATTGCAATGTATTGAGCTCGCAAACAGGTTTCTGTTAATTTTGATTAATATTATAGTTTTTTCAAATGTTATACGTTTAATTGTTGATATCATTCATAAACATTTTTGGTGACCCCGACGTGAATATCGAATATATGCTATGACACAGAAATGAAAATGTTATAAAGTGAAGAAAAAAGGCATTGAGCTATAGTATACTGATACTCCATTGAAATGTTACATGAGCTTTGCATTTGTTAGAGGACGCAATTTTATTTTTGTGACATGTGTGGAGGGTCAATAGAAGCTTTACCTCAAGTTTGTGGGGTCGCAACCCTTGTCCCCCGGCCGCCATCTTGGAAAAAGGGGTGAAAACACTTTTTTCGCGATATCTCGGAAACTATGCGTCTTACAAAAAATTTATCAAGTCATAATTTGTAGCAAATTGTTTTGCCTAAAAATATGTTTATGTAACATTTTGCCCTAAATTAAAAATTACAGAAGTTACAAGCAAAAAAGTGAGTTTTTTTTTATTCATTCCTAACTCTTTTCTTTACCATAGAACTTAACAAATTTAACTTATCGAATGTTAAGCAGGTAGGTCGCCCGTTTTCCCCGCCACCTATGAGGTAGAGTCCGTAGGCGCGTTTCATATCTTACTCGCTCCGTTTCATAGTTTAGCATCAATGCAAATGGCCACATATTTTAGTAACTCAGCTTTTTCGCAGTATAGCTGTATAGCACATCTCTGGTGGAAAGACGCCCTAAGAGCTGTAGTCAAGATAGTTATCTCTTTAGTTTTTGGAATCGAAGTCACAGGTAGAGACTTCACTTTTATTTATTCTTAAATACAACATTAGTAAAAGTATCATTTTCTTACCTTATTCTGCGCAATTTAAGGAAAACAAAAATTAAACACGAGTAAACGTATCCCAACAGGTCGCTGTAAATAAAATATATTTACTTACATTATTTTCATTGGAGCTCTTTAAACAGAGGGGCTTGCATTTGTTATAATAATACTGAGTGCCTACATCTATTTATGTAAATAGCTGCATTAGGCGAGCAATCGAGTGTATACGAACCATTAGGAACGACTGGGTTTTGTTGGGTTGTGGGGAATTTTGGACGGTAGCTCGGCCGAATGTCGTGTAATATTTTTGATAAAATTCTTTTAGGGTTTCGAAATAATTTTATTTAAAAAATATCTCCTGTAATGTAAGTCCTATTATTTTCTATCTTTAAGTTTAGTGCCATATCAAACATTTTTTTAAATATAGTTGATTAACTACAAGGTCTTGTATATGAATCAATTGTGATAAAACTTAATATTGTTACAACCTAGGCGCCGACAATGACCAATTCCACGATAAAATTTGTATAAGCACATTTATTACCCGTCGGCGTTTGAACTACTAACTAATATTATTAAAACCATTGTAATTCTTTTATGATCGTCTTCTATTGTTTACTTATTTATTGTCATACGTTTCTAGAGAATAGCCTATTGTAATCATTAGCCAGGTGTTACGGATTTTAAATTAAATGCTGATTCTAGGAAATTCGGTCCACGATGTCGGGCGGGTATATTGCATTTATCCAGTAGAAAACGATGGCCTGATTGAGGGAGGGGGGCAGTCGAGCGAGAACCCCGATCAAGGCGAGACGTGAGTACTACAATTGGGAATCATTAGAATTACTATTAAGTGACGGACTTTGCGCGTTTTATTGAATTACGACCTTCTGCATTTCGTTTGGACTTGTTGTGGTCTGTTATATTTGTACTTGTGTTATGCGTTTTTGTATAGTTCTAATAAACTCTATAATAATTCCAACGGCATTTTAATTCGAGTCTCGCAACTGGTAACAATATGTTTGTTAATGGCGAATGATGAGAATAGACTATTTATTTCGGTATGTGAACATTCGCCCGGCTAATGGATACTAAATTTACACTCATAACTCTTGGAGAAGGACTTGTTCCTAATGGAGTTTAGAATACAGACAAGTCTACGTTCATTCTATTATTGCTTATAATAGTGATATTATAAGCAATACATAGAATGTATAGAATTATTATCGTTGTCTTTTTCTACGCTTAAAGATCTTTGAATCTCAAAAAAGTGTAATCTGATATTTATTTATACTATTTCTAATTATAAATTACTGCTTTTATAAATTTTATCTGTCAGTATGGTATGGGGATGAGATAGAGGGATCAGACAGGAGAAATGGGATATAAGGGACGCGATATAGTATAAATGCTATGACCTTAGCACATTACCTCTTGTAACAACTATTAAAGGAATGATCAAGTATAACCACGCTTAGAGCCACCACTTATTTAATAAAAACTATGAAATTACCGAAATTTATAAACAGTCGTTACTCGATTCCGTAATAAATCCATAAGCCAAATAATTAAATCACTGACAATATAATTAAACTCTTACACCGGCGCGCTGTCAATACTTATAATAGAACTTTTAAGGCGAGGGATATATGAAATATGATCTATCGTTCCACCTGGCACGTAGGATTCAGATTTTCAGAGGTAATTAATGTACTAGACGAGTGGTATACGAAGCCACTCAGAAGCATTGTGAAAAAAAATTTTATGTATAAGAGACAGGCCAGTCCCCGCAAATTACTAATGCGCCTGGCCGCCATTTGGTGCATTTGGTGACGTAACCGCAGCCGAACACTCAGTACTGTTAGCATCACTGGACGGCGAGTACGCGTACATATCGAGTTCCCGATGCTAGCACCGTGTGACTTCATCATACAACAAAAATGTATTTTTTGATACAATTTTGAAATGAAATAAACATTCCTAATTTGAATTAATATTGCCACAATTTAATAATCTATGAGAATCAAGTCAGAGACAAAGCTTCAAAATAACTATTGAAATAACAGAAATCTGTATAATCTCAGTGTTCGTGTGTAAACTTTAATATGGTTTTATTACAAGCGGTACTTTAGTATTGCGTGTCACTATCGATGTTCGTTCGCTTCTCACTGCAGCCTGCCCCGTGCGTACTTCTCGCCGGTGTAGCGCGGGCGCAGGGTACGACGCACAGGCGGCAAGCGATTTGATCCGCTTATGAATTATTTGTGTATCCACAAACCCCTAGGTGTAGGCGGGTCAGCTGCAGACTTGTGGTAAGGTTCTTCTTGTTATTTTTCCTCCAAGGAGAAGGAAGGTAACCTACGTAGTCCCTCTCTTAGCCTCTCTTGTATCGCACCCAGAAATAACATTAAGTTTAGTAAGAATTACCCTTAAAACGACTATTTTATTATAAAACTTTACCGAATTTATATTTCTTGTTTATAATCATTTACTAAACAAATGTAAGTACGTGTGAGTAATTATTCTATTACTATATAGTAACTAACAAAAAACTATTTTTTTATTGCAGGAGTTCAGCAGACAGACAAACGGCCCACTTGATGGAAAGCGGTTACCATCGCCTATGGACATTTGCAACACCGAAGATGCTACAAATGCACTGCTGCTCCCTTAAGGGAGCAGCAGTGCATTTGTGGAACCTGGTCACTAATGCCGGAACACAACTCAAGGTTGTTATGGCGACAAACTCTACACCAGAGGTGGTAGCCATCTAGTCGGGTAAACGCCCTACCACCTGGCTGTAGGTTGTTTTGTCGCCTCTTACGACAGGCGTCCCCGCCGCAGGAAATTGTATTTTTCTCCGTTCTTGCACGGATAAAAAAATCCAATTAAAAACAAGTATAATAAAGATAACCAACGGTTGCGGCGGATTCAAAACGAAAATATATAGTAAATCACCAGCCCGCTCCATTATCACACAAATCTAGATTCATTAACTAATGTATAAAAAATAAGAGTGTGTGTAAAAAAATATTCAAAATATTAACTAAACGTAAAAAATACGAAATCATGGGTTGCTGAAACGCAAATTGTTTATGGTAATGTATTCCCAGCGACATGTGGAATATTCAGGTTTTATTAGTACTCGACATTCAAGCAGAATGTGCTATTAATGGCACTATAACTTTCACGACTGATCGATTTCAAATTGCTGTACAATTAAAAATATATTTAAGTTGTTCAAGTATTGAGTTTTGGTTAATCGTTTTAAGACTTCGTTATTTTTAATGATTTTTGATGACAACTATAATATAAGGAGCGTTTGTTGTTTAAGTGTCGAAGTGTTTCTTGAATGCTTGGTTAATAGAATTGTATTCTCATTTTCTGACTTTCGACTGAGTTAATTTTGTTAAAGATTTTTCTACATTTCCCTTTAGTTTATATGTTACGGGAATCGGTGCAAGCGTTATCAGGAAAGGTAATTGGTAGTGCGATTTTTGTAATTGGAACGAAATGTTGAATTTAAACATAAATATTAATAACCTGAGACCCGTATCAATTGCCTATACCTATAGTAGATATTTAATTTTTCATGTACAGTAATGATTTTTAGCTTTATATCGATTTCTCATAGATAAAACTAATAAAACCAAATCATTCGAAAGTACTTAATTTGGATAATTGTATAATAAATATAGATTATATAACTTTTGATATACCAAAACTTATAATTTTATTATATTGGAAACAAACGGATTTTTACTACGCTTTGGAATAATAACAATTCAATATTATCCATGTTAGTTTTTGCTCTATGAAATCGTTGTAAGTTTTATACATAAAATTATTATCTATCATTTTAAGTGATTAATTGGACTACTGAGAAATGTAAAAAGAATAATACTAGGCAGGAACAAACGGTCAATAACAAAAATAGTCCATTAAATTAATGTAGCTCTGTCGTCGTCAGCCATTAATATAGCTCTGAATAGTTCCTAAATCATGCATCATTTATACAAGGTGAATTTTTCAGGGTCAAATTTTAAACTATGCTACATAGCGAAAAACACTCAAGGGAGTCCTGAGGTCGATTTTGATGGGAACTAAAGTGGTATTATTAGATTATTGAAAAATCAATTAGCCTTGTCAGGATTCGATTCGGCAGATTTTGAAAAATAAAACACACCTGTATTATTCTACCAAATCATGCTATAAATCATGCTTGTAAGGATAAATTTCTGCGAAGGAGATCAAACAGCAAACCAAGACGAAGGGTTGTTTTTAAGAAACTATTCTATTTAAAATGTAACCCTGAAGGTCCATTTTAAAAATTCTCCCGTTATACTCAGTTTTCAATGTTTAATACCAAATCCAAAATAGAGACGAAAATTAATAAGACTTTCACTGAGAATAGATAAATAATTCTAGCAATAATCTTTTATCCATTGGATTAGTACACGTCACCTACAAATTACAGCCCACTCAACTTTTAACAATCTTTGAAAACTTTTACAATTTATTACGCCGATGAAAACTTTTAACCGAAAATGACGGTATTTTATAGACCAAAATACGCAGCGTTTGTTATTTAACAATTTATTAATTGCATATTGCATACGACTAACTAACGTGTAACAAAGTGCACATTTTCCACATATCGACAAAGTAATTATGTTCAAGTTGCAACCAAATCACAAAATTAATTACCTCGTCAATTGACGATGTACGTAATTATTCTCCACAGCTTTATAGGTATACGTAAATTTAGAATATTAAATGCATTGGTCTAATTCACTTATATTGCAACTTTTTTACTGTGATGCAAATGTATTTATGTAGACTGTACAAAGGAGTATATTACGAAAAGTAAACGGTTTATTCTTGAAGCTGGCCTCATACCTAAGCTACGCAATACAAACTCTCAAAATATAGTTAAACACAAAAAAAAATACAAAACCGCCACTTTTCACTCTGTTTTAAAATATATCTTGTAGAAACTCATTTCTTTGTCGAAATCATAAAACAAGATAATATAATATTGTCATTTTATTATTTCCTGTGATGTTTTTATTCGAACACGTATTAAAAGTATCAACTTTCCATGAAACTTTTTTATTATCAAACCGAAAAAATCTCTTCATAGTCGTAAAAACCTTAATTTGTTCCTTAAAATGACTATTCAAAATTTACATCCTAGTGACGCTAAGATTACCAGCTCTCTGTTTTGATTTAGTCATTAAGGTTCTAAGTAAAATTTATTTAACTTATGCCACAATATGGAGCACCACAATAATTGTTGTCGCACAACACATGAAATCGTGGTTAACTTGTACATCATTTTTCACAATTTATAACGAAGAATATTATTTCATTCAATTGTATAGAAATAATACAAAAATCCTTAAACAGAAATTAGAGTTATATGTGGGAACTTGCTATCTTTATTCAAGTTAAATATTCAATTCCCGTTAATATATACAATCATGTATCTCCTATAAATTCCTGTCTAATTAAATTTAAAGTATTAATTTAGGTATTATTCTATTTCTATATTTTTTTCACATCCTTCTCCATCATGGCTTATGATAGGTTTTCTTCTCTTTTAGTGATCTATTCCATTGTTATGAATTTCATTTATATATTTTACCATTCGTTTATTTCACAGTATCTTTATATCTTATCTGTCTATTCTCTTACTATATTAAATTCTAGCGGCCCGTCCCGGTTTCGCACGGATGGGCATTTAGTAGTTTTAGTAAGGATCCTTAATTTTGTCTAGTAATATATATAGCTTATGTTACTCAGGGATAATGTAGAAATCTAGTGGTGAAAGAATTTTTGAAATTAGTCTAGTAGTTTTTGAGTTAGTCCGTTAGAAACATACAAATCTTTCCTCTTTATAATATAACTATATATAGTATAGAATAGAACATTTTATTCTGGTAGAATATTAGGTAATAAAAGATTATTTATTATTCAGTCATAGGCAAACGTGTAGCAAATGTTACTACTCCTTAGCCACAATGTAGTTAAAATCATCTGTTATCGACACAAGTGACCATTGAAGCTTAGAACTCTTATAATAGTGGACTTCCAAAGCTACGTAGGGTCACACTACCTGGTCACTTTATTTTCCTATACTTGTAACTTAGCGAAAAATAGGTTGAAATATAAATAAGCCCGTATTTGGCACTTGTCTGTATAGTTAATGGTCCGTAAATACAAACACTCTCCTACCGGAAATTGAACCCACAACCTCACGAGCTTCGGCTAACTTATATTTCTAGTGTGTTTATTATTTAGACTACCTAATATATACAGTTACAATATAAAATTGTACATTTTTCTACCATAATTGTACAAAGAGAGTTAAAGTATAATATAAGCAAATTACTATGATCTAGCGTTAGGGTGACATTATTTTGTCTAGTCTATTCTACTGCCTTCCACTACGCAATGGTGTACCTAGTAAACTCTCAAAAAATTAAGGGTGGCTGCTATAGATATTACTGAAGAGATAAACATAATGTCTGCATTAGAATTAAACATATTTGCCTATTGTTCTAATGGAAATGTATTTAAGTATATTAAATGTCTAGGTTTAAGTTATGATGAACAATACAGAGTTTTCATTTATTCATAATTTAGGCTTCTATTATATTATCAATAATATTATTTACTAGTTTTAAGTTTCACAATGTACTTAAAGAGTATATAAAGAATTATGTTATGTTATTAGCCTTGGAAGATGAGGCGCCTCTTAGTTGGGATGAATAGGTGAGGAGTTATTCTCTATATAAATGTTAAAAAATACTTTCTTATTAGTTTTGTAATGTGAAAATTATAAGTAACCTAATGATCTTGGCAGACGTTGTCATGTCTTGAAATATTTGAAATAAGATTGCAGCGCCACCCACTGGGTCCCACTGTGAATCTAAACAATCTGGGGACGCACTCGACTACACAAAAAGTTCATTAAGATCGGTCTAAGAGTTCATTGACATACAGACTAACATTAAAATTTTATAATATAGGTATATATAATAATCAAAATAAAAATGTATAAAAAATCTATAAACTTGAAAAATCTTTTTAAATTGGACCGGATTACACATATTACAAAATTTCATCAAGATCGGTTTAGTAGTTTCGGAATTTCTCCCAGACATCATCGTGACACAATTTTTTTATATAAATAAGGTTATACATACATACATACATACATAACTTCACGCCAGGTCCCTTGCGGGGTAGGCACGAACAACAGAGCGCCACACAGGCCCATTCTTACACACCTCACTTGCTTCTTTGACATTCATAGCTCTTGTCATGCACGCTCGTCTGTTCTTAAGGCTCCTAACATCACCCTCTGCTAATACATGATCAATTTATTCATGGAAGGTGTGTCGTGGCCTTCCGCGACTTCTGCATCCATCCACTTTTGCATTGTATATCTGTTTAGTCATTCTTTCATCATACATTCTTTCCACATGCCCGAACCACCGGAGCATTCCTTTCCTTACCTTCACCCCGACACTCTCTTTCAGACCAACTATCTTTCTTACTTCGGTATTGCGAACGCGGTCCGCGAGCGTCACTCCGCAGATTTTGCGCAGTGCTCGCATCTCGACCGCGTTTACTCTACTTTCATGCTCTCTATTCCATACCCAACTCTCGCTTCCATACGTGAGCGTAGGTACCAGAACCGCGTTGTGTATGGTAAGCTGGGCCTTCTGGCTGAGGTTCTTAGCGCCTAGAAGTTTACCTAACACTCCATTCACACTATTCCCCAAATTTACTCTTCTTTCTATGTCAGCGGTGTACCTTCCATCCCTGCTAAAAGCACATCCAAGATATACAAACTCATTCACTTGTTCCAGCATAACATCATCGATCATTATACTTGCATTCGTTCTGGTTTATTCTCTTTCAAACACCATAACCTTTGTTTTCTTCGCATTCAAATGTAAGCCTCTCGCCTGACAGTCATCTTTCATCGTTGTGACTAGTGTTTGCAGTTCTGATGGCGATTCGGCTAAAAGCACGGCATCATCCGCATACAGCATAGTGCTAACAACTAGATCACCCATCCTGACCCCAACATCCATCAATCTTAATCTCTGGAGACAATTGTCCAGATATAGGATGAACAGCAAAGCCGACAGCACGCAGCCCTGCCGGACGCCAATATTGACGTCAAACCAGGGCGACAGGCTGCCGTCTACCCGCACGCATGCCATACAGTCCTCGTAAGTGGACTGGACAACACGCAGCAATTGGCCATTAATCCCATATCCGGGCAATATGTCCCAGAGGTCCTTCCGCACAACCCTGTCAAATGCTTTCTCTAGATCCACAAAACCGCAGAAAACCTTCCGGCCCAAAGCCAGCTGCTTCTCCACGATATTGCGGAGCGAGAAAACTTGATCCATACATCCCCTTCCATTTCTGAAGCCCCTTTGTGCATCCCACAGTAATCCATCGGATACCACTCTCATTCTCCTTTCAATAATCTTCGCATACACTTTAGATGCTGTGCTGATCAAACTGATGGCCCTGTAGCTAGCGCACTCCATACGTGACCCCTTGCCTTTATACAAGGGCACGATGACAGCGCGCCTCCAGTCCTCGGGAACCTTTCGCGTCCTCCAACACAAGTTGCATAAGGACAGGAAAGCGTCACGGACGCAGGTTCCACCATATTTGATCATCTCAGCAGACACACTATCGATTCCTGCTGCCTTTCCATTTTTCAGACTTCTTATCGACCATTCGATCTTTTCCAAAGTGATCTCGGATGCTGACTCCTCGGAGTCGGTTACAGACTCGGTCGTGGTGCCAGCATCCGGGATATTATCATACATTTCTCTAAAATATTCACCCCATCGCGCTAACACCTCTTGGGGGTTAGCAAGAATGTCCCCTGCTTTAGATTTTATTCTTTCCATTCTGGAAGCTGACGAACAACCCCGAGTCTTCTTAACCTCTCTCCAAAAGAGTTTGGTATCCGCCTCGAAATTCTTCGTCAGCTTCTCTTCTTCTTTCAATTTTATTCTTTCACGCTTCTCTTTCACTAAAGCTTTGGTGTCATTCTTGCAGCGGCGATAAATTTCTTTCTTCATCTCTTTCATACTGTCATTCTGGTGCAAAGATGCAACATAATCTAGCCAGGCTTTTCTCTTTCTCTCTACGCTAGATTTAACATCCGCGTCCCACCATTCGTCACCTTTCGTTGTTATATGCCTCTTTGCGCATCCACATACTTCTTTTGCGCTTTCCACTATACTTTTTTTCATACTATCCCAGTCATTATCCACATCTAAGTCGGAGAAGTCCGCTTTTGCAAGCCTTTCTTCGACTAGGCGCGCCAGTGTCTCCACTTCTTGAAAAGGCCAAGGAAAATAAGATTATATTACTTTATTATTATTATGATTAATTTAATTCAAATATAAAACCTATTTAACACATAATTCTTTTGATTTTACATGAAAATCGTACTTACACGGAAAACGCGAGCTAAGCTTAATGTCGGAATGAACCATTTTGCACCAGATAAAAATCTCGACCCATAAAAACTAAATACAACGAAGCTCTTTGGTTTGCAGTGCATAAATTGGCCCCTATCTTGCCATCGGGTGACCCATAATGGCCACGAGGTGGGACTGATTGTTATCGTGAAAAAGGGGAATTCTGGTCACCCACATTGTCGATACAAAAGAAATTTCGCCGCTAGTTTGCTCACAGCTAATGCACGAAATATCAGGAAACAGAAGTGGACGTACAAAAGTAGTTTGGGAAAGGCTTTCCGAATAGGGCATATATTGATATGAATTAAAAACACATTTGAAACCAGTATTAGAATATCAACAAATAAATGAAAGTGATTTATATACCCATAAACATAAACTAAAATCAAACTACGTTTTAACGGTTTTAAGCGTGGTAATTTATTTGATTTTAGTTTATCCGACGTTTCGGCCGCTTTTCAGTGGCCGTGGTCACGGAAGACAAAGATTACATTTGTCTAACGTGTATTGTCAAAGTTTTTATCCAGCCTAGCGCCAACTTGTTCATTTTAATTATTTAGTTTTAATTTTGTTTATGGATATTATTTACTCTATGGGAGCCTAATCTAATTTACCACCGCTTCACAACATGTTGTGGCTTGAAGAGAAGAAGCGGCGCAAGAAACTCTTCAGCAAACATGCCTAGTTCAATTTTTTTTATAATATTAAAATGGGTGGAAGGAAAAAAAAATTACCGCGCTTAAAACCGTTAAAACGTAGTTTTATTATGTGTACAAGTCGCGAAAACTTAAGAAAATATTATATAAACTAAAATCATTCCATATCATGAAATACTACCGTGTCCTTTTAGCTCTGTGCCTTTGAACCAAATTAATTAAATTTAGTTGATCTGTCCAATATTAGCGAATGGTTAGAACCATTAATTGGTTCCAACCATTCGATAACAATTGAACAGCTACTGAAAAAGTTGTCGAAACTTCAGATTAAAATAAACACCAATACGTTGCAAAGTTGTGAGTAGAATAGGAAGTAGACTTAAATTTTAACTAATATAGACTTCCAAAAAATCTCTAGTGGAATTTTGTTTCAATAATAATTTTGAATTATGAAAAACTTATAAATCACTCTTAAAACTATTTATACTTTTAATATTATTGCACACATAAGTGTCAAAATTCTTAAATCTGTTAAGAGATCGGTTTCAGATTTAAATATACAAAACTGAACATTTAAAAAATTCTTAAGAGTTCTTACAGTTTTAAAATTAATAAGCAAGCTCATATAAGAACTGCTCATGAAACTATTTCAAGACTAAGTAATTGTTTAAATAGGAAAACTTTTAGGAGATATGAGGAATGGTGAGACTCTAATGAATCAAAATTATTGGTAAAGTTCGAGCTTTGCCTGAGCACCTGAAATATTAATTCCGCCCATATTTCATTACACTTGAAATATTCCCCTTCAATTAAGGATAGTTCGAGCGAAGGAATATCATAAAGTTCGCTCGAACTAAACAAACAGGCAAATAATAAGAAAGACGCGGGGTAATATTTCCAACAAGATGTCCCGAGGTAACTAAACGCGTCGTCAATTGCGATGAAAGAGAGCAATAAAGAAGAGAGCCGGCAAACTGTCGCCCTAACACCGGCCGGCATCACGCCGCAACAGAGCGTTGCAAATTTAGCAAAAAATAAATCAAGCAAGTATCTATGTGTATAACGTAGATTAAAGGGTTCCGTAAAGGGCGATGAACGTCCAACATTTTTGTCCTTTGGCAAAAATATATTCAAATAAATTATGTAAGTGCTATACAAACAGCGCAAAACGAGAAGTACTGCAGATCATCTCTTTCCCTTAATTTTCCGTTTGACATCTCTTTACAGAAATTGATTCCTATAACCATTTTTTTTTTTCAAAATCAGCAGAAGCATGTTCTGACTAGGGTAATTGATTTTTCAAAAATCAAATGACATCACTTTACTTGTCTTCAAAATCAACTTTGAGTGTTTATCGTTATTTCGCATAGTTTACTTAGGATTTAGCCCTAAAGGCCCACTTGAAAAATTCACCTGCATAGATATTACTACTGAATTTCGTGTATACAGGTCCTGTAACTTCCGGAACAAACAGACTATGTATGCAGATACTACCACTAGATACTCGTATAAAGAGACACAGACGACGGAACATGACGATTTTTAGATTCAATTATTACGAAACTGGCTACTGAACCCTATTATTTCCTTCGTGAAGAAAAACAATAGCGACTTTATCCCCGGGTTGAAATTTATGAGATGCGCCGCGGATTAAAAATGTTTGCCATGCCCTCGGGCGCGGCCCCGGCTTCATTAGAGCGTGTTTCTGAAATATTCTGATTAATATTTACCTTCCACTTCTTGCGGGTTGTAGTTCATTAACTTTCTTCGTCTGTAATCGAAGCGTGTAACGTAGAAATTAGGTGCCCTTGAATATATTTCTGTGCGAGCCAATAAATGATCGCTTAATAAAATATTCTGTGATCGTACATATTTTGATACCAGTATAGATATAAGTTAATGTTTACTACAATAAGCAGGGACAATCATGGAGTTAATTGTTAGGTTTACACCTTCGTTCTCTATTGTATGAATATAGCTTATAATTAGAATAATATCTATCATTTCCTACGAACAACGACGACTACCTACGACAATTGCCTACGACTTCATTTGCGCAGGATTTGGACTTACGCGACATGCTGGGCATGATATCAACTATATAGAAGTAATAGTCAGAAACTCACTTTCATAATACTTTTCCAACCCTACAAAATTTCAAAATGGAACATGCATGAAGAAAACAGTGATAAAATGTCTGTTTAAATACGTTAGTTTTCATTCAAATTCATAATTTTTATTTTAATTAAGTTTCACTGGAGAACATTTTTTGAAGTGTACTTTCTGTTTACACACCATTTCGGACGCGTTATCGCTGTTCATAGAGAAGTAGCGACAAGAATCTTCTCAGCAACACATCTACTTAAAAATTCCTTTACCTCATATTTATAAATCTCAGGCGTTTCGATTGAGATCCATAGAGCCGTTTCGAAGCCAATATATTAATGTAAGAACTAATTAATTAAAACGAGATGATTCTGCTAGAGAAATATGTAATATAGGTAATTATTATAGTCCCCGCGCTGCAGTTTTAGATTTTCCCCTTTTGACTTTAATATGATTTAAAATGCGAATATTTTAAAAGGCGAGTAATGAAATAAAACGAGGTAGGTCTTTGATAGAATTAAAGGGCGTCTTGTGAAGGAGCGACGTTAATGAGACCCGACAACTCCCTTCGCCACCCTTATACATCACTCATTCACACCACCCACGTACTTATTAAATTATGATTATACATTAGCATAAGCTAGCCTTCCGTATGGATGTTTTTTTAGTATATTAGTTAATAATAATAATTTATCTGAACCCCCCATCATTATCCGAGGGTTAAATCCCCGTTGCGTTCGGAGAGTTTACTCTGACGCCCATGATCCGCTTTCATTCATCTGAACCCTATTAGTACAATAACTTAGTGCAGAGTTGAGAATTTCAATATTTTTCTACCGCCTTATTGTATTTCATTCTCTGCTCGCCAAAAGTTGCTAGTCAGCTGAAAGTCTGTAACTTTCTTGTTAAATCGATAAACTCCTAGCTTTTCACACGGTACCTAATAATTTTCCTCGAAAATCATGCTGATTATTATGCGTGAAGCTTTCTCAGAAATCACAATTCCATGAATAAGGATGTGGTGCGTGATTGACGTAACTGTCTAATTGTTATGTATGAATTCATATTAAAACACGGTGGAGAACAACATGTATAGTAATAAGGACTAAATTGTTCCAAGACTATTTAGTAATATACTATTTTAAAGTTTTAAATACAGCATATTAAGTTAGTAGGATATGCCCGCGACTTCGTCCAAGCTTAATTTGAAATTTCGCGGGAATCCCGGGGCACAACATACCGCAGCACTTTTAAAATAATGTAAGCTGTCTATATTGTTAGTTAAAACTGTGACGGAATAAGCTAATTTTGATACACCCGAACAATTTCAAACCACTGCCGGAAAAAAATCAAAATTGTTTTTTTAGCCATTTTAAATAATTCCCAGAAAAAAAATCCGTGGGATTCCTGGGTAAAAACTAGCGCAGATTTAAAGTCTAAGAATTAGCAGTCGATCAGTGAAAACCGAAAATTGGCCCAGTAGTTTTTTGAGATTCTCGAATAAATAAACAAGAAATCTAATAAAGCATCGTGTTCTCCGTCGTTTATATAGTCCATTCTAGTTTTTTTATAGCTTCAATGTACAGACACGTCATGTTTAGAAGTTTATAATAATATAGATACTAAGTGATATTATTATATCACTATTATCTTTATATATATATATATATATATATATATATATATATATATATATATATATATATATATATATATATAATTCTGTACGTGTGTTGACAGTGAACTCCTCTGCTGGCTGGACCGATTTGAATGAATTTTTTTGTGTGTGTTCAAGTGGATTCGAGGATGGTTTAAATTTACAATTGAACCCGGTAGGTACCATTGCAATCGGTTTCTAAATTTTTTCAAGACAGGACGTCGTCTGCCGTGACCGCTAGTATCATTATAAGTTTATATGTACTATACATGTTACAACTGTTTTCTATTTCAGAGAAACGGATGTTTTAATCACAACACTTGTCCGAGGAATACGGCGTAGTATTTCACACATCGGTTATCTAATTTTTTCCGTTTGTATAGACTCGTGTTTGACCACTGTCTCGCCTGATGTTAAATGATGACGAGCTCTAGAATGGAACACAGTTACCTAGTAGATATCTGTTCACTCGTGATTTGTGATATTTTTACTTACAGTCAAGTAATTACTTTATAAATATACACATTGTCATTAAAACTGTCTTAAAGGTGCTTGTTCGAAGTCAGGTTTCAAACCCAGATCATTATTTGTCACATTTATTTTGATTTTAGCAACAAAAAAATTATGAAAATAATATTAATATCAATTAACAACAACTCGTTAAAGTAAATTGGACTAAAATATTTTAAAGCAGAAAACACGAGTACCTTAAAGACCTAGTATTTTAGCAATTAACAGGATGTAAAAGTACTAAACAATAGTGTCGGCCACTTAATGATACCATTTTAATGCAGCAGCGTTAGTGTAGTATAGCGTAGTAGGGCGCGGCAAGGAAGCGCTAAGGCAACGCAGAGCTTGGCTGACAAGTGCAATTGCGGTGCGAGAGATACTAGATAGCCCAGGCACGCCCCGCTGTTAACACTTCCCAAGCACGCTATAGGGGAATGACCTTTTAAGCCAAATGCATATAGAACATAATCTAGCCCAGATCTGTTAGAGTAAAAATGAATCCATGTGAAGCCAATCGCATACTAACTAATATTATAAAAGGTAATGTGAGTTTGTGACGTTATCACGCCTTAACGACGAAAACTTACATGTCATCAAGGGTATAGAAAAAGACAGTAGAAATATTAAAAATAGGAGTAGAATATAGCGCAGTTTAAGTAAAGAGTAAGAAATTAATGTTTGGATCTCAAAATTCTATTTTGTTCATATTTGTTTAAATAAATTGGCAACAAAAGAATAAAAAGAGAAAAATAAAAAGAAAAAATGTAAAACGTAAAAATATAAGAAAATAATTACCTGACAAGCGTGTGCGTCAGAAGAAGGAGAAATAAAAAAGGCTATAGAAAATATACCTTTAATCTAGAAAAAGTACTGTTTCCGAGAGGTAGACGAATATAGCCCGAAAAATGGCGCCACCGTTACAATTCACTAATATATACATCATCATGGTAACGATAATGTCAGCGGCAATTTTAATGTGTTGCTCTCATGGATAATTCCACCTTCGTTAGATGGTGTTTCGAGTATTTATTATCAGGTAGGTTTTTTTATTGCCTGTAGTAGGCAAACTGGCAGACGGATTACCTGATGGAAAGCAGTTACCGTCGCCTATGGATCTTTGCAACACCAATTAAAAATTAAGTTCGACATTTTATGGAATACATTTCCTTTTTTGAAGCGAGCTAAGCCGCGGGAAAAGCTAATTACAGATCATTCTCAAGTGTCCTTTAGTCAAATTAGGACCAAAACGGAAAACAGTACGAACATTGTAGTAAACATTTCTAATACAAAAATCTTCGAGTGCTTAATGTGGCTATTAGATTTTCTTTAAAAAAGTAAAGAATTTAAAAATGCCTAAATAAAATTTTCAAATTCCTATTATAATACTGTAACGTCAAAATGAGTAATTTTAAAGTTAATGCAAATGGCTCTGAACCGCATAATACTCTATTCAACATTTCAACGCGTTAAAAATTGCTACTACACAATTAATTATATTATTAACAAAACTCATTTAATTATTATAGACCCAATTAAAATTTTACTCGTTTCAATATAGAGTTGTGCAACTGTGTTGCATTTTACTATTTTCACATCACACAGCCACTCGCACGACGGGCAAAATTATCATACAATATAATGTATAAATCTATCGCTCATATTGCGTATATAATAATAATACCTATAGCTCGTAAAGGTTCTACTTTTAGATTCCCCATTATCCATTTCAAGAAAATACGCAACCTGCCATACTGCTCCAGATCGGATGAACGGGTTGATTATGACTATATCCTTTACTGCCGCCACGTCTTAATTGTGACAATTTACAATAGATCTGAAAAATTGCGTCAACGGTACAAGCTTCCCAGCAGAGATTCAAACCATGAGCTTACAAAAATATATAAAGGCACGCTCGTCAACGGCGAATGGCGAGTTCCCAGATCGGTAAAACATTACAGCCCATAAATTTCCCACTGCTGGGCTCGAGCCTTCCGTTATAGAGGGAACGGACAGTATACCCGCCACGCTTATCCAAGGCTTGGCAGGTTTGACACATCGGTTATCTCGATGTGCAGGTTACATCAAGATGTTTTCCTGTGCCTTTGTTGGCACGTGGTAATTGTAACAATATGCACACTAGGTCACAAAACTGCCTTGTACCACACAAGCTTTTTGGTTAGGATCGAACCCGCGCTCTTTGAGTTTGGAAGGCGTGCGCTAGCCATTACGCTATCACGACTTCGAGATCGGTAATCTTGATAATAATACGCAGATTGCATTGTAGCACATTAGATCATAAAAAATGTCAATCACTCAGTGAAAAACATAATTATGAAAAGTTCCTAAACCCTTCATAAGCGATTTTTCTCTCGCTTTTTGACGTTTTATTGACAAAAATATATGTATTTTTAAAACAAATCACTAAAAATTTCTGTTTCGTGAAGGCTACGTTCCACAAGAGACTCACTCACAACGACCACGTTCACGACTGCGAGTTTTCCCGTTCCACTTGCTTGCGGGCGTTACAATCATAAACTCTATGATATATCGAATCTCAATCGGTTTAGAGGATTAATGCTCTGTGGTTAACGCCCACTTCACCCAGCGCTTGACAAGGGTCGTTGTGAGTGCTGTGATCGAAAATAATGACGTCATTAGTGACGTTTTCGCCAAGACTATAACAGCCGTGATTGCCATGTGGAACGGCAGGCGGAGTATTTTGAGCGTTATGAGATACGAGAGAAACGCGCCCTAAGACTTTCTATTCTTGATTGATTGGATAAATCCGATTTGGTCAAATTGATGTGATTCGAATGGAAACCGGTTGTTTTAGCCAATAAGTAAGTTACAACGAGACTCATTTAATTATATTCGTGTAGTAATATAGGGGCGAGGAAAAATCAAGGAAAAAGTGAATGTCGTGACGTACTAAGAAGAAAAAAACAAATGGCCCATAACAGGAAAGATTCGGGGAGCCTCCACAGATAAGAACACAGTTCTTAAATGATAAGAGGGGGATATAGGAATTAAACTAAATGAGTGTAAGCATACTAAAAAGTATGTCGTCTATAGAACCATTTAAAAGGTATGGGTTGTTTTGGCGCACAGCTGAACACAGCTCACTACCATATCACACAATCAACGAAATAAGGCCAACGCATGCAGTATATGCTGGTTTGTTAGCCTATTTTGTTAATGTTCATTAAGAATTTATTTTTAAAGTGCTATTTGGTATGATAAAATGAAATACATAATATCTTTCTTCTTCTACTATTGCTTCTGCGTTAGCACTTTTGGTGTCGTAAATTTCCATAGTCAACGGGAACAAGTTTCTTTCAAGTCGTCAGTAGCGTTTCTAAGTGTTCCGATGTGCACGGGACGTCCCGATTTTCAAGAGTCTGGGGACGCGTCCCTACTTGCACCTGATCGGGATGCTAAAAGATTCGATACATCAATAAATTGATTAAAAAGCATTATCATTAGAAAATTAAGATTATTCGAATTCAAAGTAATTAAACCTTTTTTTAAACCTTGTTCTTTGTTTGTCGCGATCTACAACCCTAAATCCCGATTTGTTTTACCTTCTCCAATTTGAATAAATTGGACCAGGCAACACTAGTAGTCAGCCTGTTTGTTGTACTTAAGCAGTACAAAAAGTATTTTCTAAGTGTTGGAGATTGTTTTTACTTTATTTTTTCATTACTGTATGCACTGTATGTTACATGCGCGCGCGTGGCTGACAAAATGCAAATGATAGTGCTAGATTTATTTGTATGATTGCTAGTGATGTGATAAATAATTGAAATGATGGCTAGTGACGTGCGTTAACACTAAGGTCTATTATTGATTATTTTTCAAGCATTCCGTGCAAGATATTTTCTCTACTGCCTCTGCTCCACCAGCGTTAGTGCAAGTGTCTGTCAACAATTTCGATTTACCTATACCGTTAAAAATATTGGGACTGATAGTTAATTAGATATGTGTATATCAAAGTTACTTAGAGTTAGCTGTCAATTTTCAAAATTATTAACATTATCGCTAACATTAAAAGTTATCCCAGGTGTAGCTGGGGCATTGTATTAATAAAATATTTAAGTATGTTCTAATTACAGTAATTTGTCACTAGATTATTATCATTTTTTATTACCCACGTATAACATGACAAAATGTACTAACCCACCACTTAACTTCTTAACGTTTGAATAAGATATGCAAATGTAATAGTTATGGAAGCTTTTAAACTACATACAATATGAAGCCAAGGACGTGAAATTTGCTGAAATTATATATCCTGCGTTTTAAGTGCGGCGTATGTAAATATATGCCAGTCTTAATATAATTAATATACATGTAGGGGAAAGCAGGTAGGATTCGTACATTTTTTGTTCTGAGCCTTATAAAAAAGAAACTACTAGCTATTACAAAATTATTTTAATAGCGGTATATTACCCATTTATGTGGCTTTAATATTATGGAAGTTCAGTTTTCATATAAAGCAACACGGAGAAGTTACGACCGTTTTCCTAAAAAATGGAAAACGCACGAAAGCACCCCATGCATGGGGTAGCTTCGTGCATAGCGTGGGGCACATTCGTACATAGTGGGGAACCTCCGTACAATCAAAGAAAATGCCATTTATTCAATGTAGTAAAGTCCTTTAATGAGGTCAAAGTTAAAACAACGTCAGCCGTCATATAGTAAACTAGTAATTATTGTATTCAGAGTACCTATGTAACGAAAAGAACACAAATGTATTTTTTTCTTCTCTAATAATTATGAAACTAATGATCTTCATCTAGTAATGATCAAAAGTATTGTTTTAATTACTTTAATACTTAATAATAAGTCCTGAAAATATTCATATAACATAATACTTTTTCCATTAATAAAAGAACTAAAAATCAACATTATAAATTTTATCACATGTCTCAACATACATAAATACATAACTTCACGCCAGTTTCCTTGCGGAGTAGGCACGAACAACAGAGCGCCATTTAGGCTTATTCCTACACACCTCATTTGCTTCTTTGGCATTCATAGCTCTTGTCATACATGGTACCAGCACTGCGTTGTGTATGGCAAGCTGGGCTTTCTGGCTGAGTTCTTAGTAAAGCTCCATTCATACTACTCCTCAAATTTACTCTTCTTTCTATGTCAGCGCTGTACCTTCCATCCCTGCTAAAAGCACATCCAAGATATACAAACTCATTCACTTGTTCCAGCATAACATCATCGACCATTATCCTTGCATTCGTTCTGGTTTCTTCTCTTTCAAACACCATAACCAATGTTTTCTTCGCATTCAAATATAAGCCTCTCGCATGACAGTCATCTTTCATCATTGTAACTAGTGTTTGCAGTTCTGATGGCGATTAGGCTAAAAGCACGGCATCATCCGCATAAAGCAAAGTGCTAACAACTAAATATTTTTTTTGCAGAGACTTAAAACATAAATTCGAGTTGTATTTATCGTGAAATTAGAACAAAATTGCCCATATGTACAATATCTACCGGTACCTATTATACTAGAGGAGGATTCGTACAGTACGAATCTACCCCACATGTAACTGCATGAAGGTACCCCATCCAGATAATTCAACAAATTAATTTGAAATAAACATAACCGTTATAGTTGAGCTAAAATATCTATTTAAATATTAAAGTAATATTTTAAGGCATAAACTATAATAAATCACTTTTATAATTTGAGCATTACTTATACCAGCCAAGCGAATTAAAAGATGACAACGAAAAATACTTACGCAGAGCGAATTCACGTATCGACTTACATCATCGAAGCCAATGGCCGTATTGTGGCCCCATCTCGCAGGTACCCGTATCCTACAAACGGCAATCACGCACACAAATGCAAAAATTTCAATGTTGCATAATGGCGGAGATATCTCCACTGTACGAATGCTCCCTGTGTACGAATCCTACCTGCTTTCCCCTATATCTATCTATATCTGTACTGTTGCGTTTAAAAATGTGAAAAAAATCAGGGCTGACCAACAGTTTCCGAAAGTACAATTTTAAGATATTTTGTCCGGCTGTCTGATAGAGCATCACGTGAAAACTACTGAACAGATTTAAATGTAACTCGAGATAGAGCTAGTTCATATCCCGGTGTAACTTAGTTACCTCACGAACACGTATCTCGATAAATGATGTTGTTTCCGTGAGATAGACGAAAATAGCGTAAAAGATGGCGCTGCGATCGCGTGTTTTTTGATGACTACTGAACGTATATAAATGAAAATCGGCATAATGCTGGCTTATATAACCCTTGCTACCACTTAGAATTCATTTTGCCCAGATAAATGATGTCGTTTCCTTAGAATGGACGGATCATCAAAATAGATGGTGCTGCAATTACATTTTTTAATTCAATAACAAATAAATCAATATCAAAAACGTTATATATTATGAACAATATGTGATTCATTGTTTTACTTAAAATCGGGTTAGGTTCTTAGGATATTTCTGTCTCGAAAAAGCGTTACGGCCGCGTGGAGTAGCAACACAATTTTAGAGTAGACTATGGATGCGTTTTTTGGTTTTGGATCGAATTTAGTTTTTTTGTTTGATAAAATAAAGTATGTTTAAATAAAAATGCATTTATTTAAATGTACCTAATCGAACCAAATCATAATTTGTAGTAAGCCTACGAAATGTGTGCTGTACACATAGCAGAAGTGAAACTTCAACGTATAAGTGGCAAAACGTACTGTTATATTTGGTTTTTACAGCTAATAATAAAAGGAATCGCAATAAAAAAAAATAATTTGAAGTTAACTTAAAGTCTGCCCGACTCGAGTCTGTCCAACTTGAAAACCTATCCGTAAAACGTCAAGTTAAAATTTTTTTGCGATTATTTTTATTATTAGATGCACAAAACAAAATAAGTTTTTATTTAAGTGTAAAATAAACCTACTGTCCAGAGTTCGATATTTTCAAATATATATATATACCATTTATGGTAACATACTATGGCATGGTATGGTATGGTAGTTACTTTCAATAAACTAAACAGCAGCTTGTAAACTGCTGAGCTCAGGCGTTCCTTAGTAGATTGGATGATTTATCCGCTACTTTTGCCCCAATCCGATTGGAGTGGTGCAGACATTGGTAATCTCGATTTTTTTAAATTCTGACGTTGTTTTCCCACTTGTCACCAAGTGGCAACAATAACGTAGAGCAACAAGCACTACCTAATTGGGATTGTTCACTTTTTTCAATTTAGCTATTTGAAAAATCATTTCGAGGAATAGTGTCCCTAATCATTTCTGTCTAGTTAAAATTCCAAAAAACGTACTATCTTCTTGTATTTTGTAAGAAATGCGTTTGACCTTTATTTGACCTTACTAAATCCAATCAGGTGGGCCGTCTGCCTGTTTGCCTGCTTCAGGTGTAAAAATTATTCTAGCTGTACATTATTTGATTTAAGTTCTGTAACATGATTTCCCTAAAGACCACTTTAAAAAATTTAACGATAACTATAGAAAATAATAATGGTTGAACACGAAAAATTATAAGCCTAGCGACAAAAAACACTAAAATGATCACGATACGTAATGAGAGTGTGAGACAGTGACATTTAAATGGTAGCACAGATTACTATGATTACATGATATGATTTAATGTACAGACACGGTATCTTTAAAATTTTATAGCATTATAGATAGATTTACAAAGTCAAAACGGTTTTTTGTATTGTACACAACCCTCCCTCTTGTTTATCCCCTTCTCGCTATACTCATAGGTTTGCTGCAAGAAAACTGTTTTAGGGTAAAGTTCGCCTTTTTACATCACCATTATTTTTATACTTTTGTATGTAACTTTCTCTGTACAATAAACAAAGGCAAACTTTTACGCAAACAAAGCAACGAGTAAAGTTCGTTGCTAAATAGAACTAGATAAACTAACACGAGTCTTACATAAATAAAATAATTTTATTATTTCCAAAAATATTCATTCAAATTACTCGCGACCGTTATAGGAAGAAATCAAATTCATTCACTAATGGACTATGAGCTGACAAATCGGGCTGGGCGGGACACTGATAGCTCGTAAAAGTTTTAACGACTCACCAAATTACTACCTATTACACCGCGTTTCATTTCTCGATCTATTGAATTTTATTGTTAGGTTAAAGTTAGTCCACAAATCTATTAATAAATTCATTGTTTATAACACTATGAAATACCTGCGGTCTTTGTAGTAAACTTCGGGTTTCAAAAAATACCTATAAAGTTATTCATAAGAAACCCATTTTGTAAGTAGACATGGGGTGGAATGTTGATTTCCTTGTAAATTTGTTATGACAAGAAAAATAAATAAAGTATTATTGTAGTATAAATTTATTATTGCATTATTCCATTTTCATACTTAAATGTGTTAATAAAAAACCGTATATATATGTAAATAAATTAATAATTACGATATAAGCAGAAAATGTCTCTCTCTTTCACCATATCCCAATTACTTGGGGTGGGCACAATCTTCTGTCACACCACATATCACCATATCATCGTTCACACAATCCGTCCATCTTTTTTTTTGTCTAAGCAGAAAATGTAAGCAGATCAAAATATATCAAAATTAATTTCAAGTTATGTAATCAATGTTACTTCTTCGCCAGCTTTAATAGAATATAAAATATTCTCAACTTATTTCGCAATACACTTGAAGTGGAATGCGTTATTTCAGCCAGGCGAAACAAAAGGAACATTCAGGCAATTTGTTTGTTTGCCCCGGGAACTAAGAGATCGCCTTAAAAACATCCCAAGATTCCTTGTTTTACATCTCATTTGCTCGCGAATGGTTGCCCCAAATTTGCTCAAAAGATGGTTGTAACAGAACTATGAAATTGATAAAATCATTTCTTGGTTTTATTATAATAACTAGCTGTTACCCGCGATTTCGTCTGTGTTTGTTTTTGTCTACTTTCTCAATTAAGTTAAACCTCAACTACATCGCGAAATAAGTATTTCTTATCAAAATCATAAATATGAATTTTCATATGCCCAATTTAAAAAATAATTAATAGTCATATAAATTTTCATCTCCTATTTCACTCACTTCGAGATTATTTTTTGAGATAGATAACTTAAGTACCTTGCCAAGATACAATCTGTCTCCTTGCTAAATTTCGTGAAGATCAAGCGTGAAAAAGTAATTACATTAATCATATACTGTATATATATACTGATTGCATTTTTTTTAATACAAAGTATCATTAAATACTTACGACACAAATTGTTTCCATCCAGATTTTATGGCTCTTTAGTTAAAAAGTAAAAACAGACGCTCTTAATCATTAAAAACCTACTGTACGTGGACCGACACGCGCGTGGCCCTTTTTCAAATCTTATAAAAAGTACTGATAATATTTTAGTGGATTATTGAACAATCCCTTCCACACAATCAGCCGATAACTCCCAATCGAATCGCAAACTCCGTCTAATTAGTGTTCCGAAACAACCCGGAAAAGTTTGTTAATAAAACTGGTCTCAACTATTAATTGCTCCGTTTTAAGTGTTACTGTCGGTTCGGGGTCGATAATTTTATGGTTATAATCGGCTTATACCGCACTTATACTGGCTGTTTTGTTACTTTCGGATATTAGGTTTGTAATTCATGATTTGCTGTTAGTATAGCCTGGGGCTTGGTACAATAAGTCTTACACAGAACTAAGTATTCTGGTAGGCTTAATTAAAATAAACTAGGCGTCACCGAAGTATGTAAAGACAAGAATCAATGGATAAATAAATCAGCTTGTAAGCGTTGTACTTGTGTATAAAATTTACACACAGTAACTAAAACCGAATAAAGCAGCTGCAATACCATGTGCCTCACACTCGCGCATCAGTTGCTTTATAAATAGTGTACACTTTTACAAACGCAAATAGGTCTCCAAGTTGATTGTTTTGTGATTGTGTGTGGAGCTTAAGGGTAAATTCGTGCGCATAAGAAGTTCTTTGCACCTTTGGCTGAAACATTGATGGAAAGCAGATAAAGATCTGAGGCGTGCAATCAGGAAAGCTAAAAACCATGTAGCTAAAAAACTGAAAAGGTTAAGGATATGAGTCAAAATGAGGTTACTGGATTCCGTGAAAGATAGGATGATGCTTCGTACTTTGACAGAGGTCATATGCCAGAACCAAAAAATATGCTGTGTCCTCCCCAAATAAATAGAATAAGGTGACAGGAAAGCGAAACTTGTATATCGAAAAATTGGATACCTTGGGATATGTATTCGAAATTGATGCTAGCGATGTCGCAAAAAGAAAACCAGTGTATAAACATAAAAATAGATAGAATATTTATTTTCAGCAAACAAATTAAAACGACTTTTACAATTGTTTAACTTTTAAAATTGTTCGTGCCTTGTGACACTCCTGGCGTAATCATCTGAAAATTTAATAATATCTGTTTCGTTCGTAACTCGTTAAGAAAACTGGTCGCCCTTGTCGGAAAAAGTAAGACTCAACTTATATTTCAGTAAAAACATACAATTCACAGAAATGTCTACATTTAACGTTCATTTGGTAAGATTCCAGCGTTTACGTAACAATGGTATCTCCTAAATGAGTTAGAAAGAGTTATTCGAGCTGGCGTGGGTAATTTGGTACGCTCGGGGTATATGGCGCGTGAACCGTCAGGGGAGAACAAACTCAACAAACTCGCTTCATGTCGTAGATCAAGCGTTCGCTCATTCTTCGCTCCAAGAGTGATATGTACGACCTCCACCTCGCTTACCTACAGTGTCACATTACTGAGAATATTGCTTCTTTAATAACTCTATCATTTAACTTTTATTCCACTCAGGTACTAGTATTAAATATTCCTTACTTGAAATAAATTTAAAAAGAAGTCTATAGGTAAGCTTTTCTTGGAACTGTGTTTGATTGGACGTTCTTAAAATAGATTTTCAAAGAAATAAACTTCAAAGTATCACAGGTAGGGCTGTATTATTCGTATCGATCAGCAGCACTGTCAATCTAGCGACTATTGGCTACATTCTTAAAATGTTTTTTCTCCTTTAGTTATAACTATAATCTTGTTGCGGAATATGTGCCAATTATATAGAATAACTAGCTGTCCCGGCAGACGTCGTTCTGCCCGAAAAATAGGGGTTGATCGTAGAGGGTTGAAAATTTAGGGTTGTATATATTTTTAATGCTGTATCATAAAAAAATTAGGGGTGGACTACCCTTTACATTTAGGGATTTTAGGGGGATGAAAAATAGATATTGTCCGATTCTCAGAACTATCCAATATGCTCACAAAATTTCATTAGAATCGATCAAGCCGTTTCGGAGGAGTTAACTACAAACACCGCGACACGAGAATTTTATATATTCGATAGAACTTTTGTAGAGAACATGTCTGGTCTAGTGAGAACGTTACTAAATTGGCAACGTCAGAATATACAACACATATATATACATATACTAGTTTCTGCCCGCGACTTCGTCGGTGTGGATTTTTTTTAACTATCCCACGGGAATTCTTTAATCTTTCGGGATCAAAAGTACCCTATATGTTGACCAGGGATATAAGCTACCACTAAACGAAATTTTATTTAAATAGATCCAGTCATTTTAGAGATTACCCCGTACAAACAGACAAACGGAGAGACTTAAATTTAAAAAGAAATTAGTTTAGTATTTCACTTGTAGCCTATCTATTAATTATGTGTACAGCAAATTATTTAATTACATTTTATTTAGTACTGGTCGTGCTTTGGAAACGCACAGCTCGTTCGTTGCAATAACCAGTTTTGGTGACTACTCGTATCGGGCGTCGATCACACAGCGCGCGGCTAGCACCGGCAGTCGGTATTCATACGACACGCGCAAAACCCGCATCGCTTGCCGTCCGTTCATCTGCATACATTCATTCATCTATCATTCATACATTTAAGATATAGTGTACAACATTTATTGTTTCCTATCAGAAAGAAATACTATAAAAACCTATAACTGGTGACCCTCGAAAAGGACACGAAAATTTTAAAATGAGTGATAGCAGTGATTCTTTAAAAACCGCGGACGCTCACGTCACCACGCGACCACGCAAGGCGCGCGTTTCCACTGACCGCGACGATAACATCGTGCAAAAATTAAAAATTAAAGTGCCAACTTTCTCGCCTGAAGATCCGGAGCTGTGGTTCGCTCTCGTAGAAGCACAGTTTGAGAGTCATAATATTACCGATGACCACATAAAATTCACGAACGTCACAACAAACTTAGATTTGCAATATGCAAAGTCTGTAAAAGACATTATTATTAACCCTCCGCAGCGAAACAGGTATGAGAGGATTAAGACGGAACTTATAAAACGACTGTCTGCTTCACACGAGAAGAAGGTTAAGCAGTTGCTAACGCATGAAGAGCTCGGGGATAGGAAGCCTTCTCAATTTCTCCGACACTTGCAAGACTTAGCCGGACCTTCAGTTCCTGACGATTTTCTGAGGTCAATATGGAGTAACCGCCTCCCACACAACATCCAAACGGTGCTTGCATCTCAACCTACCCATTCTTTGGAGCAGCTAGCTGACCTCGCAGACCGAATTCAGGAATTAGCATCGCCATGCACTGTCGCTACTGCGTCCAGCAGTGGATATGGATCACAACAGTCAAAGGAGATTGCAGAGCTAAAGGATATGGTACAGCGCCTGACGTTAAAATTGGAAGAACACACCCGAGGAGCCTGTTGTTCTACTGACCATGCAAGACCTCGCGAACGTCGTCGTCGATATTCCTCACGGCAACGAAACCGTTCCAGGTCTAGCCATAAGAAGTATCCCATATGCTGGTACCATGCCAAGTTTGGAAATCAGGCCCACAACTGCATTAAGCCTTGCGATTACACCTCTTCTAGGGCGGAAAACACCACGGGCAGTCGCTAATGGCGACTGAGGACTGTCCAACCGTATCAAGTCGCCTTTTTGTTACCGACCGCAGTACGAAAGTCGAGTACCTCGTAGACACTGGCAGTGACCTATGCGTCTACCCCCGTTCTGCGCTTCGGGAACGACGGTCCAAAACGGACTTCCAGCTGACCGCTGCTAATGGATCAGTTATAGAAACATATGGCTTCATTGAGCTTAGTTTGAACTTAGGCTTAAGACGTAAATTTGTATGGCGATTTACCGTTGCTAATGTTACTAAGCCAATAATAGGCGTTGACTTTCTCTGCCATTATAATTTAATTGTAGATTGCCGCAATCAACGCCTTATAGATAATTTAACTAGCTTATCTGCTTGTGCTTCTCCCGCTAAAGCTAATATATTTTCTGTTAAGGTTCCGGCAGGCGACACGCGTTTCCACAGTATATTGAGTAAGTTTCCTGAAATTACACGCCCTTCAGGCACATCGGCGTTTCCAATTCACAACACAGTACATTACATTAGAACTACACCTGGTCCTCCTATATCTTGTACTCCTCGCAGACTGGCACCTGATAAATTAAAAATTGCCAAACGGGAATTTGAGCTCATGCTAAATAATGGCACGGCACGTCCTTCTGACAGCCCCTGGGCTTCACCCTTACACTTAGCGCCTAAAAAGGATAACGGCTGGCGCCCTTGCGGCGATTACCGAATGCTGAACTCACGGACTATACCAGACCGTTATCCAATAAGACACATCCAGGACTTTTCCCATAATATAGCTGGTTGTCAAGTTTTTAGTACCTTAGACCTGGTTAAAGCCTACAATCAAATTCCTGTATTTGAGGAGGACATTAAAAAGACAGCCATTACCACGCCATTTGGCTTGTTTGAATTTCCCTGCATGACCTTCGGTTTGAGGAACGCAGGTCAAACATTTCAGAGGTTTGTAGACGAGATGACGCGAGGTCTCGACTTCGTATATCCGTACTGTGATGATTTTTTGGTCTTCTCAAAAGACCAGACACTTCACGAAGCCCACTTGCACCAACTTTTCAGTCGCATGAAGGAATATGGCATTCTTGTCAACACCTCTAAGTGCATTTTTGGGGCATCCGAAGTCTCATTTCTGGGTTACCAAATCTCTGCATCTGGCACGAAACCCCTAGAATCCAAGGTTCAGGCCATAAGAGAATTCCCAGTTCCCAGGACAGTCAGACAACTCAGACGATTCCTAGGAATGCTCAATTTTTATAGAAAATTTTTACCGCATTCAGCTGCAACTCAAGCACCTCTAAACGCTCTTCTTTCTGGCTCTGTCAAGCCATCTCAGCCAGTTGACATAACCGGTGAGGCACTTTTTGCTTTCAACAAGTGCAAAGAAAGCCTCGCTAATGCTGCATTACTTGCACACCCAGACTGTCAAGCCGATCTCGCTCTAGTAACGGATGCGTCCGACCTGGCAATGGGTGCAGTTCTGCAGCAACATAAAGACCATATATGGCAACCTCTGGCGTTCTTCTCGCGAAAGTTCAGTCCCTCCCAACAGAAGTACTCACCTTACGACCGCGAACTTTTAGCGATTTACGAAAGCATCAAATACTTTCGTCATATGCTAGAGGCAAGACACTTCGTGGTGTATACCGACCACAAGCCGCTCATGTACGCTTTCAGCGAAAGGAAAGTTAATTGCTCGCCGCGACAGTTTCGACATCTCGACTACATCTCGCAATTCACGACCGATATTAGACATATCCAGGGAAAGGACAATATTGTCGCTGACCCACTGTCACGTATCGATGAGTTGCAGATGCCAGTTGATTTGGATATTCTGGCTTCATCGCAAGCCTCTGATGAGGAGTTGGCTCAGCTTTTGGGAGAAGAATCTTCACTACGCCTTAAGAAATTGAGAATTCTTGACTCTCAAACAGAACTTTATTGTGACATCAGCACTTCTACCCCTAGGCCTTTCGTCACAAAGCCTCTTCGCAGACAACTCTTCGACAGTCTCCATAGCCTCAGTCATCCAGGAGCCAATGCAACGGCTAAACTAGTTGCCGAGCGATTTGTTTGGCCTGGAATCCGCAAGGATTGTCGAGAGTGGACCCGTCAATGTTTAGCTTGCCAACGCACCAAGGTTCATCGCCACGTGTCTTCTCCATTAGGCACATTCGATCTTCCTTGCGCCCGGTTTGCATTTATTCACGTGGACATTATTGGGCCACTACCTGTGTCACAGGAATATCGATACTGCCTAACAGCGGTGGATCGTTTCACTCGATGGCCGGAAGTTACACCAATGGTAAACATCACGGCCGAAACGGTTGGGAAGGCAATAATATCGTGGATCTCCAGATTTGGATGTCCAGCGGATATTGTCACCGATCGCGGTCGACAGTTTGAATCGTCACTTTTTCAATACCTTGGAAAAATGATTGGATTCAAACACCGCAAAACTACCGCGTATCACCCAACCTGTAACGGGCTAGTGGAACGATTCCACCGCCAGTTGAAAGCAGCTATAATGTGCCACGCCGATAAAAATTGGGTTGACACTCTACCCTTGGTTATGTTAGGCATAAGAAGTGCATTCAAAGATGACCTGAAATCCTCATCAGCGGAACTGGTTTATGGAGAGCCATTACGCTTACCTGGTGAATTTTTCCAGGCCACGATTCCTAACAGTACCGACATATCGGACTTCACCACTCGCTTGGGCCACTTTGTATCAAAAATACGACCAATACCAGCGGCACGGCACAATAAAGACAAAATCTTTATTTTTAAAGACCTGTGTACATCTAGCCACGTATTTTTGAGGGTTGACGCTTTACGTGGCGCTTTACAGCCACCCTATTCAGGTCCCTATAAAGTGCTCGAGAGAAGTGATAAAACCTTTAAAATTGAAATCAAAGGGAAAAGTGTCACGGTGTCCATAGACCGCTTAAAACCAGCCTATACACTAAGTGACCCGTCCACTGATCCCCTTTGCACTACCACTCCAACCTTGAAATCTCATCTCAGTCACACGCCTGTTCCTAATTTCTCAGGGCAGAACGCCCCGACTCAGACAGATGTTAGACAAACGCGTTCAGGTCGCAAGGTTCATTTCCCTAATTATTATCGACCGTAGTGACGGTCTCAGGGGGGGAGTGATGTAGCCTATCTATTAATTATGTGTACAGCAAATTATTTAATTACATTTTATTTAGTACTGGTCGTGCTTTGGAAACGCACAGCTCGTTCGTTGCAATAACCAGTTTTGGTGACTACTCGTATCGGGCGTCGATCACACAGCGCGCGGCTAGCACCGGCAGTCGGTATTCATACGACACGCGCAAAACCCGCATCGCTTGCCGTCCGTTCATCTGCATACATTCATTCATCTATCATTCATACATTTAAGATATAGTGTACAACATTTATTGTTTCCTATCAGAAAGAAATACTATAAAAACCTATACACTTCTGACATACCCCTGACTCGGTTTTTTTTCATTGTACAGAAATTTGACGTCTACAGTTTTATTATATGTATAGATGACAAAGTTTACTACAAGCATTTGAATATACTGTATATGAATGCGTCTATGCTTCTAGCATGCTATTCGCCAGCTTTATGAAATAAAAAAATGATTTAATTACACGTTTAATCTTAACACGACTTTATCTTACTGTATAACCAAAATGATACAATTTTTCATTAACAGTGCATATAGAGATTAGAAAAGGTGCAGAACGTACAAAAATTCTCTGTTTGAATAAAACAAGGCGGGTGCAATATAAACGCTTTTTATCCCAAGGCCTGCTGCTATAGAGAAACAATGTGTTACTTTTTCGAGCGAACTTATTGTCCTGGCTTAATTACACGTATTCGCAATTACTTTCTGTAACTAGGATTTTTAAAGCTTTATTTTCTAGCTTTATGGGATAGTTCATTTTTTAAATGTAAATTCTTAAATAAGCCCATTTCAATGAATATTGTCTTCCGTCGCGTCTATCTAGACAAGATGTTAAAATAATTATTTCCTTAAATATTGAAAGACATATTTGACCTTCAATGACTCTATTTCAAATAAAACACAAAGAACTACATTTTTTGCCCTTGTGGCATGAAAATAACTTTGATTATTTATATCGTAAACAAATATTGACGTGGTTTTATGTAGATAGACCTCAGAATACAAATCTGAAAGATACATGTCTTGCTAAGCAATGCAATGTAACTAAAGTTACAATGGAAGCGATATTTTATTTTTTACCTCTAGTAAAATAATAAAATAGCGCGTGTGGTGTGGATAGCAGACTGAAAGATTAGCTTCAGAAAAGAGGAATATAAATAAATATCTCACCAAATAATTTAACATTCATATCTAAATAGATGTACATACTATTCAGATTAAAATACAATTTAAACATAATTAATATATTGTTATACGCCGAAAAGTAAACGCAATAAAAGCCTGGTTTATTACCTTTCCCGCATTTGGACTTCTTTTGTTTCCATTGTGTTTGAAATTTGCTATTAGACAATAGCCTATTGTTATTGTATTCGTTTATGGCCGTTGGCAGGAATAATTCAGCAGGTGTGCAGATTACGTTCTCTTGGAAAAACTCCGTCCACGCGGTCGATTGTTGTATTGTACAGTTTACTATAAAACAATGCCCGAACGGAGGAGTGGGGCAGTCAAGCGAGGATTATGATACAAGCCAGACGTGTACATTCGATAAGCTGTATAGTGACGGACTTTGTGCGTGCTATGGAATCGTGCAGTTTGTACTGATTGCATCCAGTTATATTTGTACCTCCGTTATACGTTATTGTATAGTTCTAATAAATTCTATAGTAATTCCAACGGCATTTTAATTCGAATCCCGCACTCGTAACAATATAGTACATCGTAATATCTAAAACTTGACACAGATGAAGTAAAACAAAGTGCTTTTATCTTTATTAATGCTCTTTTTCATTACAGAACTTGTAAAAAAGCATATGAAAATTTCAATATGTGTGAAAGACAATGAAAAAACAAGTTGATCGTAGGTAGTGAACGTTAAACGCGAAACTCTTGTGAAAATCGACGTACACCCTTTTCTTTATCCGTTTGCTTCTCATTTTAATTCAATTTACTGGATGAAGGAGAAAAAGTAATCTCCCGGGTTGGGTCGGGACACGCTACAGAGAGATTGGAAGTCATCGGCGCAGTATTGGGACGAACTCATATACTTTTATGGCGGCAAAAGTTTTTTATTCGCGGCAAAAGAAAAGATTCTCGCATCCCGCGAACCCTACCGCGTGTGAGCGGCATACGTGAGCAACTATGAATACGAGGATGAGAAATGAAAACATTAGTAGTCGGTTCATTTTTATCTCAGATAAAATCCATCGGGACCAGTCTTACCTACCGCACCGTGTTATGATACCCGCTTGATATGACCGCTGTATCGATACAAAATGAATTTACTGAACACTACACGTGCCTGCTTCATTTGCTTTTTTAAGGTTCCGTGAGTGGTTTGATTCCATTAGCAACTTTTTGTTTTATTAATTAAAATGTTCATATAGTATATATTTACTTTTTTAATGAATTTTATTTTATCCGTGCAGGAGCGGAGAAAGAATATGATTTCCTGCGGCCGGGCGGCCTGTCATAAGAGGTGACAAAACAACCACAGCCAGGTGACAGGGCATTTGCCCGACTGGATGGCTACCACTCCTGGTCTAAAGTATATCGCCATAAGAACCTTGAGTTGTGTTTCGGCATTAGTGACCAGGTTCCAGTTTAGCTAAGACAGCAGCAGCGCTTTTGTAGCACCTTTGGTGTTGCAAATGTCCATGGGCGATGTTAACCGCTTTCCATCAAATGGGCTATCTGTCTGTCTGCTGAACTCCTGAAATAAAAGATATAAAAAATGCCTTCGTTTGTCTTTATATGTGAGAGTATTTTTTGTGTAACTACAAAAATTAAGAACTACATAGCTGAAGGATAATTTTCACCGTACATGGTGTTACAATTATCTATAGTGAGATTTTAATTCAGACTGATTAACGTCGCTGTCACACCACAATTCATCTATTTCTTTTACTTTTTACATTTGTTTGCATTAATCTTTTAATATTTTATTTAGATATTTGCTTCCACAACAAAAGTATATCTACTCCCTCTAACTTTTAAAAATATTTAAAGAAAAATTGGTTTTAACAAGATATGTTGCATAGTTTTTTAGAAATCTGAAATTTTCTATAAAGTGATTTATTAACGATTCCATAATGAAATGACAAAAACAGTGAACATTCATCACCTGTACAAATTAAGTGGTTCAACACGCACTTGGCCATTTGTAAAATACAACGCAAACATGTAAGGAACTATATAACATAATATTAAGGAAACGTTTCACATACTCGTATATTCAAATCTCTTTGACGTCAACAAGCACAAAGTATGATCTCCAAAAATAAATTGTAAATATGAATGATAAGCAGCCGAGGCCCGTAGATACCTATAAGTCGTTCCGCGTACTACATTTCTCGGGGAGTTTCGCAAGAATTTTCTTATATATCTGCGTGGAAAATTTATTTGGTCTTAGAAAGTGTGAGTAATAGCAAACCGGACCCGAAAACCGAATATGCGACACGCGGCACGTAATATATCACACAGGCAAAACTTTAATCTAACTCCTTACATGTTTCCGCATAAAGCAGTAGGAAGCATAACGCGATTGCTCATACATATGTATTCTAAACATACATGTATATTATACCATACACATGCAAAATATAATAATGGCCGTACACTGCGTATAGGTACAAGGCCACATCTCTATTATATCACTATTTCAAAGATAAATTTAATAATATACCTGTTTCTTTCTATAATAGGGAAGCTGATAGTGAAATCAACTGAGATACTTTCTATAAATTTACAAAAGTCTAGATTTTGTACGAGCGTAGGAATGCGTGCGTGGAGCTACGCGAGACATACTTGCGTTTTTTTATATATTGCAGGAGTTCAGCAGACAGGTAGGTTTGCAACACCAAAGGTGCTACAAATGCGTTGCTACTCTCTTAAGGGAGACTGGTACCTGGTCACTAATGCCGGAACACAACACAAGGTTGTTATGGCGGCATACTCTAGACCAGGGGTCGCCATCCAGTCGAGCAAATACCCTACCACCTGGCTATGGGTTGTTTTGTCGCCTCTTACAACAGGCCACCCGACCGCAGAAAATTGTATTCTTTCTCCGTTCCTACACGAATAAAACCGTGTTACACACGACTACGGTATGACAGTCCTTACGGCAGACCACAAAACTATATTACATAGGTAAAAGTTGTTCACCAAAATAAAACATAACAAAGAGGTATGATTAAAGTATTCTTAAGATAAAACAATAGACAACTTCGCTTATAGGTGAAATTCTTAACTATTCTAATTTCTAACTAACATATTATATTGTACATACATACATAAACAATTTAGAAATGGACTACTGTTTATTACACCCATAAAGCAATTAAAGACGTAATTATTCACAAATATTAAGTAGGTAACGTAAAAGCATCAATTATTAACTAACACCTAATATTATTTATGTCAGTAATAATCAGGAATTATTCATAGTGAGTTACAGTAAATTTGAACGCCTGTTTAAGAACCATATAGAAGCGCAAAAACTTACTCTAACTCTCTATGAATAAGACCGTAAAATAAAAGGAAAATTTAATCTAATTGAGAGCTAATAAATACATTCACTAGGTAGGTATTGTATTCTGCCTATAGTCCCTCAAGAATACTGAGACTTGGTCACCTGGTATACATAAGATTCCCAGACGGCAGGTATCGTAACCTCGTTGGGTCGCCATACTAATTCATTGTTAGAGGCAGGCAACAGACGGTCAGCTCTCTTGATACCTAATTTGATTAGTTTTTTGGCAAAACCTACAAATTTCTTTTGACACAAATCGAAAGTTATATACATGCGCACTCTATTTATTCATAAATTTATTTCTAACACGCAAATGTTAGCTTATAAACGTATCGTTCTTGCCGATCACGATAACAGATTTATCGAAATTTGCGATCTAGTTTTTTTACTGTGTAGCGTGACATAGCAAGTTTGCAAGTCATACCACATATCGTAAACTTATGATCGGGGGTTATTGGCCTAAAACAAAGGTTGTTAATTGATTTACATATTTTATCTGTTTGGTGAATTACTGTGGTGTGTCATGCTGTACACATCCTTACTCTGTCATATAAACATTAAGTTTCTGCATAGTAAGAATTTTATTTGGTTTTAGGAAATAAAATACACTTTTACGACGAAAAAAAAACTGCGTATTTTATTTTATTGTTACGTGTATAAGAAAAGTTGATAAGAATGCGGTTGAACAATAATTATAATTAATACAATAGAATAGAATATTCTTTATTGCCAACAAGAAAACAATACACATGAGTTAACAATCATACAACTAGTACAATAGGCGGTCTTATCGCTAACAGCGATTTGTTCCAGACAATCTTCTGGAGATAATTTTACATTTTACATATAATGGGTCGGTATTCAGTGCACATAATAGGAATAAAATAAGGCTAAAATTGTGTTAAAATTGGACTAAAATTGGACTAAAATTAAGCTAAAATTGGGCTAAAATTAAGCTACAATTAAACTAAAATTGAGCTAAAATTTGGCTAAAATTGACTAAAGCTGGACTAAAATTGGGCTAATATAAGGCTAAAATTGGACTTAAATTTAGCTAAATTTGGGGAAAAATTGGACTATTATTGGGCTAAAATTGAACTAAAATTAGGTAAAAATTTGACTATGTTTGGACTAAAGTTGGGCTAATATCAGGCTAAAATTGGAGAAGTGTTGGACTAATGTTATACTAAAATAGAAATAAAATAAAGCTAGAATTGCACTAAAGTTGGACTAGAATTGGGCTAAAATTGACTAAAGTTGGGCTAAAATTTAGATAAAATTGGTCCTAAATTGGGCTAGAATTGGACTAAGAACGAACTAGGATTGCATGAAAATTGGGTTTAAATTGGACTAAAATTGGGATAGAATTAGACTAAAGTTAGGCTTTAATTGAACTAAAATCAGGCTAGATCGGTCTAG
Source organism: Dendrolimus punctatus (assembly GCA_012273795.1). NCBI lineage: Eukaryota > Metazoa > Arthropoda > Insecta > Lepidoptera > Lasiocampidae > Dendrolimus > Dendrolimus punctatus. The sequence goes on from CM022541.1 coordinate 1,743,087, forward strand.
AATAGGATTAAAGTTGGGTTAAAATTAGACTAGAATTTGGATAGAATTAGACTAAAGTTAGGCTATATTTGGATTAATATTGGGTTAGAATTGATCTAAAATTGAGCTAAAATAAATCACATACCAACTGAAAGGCGAAAGTCTAAGCCCCATTGCATATATATATAATATATTATTAATTACTTCGACCCACCTTCTGATATGGATCGTGGTGATCGAAACTTATGACGTCATTAGTGACGTTTTCGCCACGACCATAACGACCGTGGTCGTTATGTAAACGGGCTAAAGGAGCGTTTTGGGCATTGTGAAGTACAAGAGGAACGCGCCCTAAAAACCTATATATTTCTATTAACCTAACATACATAAAAGCCTGTGGAATCACTAAAATAAAGAAACAGTAATCGAAACCAAGTTTCATTTTATACTATTGTGTACAAACACCCTCCAAAATACAAGCGAGTTTCCTTTAGTCAAATGGTGTTGTGTGAATTGTGCCATAGTATATTTGAGTTTTAAATTTCTATAACAATTAAATGTAATTAATGATGAACTACAAATTCAGATGACGCAGCAGACACAGTTCAGCCAACGCCGTAATTTATTTGCCCTGTGCATAAAACAACGCGAACACCGAGTACGTGCCCCTCACCACCTGAAATGAACGATTCAATAAAATCACTGCCCAATGAGCCGAAAGTTAATGAAACTTATGTGTAAGCATTTTCAATGAGCTGAATCTGCCAGAATTACCACTTTATATGCGTATCAGTAATTTAATATTAATATTCACTAACGTATTTTGTATTTAATTCAAGTCTTTGTGCATAGATAAGAATGTAGAAACACTTACACGTACGTGTATAGAAAGAGTAGTAAAAACTCAAAAACAAGTAGTAAAAACTCTTTCGTTATCTTTTACCTTCTAATTATTTGAGGTCGTTATAAAGTCTTTTCCTTCCATACTCCTTGAGTCTAACATAGGTCCTCTGTCACAGCACAAATCATAATGTGGAAGGGTGAAAAGCTATTTGTTTTAAGCTACATTTTCTAACAGAAGTGACATCATGGTTTTCTTGCAGTCTAATAGTCTAATGTTTCAAACTTAAGTAATTATATTGAACCAGGTTACCAATTAAAAACTACAAATTTTAATGGGCCTTAAACGTGTTTTTTTATTCAAGTTACGCATTATAATTAAGCAGTTGCACTACTTACTGATGTTTCTTAGAGGAATAATAAGTTTATTTTATTTTTGTTTTAATTTGATGTCTACTTAATTAGGTAACGACTCAATCAAGGACTAATTTTATTTATTTTTTATCACATTGCACGTTAAGGTTTACACAGTAGTATATGGATGCAATTTTTTTTATTACGGTTATATTACATATGATATGATGACTATTAACATCATTCAAAATAGTGCAAGTAGGTATTTTACTTTTCCTTACACTGAATGTTCGGCATTTAAACCGAAGTTCGGCTCAAGGTACCGAAATTCGGTCAAACCGAAAAATAAACGGATTTCGGCCCATCCTACTTTTTGGTCTACTTTTCCATTTATAGAAAGCTTATACATAAATATCAAATTAATTCATGCTATATGTAAAAACTTCCTTGCAATGTTTTCTTTCAACACCAGAACTGAACTAATACGCCCGGTACCTCTACTTTTATACTTTTTAAAATTTGCCCTTTAGATTTCAATGTAAAATTATATATCGATGAACGTAATATAATAATAGGTGACTCCATTCTAAATTAAACCATAACAAATTGTGTGTACTATTTTCTTTCATTACATTTTCTTTCTTTCATAATATGTGACTTGTTATTTAAAAGAGGTCGTTCGCTCTTTAGCGATAAGACCCTTCTTATTTAACAACTAGAGTAAATTGCCGTTCAAGTTATTATGAGATAAAAGAGTTATTTAATTTTAACGAAATACTTTAATATAATGTAATTTAAGTAAATTACGTAAATTTGTGAGTGAGATAATTTATTTCAATGTTAACTGTTCATGTGTTACATTCTTGACGATCTTGAATAATTTTCTTTGAAACTTGCCCGCGACATCGTCTGTGCATCTTGAACTTTATATACTTATCTTCTAAATCCTTATAGATATCGATATAGAAATTATATAGATAGATAGATATAGAAATAGAAATTAAACATTTTAATAAAGAAGAAGAAATCAAACAAATTAAACATTTACGAAAAATTTGGATAAATTTCTGTTTTATTGCCTACAATTTTTTCATTTAAATTTGATAAGTCATGTCGGAGTATAACAAGACAAAGTTTTAAACGGACAGGCAAACAAAATTTAAAAAACGGTAGCAATTTATTATTAGGCTTTCTTATAAATAGCAGTGTTCATCTCAATTTTGTTATTTATTTTGAAATCGCAGACGAGTATTTTATTTAATCCCTCTTCCTTCGTGGCTGTCTAGTGGAATAGTCGTGTATTTGTGAAATATAAAATTTTATCCAAAAATATCAACAAATTAAATTCGAACAAGTACTAGGAGTGCACCACCGGAGTAGCAATCGATTGTGATCCAAAGCGACGTGTAAGCGAGAACACAGAGATAAGCTAGAAAGAACCAATATCACTTAACTAATTCAACCTCGATTACATTCGATGTGTAAGTGAGACCACACATACTAATTAGAAAGTACCAAATATATATTTCCAATCCAACTTCAAATACTATTCGCTGTTGTGCTATAAGTTGACGCCCCCAACCCTTTGTGCGTAAGCGCATCTACTTTGGAATAATAAGATCGCAACTTTCTGCCGACGGAACATTTAGGCCTAGTGTGTCACGTGTTGAATAAATAAAAAATGTCAACGGAAAGATTACCACACAACACTGGAAATAAAACAAAATTTCCCAATATGCCACACTACGGTTCGGATTCGGCCATACATTCAAGCTCAGTTTTTACCGAAAAAGAGGATAATTATATCTCTAACAATCCCAAGCGTATTAAGCGAAATCCTAAACCCCTTACGGAGTCTTCTGCATTGAACATAACCGAAATAAAATCAATGTTTTTTGAATTAGCAGAACAACATGCACAAAAATTTGAGAATTTATCTAGTGCCATAAATACTATAATTCTCCAGAACCAGGAACTGCAAAAATCGGTAGAAAAAGTGACTAACCAACATGAAGAAATATTTGCAACTATAAATACCTTAAAAAAACAGAATTCTGAGTACCACAAGCGAGTCACATTTCTAGAAAACAGAGTCGAATTCTTGGAAAAACAATTACGTAGCACTACGATCGAAATCCGAAATTTACCGATCCAAGAGAACGAAGACAAGTTACGTATGATTGCCATAGTGAGGGATATTAGTCTGGAACTTGGGATGGAAAAATGTGTACAAGAAGTAGATATTAAGGATGTGTACCGCTCGAAAAATGAATCATTGGTTGTCAACTTTGGTAACAACATAAAAAAGGAAACTTTTATGACTGCATTCCGAAAACAAAACAAATTGAAGAGGGATAATAAACAGGCTCCAATTAACTCATCTGACATTAAATTACCCGGATCTCCTAAGGTGATATATATTTCAGAGTATCTTACCCAGCAAGCCAGACGCGTTTTTTATTTAGCCAGAGAGAACGTAAAAGACAAAAAACTGGTGGCAGCGTGGACATCATTTGGGAAAGTCTACATTAAAAAAGAGAATGATTCAGCTCCTATGCGCATTGAAAACGAAGAGGAGATGTATAAAATTATTTTTTGACTAGTTATATATTTATGCCTACGTTGTGCACCACTGTTGTTTAAAAACGTAGTTTTTATAAATTTTCATGTATTTTATAGGTGCCTATTTAACTTGTTAATTATCCCTAAACATTTCTTTAATCTTATATTATTATTATTTTACCTACATAGAACACTACATACACAATCAAATAACACAAACTCTTTTACACTAAGTCGACAAACACTCTTATATACAATGCTTACACAACTCCTTAGTTACGCATGTAAAGTCTTCTTAAATATGTACGTATATGTACCTATAAATGTGACTTCAAATAAACTTGATTTTAAATTTCAATACTTCTATCTTGTCACATATTTCAATGAAAGTCATAAGAAAGTAATCAAAGTCCAAATCAATAAAAACAATTTTTTTTTCTATATATATATATATATATATATATATATATAGGTATATATACCTATACTTATCATTTATCTAAAAATTCACAAAATGATTGATATAGAAACAATTAATATTGGTTTGGATTCTCTTTCAACAGCGACGCCTATCTTGTGTGACATAGAAAATGTAAACAATTATTCATTTGGCGACTTAACTTTTACACTAATTTCTCAAAATATTAGAAGTATAGCTTGCAATCTTGATAGTTTTTATACTCTAATGATAAGATCTAAACTCGATTGGCAAGTCATAGTGCTTACCGAATGTTGGCTCTCTTCAGCCAAATTCATTCCTGAAATTAAAGGTTATAATCATATTAATACTACTTCTCATCTAACCCAAAATGAAGGTGTTGTAATATATTATAAAGACGATCTCAATATTACTTACGAGGAACCACAAATTGATGGAGCTAATTGTCTTGCTTTAAAATTAAACTCAATTACCTGCGTAATTGGTATATACCGTCCCCCAGCACTAATCAATACTAACAATTTTGTTAATTCCTTAGATATGTTTCTTAAAAAGATGTGTAATTTCAAACACATTATTGTATGTGGGGATATAAATATAGATATCTCAAAAAATACTCCTGACAAGCGCTCTCACGACTACCTCAATGTTCTGGCGAGTCATTGCCTACTTCCTGGCCACCTCTCTGTTACACATGGGAAAACTTGTCTTGATCATATGATTTTAAAAACTAATCTTGATGCAAATTGTCTTATCATTGACTCGTCGATCACAGATCATCTTGCTGTTGCAATATTTCTAAACTTCAACGCAGATTTTCATCAACGTTCTAACAAAGTTGTAAAAAGAATCAACTATAGTGGTGTAGATACTACCATTGAAAAAATTGATATTGAATCTATATTATGCTGCGATGATGTAAATACAGCAACCGATTTACTGGTAAATAAGCTTACGGAAGCGATAAAATCCAATACAACATCAATTAAAACTTCAAATAGAAAGCGAACCTTTAAACCCTGGATTAACAGTGGCCTTTTAAAATGCATGAGAAACCGAGATAATTTACACAAAAAACTTAAAAATGACCCCAATAATGATGTTCTAAAATGCACTTATAAGAGATATAGAAACTTTTGCAATAATTTAATTAAAAAGGCTAAAAGACAATATGACAAAGAAGAAATAGAAAAAAATAAGAATAACAAAAAACAATTATGGAATATTATAACCAACATCAGAGGTAATAAAAAAGATATTGACTACTCATCCAACTTAATTTCGCAAGCAACCCCTTTTTCAGACATAAATTATGTAAATAATTTTTTTGCGGATGTAGGTAAAAATCTAGCAAATCAAATTCCGCTCTCCAGTAATGAAACTGGAAATAACATCTTCGGCCATATGTTTTCCCCTTCCAAGTCATTAGTTCTCCTGTCTACTGATGATAATTAAGTGAAGCAGCTTATTTTAGGATTAAAAGAAAAGTGCGCAGTAGGTCTAGACCAAATTTCTGGCATGTTAATCAAAAGATATGTCGATATACTAGCTACTCCAATAACTTATATATGTAACCTAGCATTCTCTACAGGGGAATTTCCAAGGGCATTTAAAACGGCTCTTATTAAACCAATTTATAAAGGAGGGGATAGAAACTGTGTCAATAATTTTAGACCTATTTCGATTTTACCTGCACTATCTAAGATACTGGAGCGTTTGATCAACAAACGCCTAACGAATTTCTTAGAAAATAATAATTTACTATCCGCAAACCAATACGGCTTTCGTTCTGGGAGATCAACTAGTGATGCTGTTTTAGAACTAATTAGTAATATAGTGACTAGTATTGACGATAAGAAAAAATGTCTCACAGTCTTCTTAGACCTTGCTAAGGCTTTTGACACAGTCTGTATCCCACACCTAATATCTAAGTTAGATAGAATTGGCGTTAGGGGATTGCCTTTAAAATTATTGACTAGCTATTTGAGTGATAGGACTCAGCGCGTAAAAATTGACAAATGGACAAGTGATGAGCGTGTACTCACTTTTGGTGTCCCTCAGGGCAGTATTCTTGGCCCAACGCTTTTTCTCATTTATATCAATGATCTGTGCGACATGTCAATAATAAATGGCAAAATCTTCACTTTTGCGGACGACACCGCTATCTTTTTCATGGGCAATAACTGGTGTGACTTGTTTGTAGATGTTCAAACTGGTTTAAGCAAGGTCTGTAATTGGCTCAAATCTAATTTACTGACACTTAATGTCAGTAAGACAAAATACCTACCCTTTTCTCCTAAATCCAATGTCCACCTACTTTGACTATTGTTGCACACTCCTGTATAAACTCGACCTCAAACTGTAACTGCCCATCCCTACAAAGAACTGAGACAATTAAATATCTTGGCATCATACTAGATTCGACTCTTAATTTTAAACCTCAGATTGACTCGCTAGTTCCTCGTTTACGTAAGCTAATCTACATTTTCAAGTCCCTTAAATTCGTTGCTGACAAGAACACAATAAAAATGGTTTATTATGCACTTTGTCAAAGCATCATTGAATATTGTCTTGTTTGTTGGGGGGGTGCAGGGAAAACTCACCTGATCGAAGTGGAGAGAGCTCAAAGAGCAATTTTAAAAGTTAGTCTAGGCCTTCCATACCGTTTCCCTACCAATGAACTTTACAAAAAATGGGATGTAAACATACTTTAATATGTATATACACCCACACACACCCGAACACACGCTCACGCATCCACCCTTACACGCCAACACACACACACACACACACACACACACACACACACACACACACACACACACACACGCACGCACGCACGCACGCACGCACGCACGCACGCACGCACGCACGCACGCACGCACGCACGCACGCACGCACGCACGCACGCACGCACGCACGCACGCACGCACACACACACACACACACAAATGCTTACACATTCGTTTTCTTTCAAATAGCTTATTTCTGTTTTAACTGTGTAATTTTAAATTTAAGTTATTCTTAAGAATAGTTTATTTTAGCCATGGAGTGGAGCACTGGTGACCTATCATACAGATTTCTTAGAAATCTATTTCAGGCACCAGTCTCACACACCAGGTTTCTTTCTGAATCTGTTGTGTGGAGAAATAAATAAAGTTTTTTTTTTTTTTTTTTTAAATATATTTAATTTATAACCTATATAATTGTGGTTTATAGGCCTTGTGACTTTACAGTCCAGATCTGAATTACAGAAGAGCCAATCGGCTGAGAAATCCCTAGTTTATTGACCCATTGTTCTTGTGTGCTTTTCAAAATAATTCTCAACATACTGTATGTAGACAATTATAAAAGTATATGGATGTTTAACAAGTCACAAATTTCACTACATTTTAGAACTATCTCTAAATATTTTTTATTTCTAAGTTTTATTTATTAACATTATTTTATTTTCATTAATTTATACTTACTAAGAGAAAGGTGGCGTATGTCAATTCCAACATCTTAAAAGCTTTCATAACCAATGGTCGCCTGGCTTGCATAATGGCCAGGAGAACTAGTTTCCTTACGCTACGCCCATTTGGCAGCCTTGGGCGGCACGCATACCACCCACAGTAGAAGATTTCATCAGACACCAGGGATGCCTGAAAACATTCATACTATAAAACACGTAGTGAGTTTGAATTGAATTAAGATACAGGTAATTAATTTAGTTACCAAAGTCAGAACAAAAATGTTACCACCTTTCTTAGATTTTATAATATTTTTGTGAAATAAAATATAATTGTATCTTTTTTTTATATTTTAGTGATATTAATGTGTCATTTTGAAGTATATGCATTTTCAAAGTTAGAGCTAATTTCGTATTCCATAACATATCATTAATAAATTAATAAGTAGATAAAAGTTTGCGATGCTAATATTGTTTTGTAGAAACGATCAATATAGTTGTTAATAATATATAAAGAAGATGTAAACGCATGTGTAATTTACCGTTTATTTAAAATAATCTATGAGCTAAACATAAAAGTACATTACAAATTTATTGATCGCAGTGGTATATAAATGTGACAGGCTGGCTATAAAAACATGTAGCTACTGTGTAGACAAGACCCAAGATATAATAAAGAAAAAAAGGTTTGTAGACTTAGGATATAAAATAAGTCACAAAATGAAATCTGATATAATGCTACCAACATAAATCGAATGTCTGTATTGTTTTTACTTATTTTTAGGGTTACTAAAATACACATTTCCATTTAACATATATCGTAATTTCTTTCCATACTTCTTTCAGAATTCTATCTTCTTATTTCTATATAATATATATTGTCGACAACACATCGTTGCTAAGTAATCTTAGTGCCTAAAGAAATTGCGTTACATAATAATATGTAATACAAACCCGCAGGGGCGCTTGTGGCGAAATCTTAGGTAAGGTAGTGAGGACACTTCGAACCCGACTCCAGTGGTCCAAGGCAAGACCCGTATTTGCCTTAACCAGCCGTCACGGGCTGGAGTTCGCTAGAGCTAAGACTCAAGCTGCAGGGGTGGAAGTTATAAATGGCATAACGTCGGCAGTAGCTTCGGTAAAGCGGTAGCCCATCTCTCCACACCTCTTAGCCACTCACACCCATGTTACCCCTCGCCAATCATGTACGGCATTTTTAGGGACCCATGCATTGAGTGGCGAGTCACCGTATGTCCATTTCTCCATGTTCCCCGAACATTGCGACGGGCAGACCACCTAGTTCCACTAGCAGTTCATCCCAATAGCCCGATACCTTTTGTTTTCATTCCCTATAGCAGTCCTACACTAACCAAGGCTTGTCCTTGGATGCATTTTTATATGTGTAGACAGGCATAATCGCCGGGCAGTGTCACGCCACATTTACATTTCTGTCGAGGGGCCTCTACGTGTTGGCCTTCCCATGGCTCCAAGCAAATTTTTCTGACCCGTTGTTTGTAGAGACGTACAAATAAGAATGTAAAATAAATATGTAAACAATAGTTGTAATGTGCCTACGAAAAGTTAGGAAGAAAATATATTTCTAACGAACAGGGCATATCAAGGCACCACTTTAAATTACTGGGAGTTGAGACTGACATTATTATATTCATTTTTCATGGTACAGACATACTGCGCCTACTGAACTGCTAGTACAGACAGCACGTATAGACAAGCTCACTGTTTATCCTATAACTATACAATTAAAATATAAGTTGAACAGCTAAACAAATATGACAAATATTGTATATTTAAAAATCTAATATAGATGCATTAGTTTTTAAAGAATATAAAATAATAATTATTTATAATAACCTGATAAGTTATTTCGCCAGCGTTGCATAGAAACAGGCCCAGCAGAAAAAATAGGGCAACGACGAAAAATATGATTTTCATGCTGGCAACGAAAGTCAACTCATCTGAAAGCTAAAAAAAAGTTGTGAAAATCACTTAATAATACATCTATCTACTATATTATTTAACAACTCTGTATTCAAATTCAAAAAGCAACCCTATTTTGCTTAAACAAAAACATAAAGTATTACTTAGACTCAAAGTAAAGGGAATATTTAATCCCAGCTAAGTTCATATCATACCACGCACAATAAAGGGTTCCGATGAACGTCCAGCATCAGGACCATTTCTAGTACTGGAAAAGCTGGAATGACCTTGTAGCCAAAAATACTTTATATCTCACAAAATTACTTTAAAAAATCAGTTTTAAAGGCTTTAAGCGTGATATTAGTTGTGTAGATAAATAAGAATCAACAATTATTATAAAACTTGATCTTGGAATTATATACATAAGGAATTCTAACAAAAAAAAAACTTTTATGAAATAGGTAAATACATCTTCAGAAATAAATTCCACAATAAGCTTTTATATCATATAGATTGTATGTAATACATTGATGTGTTAAAGGTCATTTTATAATTTTTATCCACCTGAACAATTACAACCACTTCCGGGAGAGTTCCCTCGGGATTCCCGGGATAAAAATCACAATTTTATTACATTGAAATTGCTATCGATCAGTAAAATAATAACTGATGAAATACCACTTTTTTAATCTAGCCATTTAAATAATTCCCAGATTCCCGCGGGATTTCCATGATAAAAGTAGTGCAGAGTTTAACTTTAAGAATTAGCTGTCGATCAGCCATAATTGCATCGAATTCGGCCCAGTAATTTTTACGTGGAGTTCGAACAAACAGACACCCAGTCGTTTATATAGTTTATTTCAGATGTTTTTTTAGCTTTTAGCTTCAATGTACAGATACAGCACGTTTAGAATTTTATAGATTAAATTTCATAGAGCACTTTATATTGTATATTTTGTAGTCATCATTTTAAAGTGAAACTTCTTTGTCGGTGTTGGAAAAAAAATTACCGTCACATTTTTCGGTTACGCGTCACATATTTCCGTTATGCGCCATCTTTATCTTGCCCCTACCACGGTCGATTTGAACGAAGAGTAATTACAATTAATTAAATGCTGTAATAATCTTAGTAGTGATAAGGTAAAATGAAATAATTGTATTTTTTATATTCATGTCTATGATCATAAAAGCCTTTTGTTCAAACTTTATCTAATTTAACTTTATTCAACCAATTTCTGTAAGGTTGCATATAGTATATTATTTTTCGAACAATAACTAAGTGAAACTTATAAAGAAATTTATAAGTTTCACTTCATACGTGTGTACACTAGTACACGCTCACATTTTTTTTGTAACGACACGCAGCTCACTTAAATCGGTTATTTATAGAAGTTGAGATAAGTCACCTTCGTCCCAAGTTTCACCAAGGGTCCTCATAGGTTAAAGCTGATAGCCTATTAATAAAATGGCTGCTCTATGGACTGATTGAATTAGTCAGATTGAAGTTTGGTTGATGACAAGAACACATTATCAACACGTTTTAATAGTGTCAAAAGCTACTTAGGTCCTATTTTTTGAAAAAACATTTTAGGAAATCACACCCCAAGATTCGAAAAATTATCAAGAAACATTTTTCCCCTATTTTATCCCCTATAGTTGACTTTTTAAGATAACCTAGATATCCTTTCCGAGGCTCAGGCTTCCTCCGTACCAAATATCATAACAACTGATTCAATAGTTTTAACATGATAGTAATATATTCCTTAAGAGAGCAGCAGCGCATTAGTAGCACCTTTTGTGTTACAAATGTTCATAGGCGATGGTAACCGCTTTCCATCAAGCGAGCCGTCTGCCTATCTGCTGACCTTCTGCAATAAATAAATTAGTTTCGATATTACAACCTCTGCCTACAGTACTCTAAAAAGCTATTTTGAAAATATTGTGAAAGAAAATCTAATTTGAACTGATGCCATTGTTTGTTATTTTGTTTCTTTCTGAACGCGTAATAATAAACACTTTGCCAAGAATCCGTGGAAAAAGTCGAAGGTGAACTCGGAAAAGCGTAACAATTCCATTACTTACGGCAATTTGTAGCAGGAGTGAGACAGCCGAGCCCGAGCTCTGAAAAAGTTGTAACGCCATCACAGTTCCGAACGCTTTGTCGATTTCCTTCGATAACCTGCAAATTATTTGTTTTACTGTTTATTTATTTTGTTACTCTAATTACCTATGAATATTGTAAGGCTTTTCTATTTTACAAAATTGAACAGATCACATTTTAGTACATTGTAAAATTGATATTTAATGGCTGGTTTACACGTATTATTATTTATATATTTTTTAATGCAGGAGTTCAGCAGACAGGCAGACGGCCCACTTAATAGAAAGCGGTTACCATCACCTATGGACATTTGCAACATAAAAGGTGCTACAAATGCGCTGCTGCTCTCTTAAGGGAGACTGGAACCTGATCACTAATGTCGGAACACAAGTCAGGGTTGTTATGGCGTCATACTTTAGACCAGGGGTGGTAGCCATCCAGTCGGGCAGATGCCCTACCACCTGGCTGTGCGGTTGTTTTGTCGCCTCTTACGACAGGCCGCCCGGCCGCAGGAAATTTTATTCTTTCTCCGTTCCTGCACGAATAAGAATTCATAAAAGAAAAAATAAAATAAAATGTAAAAGAATACATATGTGATGATAATAATAATATAGAGCCTTTACCGTTAACTTAAGTACGTTACCTTAAGTATATTTTTTGTTGCAAAACATAGCTTAAACTATTATTTTGCTTTCAGACCTTCAGTTTTTGATTCGGTACTGTTTAAAATAACAGTTTAAAATAACGTTACCAACAAAAAATATACTTAGGTCCAAATATCGCTTACTATAAAATGGCGGTAAATGCTCGATATAATCGGCAGACAAATACACACACACATTGCACATCCCAAGCTGTTATGTGCGTGTTATGCATAATATACAACGGAGCACTGTGGGGAGGATTCTAGACACCCAGACCGTTGGAAATTTAACATGCCAAAAATTGGACGTGGGTTGTCAGCACAGCAGTAGGATAGAACCGCTAACACTTGCCCACTCAACCACAGACGACGTCTAAATAAATAATATATTGAAGCTTTTGAAGAAAGAATTACTTTATTTTTCAGATTGACTGTTTACTAAAATGGAGCTGCCATAACAACTTATTTTTTTGAAATATAAACGGCCTTATTCATATTGTTTCAGAGTAAGTTGTATGCTTCTTGAAGAAATTTAAAGAAGTCTACCTTAAAAAAGCAACATACAGGCTTTTTTAAGGAGTTTTATATCGAGCTAGAGGCTCGATATAAAACGAGGAATAAAAAACACTTATCCAGACCGAAAATAACGCAAAAGCAGTATAAAAAAAAGATAAACAAAAAATTCACTTGCATAACCTGCAATTAAATAAGTTCTCCGCCTGTATTTGTGTTCTCGTTCAGTTTATTCTTTATTAAAGCAGTTATTGTGAGTTAAGAATTTACAGATTGAATTCCGTGCGAGACTTTCAAGCACAAATTGATATAGTTTCATCTACAGTATCTTAATGAAGATATTTATAAGACAAGAACAAAACAAAAAGATTTTTATGAAGTTAGAAAGGTCTTTCACAAAATACATTGATATAAAATTAAATGGAAAATCCAAATAAAAATTGATAAAATGACCACAAATTTTTAACTTATTTGTATAGACATAATAATTATTGGATAGTCTACTCTTTATTGTGGATTATTACAGAAAACTTATAGTGTTACTTTAATTGTGTACATAGTGCTGTCTTATCGCTATAAAGCGATCGCTTCCAGAGATAACCCGTGGAGGAATATGGCTGATTCGAAGTTTTATGATATAATTTATTTATTTTTATAATCGGCAGACAAACACAAATATTGTATATCCCCAAATTAAGCGGGTTACGTTTGTATTTAGGTTATATACAACGTAACTACTCTTGGGGCCGATCTCAGACATTCAGACCATAGTAAATAAAGGAGTAAATTCGTTTCCGAAATGTACTATACCAGGAATCGAACCCGGAGCTTCTGCGTTGCAGAGAGGTAGGCCGGCAAAGGCTTATCCCGCTCAACCATAGAGGCCGTCTATGTTGCGATGATGATATACATAATTATTGTAAGATTACCTGATGAGTTCGCCGTGCATCACAATGCCTTCGATTAGCCCCTTTTCCAACCTCTCTACAGCTCTTTCTGGTTCTCCTAAGGTGTTTATCGAATCAAATTCGTTTTTTAAATTTTGGAAATAATGCCTCAATGTTATGAATTTATATTTATACAATATTAAATGAGATAATGTAAGGAAATCAATCGATACTATCATTGTCATCATTAACATAAATAATACCAAAGTGGTAAATATTCTGAATACAGTAGCTAAAATTGTATCGTCGTCAAAAGATGGATAGTAAGTTACCACTGTTACAAAATGAGAACCTGTAACAAAAAATTTGGATTTCAATAAAGCAGATCGTTTCAGCCTTATATATAAATTTGATTCGAGTAGAGTTTACGGCTGATTTCACATTACTGCCACCTGAGCGATATCGCTCAAGTACTATATTGTTAAGTAACTCTGTGGTTCCAAGTAATGCTATTTTTCTGGTTGACATTTTGTTCAGCAAAGTTTATGCCATATGGAACTTCATGGAAGTGCGCGCACTAAGGTATTAATTTCGTGTCGGACTTAATAACGGATGTGTGATTTCTTTTCCAAAAATCTCTTGTAACTTAAGGAACTTTATAGAAATGCATGCACAACAGAGTTAATTCCGCACCAGATCAAAATTCTAACGATTAATACAAATTGGATGTACGTTTTATGCCTTCCATAAGGGATTGTCAAATCTGGCAATCCCTTATGGAAGGCATTATCAGATTTGACATGCCGCATACGACTGTTTATAAGCAATTGCTTATAAAGAGTCGAACCTTAAGTCGACCCATCGATAAAATGCTACTAATAATGCATGATTCCCAAAATTTTGCGAGCAAACTACTGGTTGCTCAAGCGTTAGTTACAGTAGCCAATGTGTGATCTGCTTACTAAATATTATAATACTCAGTAACGCTTATCAAATCCGAGAGAGAACTCGAACCTTTTGAAATTAAGCTTAATTATATTAGCTATATGAATAGGTGCTAGAGCTTTCTACTCGGATTTACTTGTAAAATCTTTAGATCCGTGTAGAAGAAATTAAAACTTTTCTGAGATTAAAATACAGCAAATACGTAAAAAAAATTAGCAGCCACGACACAGCTTAGTGACTGATTAACAATAAAAAATAAAGCGCGATAAGACTTATGCATTGACTGTAGAAATATCAAACCTAAAAGCAGTATCTGTATTTTTTAAATTTTAAATGAATACGAAAACTTCTTACCATTGCCAACCTTTCTCAAGCCTTCAAAAACGAAGCACGCAGCTGAGCCGTAAACTGTTACAAAATAAGCGACAACATTCATTTTTATAATGCGGTACTTTTCTTCCATCAGCAACTCTTCCTCGTAATATTGGCATAGTGACACCAGTTTTTTATTCAAGCTCTTGATTAAGTCTTTGTTGAGCATAACAGACAATATTTTTATCATAACGATAGTGTGGCTCACTGCGAAAGATACGGAGTCCCGTTTCTCGTCCTCGGGGAAGTCTCCGATAACGGCCGCCATGATTTCTAATATTGTCATCAGAGCGTACGTGAAAAACAATATAATGCTGAACATTCGATATAATAAGCTTTTATCATCTTTGCCGTTTTCTTCAAACCAAAAATTACCAGTACCCACAAAGAATATTTTGTTGCAATAATTTTTCAAAAAAGTATAGTTTTTCATATTTTAGAAGGTTATCGATATTTTACTTCTGTATATATACTATCGAAAATAATATTAACTTTAAAAGAGTAAAAAAATATGGTTCTAATGTTCTATGTTAATAATAATAAACACAGAACATAAAATACAGAACTTGAAATAAAATAAATATCATCTCCGAATACGCAAAATGCCTTTCAGCCGGCAGGATTACGACTCAAGGAGGACATGTACGTTCTGTACTAAATAAAAAACTAAATATACGTGAGCGGAAACAGTTCGCTCACCTATGATTGTTCAATAGGGCATCAATTGTATCACGTAATTATTTGACACTACATGTCAAATAATTACGTTCACAACTCAACGTGTCAAATTATAACTTTATTTCTAATTATTTAGTTGACACTGTTATAATTGATACATCACATGTAGCTTCACTGGAGCAGCAAAGTTAAGGCCTCTACATAATACCTCTATATTGTTTACTAGTAAAGCGTGTTTCATTCTAGACAACACCTTCGCTTTATGTTGGTTGTGATTGTGGTCAAATACAAACCAAACAAGCAAGAGACCAGGTATACTTACTAATTTTAAAATCTCTGCTGCTACATTTTATCGCAATACTAGCACTACTAACACACAAGCGAATCTGTATAGCTTCGCTCGTCCCAGCCCTAAGAGCTGTATTCCGAATAATGATTCCAGAATGACTCTTCCGTGTAAAAACAACCAAGCAAACAAACAGACAAACAATCCCACTTTCACGATTACCATTTTTTTGTCGTTTATCAATAAAAAATAATTTTAGAGAGATTCCATTACATGGTGTTTAGAAGATGAAAATAATGGAAACATCTCTTTATTCTGGATAAAACCAATCCGGAAATTACTAAAAGCAAATCTGAGAAAAATCTCGACCGTCTTAAACATGTTATTTCATTTTTGAATTAATTAGTCAGAAGGGCGTCGTACCGTTTTTGTAATAATTTCCGACAGCGACGGTCAATACTTAAGTTCTCAAACACACATAAATCGGTAAAATCGTTCTAAAGTTATGCGCATACATACGTTTCTACGATTCATTTATTTACATAGAAGATTACATACAATTTTATTAGATGTTATTACAATTATCGAATCCTAATTTTCTGTAAGAATTTTGTACTTATTTTTTGCGAACTAGGCATGTTTGCCGAAGAAATTCTTGCGCCGCTTCTTCTTTTGAAGCCACAACATGTTGTGAAGCGGTGGTAAATTAGATTAGGCTCCCATAGAGTAAATAATAACCATAAACAAAATTAAAACAAAATAATTAAAATAAACAAGTTGGCGGTAGGCTAAATAAAACTTTAACAATACTCGTTGGACAAAAACCGTTGTCGTCCGTGACCACGGCCACTGAAAAGCGGCCGAAACGTCGGACAAACCAAAATAAAATAAATTACCGCACTTAAAACCGTTAAAACGTAGTTTTATTATGTATACAAGTCGCAAAAACTTAAGAAAATATCAATCAATTTAGTTTAAAAATATTCATGCTTTAGTCCCATTGTACAAGAAACATGTTTATAAAAATATTGTAAGGTAATAAGCTAACATACAGCAAATATGTACTTGCTGAATAACATCCGAAGAAAAAAAAGCCAAGCATCTTTGCAATAAAAGTAAAATGTTTCTACTAAAACTACCTGACCTTATTCTTTTGTTTTTGATTTATATTATATAAACAATTATAATTTACATTATATAAATAATTATAAACAAGAAACTTAGACAACGGATGTTTGTTACTCTTTCACTTGAAAGTCATTGAACTGATTCTGATTAAACTAATTAGAATAACATATAAGCTATAAATTTATAGACATTGAAAAAATTGATCAAAATATAACGATGAATGTAAATTCCGTGCGAACAAAGCCGCGGACAAATCTAATAGAACATATGAATTTAGTTTAGTGAGTCAAGTCAAATCAAATATGGACTTCAAAGAGACTTTTTGATCTAAGTTCTGTAAAAGCAGACCGTCTAACTGATAAATATTTATGAAATGGGTATAGTAACCCTAAAATCGAGACCTCGCTATGGGGCTAACAATTTATCAAGTTTTGTAATACCACTTAACGATAGTAAAACTTCTAGAGGTGAAATATAAATGTTTCATTAGCAGAAAAGAAAAAAACACACTTGGTCGGCAAATAGTGCTTCAATTTACAAAGTTAAATTACTTTTACCTCCAACTCGCCAAGGGGAAAACTTTTGTATTGCCCTCAAGAGTCTCGACGGGATTTTTTAAGAAATCATAATTGTTTTGTAGTGATCTGCATTTTATTTTCCTGTCCCATTTTTTCTCTATTTCATTTTCCAATAATTAAATTTATCATTAGTGATGGTATAGTTTAAATTAGTTTGACACTTTTAGAAAGAACACACAAACCACATAAAGGCTTCATTCTATAGCAGTAACTGCTATGATAACTTCGTGCTAAGTGCGTGCATAGATATAAGAGATAAATTAAACTTGCCAATCAGCTTTCGATGTAACGTCCATATTATCACAGAATTGAGGATTTTCGAGCTCAATGGTGGGGCTTTTATGGACTAATACTATTATATATATTTTTACGTATATCGCGCAATATAAAATTAATTGTTTTATATTTAAAGGAACCTTTTCTCAAGTTTGCGTTGTCAGCGAAAAGTGAATAAGTACGGTATCCAAATTTGCCTTATTCCGCACGAATGCTTACTGCTTCCCCTGGCTCGCTTCCAATCTAGGCTATCTGTACGTACACATTCACTGAGTTAGCATGTCTCAAACCTCATAACATGTTAATATTTATATGCTACCTTTTATTGATAGAATAGGTTATTTTTCTGAGTTTCCAGCTTATAAAAGTGTATAGGTTCGCGTTTGACCATGTTTTCGCCCGATGTGAAGCGAACATATGGTCTGAAATACAGTACCTAGAAGGTACTATTATACTATAACGGGCCCCCGACCACAAGCCTCGCTTTGCGGGTACCCCAGATTCATTAGAACGAAGGAAACACGTAACAAAAATTATTGAATCTGCATAGTCAAGGTGGCGAAGTCCGCCAGAAGTATATAGAGTACTCATCACTCCATACACCTCTCATTATTTCCATGTTTGAATAGTTAGGACGACAACAAATCAGTCAGTGAAACTCAGACACCATTGAATTGTGTCCTCGAATTGTAGCTGGCATAAATGCATTTGTATGAACACCTTGACTAGGTATTAGGGTGGGTCAAAAAAATCAACTATTTTTTTTTTACAATTAATACGGAAAAATGGGTTACTAGGCACCTTAAAAAAATTCTCACCAAATATGAACTCTTAATTTTAATATTAAGATCCTCCGCGTCGCAGTTTTTCATTTTTTTCTCAGTCCAATAGAAAAAAATTCATTCCTCATCATTAATTGGTCGTACAGAAAAATTTTTTCTAAGAATTTTGTAGGAAATTTAATGCTCTACAAAAAAGGTATCTTATGTTTTTTCCGTAAACCTCACCATTTCACTAATATTGAAGATTTAAGATTGATTATTTTAAGTCAAATGTCACTTTTGTTTATGAATTTTATAACTCGACAAGAAATGGCTATTATTGAATAGGCAATAGAAATTTTTGTAGCAAATTAACTGCTCTATAAAAATGGTATCTTATGTTTTGGCGATTAAATTAAGCGTTCAAAAGATATTCATCATCAAACTTTCATGTATACCGATTTTAAGAGTTTTTGATTAAATATTCAAAAAATTTCAATTTAATCTATCAGTTTTGAGAAAATTTACACGAAAAAAATTTTTTTTTATCAACTGAGAAACTTCAAAATGTTTTTCAAGCTTTTTTTTATGTGTAAGTATTTTTATCTACATTTAAAAAAATAAATTGTACATTATTACAAAAAAATTTTAAGACGTTTTGAAGACGTTATAAAAAAACAACATGATCGTGATTTCTAATGATGAAAAATGAAAAGTTTGGAATTATTGAATAAAAATTTTGAAAACAAAATTCAAATAATACTTACATTAAAGACAAAAAATGAAATTTTCTCAAAACTGATAGATTAAATTGAAATTTTTCGATTATTTAATCAAAAACTCTTAAAATCGGTATACATGAAAGTTTGATGATGAATATCTTTTGAACGCTTAATTTAATCGCCAAAACATAAGATACCATTTTTATAGAGCAGTTAATTTGCTACAAAAATTTCTATTGCCTATTCAATAATAGCCATTTCTTGTCGAGTTATAAAATTCATAAACAAAAGTGACATTTGACTTAAAATAATCAATCTTAAATCTTCAATATTAGTGAAATGGTGAGGTTTACGGAAAAAACATAAGATACCTTTTTTGTAGAGCATTAAATTTCTTACAAAATTCTTAGAAAAAAATTTTCTGTACGACCAATTAATGATGAGGAATGAATTTTTTTCTATTGGACTGAGAAAAAAATGAAAAACTGCGACGCGGAGGATCTTAATATTAAAATTAAGAGTTCATATTTGGTGAGACTTTTTTTAAGGTGCCTAGTAACCCATTTTTCCGTATTAATTGTAAAAAAAAAATTAGTTGATTTTTTTGACCCACCCTACTAGGTATACAATATTTAATTCACAGAATAATATTTTCACACCATATAATACCTAATGACGTTTCTAGGCATAGCAACGGTTGCCTCTTTCTGTATTTGAACATATTAGGAATCCTTTTCATAGTGAAAACGTCTGAATTGCAAAGAAGCTGTTACAGTACCCATTCACAGGAGATTTAAAGATACGCTGGTTACAAGTATCGGGAAAGAAAGACTCCGGCAACGTGTTCCACTCTTGCGGTGCGCATGATGAAGGTGAATCCAGGTAGTGTCAGACCTGTATCGAAGGTACATAATACATTTTCATGGAATTGCATATTTTATATCTCGAAATATTCAAAAAATCTTGAAAATTAGTATCAATATATTGATGTGTATTTGTGATTTTGTCTATTGATACGATACGATATCGGATTATTTAAGACAACATCATAATGTTAGCATATCGTTCATGCTTCTGATGTTTCAAACTTCATAGGCAATAATACCCATTTTTCAGTAAGAATGCTGTGAGCCTATTTACCTAGCAATTAAAATATAAAAGTTTACTGTTAAAAAAATATCCATAAACGATTTATTATTGTTATGTAAGAATCTTACTAAAGCCATATTTGTCTGGAAGAAATCGCATCTATGTGGTTTGAGCTCAGATTACTAATTAGATTATTAATTTAATAATTCAAAATGCTTAACTTTTAACTCATGTGTTGAGAAATAAAAAGATACCTGTCTACCTATAATATTTAAAACAATTTGTTTTATTTCTTATAGAACACTTCTGAAATCCAATTAAGTCGCTGGTAGAAGCAAACTACGTCGACCACTTCCACTCTACTCTTGTACCAGTTATTTATTACCTAACACTTTATTGCTTCGCTGGGGATTTGGGAAATGGACACTCTCTACGGCGCCAGTTTCCCGAACCCTGCAGTTTGTTATCAATTTGTAATCATTTCAATAACATTCTTCATGAATTCATAATATATCTGAAGTTGAATTAATAGGTTAATGTTGTACGATTTTCTAATGAGAATGCTACATTTATTTGTGTTATTATTTGTTGCGATTTGTTATTGTTATTGTTTGTTATTATCTGATATTAAATTTGTAAATTAAAAATGGCTCCGATGTTGAAACGTGGTCGAGGTAAACTTTTAACTTCCCAAACTAAAGGAGTTTTGTATACTTTGTACATATATTTTGAAAATGAATGCAATAGCAATCCGTGCAGTATTATAACTGCCGCTTTAATTAAATTTAATATTATTAGTTTCATATTAAGTACCTGCCTATAAAATATATAAAAAGTATTAGTTTATTTATGTAACTGCTGACCGTACACTACTACAAATGCAAAAATGTCTCGAAGCTAATTTACCTGTACATTTTAATAACCATGAGTGCAACCAACATATTAGAATTGCGGCTGTCATTGTCGTTACCATTGCATTTGTAAGTGAATTGCAAACAGTGCACCAATAAAACGCGTTCAGAGCGACACCTTTATGACTTATTCATATATCCATTGGCATTGAAAATTAGGCACTTTTTTATGGATGAAAGGTCACAATTTTTTATATCCTGACAACGTATATGTAAAATTTCGTGACGATCTGTGGCTCAGTTCATACATTAAAACGTCACAAACTCAAACTCGCATTTATAATTTTAGGATGGATTAATTGATCTCTCGACCGATATAAATATAATAAAATAACTATACTATAGCAAATAAGGGCGTTTATAATGAACGTTTGTCTCAAATTTAACGATGCAAGATTCGTTTTGTGTTCGACTGGGACTTTGCTTAATCATATCATGAATACACAATTAACGGTACACGTGAGTATCAGCGCTTAATCAGCATCGCTAATTAACACGTGTGTTCTATGAACGTGATGTTCATAATTTGCAAATGTATTGATCGATCTGTGGATTGAAGCTGTTTGAAAAAAACAACTGGAATACACTATATAAAGGAGGGAGAACAATATGCATTTGTTTAGATTTCCTGTCTGTTTGCCTGTTTACTAGGGATTTAAGCAAAAACTACTAGGTCAATTTGGCTAATCGATAGCGACAATTTTTTCTGGGGATGATTTAAAGTGACCACACTGAAATAAAATTTCGAATTCTACTGGGATTTTATACACTAATTGATAGAAAAAATTTTGTTTTAAAATTTGTGATACGTCTTTTCTTGGGAATCCCCGCAGGAATTTTGCCGTGAGTGGTTTAAAGTAGTTGGGGTGCACAAACATTGGCTTATTATGATACAATTTTTAGGAGAATGATAGCTTACGTTCTTGTTTAATGCTGTGGTACATTCTATCCTGGGAATCACCGGTTTTTACCTAAGAATCGATCACACAGCTAAACATAGAATGAACATTTTTATGCATATAAACCACATTAAATAACTCTTGGGAAAAGTCCCGCGGGATTCCCGGGATAAAAAGTATAATACATTTTATTACATAAAGTTTGCTATCAATCATTGAAAAAATGACATTAGAATTCGATATTTTATTTCAGTCTGGCCACTTTAAATCATTCTCAGAATTATTCCCTCGGGATTCCCAGAACAAAAATAACACAAATTTTAATTGTAAGAATATGCTATCGATCAGTGAAAATTGCAATAAAATGGGTCCAGTTGTGTTTGAATCATAAACAAATAAGCAAAAACTTTAAAAATTGCATGGTGTTCTTCGTCGTTTCTATAGTCTATTCCAGTTGTATATTTCTTAAATACCTTCAATGTACAGACGCGACATTTTTAGGCTTTTATAATATTATAGGCAAGATATATAACTTTTAAAAATAAAACCTAAAAATAGGTTATATACTATTACCAAAATAAACTATTGATATAAAACTTATGCATACAAATAAAAATACTTAACAAATATATACACTATAAAAGCATATTACGATAAATTCTGACAATCCTTACATACAAAAGAACGAGCGTTACAATAACATCTTACTTTCAAAATACCATTATTATAGAAATATTTTTGTAGAACGTGACGTAGTTACCACGATCAAATCACAGATGTCTTAAAGAATCGCCAAGTAAAAAACACATATAATAAACGTGTAAGTATGAGATTAATGAATGTAGATGAAGAAAAAGATGTTTGTCAAAATCATAGCAAGTGGAAATCCGTCGTTTGTGTCTACTCCCATGGAAAACAGGCCTAAAATATGTACGTATGTATGTAGAAATAAATTGAATTACTACATGAACAATATTGAATGCGCTATCTGTCTACCTTTACTTGTCCAAATTATGGCATCATACCTGTAATGCATGTGTCATTTTTTATGCTGAATCAAATAATAACTGGAAGTTATCATTCCTTATACCATATCTTCTGCAAACATCCTTTGCCTAATGGTACTCGTATCATTCAGTAATCCACATACGAACTGGTCTCATAAACTTTCTTCCAACTTTTTGAACAGCACCAATGTGGGTTCTGTTCAAAAAGTTTTGTTAATCGTTTCAAGTTATGTGGCAATACTTTCCCCCTGTTTTTGTATACGCTGTCTAAATTTAAAGCTTTTTTGCTAAGTAATTTGGTTTAGGCTGTCAATGTTTTCTCATAATTCCTACAAGTTCATTAAAGCTTTTTGAGCCTGATTTGTCAGATGTACACAAATTAACCATCAATTCATATGCTTCACTCCCAATTACAGTGATTAAAGTAGCCGTTTGTAATGTTGATTTGACCTAATTAACAGTGAAATACTGTTCTAATATGTCAATATATAGGTTCCAACTATCCTCTTTTTATTGCAGACGGCCCACTTGATGGAAAGCGGTTACCATCGTCTATGGACATTTGCAACACCAAAGGTGCTAAAAATGCGCTGCTGCTCTCTTAAGGGAGACTGAAACCTGGTCACTAATGCCGGAACACAACTCAAGGTTGTTATGGCGACATACTTTAGACCAGGGGTGGTAGCCAACCAGTCGGGCAAATGGTTGTGGATTGTTTTGTCGCCTCTTACGACAGGCCGCCCGGTCGCAGGAAATTGTATTCTTTCTCCGTTCCTACACGGATAAAATCCTTCTCGAAATCAAAGGATTCGAGTTTTTCTACTGACATTATAGTGTTTTTATCTTACTCGAACCTCACAATAATAGACTGGTAAACAAGTGCCTTTTGGACCAACTTTTTTCAGCAGTCGCCGAAAATTATAAATGAGGTGTCATTCGATTCGGAATGGCATCTAGATGATTTTTGAAAAAAATGAAGTTCCGCTTGCAAAAATTGTAAAAGTTATTAACAATTAACTAAAAAAAAGGGGGGGTTTAGTTTTTTGCAAATATCTCAAAAAGTAATAAAGATTTTTCAAATTTGAAAAAAGATTCGAAAAGAGAAGAAAATTTTCTAAAAAAAATGTTGACTTCCGAAACTGTAAGATCAATATTCATAATTTTCCCAGAGGGATGAAAATACGGCCAAAAACGGGTACTCTGGCTTACGCAAGGCACACCCACATCGGCCCTTTAATGAATAAATATTATTTAAACATACTAAATATGAAAATAAAAAATTCAGGCACTAACTGAATAGATGAATGAACCATAATCTGCTTGAAATTTTTTTTATAACAATTTTTCATTTAGTTATTCAATAGTTAATTAATAACATTTTTTTGCTTGAACATGAACATTGCAAGTTAAACAGTAAAGTTAAAAATAATTGTTAAACTATAAATTAAAGATTTTTTTCCTTTCTTGGAGCAATTCTTGAAAGGCTTTAGAATAGAACCCCGTTGGAGAAATTAGAAAATGTTTATTTTTCATTTTTTTATTAATTATTAAAAAAACAATTTATTTACCGTTTCATAGGAAAGACCAATCAATCACATTTCAAATAAAAGCAAACGCGTTTTTTGCTGTCAATCATTTTATGATCCGACAAGCTTTGGTCTGAATGCTCTGTAACTGTCATGGCCATACTACCTATATTTTACACGGATTAAAGAAAATATTTTGTAGAAATAAAGTGTAATGTCTGACTTTGTTAAGAATAAAACATGGGTAGAATACAATACAAATAAGTTAAGTTTTCTTACATTGTATTCAATAGTATGTAGTTTTATAATTGTGTTAGAATTATACTTAATTTATAGTCAGAATAAAATAAACGAACTGATATATTCTAATGTCTCTGCTCCATCTGTTATAATGTTAGTATAAACGACCGTTTAACGCAGATATAGTGATGGATTCAACGCGTCAAATGTGATTCGATAGCGTTCAAATACACATTGACAGATAACGTATAAGTGTACTTACACTAATGAAGTTATTTGTCAATAGGGTTATTTCAAAATGCATTTGGCTAAAATCTAACACTTAAATTAGCCCAAATAGAGCAGGGACAGAGATCAGTAATTCTTATATGCTTAAGTAGGTTTGTTAATCGATTAGTAAATAGTAAATTTTGTTAAGTAGATACATAGATATGTAGTTATACATAATTAATTTGTATTCATTTTTAATACAATTTAATTCAATTTGTATAGATAATTCAAGTTTACAACAAAAAAGAAATCGTTTTTAAAGGTGTTATATTTTACACTTTAGTCGTGTGCGTGTCATATTTATAACTCTATGGTCGTGTACTACAGCATAATGGGATACATTACGAGAAGAGACCTTACTACTCAAATGACGAGGTGTTAACTGTAAGGCTTAAGGGCACACGAATGGCGCAATGGGGTTATCAAAGGATGAAGTGGGATTAACCTACGTGTCACCCCATTGTATATTGCATATATTTAGATATATATTGTACATCATGCAATGTCAAATGTTTAACTGTACCGTAAAAAAAGTAATACTTTCTTTATAATTCCTTCCATGCCTGTACTACAAATTTCACATTGTTACGCCCCACACCATGTAATAAATGACACCGCCCTTGTGGCCTTATAATATGAGAACAGGTAAATTTTCTTCGCTTTACAAATTATGGTTGTGCAGAAATGTTGTGGTTGTTTTAGTACATTGTCGCATTTGACCAAAAACCTATATAGTCAATGTTACATATTACTAGCTGTCCCGACAGACGTCGTCCTGCCCGGTAAAAAATAGGGGTTGATCGTATAGGGTTGAAAATCTAGGGTTGTATGTATTTTTGTATGTTGTATCATAAAAAATAGAAATTAAAAATTTTGTCTAAAAAATAAATAAAAAAATTTAGGGGTGGACTACCCCTAACATTTAGGGGGATGAAAAATAGATGTTGGTCGATTCTCATGGATACCGGATAAGCACAAAAAATTTCATCAAAATCGGTCAAGCCGTTTCGGAGGAGTATGGCAACGCAAACTGTGACACGAGAATTTTATATATTAGATAATAATCGAGTTACTGAAAGTTATGTACATTAGACGCTAGTTTATTGTTGCTAGTTCCTTTTTTGGGGAATGGACAGGAACCTGCCTTATTAGTGCATGCGTTCCGGCCAGGATTCAAACCCTAGCTCTTTGTGTTTGGGACGCGTCCTCTAACTATACGCTACGTGTTACAACAATGTAGGCTTAATAAGGCTCTGCAGTCTCTCACGAAATATAATATTTTTTATTTTATTTACTTGACTTACCATGAGGAAACATAGCTTGGTACTTCACAAAATGAGTCATAGACAAAGGTCGGGTCATGCGAAATGCTCAGTAAGCCGTCTGTTAATTAGACCCTTAGAAGCTGGATATTATTAAGCGCTTGCCACCATCCAACTTGGGTCTGTAAACGTCATAACTTTATACGCCCTGGCATTTACTCACAACACATATAAATTATTAATTTTCAATGATATTGTTTTGTTTCGTAATAATAGATTTTAAAGTTGTATGAATACTATCATGGTGTAAATTTAATAATGAGTTGCAGTCTATTTAAAAAAGGACGAGATCGGAGAAATTACGTAAATAGAGAAATAAACATCGTGATTTTAATTATTACTATTAAATAGTAATAGTCTTATAAGTCTTATTCTGTCTTTCAGTGAAGGGCAAAGCTGATTATTTCTAGAGATATTGTTAAATTGTACACATATAAGTCTGGTGTAGTTAGATATTATAAGTAAACTCACCACGCACCGGTAGATAATCACAAAGTAAATATAGACATTAAATATGAGTAGACGCCAAGTAACTCGTATTGTCTTTCAAAATCATATTACTTCAATGATTACTAGAACTTAACTATCTGTGTGCCGTAGTAACTGACAATAGTTTTTGCAATCTTTATTCCCGTTATAGAAAGGACATAAATATTCTTACAGTAATTTATGTATAATATATAACAATAACTTCATTTCCAGGACTGCAAACAATGAACTATCATTAAAAAAACTTCTTTTCTCATTTACATATTAGGTTAGATTGATGATGTTTTGTTACATTTTAATAACCCTATACAAACTTAAAGATTTTTTGTACTACCATTGGCAGTGTGGTAGAGATGAAGAATAAAGAGATATTTAAATAACAAGCTAAAATAACTTGCAATGTAAAGATTTTACTTACAATAAAGCAAATTGAGAATTTTAGTTTTTATCTTTAAGGTTAAGCCAGCAAGTTAACTGCACTAAAAAGATGGGATTTCTAGATTTGAATGCTCTTTGAAAATAAAACTGCACAGCATAACATCCTTGTTTTTTATTAACAACTCTACGGGCTCTAGTTGCGTACCCTTTTTTACAATTAAATTTAAGAAAAAGTTTACAAGTTGAACAGGCTTGTTTGTTACTTTTATTGTGTGTGGCATTTAATGAATGTATGTTTTTGTTGTGGTGTACCTTAAGAATAACTTACTATATAATTGTGTGTTGTTAAAACGTCGTTGTTATGGTTCCTACGTTTTTCAATCTAAAGCATCAGATAGACTTGAGACCATATATTTATACTCGTATACCTACATATATGCACTTCAAGTTCGGCGATTTTTTGTCGCCAGTGTGTCATAAGTACACCACATTTCACAAGTAAAAAATATAGTAGAGCCATAAGAACACGTTCTTACACGCACATGTAATACCCGCTTATAACACAGTTTCTTATAAACATCAAATGTAAATAAAATGTTCGTAAACAGGATAAGCTGGATACAGGTAGGTAGTCAAATTGAATTACAAATTTTGCCCAGAGGCAGGTGAGATATTATGCAAATACGGCCAGGGGTCTTGCTAGTGAAACATCATACTAAATTCGAAAGTAATGTTTACCACGATTGTTACCTGCGTTAAAGGCAACAATGGATGCGAAGCGTGTTCCAACCCTTTTATTAGTTCAAAATCCGCTTATTTAAAAAGGTTTTAGCAATCAAAGTTTGTAGGTTTGTCTCAAACACGCAAGCCTTGGTGACGTAATAGAATGGTATAATCCGATGTATATTCGTACTGTTCTCACGCGAATTTTCAACTATATTAGAATGTTTAATTAAAAGGTATGTATATACTAGTAATTAATTAACTCTCTGTTCAGGTGTTAACCAAAACTTAAAGGATTAATTGATGTTTACTGTTCAGTTTTATTTTAAACAAGTATAAACTTTTTGAAGTAATAACTTCTTATTGGAGGGTAAACCGCTTCGTTACGTAACGCATTACAGCGCCAGTCTGTCTGGCTTCCCTCTCTCTTACGCATACGGCAGCGGTAAGCAGGCTCCTCTTCTCTCACTCTAAATAAACATATTCAAAAATTGTAACTAACTATAAAATATATTTTATAATCAATAAAAGATTTGATTAATAAATACCTTTCCCTAACATTATCATATTAATATACATAAAATTTAAGTAACAACCTAAGCTATTCTCAAGCAATTTCAATATTAAATAATTTAACTTAGATAAGTTTAAGTTATCATTTCTGTCGGGCGTCTCGAGACGCACTCCGTCTGTTTTTTTATGTTATAATAGTGGATTTTGTAATAAATCTCAAATGTGTTGTAATATACTTTTCACTTATAAAAAATCGGTTGTTTAGCATCAATAAAAAAACCTAAGCTGCAATACCATATTTTAAGGTTTAATTTATAACCAGAATATTAAAATATAAGGAAAAAAGAGAAGTTCGACACAATAGGAATTTTATTTAGTAAATAAAAAAGATTTAGATATTTTGCCTGCCGTTGTAGCGAATTGAGAAAAACGCCACGCTCTGTTAGAAAAAGTATAACAACGATGAGCTGGGCGCCAGTCGTATAGAATTTTGTGGATATTTTCTAGTTCTCAGTATCATTCTTAGTAGATATCCTTCTAACTTTTTAAAGCAGGAACATGTACTCCACGTAATAACATATCGCACCCTTAACATTATTCAGACCTAACTCACACTTTTGATTAATTGAATTTTAATATCTATTACTCAAAAATAAGGTATAAAATTGAATAAAGTGATATTTTAAATTAAGTCTCTATTTTTATCTAACCCAAAAATTTGATACAGATAATTAAAAAAATACGTAATTACTTTTAAACTTGTATGACCTTAAAATACGTTTTCCAGTCTCTATAGTTCTAAGGGTGCGATAACCGCATCTCATCTTTATAATAATATCTACGAGCTAAATATTCTTTTATTATTTACTGTCACAAAATTTATAAAAGCAATAGGTCGATTTTAATTTAATCTGGCTCATTGTTCCGTATAATACAGCATCATACATCTTGTACACCCCGATATAAACGTCGAAAGCGGGCCGCTTATCTCCCGAGGAGTAATACCCGGCATTTGTCTTCGGCCAGGGGGTCCCATCATTCAGGGGAATCATATTTTTCTCCGTCTATCAGTTTCATTAGGAAATATTAGGGCTCGTTACGGCTGCATTTATATTGCGAAAGCAATTTTGACGTGATCACATCACATTTTGTATTTTAATGACTTTTGTTTGGTAGCTTGTTTAGGTTTCATTAAAAAAAATGAAAATAATAACAGTAACACATGACCTCGTATAGTATAAATTTTGAAGAAAAATAATGTTTAAGGAGATTTTTGCGCAGCTACTTCTCCTTCAACAGACACGAAAATTGCTTTAGAACCAATGATAGAACCATAAGTTTCAATATGATATAAGGTCATATTGAAAATTATGGTATGGATTGGGAGAAAATACTTTATTGAACAATAGTTCTATAATCATAAAAAGAATACGAAAATATCCAAACAAAGTTATTAACTCGTGTAGCTCATTTTTATAACGAATGGATGGTATATAACATATTACAGTCCAAAAACGTACCACAATAATAATTAACGGTAAACGAAACTACGAGACAGTTATATGAACTAATAAAACATGTTTCACAAAAGCTTTGTCAACAGACTATGCAAATATTTCGTCTCTGTTCATAAACGTGCTCATTATTTTCAACAGTTTGAGTCTAACAGTTTAAGAAACCGCAATATATCAGTTGGGTTCCCTCAAACGAGCTTCGAGACGTGTCTTATATCAATATACGCAAGTAACAAATCTTGTGAGCCAACCTGAGACGGCTATTAAATATTTAAGCCATGTTATAGTAGTACACATTAAACCCATTCGAACTGATTATGTTTCAAAGCTTGATTAATATTTAAACTGTTTGTTACGATGGATGAACCAAGAATAGAAATGTATATAGCCTGATAGTTGTAATAAATTATTACTTTCGGAGAGGGTGACCCTTTCTTTCTATAATAGAAAATATATTTAGTCTTGACATTTGTCTTTTGTAATGACATCATTAAGTAAGCAAAATTTTAAAAAACCACATACCGTAATTGCGACTCAGTAATTTGCAGTTATTATTAAACTTACATCAAGTTTATCAATGAATTTAACCCATTTACATTAAGGAAAAAAATACCAAAAAGGTTTCAGACCCATCATCTCCTTATTGCGTTATACTCGCGCAATTAGGTGCATCGTCGTACATCTGCGAACATAATGGCAGCGGTCATGAAAAATAACTAACTCTCTTAAAATATGCATTATATTGACCCAAAATATGGATCTAGAGCCTACGACTGCCAGATCTTCGTTATTTTATAAAAGCATGTCCTCTATACAGGTAAGAACGACCAGCGACTATTATCCCCGCAAATTGCTATTGCGCCTGGCCGCCATTTTAGTGGCGTAACCGTAGCCGAACACTTAACTTACTGTAAGCATACCGGCGAATACGTACATATCGTTTTGCGGATGACGTCACGTTAATATTAATTTGACAAGGTTACAGCGCAATAGCAATTTGCGGGGATAATATAGAGTTTGGGTTGTAGTTACTTGGGCAGGTAACAGGTAGTAAAGGTGTATAAAATAGTACTTTAATTTCGTTAAAGTATAAAATTTCTTTTTTCATTCGGGATAACTTTAGAAATGTCGTCATCCATTGCCAGACACTTATGACAGTTGCTATCCCCCTGCCAGACGCCTGTAAACTTTCATAAATTATAATTATACTTTCGTTAATAGACATAAATGCATAATTTACGTATTAATTGAAATGACAATATTATTTGAATTTTACTTAATTTAATTTAATAAAAATTAGCTTATGCTGATACAGTTTACATTCTTTTCTAATGCTGCGGTACTTTGTATCCCGGGAATCCCGCGGTAACTTCAAGTCAGGCGTGGCGTGGTGAAGTCGCGACCATATCCTAGTATTACTACAAATATGTGCATCATTTAAATCCATTAAACAACGCTATCTATGAATTAAAGTTTCAACATAGCGGTAGTATCCAATTGACTTTTACATTTCCGTGTCGAAAATAGTTTCAATTTCCAGAAACAAGTATTGTTATTTCAACACCACAAGATTGACCATTTTACTCGTGTCGATACATAATAATACGGTAAACGTGTCACGTAAAAGAAAACCTTCAGACCCTTATTCTCTAACAGAAAAATTAAGACGATGGCCTCGGGTCATCATTGAATCATTATTTCCTCATTTTTCGAATTTCGAATTTCAAATTCCATGTTCATCACTTATGCAAATAAATTCTGATGTAGTAGAGCCATGCAGGAATCGTTTCTTAATTCCCTTAGGGCGGGCTATTAAATTTTTAGGAGACCAAATGGCAACTATTCCGCATCGAACTAAAAAAGAATCACGTAAATCGGATCATAAATGTCAGAGTAATCGGTGTACATACATTTAAAAAATTAAAAAATACCAATCAAGTTGAAAACCTCTTTTGGAAGTCGGTTAAAAAGAAAACGGGTTGTTAGACAAATTTACATCAAAATAATAATAAAAAATACGTGATAAGTGAACAACAAAAACAAGTAAATAAAATAACCAGATTATTGCTAATATTATCATATTAGTAAAATGGGCATATACTCATAGCACTTGTATCATGTTTTAACTTGCATTGTGTGTTTTAGTGTTCACAAAGGAATTTATTTAGTGTGACCCTAAAGAGTGATTGATGAACACTAACATAAAAAAATAATACAATGTATCCTGTATTAGTTCTTGCTCTTTTAATATGCACTAGGGTTTGACTCGCGACGCAGCGGCGGGGAAAACTAGTACATAATAATTATAAAAACATGAGAATTTCTTAAATTGCCATCAAAAAAAGCAAAGAAATCATTAATCTTTAAGATACAAATGGAGGTGACAACTTTCAAACTGTACAAATAATTAAAAATTATATTAATGTACTGACGTAACATACTAAACTGTATATAAAGAATAAGGTCCAGTCTAGTAACCGAGGACTAAAACAAACTAATCCTACCCCGTAGCTATAAACCACGGTGCAGACGGGTACCGAGTTCACCGCAAAACGATTAAATTGTTTAGATAATGTGTTTAAAATGTCATGAAGTGATTTAGTTTATACAGGAAATAGGTTAAACCACAATTTGTGCTTTCAACCATATACATTGGAGCTGGCTGCTTCTTCTTCATAATACAAGGATGACACATTTCTAAGACTAGAATAAACAGTAGAAATAATAATCATCCTATTCTCGAAAGTACGAATGCATAAGTGCTATTATTATTGGTTAATTTGCGTAAACTTCTAGTTTATATGCCGTGAAAACTATCCCATTGTCTGGGATAAATGATATCTAACTTTCATCTCTATTGTCATAACCAATTATTCAACGTCCCACAGAGGGAACAAACAGACATGCAAAAATACAAACGTCAAAAGAAATGTACTTTTTCATTTAATATTAGTATAGAAATTAGGAGCTTATGACATAAATTGGGCTGAATTATAAGCATAATGTAGGCAACAATTTACTTTTTCCTGGCACAGGGTTATTCTGTTTGCGACTAAACGTGCCGATTCAAAGTTTGATTAATTTGTTGTAAATATTAACCTGGATAATAGGGATACAGCAAGATATTTTAACGTTATTTTCATATAAAATATCAGGCGTTAAAATAATATCTTATCATATTACTTTAAAAACGTCACGATATTAAATATTTTTAATAACTGTTTTAGGAATAATGCATGCGCTATTTATATATTGTACATAATTAATTTAAATTTTAATACATACATATTACAAAATATATTTTTACATTTATCTTAATACATATATTACAATAAGAAGCAAATGAACATATAACTACTATAAACAACTAATTAAATGTTTATCAGTTTTATTTATCTTTAATACAGATGTTTACTTTGTCAGATATAAGGGAAATTAATTCTTATCAGTCTATAAGTACTTACATTAAATAAAGAATTTAAGATAGAATCTAATAAAAAGAAAGAATTCAATGTGCAAATGTGATGCGTAATAATAGAACGATCTCATACTCGCCAAAAGCATCAGGCAGATACGAATAAATGAAATTATTTAAAATGCCCAACGATATTACAATAAAACGCTCGTGTAGGTATTACGGGTGAACTCGAACAACATTATGTAAATATAATGAAATGGCTTTACATTCAGATACGAGAAAGCCGGAATACATTGTTAACATTTGAAGGTAAGCATATAAAGAGTCAATACCGACAGCCCATGAATAAATGGTACATAATGAAAATATATTACGGGGCATGTCCTCGTAAACGGCTGCGACGGAGGCGAATGTTATTCGAAATTACCCTGATCGAACGTCGTCACGGGGTTCCTGAAATCGTAAAGTTTATAACATAAACCATGCGAATATCGCAGTGCCTATTTCGCCGCACGGACAAGGCACCGCGGCAATCCGAATCCCATATCGTACAATACACTAACATTATGCAATCATGAATGTTCTTCTACGGTTATTGTACGGCTAACGTACAGCGTTTTACTGACACTGCAGCCTATTTAGGCTACTTCAATAGGATTATAAATAACGCTCACAAATATTTTGAGTTGTAACATACGATTTCAACTACGACTAAGTTGAACCGGCAAATCCAGGGATCAGCATCCAAGAGCTACTGCTACAAGAATAAATCCCTGCAAATAAAAAGTTGTATTTCTTTACCAAGCACCAGCACTCCAACAACAAACTACTGCCGGCATCCACCAGTACCACCAACTAGAGCTCGACTGTATAGACTGTACAGTTATTATAATACCAAAAGATGTATTAAAATATTTGATTCTATTTTGATATTGAAAAATTTATAATGAAATAAAACTTTTTAGAATCGTTGTGATTTCAAATTCGATAAAACGAAAAAACGACACAAAAAAGAGATAAACACAAAACTAGGACTAAGCCTGTGAAAAAATGAAACAGAATTCATTATATTTAATATATATACTATTGGATTGATAAAAAGTTGAAAATTGACAAAAAAAATTGAATAGTTTATATTAATTTTCTTTTATAAATCGATTCAAACTTATGATTATTATACAAAATTTCAGGGTAAATAACGAAAGAGAAAACATTCAGTTATCTGGCCAAGGCTCGTACACTGGTAATCATCAGATATTGATTGCAAATTGAATATCGTCGAATCTTTGAATAAAATCTTTAACCTTTCTTTATAATCTTTATTCTTATCCTTTGAGATCCCACAAAAAATCTACTTATAGTTAGGAATGACATTATAAATCGGGTCGTAGGACGTGACTCTTGATAGATCACCTTTGGCGACTGCGTTTGTCATCAATCATATGAAATATTTCTCTAAAGCTCATTGCTTAAAACTCATGCATCGATTTTAGATAGATAACACTTTATTGCTTACCAAAATAAACAAATACAGAAACAAAATGCATAATTACAATACTTTTTGGCAAAACAACATTGGCGGCCTTATCGCTAAAAGCGATCTCCTCCAGGCAACCTAACTTAAAAGAAATTCTTAACTAATCTGGCGATGTAGGTGGAGCAGAAAAAAGATAGGACTGTACAATTTAAATATACACACTTACACTTATTTATAAATTGAATATATATATCAATATAATAGTAATATAATAATATATATAAACTTATATACAAAAAAAAATCATCTAAATAAATGTATTTGTTCACATTATATGTGACAAGCATTTTATATTAACATATATTACAATAGATAAATAAGTACGTGTTTAATATATTAGACATATATATTTAAAGATATATAGTACTTTCTAAGGGAGCTCCGAAACGTAAGTAATGTTTTGGCCTCTCGGACAGTAAGACGCAACGCATTCCATAGTTCGATAGCCTGCACTGTAAAAGAG
Organism: Dendrolimus punctatus; assembly: GCA_012273795.1. Taxonomy (NCBI): domain Eukaryota; kingdom Metazoa; phylum Arthropoda; class Insecta; order Lepidoptera; family Lasiocampidae; genus Dendrolimus; species Dendrolimus punctatus. The sequence goes on from CM022541.1 coordinate 1,778,839, forward strand.
TTATCATAAAAAGATTATGAAGTGTGTTCAGGTGTCAGGAGTCTACGATATGTATCTGAGCGCAAATTGTGAGAAGTGGAGAGGCGAAGGAATCAAAACGTTCATTAAAGTCAGGCAGACTATTAGTTTCGATTTTACTATTCTCAACAACCAATTCTCGTTATTAATCGATTGTGGACAATGAAATAATATTTTTTGTAGATACTGATATTTTTTAAAGCTTGTAACATGGCTTCGTTCGCGTAATCTTCAGATCGGTGCCCTGTGGGAAATCTTGAATTCTCCGTAACAAAAAATACCCTCTTCATCTCCCTTATTGAAAATACATATAATATAATAAGAGGTGTCTAATTATATGAATGAAAAGAGAACAGATAGTAACACCTAGTTATATGGTAATATTATCTTTAGAGATTCATAAAAAGGGGCCACATTATAATGTCTCTTTGTCTGTCTTGTATGTATCAGTCATTCTCTTCAAAAACTACTCAGCTTACATGAATGAATTTTAGCAGGAAGATTTATTTTACATTACACACCATGGTGCAGTAAAATTGCAAAATAATAACAATTTTAGATGGCCCGCATACCAAAGTACCTTTTATCTAAGAGTTGTTTGTGTTATGTTTTATTTAAGTTAATTATTCGTCAGTGACATATTCGTAAAATATGTCAAAGAGTTTATTGCTCTTATCTAAAGAGCAGCATTTAAAGTGTAAGTTGCAACTGAGATAGAAGATAAGACCCATATAGTACCCTGAAATTAGATTTAAATATGGTTTTTTCAATACACAAAGGCGAAACGGCTTCACCCATGATTAAAGGTGTGAACACACATTGCGATAGTCTACGTGTATGTGAAGGAACGATCAGTTGAAAACATGGCGTACAATGACACTCGGTATTGGGCTCAAGCATTAATACGCGTTTACCACAAATAAAACCGGCTCGCCTTCTTGAATTGCAAGAACTATAATGATTATGATTTTATTTTGGGGGCGATAGAAAATAATTTAAGGCCAAACCACAAAACTGGGATGTGACATTGCACCGTAGTAATCTACAAATTCGCACGATGCATCACAAAATTTGCGTATTCAAAATCTTTGTTTCTTTTTCCTATATCTTCTTACCAATAATAGCAGTCCGTAACTCTTTTTATGTTCCATCTCAATATCGAGTGTTTAAATATTACTTTCAGAACGGTTGACGATCATCAAATGAATGGTGGTACTCAAAACTGTGGTAAGGAAACAGCTTTACACACGAAATCGCATCTCAGCAATTCGCATTGCAGCTTTCTACTTTGCTTATTCGCATCGCATCGATTCACAGTTTTTTGTTTTGCTCCACAGGGGCCAATCACAAATGAGATCTTAGCGTGGGTTTGCAAAGTGAATGAAAATCAAATACCAGGTCGACTTTAAGAATAATCTTAATGTGGACCAGGTATTTGATTTAATTTGTAAACCTACTGTATAGATTGTGGTATCTAATTTGTCAGACAAGTAATACCTACCCAAGTGCTATACGTATAAAGACGAAATGGTAATGAAGTGATTAGGCATAGCGGCGGCCGGTGCGCAGAGCTGACGGCCTGATGACGACCATTACGGGAATTTGGGGGAATTCGCGACCTTACCCCTTTAGCGACGTGACCTGACGCCCAAGTACTCAAAGCGTGAATAGCATAACATACATATTCTCACTTATACTTAAAAGAACATTTAATATGGAAGACATGCTTCCTTTGGAAGTTACAATTATGTAGAATTCAAAATCAAAACTTTTTCCACACTAGCTTCTGGTGCAAGTTTTTTTTATAAACATACGAAGTTATTGTTATTTTTAAGTCTCAATTTATATATCTCTGTGTTAAGAAGAAGTAGTATGAAAGTCTTCAGGAACTAATATAACCAAGATTTATTCCATTTCCACGGCAACAAGTAGTCCAATTACATCTATATTTTACAGAAAACTGTATAAAAACATGTTTAACTTTATTACACCGAATTCAAGACTAACAATGAAATACTATTTTAAATATTAAATTGGCTATGGTAAGAACAAGGAAGTAATCTCCTCATAAAGTTATAAAAACATCGAAAATGTTCATTATGATCCGCTTCTTTAATATACAGACAACACATTGTAAACAATAGAATTTAGAAGACATTAGAAAAATTGTAAAATTTAACCTTATTGTGAAGAAAACAATCGACGGTCTTTTTGTGTTTTAATTTTTCAAAAGTGAAAAAGAAACTAAAAAGAAGTTTTCGCAGCTCGTAAACACCGCATTCAGGCATAAACAGAGTAACGACGCTTCTAAATCTCCCAATTGTACAGTAGGCAAGTATTCGTCGCCAAACTTATTATTATTCAGGGTACGTCAGCAAACGTAGCTTAATTAGAAATTCGTTGACCTGCGAATTTCCCCCTTTCCGTGGATTATTCTGTTTATGATATCAGCAGCTGCCGTTTGCTACCATTCGTAATAATTCCCTCATTAATTTCTGGCTCGGACGATCAAACTTGAAATTGATTGCGAAATTTTAGAAATGTTCTCCTTTTTGGGTTCCGATATCTAGAGATGAAAAATCAGGCAAATCAGTTGCAGATCGCGGACTATGAGGAGTTCTTTAAAGATGACAAAGTTGGTTACAAAGGTGACAAAGTTCTGTAGAGGTGACAAAGGTGGCTACAGAATCAATCAATAAGTGTTTAATCCAAAACACAATTCAATTCAATTTATTTCCAAAAAAATACAGTTACGTTATTGATACAGTGTACATCATTATTAACATTAACTTGTAACATAAAAGGAACGATTTAGTATGCCACCTGCACTAGAATATAAAACTAAAACATTTTTCATATCTCAAAACTTATTCAAAGGACCTTGTCCCAAGTCCATTTTCTATCAAAGTGTTTATCGAACTCAGCAAGCTTGAGTCTTTTCAAAATTTTCGATTTTAACTGTTTGAAAGTTAGGGCGGACACAATATTTAAAAGCTTGGAAGCAAATAATGTCTCATCTATCGGCTTAAATAAAAAAGTAAATATAATTTCCAAGACCTGTCTAAAGAATCTCCTTACGTCTGTGTTACATTGGGAAGAAAAGTCACTCATTTATGTGTACGAGCCCCTCAGTGCCTACCTAACTTTTTTGTATAATGGCTACAAAACCCAAGTATAAGCAGATATTAACTATAACATTTATATCTCGTCTGGTAAATGAACAAATGCATTTAATGCTCCAATGTCCCGAAGAAGTTCGAATTTCCTCCAATAGATCCTTCCTTATACTATTACATTATATGTATGGTCCTTAATTTATAACACCCTTTTACAAATTGATGACAAGAAAATTTGCTTCGATTCCTATAAATAGTAGTCATAAATTTAACCGGACACTTTTATAGGAAATTCCTACTGTTTTATTGGACCTTTAGCGAAAATTAAATTTAAACACATTCGCATACGAATCGCAACCAGATAAAATAAACAAAGTGCTGAAGATTGTTTTATGTTTTAAGTCTTAATAGCTTAGTTTCTAAGGCAATAACAACCAGTCGTTCCAATTAGGTCCGCTCGAATCTCGGCTTACCTCGAAGAAAGGACTAACTTCGCCGACAGTCTGCTGCGACACTGCATTCGTCCTCCGAGGGTTAACACACACACACTAGGATATGGTTTATGAGCATTAAATTCAGTTCTAATATTTTATTGAAATAATAACTTCTTGTAGGAGGTTAAACTGCTTCGTTACGTAACGCGTTACGGCGCCAGTCTGTCTGGCTTCCCTTTCTCTCAGGTTAGATTAGTTTTAATTATCACTTCTGTCGGGCGTCCCGAGACGCACACCGTCTTTTATATTTATTTATTGTGTTCCAACAATTTCCCGATACGTATATATTGAGTGACAGCACTGACACCCCTGCATGTCTCTTCTTTTGCGCATTCTTATTTAAAGTTTTATTCTTTTCTCGATGGGGAGGAAGAATTTATAAGGGGTTCCTCGTCGCAACCAACCTGTATTGCGGCCGTATGTCATCTCAAAAACCAAAATTTACAGGTACAACAACGTCTCACTGTCTTTATCAACAATGTACATACAATTTCGAAATTCACATTATATTCTATTACTTTTATTACATAGGCATATTGTAATACATGGTTATATCTCTAATATGGTCATACAGTATTCTATAGAGATCCACTTCACCTTCATTGAGCGATATGTTGACTGTAACGTAGAATAAGTATATATTTCCTTATTTGTAGTCAAATATGTAGAGTTTTATGTTTCTAACGATCTTAGTGTATATCTTATTATGTATATTTTATAAATAGTTCAATATTGCTTTTGTTTATTTCAACAACGCTTGTATAATATGACATATCTATAAAATACTATAGCACCTAAATGACAACAGGTACAAACAGAACTCGCATTAACGTCCCATCATAGTTAAACCGCAAGACTTGCGTGTAGTAGATGAAGTCTTCCCAAGTAATTTGCCAATGTGCCGCAGTGACAGCCACTCTAACTATTAATTTTCCTATTGTTGCACGATATTTCGCAATTTAGTTTTATGTTGTTTGGTATGTTTATATTTATATGTAAGCATTACTTTCATGTCAATAAAATATTTTAATCCAGTTTCACAAAGTAAGTTGGCTGTGACCCTGCTAATATTGGGCCAAATTAACGTAGGAGATTACAACAACTAGTGTTTCTTTTATATATTAAATATTGATAGATGCAGTGTTGTTTTAGATCACGAGCCATAATGATAACTAATAAGATTGGAGGTATTAGTATGGAGAGTATTATGATTTGACATTAATCGGTGATTATGCTTGTTATGCACAATATGCGTTGTGACCTAATGATAAGCCCCGGTCAGTTTAGGACTACCGTTGAAAATAGGATTTTAAAATGACAAGGTTATTAAAATGTATTGTTGGGAATTTAGAACTATAAAAAGGGCAAGGCGTAAAGAAATGCGCTCCAGTTTCACTTACGCTACTCTCGACTTTATGTCTTTAACATTAATCTTTCCAACCTCCACTCAAAAAATTTAATTAAAATACCAATTTCAAAAAAAAATATTAGGGTCATCTTAACCCAGGTTGTGTATGACTGACTCTCCAGACACGCTCTCATCAACTAATAGCTAAAGTCGTGTCAAGTTCAGACATCAACAAAGTATTTAGCAGACAGCTAACAACCGCACTGCGCAAACGTCTGGAGTTAGGACTTTGTGCTCTTTTGATATTAAGGATTTAATACCTACGCTTGGTTATATTCCATCATTTTAAGGTTTCGACACCTTATGACGGAAAGGGAATCCTGGTTTCACAGGTTGTGTTACATCTAATTATCGCAGGAACTACTTACACTAGACAACCTATATGTCACATGACTCGTGTGGTTTCAAAAACGTAAGTTATACGAAATTTGTAAAAATATATTCGAAAATAAAATCGAATAAATATCATCGAATGAGGTATCAAATAAGCGCGCGCAGGCTTGAATTTTTCTTCCACAAGCATTAACAGAAATGTACTGATCCTTTATAATAATCTTTATTTTCAAAAAGTCAAATTTACATTATTTTTGTTACCTACTGGTCCCAAGGCGTAGGCGAAGCCTGTATTTTAAAGACCAATGCCGATGTTTATAGCCACAGCGGTCAGACCTGTGTGTGTGTGTGCACAGACAGTGATTTTTAGCTCATTTTCAGTATAGTCGTAAGTTAGACTGTTTAGCCATTCTTGAATCAGTTTTTAGCCTGTTTGAGAGACTTATTTTTAATGTCACAGAATTTAACCACCACGTTATAGGCGTGTATACTAACGAAGAGTCCAGTGTAGTGGGAAAAGTTGTCAACTTGCTGTAGTCGTCTGATGTTAGTACTGACTTGTTGTCAATAACGCGTTCAAAATGAAAAGCTGCATGCACCTAGTTCTTTTTTTAGCTTATATCATGATAAAAACTATTTTACTTACCATGTAAACAGTATGATGATATACACTTATTCGTTTCAATATTTAAGTTGGCACGATTTAATACGAAAATCGGCACTGATACATAAAATTAATGGCTTTGATTAGAGTAGCACAGAGTACCTGTATAGATAGAATTGTATAGAAAGGATAACTCAATTCTATTCAATCATATAAGTACAAGTCACCAAACCAACGATGGTATAAGTTCGCGCTAATGAATGAGAACTTCACGCATCTCAACCGAATGGAGCTCTGCGACTAATGAAATTGCGCAACTCTGATCTATGACGCTGAGTGGATTACCCTGTAATTTTCAAAAATTTACCAAGCAGATGAACTCTAATGTTAATGCAACATCTACGCTTAATTACCATATTATTATAAAACCATATTATTATTATAAAACGTTTCACTCGATACCGACCTACTCTTATATGTATACAGGAGACGGGGACTTTTGGACCAAAGAATTGTGTTGACGCCGACCTATTTGATCGCCACCTCTTTTGTTTCTTTTTTTCTTCCGCCGCATCTGTCACTATGCAATGTGACATAGTCTACTTTCGACGCACGCCGCTGCTTCCGCGCAAACCTCGCCGTGTTTCGTGTGTTTTGCCGCTTTTTACACCCGCTTACAACAACCCGCATGCTGGGAAGGTGCACTCTGTACCTTTCCAGCTGGTCCACTAAATCGAAGGAACCGCAAGACGATAAGAAAGGATCACGAGGAAGAAGTGGCTGCCGCTGCGAAGACACATCGTTCGTAGCGTGTCTGGTGCGGCGGCCTTATCCTGTAAGTCCTTTCCTTCTCTTTATCCCCGCTTCCGCCCGCACCAACAGATTGTAATGACTTGAGTGAGTCATGGCATAAAAAAGCTTTAGGCATATTTTTCTATTACAAATGGGAAAACATCAGCTCTTAATTCTATCTGGAAGACGATAAATATCAAAAATAACCTTACAATTAAAATAAGTTATGGATTGCCATAATAGATTTATTGAATGAATTTCAACAATTATAATCAATATCGATAACGATTGATAAGCGATATCAAAATAACTAAACCTACTACAATTATAAAAAATATTAACATAATAAAAATAAAATACTCTCATCTTTTTATTATATGGGCCTAAGAATGTAAGAAAGCTTATCTATCTCCTTTGTCTCCATAAGGTTGTGTGGAAGAAATCGCTACTGGCAATAAGACCAACTTAATACTACTGCGAGTATTTACTCGTTGCTTTATTCTGAGCTACAAAAAATCCTTTTTTATATATACACTATGTATACACATATACTACATTACAATATTTATTTATTAGATACTATTATATAATTAGGTTCTCTAGTAAAAATCTCTTCCAGCGATAAGTCCGCCCCATATGCATAATAAATAAGACTGTTTTTTATGTGTAATAAAGGATATCTATGTTCTTTGTTTTATACGTGTATATATTTTATTTGTATATTAAGTAACTTATGAATACGTTAATACACTAAAGTTATGATAACAACACAACTAAACTTCTTATCCGTTCAATTCTTATGTGGATGAAATTTCTAATAGCGAAAAGACCCTCTATTGTGTTGTTTCTGTTAAAATGTATCTTTTGCATATTCGTTCAGTCATGTTGTACTATAGAGAAAAATGCTTACAGTATATTTTCAAACTAAACAAGTTAACCTTGGATTATACATAGTGTGGTGGATAAATCTCAGGCCAGATCTAGTACCCAGAGCACATACACAAATCAAATAACATAGTCCATTGAAATTGTACATGAGCTTTGCATTTCTTAAAGCACGCAATTTTATTTTTGGGACATGTGTGGGGGGGGGGTCAATAGAAGCTTAACCTCAAGTTTGTGGGGTCGCCACCCTTGTCCCCCGGCCGCCATCTTGGAAAAAGTGGTGAAAACACTTTTTTTATTTATGATAGTGATATCTCGGAAACTATGCGTCTTACAAAAAAATTGTAAAGTCATAATTTGTAGCAAATTGTTTTGCCTACAAATATGTTTACATAACTTTTTGCCCTAAATTAAAAATTAAAGAAGTTATAAGCAAATAAGTGAGTAATTTTTTATTCATTCGTAACTCTTTTCTTTACCATAGAACTTACCAAATTTGACTTATCGAATGTTAAGCAGGTAGAAAAGTTCCCCTGTCTTCCCCGCCACCTATGAGGTAGAGTCCGTAGGCGCGATTTTTTTAATGTATGTTCTGGCGAAATATGCAGCAACATTATGGAGATATCCAAAGTTAATGGAAGAAAATGAATTTGAAGATGAACTTCCAACTATGACTCCAATTTTAACTCCTGTCATTCCTCAAACTTTCACATTTGACGTTGATTTAGATTCTGAGCCCCCCCCCCCCCCTGGACCATTGAAGAAAAGTCGATTAGAGTAGCTAGCTAATAAGTGATTAAAAATATTATGATATCGAGGATTACCTTATAAACAAGATGTCCGTGGAGTAGGCCTACTGGGGAGCCTACTACCAACCACGTAAAAAAAACGCGCCTACGAGCTCTACCTCATAGATGGCGGGGAAAACGGGGGTTTCTACCTGCTCAACATTCGATAAGTTAAATTTGGTAAGTTCTATGGTAAAGAAAAGAGTTACGAATGAATAAAAAATTACTCACTTTTTTGCTTATAACTGCTTTAATTTTTAATTTAGGGCAAAAAGTTATGTAAACATATTTGTAGGCAAAACAATTTGCTACAAATTATGACTTTACAATTTTTTTGTAAGACGCATAGTTTCCGAGATATCACTATCATAAATAAAAAAAGTGTTTTCACCACTTTTTCCAAGATGGCGGCCGGGGGACAAGGGTGGCGACCCCACAAACTTAAGGTTAAGCTTCTATTGACCCCCCCCCCCACACATGTCCCAAAAATAAAATTGCGTCCTCTAAAAAATGTAATATTCGGTCCTTAAATTGTAAGATTTCAATGGATTAACATATTATTTGATTTATTTACTCTATCAGAAATGGAAACTTGAACCTTCGAGTCTTAGGCGTCAACGTTCCGACTACTACTTGCATATTTAAAAAATAATTGTCAAATTTATATTCTTTAATTAAGTAATATTACTAAATTAACAAAAATATAGCTCCTAATAATTCACCAACATACATACATACATAACTTCACGCCAGGTCCCTTGCCTGGTAGGCACCAACACTCTGTAGAAAACAATTTTATAAAACAGAAAAATCCATATCAAAGACAAACTTTGTGTATAAAAAATCTCACACAAAAAAGGTGTTATAAATCTATGGTTTCGAATAAATAAAGATTGCCTTGAATTCTAATGGAAAATGAGACTCAGGCGTTAAATTTCCATGTGGCACGTCGATGGTAAATTATTGGGGTGTTTGGCGAACTGCCAGCCGACATTTACCAATACGTACTAAGGACAGAGAATCCTGTTACCCTTATAACCACACTAATCTAGATTTTATAATCCACATAAAACAATGAAATGGTACTATACACATAGACGACACTTTACTGCTCACCAAAATTAATAATTACAATAATACATAGCTCCAGTACTTTATTGACAAAACAATAAGCGGTATCGCTAAAAGAGAAAATAATAATAATTTTATTAATTAAAAAATAAAATAATCTATGACAGTGAAAGAACATTGAAATAAAGATATAGACCTGAAAAAAAGTAACTCTGGATAAGTTCCTAATTCTTAAATTTTCTACTGTGGACTAGAGAACCCCAAAAATATTTTTCTTTCGTTTTTTATGAAAAGTTTCTCCCTATGTTTCATCTTTAATTCTTCTGTACGTGTGTGGACAGTGAACTCCTCCTAAACGGCTGGACCGATTTGAATGATTTTTTTTGTGTGTGTTCAAGTGGTGTGAGGATGGTTTAGATTCACAAATAAGTCCGGCAGATGGCGCTGCAGTCGGGTTCTAAATTTTATTTCTTCAGGGCAGGAAAACGTCTGCCGGGACAGCTAGTTACTTATAATATTTTACTAAAATAGTAAAAATTTAATTTTGTAATGGGTTTCGTTTGATATTTAAGCGGAGTATCACACCCAAAAATAATTTCCACACGTCTTATATACAAAAATACGATAAATTTTAATGACGTCTATAGCTGATAAAGCGGCAATAACTAATTAAAGTACTGGTATTGTTATTCCGTCATACAATTTTTTTTTCTATATCTATGGCAAAAACTATTGTATGAGCTTATACATCTCTAATTTATCTTTTACGTAGTAGTAAGACAACGCAAAAAGTATGCAAACAATAAGCACAAGTTTTTTCACGTTTTACCTGACAGACTCTGATATTGTATCACGATTCTTATAAATATAATATAGTATACATAATTGTTAATTAACTTGGCTTATATATACGACGTATTTTACTAGACTTTTTTTATTGTATTATCGTCGTCAAACGCGGACCGTTTGACGACAATCTCGCCCTATGTGGAGCGAAGATATGGTTTAGGATAGACCACGCTTACCTAGAACGTACCTATTCACATGGAACTTGAAGACACCCAGGTATTAAGTATCGGGAAAGAGACTCCGGCAATGAGTTTCACTACTTTACGGTGCGTATGATGAAGCTATGCAAAACGCTTCGTTCTTATAGGTGAAATATCCACCATATCGGTGCCGCATATGGGTGCCGCCGGTGCGTCTGGTATGGCGTCTGGATGATAGAAGGCAAATGGCGGGATAGGAAACCGATAGCTGGAACCCTGCGTCGATGTTTGAGACTGCGTTTTGTCGTCAAGCTGGTCGTTACTAACCAGCCTCCTGACTCTCCGCTTAATCGACTCTAGTGCTTCAATTTGATATTTGACTGAGCCATCCCAAGGTGAGAGCAGTACTCCATACATGCTTGTTCTTGTGTTTTGTACAACATTAGCAGCTGCTCAGATGTGAAGTACCATCTCACCTTCGAGGGTATGTAATGTACTTATAATAATGTATTTTTCTCTGTAAGTAAACTGTACTATTCTTTGAGAAATAAACCTTTAAACCTTAGTTCTTAAGTGAATTTCGCATGTCAAAAACCTTAAACAGTTTGAGGAAGAAGCCCAGTAAGTTTGCTAAGGGGCCGATCTGCCACTTTGCACGTTCTTACATTAAAGGGGCGTAAAATTTATCTAGTTGAAATAATCGTGGCCGAACATCCAAGTCGGGCCGTTATGTCTGGCCCTGCGCCAGACAGCGCTTCTTCCGGTAAGCGGGAACCGATGCCTACTATTTAACTGTCGTGTAAATTGGTTTAAGGGTTAAAATAGACATAATTATTGTTTTATTTATATAACTGGACTGTATATTCATAATTATTACTAAAAATATACCTTCATACTGATAACTTAGTCTTTCAGAACCTCGGAAAACTTGTTACTAAAAACTCCTATGCATATCATTTTTTATGAGAAATCCTTGACAGCCCAAGCAGTTCACCTCTGAAACGTGCTGCCTGTAAATATCAGAGTAGCCAAAACGCTGGCTACTTTTAATGGACTTATGAAGATGCATCCATTGATGTAACAATAATTTTATTGCTACATGAATGGGTGCATCAGTTTTTATCGGCTTCTTTTTTCTTTTTGTAATAATTTTTATATTTACACATGTATGTATGTTAGATCATATAGTATATATTTTTATACTTATTTATTATAAGATATTGAATCGGTACAGTCAGAGTAATGCAATAGTGTTCTTATCAAACTTCTTATCCATCCAAAGGTTTTCTGGAAGAAATCGCTTATAGCGATAAGACCACCTGCTGTTTTATTTCTGTAAACTGTATCTTTTAACACAGAATCAAGCATATACATTAAATCAATATTTTGTAGACATTTTCTTTTTTAAGGTTTCGTAGCCTAATTACAAAAACAATCCCTTATATATTCGACATATCCCGACAGTCTGCTTATTTAAAAAAAACCAAAGTGAGAGTGTAAAATCAAAAAAAAAGAGTAAAATCCTTACATACAGATCGTTTTGACTAAAATATGATCTTAATTCAAGGTGTGTGAGACTTTTAGGAGTTGTGAGCATTTTACTAAATAGACATATCTATTTTAGCAAGTTGGCAACACTGAGTGTCGTATACTAACGTATCACATTTCAATATAGAGATTGTATTATTAAAATTATGATATCTACGCACACACATACATGAGTTCAGAGTTTACATGGACAAAATAGATAAAAATCCGTATTAAAATAAGGTCATGTAAAATCATGATTTCAATATTTTCAGTGTTTGAAATAGAAATGATACATTGTTCAATAGAGCCGTCTCATTCTAAACGGTCTCCAAGCAACCTACCACTTGGATCTCCGCCAGTGGACATTACTTGTAACGCCAAAATCTAGATTATGAACGACTTACACATTACCGGTATGCCAAGTATGAGTTCAGGATACGAATTGGGGGCCTTCTTCAGCCTAATTTTAATATAGACTTCGTATATATCGTAACTCGTTAGTATTTATCATTTTATATTTACCATCAACTGTGACAAAATTTGAAAAATAAATATTCTAAATTCAAAACGACGTTATTCAATTTATAAGTGAATAATTATAACTCTGTATGATACAGGTATCTTGCCGGTATCAAGTATCGATTAATATTCAAGTTTTAGAATAATCATCCAACAAAAAGAGCTCTAATAATAAAACTACGTTTTAATGGTTTTAAGCGCGGTAATTTATTCTATTTTAGTTTATCCGACGTTTCGGCCCCTTTTCAGTGGCCGTGGTCACGGAAGACAAAGATGACATTTGTCTAACGTGTATTGTCAAAGTTTTTATTCAGCCTACCGCCAACTTGTTCATTTTAATTATTTAGTTTTAATTTTGTTTATGGATATTATTTACTCTATGGGAGCCTAATCTAATATTACCACCGCTTTACAACATGTCGTGGCTGAAGAGAAGAAGCGGCGCAAGAAACTCTTCAGCAAACATGCCTAGTTCTAAATTTTTTTATATAATATTAAAATGGTGGAAGGAAAAAATAAAAGAAATTATCAGTCGGGTTGGTTTGTGTTTCGTTGCACGCAGAAAGAGCTCACAGTGTCTTGAGGTCTGGCAGTTGGTTTTTGCTGGTTTTGGGTCTTAATAGTTTTGATGATCGGATCCCAAACAGGTGGTACCTGCCAACCATCTTCTCTATTGAAATTTGGGTGTTTTTTGATTTCAATAGCCTCACACATCATTCTTGGCATGAAACGATTCTCTTTCGCGAGAATTTGTGGGTTATCGAATCTGATGTAATGGTTGGGTTTATCCAATGTGTTCACTGATCGCAGACTTCGTAGACCTTGTGTGTTTCATGTCAGCAATGTGTTCTTTTACCCGTGTTTTTATGCTCCTCTTTGTTTGCCCAATGTATGATAATCCACTTTCACAATCGAGCTTGTAAACACCTGCAAAAAAAGCTCTAGTAAATTGTAGGTCTTTGTTTGACGCCAAACAAAAAAATGCATTTGGTAACTCCATATATTTTACTAAACAGTTTAGATGTTCAACACAATTCGTAATTCGTAAATTGCGCACTAACTTATATCAAAAAATGATTTTTTTATTGGCCTCTGTCAGTGTTTAAGGCAGAGGCATTTTGTTCTCTTTGTTTTTGGTCTTTTTTCTTTTATTGTTCTTTTTTAGGGGTGATGGTTGTGCGGTGTCTTTATTTATTTACTTTTTCGTAGCTTTAAAATCTTATAAACTATACAATATTGAACTTATTTAATCATTACAATACTTTGCTACAGTTTTGAAAAGAATGCCAAACTTATATAATGTGTACATTAATAATTTCATTAATATCATACTTCATCTTATCATCTACTTACGAACTATTTTATTACTGGTTTTACTACGTATCTCATATAATGCTATTTTTACTTTTTCTAAGAATAAGCCTATGACTACGATTTACATACTTCATATACATGTTGACGGGTATTTAAAATATACACGAGCAATATTTTTTATTAGCTTTTGTTTCGCTTTATAACCTTTTCTGCAATTGCTATCGCGAACCGAAATAATGCCATCGACCGCCTTCTTTGATATGGCCGCTATTTTCTTGCTTGAAGTCCCAGTAGAGGGTGCTGACCAAGTTGTGCCGCTTTCGCATGAAGAGCATGTTATATAAGGTAATATATACTGGATCGATTCGAATTATTCTTTCACTGTTAGAATGCTACAGTATACCTGAGTAACATACGCTATATTCATAAGTTTATCACAAAATGTTTAAAAACAAAATGTCCACCCAAGCGAAGGCGGAACGAGACGCTAGTCTTTAATACAAGAATAAAAATCTGTATAGGGTTCGAGTTGGTGCAATGCGTTTTAAAATGAAACAAAATCAGGGGGCGATTTCGAACCAACAGAATCCGAAAGTGCAACTTTTAGAGTTTTTTTCTGTCTGTCCGTCTGCTAGAGCATCGCGTGAAAACTACTAGTCGTCGTTTCTGTGGGATAGACGAATATGGCGAAAAAGTTGGCGCTGTAGTCGAGTTTTTTGAGACTGTAATTCACTAAGAAATAGGTCACCTTATGACAACGACGCGAACGAAATTTCACTGACAAATATACTAGTTTATAAACAAAAGGGAACCGAGTATGACGCCACTTTCGAGCTACCAGATTCATCATATTCTAAAACTACTATCTATTTCACCTAGGATGTTGTAAGTGACAGCTAATGCTATTGCCATTCAAACATAGCAACAAATGCTAAATTCCAAAGCATATCAATAGAACGTAAAGCTCTATTGATATGTTAGTGCTTGTAATAAGCCAGAGCCTTTACTGTACAAGGTTTGAACGTATTTTTTTATGCAGATTTTCGGGTCACTGATTTAAAACGGTCACCTTTTTCACCTCGCGTGTATCAGAGCATGACGTGAATACGTTTCCCATGAACATGTAGAATCTATTGCTCTTCAATAAAGCGCTTTTTCCTTTCGCTCTATCAATGAGTACAAAAACATTTTTGATGATTTTATTTTAAACATTATTTTTAGGACGAGTGTCCAAAAATGTATTGTATTTTAGAGCATCTGTATGATTTTCCTTATACCACTATGCCGTCATTAAAGATCACCATAGATATTTACTTTAAGGATGTTTTCATATCAATGACATGAACAAAAACCAACTGCGCGTTCATTTGTGTAAATTACTTATTTAGAATAGAGCGTTTCGTGCATTGGTGTCTTTGAGATGTGTGTCTGTGTTTAGGGTTTATTAGCAGCCTTTCTTTCAATGAGATTTACCAGGTGAAACGTGAATTTTGTTTGACTGTATATTGATGGTGAAGACAAAATTAAAAAATATTATTAAATATAGAGTTTTTAATGTTAAATTTTTACCATTAATACTGTACAAGCAGCCCAGTAAAACACATTTTAATTTTTTTTTAAGCTATTGCATAGCTTTTATCGCGGGCTTTGAATCAAGAAATTTCGTAACGAAAATAAAACCTAACACCCCCCATTCCACCTACCATGTAGCTCGGATGAGCGTTCGCTTAACGTGTATGTATATGGTACGACTGTACGAAGCTCGCACGGATCGAGACGAGCTGCTCCGAAATCGGACGAATACGTAAGCAGTTGTTTGTGAGAAAGTATATAGGTGTATAAGTATCTATCATATCTTTATAATGCCACACTCACCGCATGTGCGCCCCGTATGTATATATGTAAGTATATATGTATTGTATACATAGGTGTACCTACGTACAACAGTGAATAGCAGTTGCTGGTGAATAGCTGTACGCGTAAAATTTGTGTATAAAGTGTTTTAAATATGAATAAACAAAGTTCATTTATTAATGAAGTAAGTGATGAAAAAATAGTGAAAGAAAATGAATAATAGCTTAAAATTACTGCATAAATAAAAAATAAATAATTATAATTACATAAGTTGATAAAAAAATATATGCAATAGCTTTACCGCGGCAGTCTCCGAGTGCCACAAGGAGTTTTTTTTTATTTTACTCACGATTTCAATGAATCTGCTTTAAAAATACTTTTTATTACATGGACGTTTTATATGCATGAACAAAACGCATTAATGTAAACAACAAACAAACAAAGTTTATGGTGAACATTGAAGAGTTATCATTCATTCATTCATGCATTGGGCAATTTCAAATGCATGTTTGTTAATTTATTGTTTAAGGCAAGGTAATAGGAATGCCTAGTACCATATCATAATTATCGTTGAAGTTCATGTCATTTTTATGCCGCGGTGTAAAATTTCTTAGAATTCACTTACTAATTTCACTACAAGTTTTCAATGTATATAGCTGAAATATTCTTAAGCAAATAGTAGTTTTTAAAAGTACTAAATTTGCATAAAGGCACATTACTAGAATAGAATAGAAAACACTTTATTGTTCATGAAATAAGAAGATATAAATTAGTTAATTCATGAGACTCATATAAATCCGAAACACCACTGAATTTTATATTATAAAAACCAGACAAGAAATAGATATGTTGGTTTTCTTTTCTAATTAATATCGTAGCTTGTCGCATAACTGCGGATTGCCAGATGCGCCACCGAAAGAGATGCAATGCAACCCTGGCTAATTGCCAATATGGTTTCAGCCTCCGGATATCCGATACAAAATTACTGCCCTATATTTTATTTCGTTTAACTTATAGCGTTCTGTGTGAACTCACGAGTTTGGTAAATGACAAGTGTGACGAAAATTCTAAAATGATTTACATACGAGTATATAAAAATGGGCACAAAAATATTATTACGACCCAGACGCCGACAAATACAAATTCAGACCTGCATTCCTGTAGAAACACATTGTATTACCGGCATTTGGGCTTCTTTAGTTTGCTTTGTGTTTTGTAATCTTTTATGGCAGTCATTAGCCAGGTGTGTAGGATTTAGAGTACAAACTGATTCTATTTATTAAATTCGGTCCACGCGGCCGGGCAGACATATTGCATCTGTGCAGTATGAAGTAATACCTCGATTAAGGTACGAGGCAGTCGAGCGATAACCGCGAGCGTAGCAAGACGTGAGTACTCGATCGGGAATCTTTTAGTGACGGACTTTGCAGGTTTTATGAAATTTAGACTGGTCGTGATCGGTTATATTTGTATCTGTGTTATACGTGTTTGTATAGTTTATGCAGTTAACACTATAATGTAATTCTAACGGCATTTGAATTCGAGTCCTGCAATTCGTAATAATATCATAATATTATCTATCTGGTCACTTTTAAAATTTCACGCTAAAAATAACTACTGTTTAACAAGTTATAAGCAAGTACGCGATTTGACTCCTTATAGTAATGACATCACAGAAACTCTAAAAGGCTGTGACTTTTGTAAAATAATAAAAAGTATGCCAGTTGATCTAACTAACATGTAACCCTATTACGATTATTAATACTTGTAGACATAAAAAGAATTTCAATACCGATAAATAGTATAATAATTTGATTCGAGACATATTTATTATCTTACACAAGATGGTTAATGTAGAAAGAACCATACATTTACATATACGTGTGTGTGTGTGTGTGTGTGTGTGTGTGTGTGTGTGTGTGTGTGTGTGTGAGTGAGTGTGAGTGAGTGTGTGTGTGTGTGTGTGTGTGTGTGTGTGTGTGTGTGTGTGTGTGTGTGTGTGTGTGTGTGTGTGTGTGTGTGTGTGTGGGTGTGTGTGGGTGTGTGTGTGTGTGTGTGTGTGTGTGTGTGTGTGTGTGTGTGTGTGTGTGTGTGTGTGTGTGTGTGTGTGTGTGGTAATACCCCATAAACATCCCCTCAATTCACTTTATTGAACTTGTTATTCCCAGTATATTCTTGCATGACATTATCAGTTTAGGTTGTATGAAAATATAATTTTCTGCTATTACTTTTAACTAATCTTTACCCTAATCGTCGCTTAAGTTCTAAAAGTGCGGTAGAACTTTCAGTACACTCACAATACACGTATCTCCTTTTTGATTACAAAAACACACAGCTCCATAGTTCGATGTTCTAGACCAACCCAATCTACAGTACAACGTTCGAGGCTGGTTTGGCTTTTCCTACTATATTCAATTAGGACTGCGCCAATTTACTGAGCTGCATAGGTATGCTGGCTTCACAGCGAGCGTAGTGAATTATAGCCACCATTATATGGTGTAAGGCAGAAGTCGCATTTGAGTTTGAATTAATAACGATGGTGTTCATAAGTTATCATAAAACACAAAATGGGGTTTTTGTATTATACTGTTTCGAAGCGTTTATTTTACTTTTGAAGTTTGCACGTCTATCAAGTTACATATTTCTTGACAGTATTGCCAACATGAAAAAAATAACATAATTGTCGTAGCAGCACCTTTAGTGTTGCAAATGTCCAAAGACGTCGGTAACAACTCTCCATCACGTGGGCCGTCTGCCTGTTTGCTGAACTCGTACAATAAAAAAATACAAATTGTTACGTTGTGTCTGACTCTCAAACTAAGTAAATTTAGATATATTGAGTACATGATTATATTCACAATCGGAAAACATATCATCTATCAAATAGCCTCTGTGGTTAGCGCGCTAAGCATTAGAATACTGATACCAGTGGTTCAGCTCAAATCCCAACAGTTTAAACGCCTAAATGCATTCTTCATTATGTTTTTTAATTGCTGTGATTCAATCTCAGAATTAGCTGTTATAAAAGTATTGATATAACCCACAACACAAACGTACCTAAGCGTGTGTTTACCAACAATTTATATTCAAAATTATTAAAAATAGGACTGCCAGTTAGCAAACATTGTACATATGTCAATAAATTTCCTTAAAGTTTTACATATCCATGTCCAGTTTCGCTGAGCGACTGGCCTGAGGCCAACTCGTTACACGCGGGAATTATCTGCCTGACTGGGACCAGCGGGCGATCATGACCAACCGGAACCATCGCGAACACATGGCCTCTCTTGTGTGAAGATGGCTAACAATAGCCTGGTTCTGCATATTGAAAAATTCTATGCATATTTAAAATACCTATTCACTATTACTATGCATTATATTTGCAAAGGCCACGCTATTCGTTGCCGAAAAAATTGAATGTTACCTAAATTATAGGCAGTTTTATTATTTAACAAAACTTTTTCTTTCCTATCGCTGTACTCTACTTATTAAGAAACAAAACAAATAATACCTTTACTATATGTAAAACTAAAAATGTAGAGTAAAGCCGCATACCGAAATCACATACTGTACATACCTATAATATCAAATTTACGTTACCGTAATTAGATTAACTCAGCCATTTTCGCTCACCTTGATAAACAATTAACTATTTCTAAAGAAAAGTCCGTTTTAATTTAAATTTCTGTATTTATTTAGTTTATGTAATGATATCATTAGCCAGAATTATTTCAGTCATATCATAACGTATGTTTAACATTATTTCTTTAGAACTGAACAAAAAAAGAGACAGCAATAGCAAAATAACACCTTTAGAAATAGAATGTAATTTTCTTTAACTATTTAAAATTTTTGTATAAAAGGTACCTTCTTAATGTTTAAAATTATCATAATTTTGTATTACCATTTTAGTAAGAACATTATACGAGATAACTGCGGAAACATCGTATATTATTTAACAACAGATTGCTACGCAACAGCTGCTTTTTCGATGTAGAGGGGCCGAAAATTCGCCACAAAGAAATTTCAAACCTATCACTATTTTTTCATGTCATAATTCACAAGACATGACAAGAAGAAAATTATTCGATCAATATTTTAATATCAAAGAAAGATTGTTGCTATTTAAAGGAACATATTTTTGTATATACACATCATGATCAAAGAAGTGTTAAAAAGTGGCCAGGTCTAAAGCCTCTCATATAAACATACGTGCATGAAAAGGTTAATGAAATTAGAGTAAGCGAAAGTTGTTTGTCAAGATCGTTGCAAGTGCAGATCCATAGTATCTGTTTTTATATGTATGAGTGTTATCTATGCTTTCTGCCTACCCCCATGTAAAACAGACGCGATAATATGAGTATGTTTTTGTTGCTATAAAGAAATATAAGCAGTTGACCTCCAAAACAAACCCAAAACATTTATCCACATTTTATTTGTCAAATAAGTAGCTAAGCGTTGGCAAAATTTATTATATTATCCATTTCGACGATGTTCTGAGACCTTATACTTTGTTTTAAAATTAATGACATCCATATCTCATGATCCCAGGGAATCGTCCTTCGTATTTGTCATATAGATTACCTACTTTTTCTGTTCTGACAAGACAACGTTATTTTCGTCGGTCTCGTCTTCATAGCGATCACCATTATTTATTTAAGTGCTTATCCAATAAAATGATAGACCAACAAAGGAATCTTCGACGACAGAAAGTGGTAATCAATTGACAAATTGACAAAATACTTCATTGTTTGCACACTGTCATTTATATCCGCAGCAGGGAGATCCAATATTTTAAAACGTATCGCCACATGCACTGTCGTAAATTGAACTTTATGTGAAAGCAATTGAGATGATTTGAGAACGATTTCACTTTATCGGAGAGAGGCGAGGGCTTCCGTGACGTTCTGGCGAAATTTATTCCCCAATGATAGGGAGGTTAACGAGCTGTAGGTGTTCCTCGTTAAACCGGCCATAAAGCTTGTTAATGTGACGTCAAAACGCTCCAATATAGACGTACGCATACTCGCAAATGAGTAACCTTCAGAAATTTCTTAATACAAGGTCTTAAACATTCTCCTTCAACTACGCACTCGTAAATAACCCACAAATTTGACAAAATGGAGTTAAGTGCACTAAACAGAAATTGTCTATTTTATGTGTGCTAAAAAAATTAATCTATTATTCTGCATTATTAATTGATCAGCGTATTTTAGTAAACATGTTTTCTTGGCCGTTCTACAAAACTTTTATCATCTATAAACATCTTAATAAGTTTGAAATTGTTATTCTATAGGTTAGGTAGTACCGGGTTTAGGTAATTTATTCAATATTTCCGAGTAATAAGAATTCATCATTAACAATCATAAAATTATAATGCCAGTTATTTTTATTTCATTTCTTCTAAGATTGGTTTATTAAACAAAAGATAGCCTGTGTCTGCCTTCCCAGAGATCCAATTTATCTCATTTGACTAAGATCCGCTCAGCCGTAAGTCGCGTTATCACAAAGATAATAAACAGTTATTTCCTCGTTCATATACGAAGAAGTATGTATTGTTTACACAGAATTCTGTAAATGCCTATTGTAAGAAGAAACACAATCGAAGTACTGCTTTAGAAACCGATTGGTAACTAATGGGTTTGTTCACTTCTAGTGTTATTGGAACCTCTTAAACCCTTGGCAATCGTAAAAGAAGATTGCCTTTCTAAATGGCCTGAGTGTTCGTTTAGGCTAAAGTGTTTGTAGTTTAATCAAATAATGTGTCTCTAAATATAGCACTCACGATCGAATGATTGTCTATTTTATTGAAATAGCGACATTTGAATTCCTTGTTTTAATAATTTATTTAACAATGTGAATATAATTGAGTAACACGGAGAAAAATAAGCCGTCAACATTATTCTCAATCATTTCGAAAATGTACATTTTATATTATAATTTTTAATTATTTATATTAGGATTTTTGATGGGAACTTGAAAAATGAAAATTTTACTGTGCTGTCTAATTTTTAATTAAAAATATTTTTACGTCTAATTTTTTTTATGTCTTTTAATTAGCAGATAAATAGGTACCTTATACCATGTTAAGAAAGTTACGGGTTCTCTTCAGGGTAATACTTAATTAGGTGCCAGTCACCCAGACCAAAATAAAACCCGTAATCCGACTTGAGACCTTGGAGTTCGAGTTTACTAAGCAGGCTTTCCATGTATGTTGACTTTCCAAGTGTACATCTAAGTATTTTGAATAAACTACGTAATAAAAATAATTTCTATAGTAACACAATAACAGTATTTCTACTGTAAAATTTTATATTTATCTCTTACAATGTTGTTCCGGAACGCATACACCCCTCCGGTAGTTTTCTGACCTCAGGCATATTGTTACAATTACAACATGCTAAGAACGATCAAAATAGAAACCTGCATCGAGATAACCAAGGTAACAAACCTGATAAGCCGCCTTAGACAAGCGTGGTGCGTATCCATTCCCCAATAGTAGGAGGCTCGAGCCCAGCAGTGGGACGTTTATGGGCTTTTCTTGTTATTGTTGAATATTCACCCATAAAGGGCTCTATATTATGCTGCAAACACATTTTGAATGCTTCCTTAAGAACCAAAAAGAAGCGTTCAAACTTACTCTAACTCTCTATGAATAAGGGCGAAGGACAGCCATATTATTATCTCTATGAATAATATGGCAATCCTGTCTAATAAGAAACTTGATAATATACTTAAGGTGACTTATACGGTACCTACTAAAGGTACAGTATAAGCTTTGCACTGTATCCTGAGTAAACTGAAAGTTTTAAACAGGCTTTCAAAATAATGGTTAATGGTTGTTGTGAAGTAAACAAAGTTTCACGAAACATTATTGAATAGTAAATACATGTTAGGCCAACAGTATCCAAACCATACTAGGAATGAAATCTCCTAATAAAAGAGCATACAAACGTAATAAAGCTATCAGAGGCGTCTCTAGCTCATATAGTGCCCGTGTATAATCAATACCCTGGCGCCCTCTAGTAGGCGCGCGATCAAAATAGAATAATACAGTTATATTTTCAGCAATAAACAGAACTTCGTGTGCAAATGATACAATTTTAAAATATTCCGGGAAGCAGTAGGAACACGTTCAGAACAAGAACTTGTATATAAATCGTGCCCAAATAGAAACTGCATAAATACTGTTGTTTCCTTTTTTTCTTATGAAAAGTTTTGGTATGTATAATAAAGAGGGATATAGCGACTTCTTGGCAATATTACTACTGCTGAGCTGCTTTTAGGAGACATGCAATTATTCATACACTAAATATAGTTAAACATATGATTATATTTACCTAAATTATGGTAAATGTGGCCATTTTCTCATTTTTTTTTAAATTTTTTAAAAACGTTTAAAAATCTTGGAGTCATTTTATACGTTTATACTTTCGTTCTTTATTTTTATGTAATATGAGAGATTAATAGATACCTATTATTAATAAAAAACCCTAACTTATCGATATACGACCCATGTACCTTTTTTTTTTTCACATGGGGAAATGCGTTGCCGCATCGTCAGCCGCGCGGGGGATCATGCGCGGCCGGTATGTGGGGCTCCCCGACGCCGATTAATCAATACGACCGGCGCCGGTATACCCACTAAAACCCCATGGGAGCCTTCTTCCGCCTAGCGCCGGGGTCACGGTACGTGCGCGAGCTTACCCCGCAACCCCGGCAGCGGCTGGCCGCCTCGTAAACAAAGGCGGCCTCTCCTGTGTGCGGGCCGGGGAATGATGTTTCCCCGGCCCTGAGAGGGACGCGCGGCTGCCTCTCGCGCCCTCTCGCGGCATTAGTGCGGGCGGAGATCTATTGGATCCCCCAGACCTCGACGCCCGCTGCCGCCCGCCCTTGGCTGCGATCTAACCACGGGCGTCTCCTGACCCGCTCCCCGCGGCGGTTGGAGAGTCCGCCGCGGCCGCGGTCTCGCCCGGCGCCATCCGGCTGGCCTGGACCTTTCTCCTGGTGGGCTTCTTGGCCGCGCAGGGCTTCGAGCCCAACTGGTGACTGGCTGGCCTGCCCGCGGCCTCGCACAGTGGACAGTGCGGCTTCGCAGAGCAGGGACCTGTCACCAGGTGCCCATCTTTACCGCAACGGAAACAGTTGCCGCTGCGGTCTACTTCCGAAGGGCATACCGCCGCCACGTGTCCGACCTCGTGGCAGCGGTAACACCTTTGGGGCCTGTGGAGCAGGGCCTCAACGGTTGCAGAGGCCCAGCCCACCAGGAGCTTCGACTTTGCAGCGAGGAGCTGCTTGGCGGCCGCCACGGGGCAGGCCACCACCGTCTGGCCCATCCCGTCTTTACCGGGACGGACCTTCGACGCCTTGATGCTTGTATGAGAGCATCCGGTGGTCCGCGCGATGGCAGCGGCCACATGCTCCTCGTCCGTATGGTCGTCCAGGCCCGAGACTCGAAGACACACAGTCTTCTCGGGCCTGGAGATACGCACGTCCTCGGGGTAGAGGACGATCCTCAATTGGTCGGCCAGGGCGTCAGCCTTGGAGGTGTCATTGGCGCTTGAGAGCACCAAGATCCGCCCTCCCGTGCGCATTTTCCTGAGCCGAAGGCCGCCCTCTATCCCGAGGTCGGCCAACCGGATTTGACTTTTCGCTTTGGAGAAGAGGGTCGCAAAGGTCACCCCTCTGTCCGCCGCGCCTGGCTGTAGCGTCAGGACAACGGCGGCGGATTTCGGGGGACGCAGGCGCGGGGGCCTCTTCTCTTTGAGAACTTTCGACTTTTTGTTGGACGCTGGGGGTGGAGGAGGGGGGGGTTGTGAGGCCGGAGCCTGCGCCACATCCCCTTGTCCTTTCCCCCCACGTCCTTTCCCTCCCCGCCGCCTAGCGCGAGTGGGCTGTGCTTCGGCGGCGGTTGTTGCCGGTTGAGTGCCTGACAACGGTTGGGCACTATTTTTGGCCCTCTTCTTACGGCTGACCGTCGTCCATCCTTCAGCCTCAGGAGCGGCCGGAAGGGGAGGCGCCGGGCAGGCGATTTCAAGTGGTACAGAAACCGCTGTCGCGTTAGAAACCCTCCTGGATGGGAGGGGAGGGAACTCTTCCGCCAAGCGCCCTGAAAAGATTGAAGGGCTCGGCGGGGTCGTCCTTGGAGGAGTGGGCCTTGGCGATGGGGCCGGGCTGGGTGGTAGTGCCGGCCTCGCAGGCTGGAGTCGCTCCTCCAGGGCCGCAAACCTGTTCTCCATCAGGAGAATGATGTGGTCCAGATTTGCGGACGTCGTCGCCGGTGGTGTGGGCTCTGGCGGTGGTGGCGCGGGACGGGCAGACCCGGCGCGGGCTTCGGCAAGCTCCGACCGGATGCTCGCCAATTCGCGGCGCAGGTCCGCCATCTCCGCCTCCATGCGCCGATTTGACGCACGGAGCAGAGCGACCTCTTCGCTGTCGGTGCGGTTCAGGAGCTCTTCCGACGCCTCCCGAACGCTCACGACAGCATCCTTCAGGGCCTTTTTTAGGGTCCCCTTCAACCCTTTCGAAACTTTGGCGACTTCTGCCACCACAGCTAAGGAGTTCGAGATTTGCCTGTGAAGGCCCTCGGCGTGCTCCGCTCTGACTTCGGGAGGAGCTTGGCTCGCGAAGGTGCCACCGGTCTTAGACCTTTTGACCCTCGCGGTGGCCATAAGTCGGGCCTTCTCCGCGATATCCTTTTCACTTTGGAGCTCCAGCTCCGCACGTTGGGCCTCCACAAGCGCTCTTCTGGCGTTTGCCAACCCTACGTATTTTCCGGTTGTTGGAGGGCGACCCCTGCCCCGTTTGGCCTCCGGCGCTTTGGCAGCAGCCGGAGGTTTTGGCGGGGGCTTGATGGAGGCCACATTCTCGTTGTCATCGGATGAGAGTGACGACATCATCTTGTCCAGGTTGTCGATAGCCAGGTAATTCCGCAGCGCAGCTTTGCGAGCGGCAACCCGGCTATCCTCTGGTTCTTCTTTTTTGGGAGGATCGCCTTTACCCACTTTGGCGACCGGTGCTTTGGCACCCAAGGCCTTAGGCACATTAGTGGAGGCAGTTCTCCCCTCGTCCTCGGATGGTAATGAGGACGATAAGACCGATTCATCATCGGATAGTCTCCTCTGCCGTTGCGTCGATGTTGTCGGCGCGGCAGTCTTTGTACCTTTCGGTTCCTCCGGCGTTGCGATGGCCGCGAGGAATCGAGCATACGGGTTCTTTACCACTCCGCCCTTCGCGGGCCCTTTCGTGTTGGTTGGGCCCTTCGCGGGCCCCTCTCCTACGTCTGCACCGCCCTTCTCGGGCACTACGTCGGTTTGGTGTTGTTTTTTATTTAAAGCATCCATATTCTGTTCCCACGAGTACACTACATTTTTAAAAAGAAAAACTGGGGTGTGGTTCGCAGTCGCGACCGGGTTTACCCCCCGGCCTCAAAACAGATCGCCCTGCGGCGCAGCTTAAGTATTAGGGGTTTTTTAGTGAGGTTTTCTCCTCTTGGGCCAGCCACTGAAGGCAAGCCCCGCGGTCCCGTGTGGCCGCGATACGTGATCCACGACACCACACGGGATAACGCTCGGCGGTAGCGCTCAGTGGCGAGGCTCTCGCCCCACCACTGAGCCCGCCACTATCCACGTCGATGGGGCGCACAGGCCAGAACTGTGCAGCCCTCTCCTGGCGGCGAACCAGCGGAGCACAGTGCTCGACGCTGACCCGGTGCCCGCCGCTCCACCCTGAAGACCGGCAGAACGGCGCTCTCCTGACATCGGATGGGAGGGGTGTTAGGGGAGGAGGTTTGGGAGGAAGGGAGGGCATTTTAGGATGAGGAGGCAGAAAGGTGGGACACCACTGTCACGGAGTGAAGGGGGGAATGTGACAGTGGCCGCTCGGGGCCCCGGGGACGCATCCCCTTGTACCGCTTCCTGGACGGAGGGGAGTCCAGGGCGGCACCCCCTGGGGGGACGACCCACGTATCTGATTTGACCACCTGTTAAGGTGGATTTCTGGTCCAGGAGAGCTACTACTAGGTAAGATAACTAAAAGAAAATTTAGATAAAATTAACTAATATTGCAAAACCGAAACTTGACATAAGAATGACATGTCTGTAAAAAATATATAAAAACAACCA
The DNA here is from genome assembly GCA_012273795.1 of Dendrolimus punctatus. Classification (NCBI taxonomy): domain Eukaryota; kingdom Metazoa; phylum Arthropoda; class Insecta; order Lepidoptera; family Lasiocampidae; genus Dendrolimus; species Dendrolimus punctatus. Next base: position 1,805,677 of record CM022541.1, read on the forward strand.
CACACTAAGATCATTACCAACACCAACTTTAACTTAAAATTCAAAGGCGTTGTTATACATATATTGAATACTTTTTAGATAGCATCCCAATTTCTCAGGAATATTAACTCCCGATTAAAAAACGAACAATGCCTTGATATATCAGAAGCTATTCATTAGAGGGATAATGAGAAAAGGGAAATTTATTTTCATTGAAGCCCCAACGTTAAATCCTTGCTAATTATCCTAATTATAAGAGGCTTGCTCTTCAAACGAATTACGATGTACTATTCAAACGTAAAGATAAAGATGTTTCTGTACTTTGAAAATCTGTTAGGTATATCAAATCACTGGAATGAAATAAAATTTATTTTTATAAATCATACTGCTACATAACTTATTATTTCGTCGACTTCCTAGAAAGAGACAAGTATGCTGTTTGTACCTGTAGTTGAGATAAGACTTAAACCAAAGGCATGTTAAGCTATTAAAATAACATATTAATATAGAGCGGGTAACTTATTAATTCTTGTATGCTATAGAAACATAATCCATACTATAACTTATACTGTCTTGAATTGCCGTTTTGTTGTCTTTTAACTTCTTAACCGCTTTATTTGGTTGTGATAATTTACCGTGACTCCATGAGCAAGAATCAGCGTCTCATTCAATAACGTGGGTGCGAATCCTAGCCCGGAAAGTATTGTTGAAACTCAGGTCAAGACAAAAAAAAAAGAAAATCCACCTGCATATCTGAAACAAAACACAGTTAATTACCTGCCGGCTATCAAACTGATTATAACTCTTTTATAATCGTGTTCTTTAGTTTACTTTGTGTTTAAAATTTGTGATTAGAAAACAGCCCATTGTTTGACTGGTTATGTTCGGTTATATTTGTACCGGTGTTATACTTGTTTGTAATAAACTCTAAAGTAATTCCAACGGCATTTTAATTTGAGTCTCGCACTCGTAACAGTATGCACTACGTAGGCTGTTTTCTTTAACCTAATGTGAATATGGTTACAATTATCATGTGCTGATAATAAAGTAAAATGTTATGATGTTAGGTGTAATGCATGCCTTGAACTAGTATGTTTGTAACTCGTATGTATGTATACCTTAATCTGCTTTAAACTAGTATGGCGGTTACACTCACTGTCTATTTTCCTTAGAAATATAGCGAATTCTGAACCCAGTAACGAGCTAGTATCATAAGTATTACTTACGTATTAGATACGATGCGTGGCGTAAAAGGGGAATGGTAAGAAAATTATGGCACTATTTACACTGTTAAATTATGCTCATTTCTTTAATTTTATAAATTAAATAAAAATGACACAGCAAAAAAGATTAATCTTCAGTTTTATGCTAATAATAATGCGACACATGCAAGTAAAAAAGCTAATTTTGTGCGCAGGCAACAATTTTCTAATCAAATGACTCGATCAAGTTATACGAATTATGAATATTTTTACTAGGCAAGATGTAGTTTATCCCTAACTGTACACACAAGATCCCCCACTTTCGTACTATAACTTTCATGTAACCTCTTGAGACACCAATACAGTACTTAGTTAACAATTTGCAATTAACCATACCGTAGAATATTCTCGACAGCCACCTAAAGACTTTAAACATGAACTTACGTGATCAATCATTCATTACATCATAATAAATGCCATATTAATCATGTCTAAATTGCCACTAAAAGAAAATATTTCATCAATGAAAATTGCCTTCGTCTTAAGTTCAGAAACAATAAGTTATTATGCGAAAGGCGACCACTTTACCGAACAGTAGGTATTGTTTGAGCCACGGCATATTGATTTAGGTGGAAAATGGAACTTTATCTATATTGAATTTGGAAACTTTACAGGAGTTGGTATGTACGAGTGTGTGAAGTTATATTGCTATAATATAATACATGCATACTCGTATATACATATATTTTCCACACAAGTGGTGTATTACGCTAGCAAATCATCGATATTAACAAATATGTTACGGAGAGGTGGCACAATACAGGGCGAAGTATCTGGATGCCCAAGGTAGCCTCCCAAGTCTTCAGCGATGTCAAGAAGCTGGTGGACTTTCTGGAGGAGCTGGGCTGGATGGATTAACGCCTTATCCACCCTCGCAAGTAAAATAGGCGCTATGTCTTCGACTGTCGGAAACCGCCCGCTCTTATAAGAAGACGAAAAGAAAGGAAATGTAACAGTAATTCCTGCGGCCGGGCGGCCTGTCGTAAGAGGCGTCAAAACAACCCAAAGTCAGGTAGTAGGGTATTTGGCCGACTGGATGGCTACCACACCTGTTTACAGTATGCCGCTATAACAACTTTTGAGCTGTGTTCCAGCATCAGTGGCCGGGTTCCAGTTTCTCCTTGAAGGCCAGCAGCAATCTTTGGTATTGCTAATGTTCATAGACAAACTGGGCCCTCAGCGTGTCTGCAGTAAAAAAAACTAAAAGTACCTCGCAGTCACAGTCGCGAGTCGCACGTAGCTGTCACATCTAAAACCGGTAACCAATGAGCCAAAGTTCGCATCTATTGAAAACTTTCCGGTAAAATTGCGTCTTTACCGATGATATTAAATTTCTGTTGTCTAAGACAATTTACGGCATCTTCGGTGCCTTATTAATGTCTACATTTATAACATATTGAGTCTCTGTGCTATTAAATTGCTTTTACATGAAAGAGGTTACTCTCACACTGAGAATTAATGAGAATAACGTTTTGAAAAGACTGTTTGCTGCTTATCTACCTGCTACTGTGTGTTATATAGCAATTTTAAATTGGAGATACGTGAATGTTTTCAGAAAGGTTTTATGAATATATTGAAACAAGTGGTCATGTACGAACCGGACTCACGTATAGAGTTCCGGTATAAATACAATGCGAATTTAAACTCTTATTTAATCCAACTTTGAAAATTATTTAAATTTTACACCAGTTAGACGCTGACACGTGAATGTGTGTGTGTTTTTCAACCTGTTTACCCTATCAAATTTGCACCCCGCTTCACCGTTATTCACTAAAAAAAATTAATTTATACTAAGATTTATTTTTAAAAACATTACATCACATATACAAAATTACTTACTAATTGGTACCCGTATTACAGCTTTCGTAACTACAGAAGGTACTAATTATTACACATAGAATTATTATTCTAATTTTATTTTAGCTAATTACAAGGCGACGATGATTACAACATAAGCCTATAAAATCGTACCTAATAATAACCAAATACTGCATCTGTAAGAATTTAGTCGGATCGATCGATGCAAGGATACAACGTGATTACGTATGCATGGTCGGAATGTCTAATATTTACGTACCTACATAAAAAATATCTGCACTTTAGAAGAGGAAGGGCACGGAGCAAGTTTGCCATCCTCTGCACAAAACTTATATAACAAAACCCATCTTATCATCACTATTATTACTTCATCAAAACTGGCTCTTCGATGCAACGCAACGATGACCGGAACGACCAAAATGATACAGATGTCAACTCAACATAATATGTAGAACTAAACCTAAATTTTCTATTTCAACATAAAACACACAGTATCATATTATTCCCGTCTGTGATAGAAAACGGCAAAGACGGAATACGTCATTCGGGCGACCTGTAACAAAAAAACATTTTAATTCCTGTATATTTATACACACGAATATAAGCATAGAAAATGGTATTTTCTAAATATATCAGCTGCTAGGTCGACTTGACTCAATACATTCTACTAAGGTCACCAAAGTTGGATTAATTCAATAAATCTCAAGACAGACCTTTAGGCTATTTGCTTTGGTCTGGATATCTCCAGAGTATTCCGTTGTCACAAACAAATTTCATTTTCGTATTGCTGTCGCCAAACATAGATGTAATTTTTTTACATAAAATCTGTTTTTATATGTACCTACCTACAAAAACTCGCAAAACGCAAAATTAGTCGTACACTTGATTTTTTTTATATAAAGCTGTATTTTAACATAAGAGTATTTTTATGTTCTCTTTGTTCTAAATATAAAAAATCAGCTTCCGTAATTACATATGTTTGTGCTGGAAAAAAACAAAAGGTAGGCGAGGTATTTATTGTCTCTGATAATTAATATCAGACTGAGTCAAAGGCAAATTTGGAGGGCCAAAGCTTGTGCGTTATGTGGACGGCCGAAAAGGAAGCATGTTTAGCATTAAAATATTTTAAAATATCTTATTTTTCAAATCTAGTTCTACTACTCTATTGTATGACTGACAGTGCGTTACGTGGACGGCAGAAAGGGAAGCATGTTTAGTATTAAAATATTTTAAAATATCTTATTTTTGAAATCTAGTCTTACTCTCTATTGTATTTTATTGTATTGTAATTTTGACTGACTGATTCGATAATCAAAACTGTTAAGACTCAAAGCCAACAACAACCAACTGTCGGACCTTAAGACACTATGAGCTCTTTTTGCGTGCACCGGAACACAAACCAACTTGATTGATAATTTAGTTTTATTTTACCTCCCACCCATTTCAATAAAATATTATAAAATTCTAAACACGACGTGTTAGTACATTGAAGCTATTTAAAAAAACACTGGAATAGGCTATATAAACGATGGAGTACACGATACAATATTTTCTAGATTCTTGTCTATTTGTGCCGAATTCATGTAAAAACTACTAAGACGATTTCGATGAGATTTTCGCTCATCTATAGCTAATTCTTAAACTTTGACTCTTCGCTACTTACCTATTGTCTTGGAATCCCACGGGATTTTTCTGAGAATTATTTAAAATGGCTAGGTTTAAAAAAAACTGATTTTAATGTGATATTTTTGCTGTGCGATAGCAAGTTTAATGTAATAAAATGTGTGATTTTTATCCCGGAAATTCCGTGGGGGTCATCCCGGGACCGGTTTGAAGTTATTCGGATGCATAAAAAATGCTCATTCCGACGCAGTATCCACTAAAACGATATCTTCATTCTTTTTAAATACTGTGTCTCGGGAGTCCCGCGGGAATCCCGTATCAAGGCGTGGACGAAGTCACAAGCCTATTCGAATATTATATAAAATTATTAAAGCTAAGCTTGTTGCTGAAGAGTTTCTTCTTCAAGCCATAACATGTTACGAATAACAAAAATTAAAACTAAATAATTAAAATGAACAAGTTAGCGGTACGCTAAACAAAACTTTAACAATACCCATTGACACTTGAGATCTTTGTCTTCCGTGATCACAGCTTCGAAAAGTGGTCGAAACGTCGGAATAATAAAAATTAAGTTAATTACTGCGCTCCGTTAAAACGAGTTTTATAATCTCGGGATTATATCCAACAGCAAAATATCTCATATGCGGGTCTATTGAAGTATTTTTCCCGCTTGCATACTGCAGACGGAGATTTATCTTCGTACGTATACTAGATTAATAGAAGTAAAAATAGGTGAGATAAAAAGTATCCAAGATTAGACAACATCTAATCTTAGATACTTTTTATAATCGATAAAAATGTAGCAGCCTTTTAGATTGTGTATGAGCGTACCTACATATAACTTCATAATCTTTGATAAGTTAGAGTCAAATAGCGCATTCAAATTTGTTTAAGCAATGATTAAAATTGTTCTTATCATGTATTTTTTAAAGAAAGATGTTATCATAGTGCGTGATCGTTTATAATTATTTGCGAATAATTATTGTAACATTGTGCTCGCGAACGTATTCAGTTCGCGACTTGACTGGGTCAAATATTGTACAATTTGAATATGATTTCTTACCGATACAAAAGTCTCATAAGACAACGCTTGAACTCCGAAAGCTTTCAATATGAGTGGTTTTTGTGCTTGGGTACATCCGATGAGCACAAGCCGGCGAATATCGCGGTGTGGTTTCTGGTCCGTGTCACATAAATGCCAGCCGCAGTAGAACATTGCGCTTGATAGCAACGACGCCTCGTAAAATCATGAAATAAAAGTAAGTTTTGGTTTTCTCTTATGTTATTTTTAGAAACAACAAACATAGTATAGAAGAAAATCAGTTTTCCCGTCTATCTGTCTGTCTGTATAATTGCTGCCTTCTCCTAAACCAAGCAACGGATTTTTAAACGTTATTCACCATTTGTTACCATACTTATCATTGAAGATTTATATATAATATATAAGATACCTAATTAAGTTTTTATGGAAGTAATATATATGTCGGAATTGTATTTGTTATTATAAAGTAAACATATGACGGAAGTAGTCAAATGTAGTAAACGGAAGTCGTATAACCGGATGTCAACGTAGAAGCATTTATTATCAAGTTAACGGATATCGGAAATGGTGTACGCGGAAGTTGAATATTATATGGATGGCGGAAGTTGGTGTTATGGAGAAAGTGAAACTGAAGTGGCGCCAAAGGATTACCGTCACTGTAGCGCGCTACGAGGACTTAAAGGACGCTACGAGGAATACGCAGTGTTCGGGCACAGGAGGGGCACTCTTAAACCGACAGTCTACGGGTCTAGAACCGACGGTCTACAACCGTCATTCTACGTTCATAAGCTTAACAGAGCGGAAGCTCTGTTGGACAAAAGCGCATAGTATATTGTGGTCGATAATTACTGTTCGACAATCGCAGTAATCTTTGAGGGCAGATTGCTGCTCGACACCTGACAAGCGTGAAGACGACTCTTGGAGTTGTCCTAATATTTGTGTTATTATTGTGCTGTATTTAATATTGTAATTGTAATAATTCTAGTGTAATAAACTTTGATTATAACATTTCAAATTATTATTGTATTATACTCAGTGTCATGAACCCGACACACACATACATACATACATACACAGTTTATCACTAACACGGATAGCTAACATTCTATTTTAATTATACTGTACTTAGCGTCTAGAAAATCCCGCGGGAATTTCACGCAATGAAATTTATATTACATGAAAAAAAGTTAAATCTAATCTAAAAAAAATTTGGACTTATAAGTGTTCTCATATTGTGGAAGATGATGTGCAATAGCGCTATAGAAAAAATCAGTACGTGTCATGAATTTTGTTTATGTTATGTTAAAATCTCCATAAAATTTACTTGTAATACATACCTGATGTGTTACTTCACCAGCATTCCACAAATTCAATGCTAATAGCAGGAATAAAGACCCCACAAACGTGTACGTCATGAACGCATTTGTCAAATCCATATGAGGCGAGAGCTATGCAATGAAATGTAGTTATTAAACATTTATTTTCATTTTTATTTATTTTAAAATTATATTATTGATATGTTTCAGTTATAGTAGGGCTAAATTGGCTAATTTTAATCCACAGGATTCCTTTTCCGGGTTGTAACAAGGCTTTCATAAAAAAATAAAGTTAAAGGACCTGTAGCAGTTATGTGTATTTGTTTGGCATAACAAATAATGCGGCCAGTAACCAAGTTCCATAAAATTCAAAGATTTTATATGACATTTAATTTCTCTAAGCATCCGGATCTTTAAACATTTTTATTATATAACTATAATATCAATTATGATGACCAAACGGGTAAAATTGACGAAATCCTGGTCGAGCAATAGAGCACCCGGAAAGAGAATGTTAAAGCTGATTGATATAATCACTGTACTTCAAAATTCTATACAAAATAGTTCATTTCTTTTTAATGTTGGGATAGATAAATATCGTAATGTGTATATTTTAATGAAAAACCTCCTATGCGAATCTGCCCAGCATACGACACGTGCATTTGATTATAATACATACATAATGTTACACAACTTCGATATAAATATCAATATCATTTTTAGTAGGAAAACATTAACGTTATACCTACTGAAACTACAATAACAATTAAATTTCAAAAAATTTCCTTACAGCTAGACGTAGCAAAAGCAAAACAGCTACTGCAGAGCTCTCGCAGACCTGTAGAGACATTATTATTCCGAAAACACGATTTATCTCGCCAGCCAAACTGCAATGAAATATATAGTGCAGCATGAAACTTTACACATATCTAAAAGCACTTAAATAAATTAAAAAACTTGTAAAGCGTCCCAATATACTTACATAGTAATTATGCTATCTGTAGTTGAATGAGTTATTGATTTATTAATAAAGACAATTGACTAAATGCATGGCAGTCCATGAAATATGAAAGGTTTAATTGTGATGGAAAATGTTCAGTGTATTTGTTATTTAGTAAGCTACGAAACTTTTTGACGGCTTTGTAAACGATATCTCGCTACCTACTGACTGAAGTCAGTCAAGAAGAAAGAAGAAAATTAAAATATTTTGAATGTCGTTATGATTTTTCAATATCTAACTAATGTACACACAACAATGAGTGTATGTACAAAAAAATCAATCTTCAGTTTCAGACATTGCGGCCATCCCTGATCTTATATATCTCTATGGATGTGTGATTGTTACTTGTTTTTGTTGAATGGATATTTATGAAACTTTCCAAAAATACTCTTTTTTTTTATTGCAGGAGTACAGCAGACAGGCAGACGACCCACTTGATGGAAAGCGGCTACCATCGCCTATAGACATTTACAACACCAAAGGTGCTACAAATGCGCTGCTGCTTTCTTAAGGGAGACTGGAACCTGGTCACTAATGCCGGAACACAACTCAAAGTTGTTATGGCGACATACTTTAAGACCAGGGGTGGTAGCCATCCAGTCGGGCAAATGCCATACCACCGGGCTGTGGGTTGTTTTATCGCCTTTTACGGCAGGCCGCCCGGCCGCAGGAAATTGTATTCTTTCTCCGTTCCTGCACGGATAAAACTCGTATAGCTTACACATCAGAATAACACATAGGCTGTAATTTATAAAGGTATAGTGTAAATTATCTAAAATATAACGATTTTCCATCACCACGCAGGTGAAACCGCGGACACAGCTAGTATCTTATAATATCTTTGTAATTTTACAACAAATTTGTAAATGCGGCACATAAAAATATTACATATTTCTACTCAATATCATTTATCCGAGAAAAATTATCTCGATGTGCTGGTTATATCACGAGGTTTTCCTTCACCGTTGTAAGCACGGTAATTGTAACAATAAGCACATATAGGCACAGAAAACTGCATAAGTGGTACTTACGTTTCATTTAGGATTCGAACCCGCGTCCTTTGATATTTGGACGCGTGCCCTAGCCATTACGGCACCATTGTATATATTGTACTCTAAATACTTATAAACATTATATTATGAAGACGAACGGACAAGACAATTTAACAAGGGTTCTCTTTTCTCCAAAATGACTATGGAATCCTTCAAAGGTTTTATTTTAATTTTAAAGAAGAAAGGCAGTGTTGTGTTAGATCTTGAAAACCAAATTACTTACAACAAAAGCTTCTGGTGCATTTTAATACCCTCCACACAGCCGAGTCTTAATTTGTCTGCAGCACGTTTCTTGCTCATTCTTAAAATATCTCGATCAAATTCATCTCTTATTCTTTCAAAATGATGACATAGGGTTATAAACTTATATGCCATTGTTATAAGATTTGTTATCGGCATACAATCAGCAGACATCATCGGTAGCATCATGTAAAGCCATATTATGTAGAATACCACTCGAAATATAGAAGATATTATGGATTTACTTTCATATGGCGGTAAATAAGTTACAACTGTGTAAAAGGGTGTGCCTAAAAATGAAAAAATGTGAATACTGTTACGTGTTGCAGGACTCGAAATCAAATGCCGTTAGAATTATTATAGAGTTTATTAGAACTATACAAAACGTATATCACAGCTACAAAATATAACTGAACACAACCAGTCCAAACGTAGTGCACGGTTCAATAACACGCGCAAAGCCCGTCACTAAATAGATCACCGAATGAACACACTCTTGCTTCGCTTGTGGTTAACGCTTGACTGCCTCATCTCCCAATTGGGGCATTGCTTTATACTGTACAAATACAATATGTCTACTCGGCTGCGTGGGCCGAATTTCCTAGAATCACACCTGGCTAATGACTGCCATAAAACTAATGACATCATGGGTTGTTTTTCTAATCACAAATTTTAAACACAAAGTAAACAAGAGAAGTCCAAATGCTGAAAAGGTAATAAAATTTGTTTCGACAGGGCTGCAGGTGTGAATTTGTCTGTGTCGGCACATAGGTCGTAACACTACATTACCTGCCGTTTGCAATGTGGACAGACATTGACTAGATCAACTGGAATATCTTTGGCCTTGTGTATTTACCATACATTGCTAAGGATAGTTACACACCCAAGCACATACAAACACACAGGCGACTAATAGCCGGTTCCCATGTCTTATTATTCATACACTAACCTTAAAATAGATTGAATTCTGACATTACTTGTATGGTCCTTTGTCAAATTTTAAACGGTAGTAAGGCAAATGAACGGTCGGTAAGATAGGAACCGTACATAAGCCAAAGATGGATAGCGCTTAATTCGCTTTATAATTACTCATATTTATCAACCCATTAAATCTGGAGGTACTAATATTATCAAAAGGAAAGATTTTTTGTATGTTTGTCACGAATAAACTTAAAAAACTTCTGGGCCGTTTCAAAAATTCTTTCTACACTAAAATGGTACAATATCCCTGAATAACATAGGCTACATCGGTTTATCCCAAAATGTATAAAATATATATGTCCTCCCGTGCGAAGCCGGGACGGACCGCTAGTTGAAAATAAAATGAACTACTCTTCAGTAGTACCTAGGTAATGGTATCGTGTAATTACAGGTAGATACTACAATTACGAAGGCAAGCGAATGTATGATTTTTAGAAACATATGTACATAAAACAAGAAGAATGTCACGCTTCATAATTTGCCTGATTTTTTGTGAGCTTTTGTGAACAAATTCTAATGAATTTCTAAAATATTATTCCACTAAGACTAATTTATAAGCGACAAGACAAACTTAATCACGAGTTCATATAACTAACAAGCGTGGAGACGACTGCATTCCTTGCTGCTATATAACGTGACAGCGGTATTACAGCGCTGCTCCTGTATGTCAGTCAACTTAGTAATGTAGTTCGTACAGTATGTAAATTACCCCGAGTCTAAGCGTAACGTACGTATACTGACGTCTGACGGGTAACATCTGGTACAGTCTCCGAAACTGTATTTTTTTAGAATTTTTCGCACAAGCTTTTCATGTATTGTACAATTCAAGTTTAAGATTTGTTGAGTATAGATTTGTTGTAAGTAACATTTTGTACGAAATATAGCTTTGCTGGAAACATTATTTTGATTAAAGCTCTAATCTGTTTCCAATCATTTATTTTACTTTTGACGCACGTCTATCAAGTGGCATATTTCTGGACAGTAAGCTCACATGACACAAATTACATAATTGTTGTTCTTTATTGTTGTGGGTGACGTAATAGTGATATTCTGTGAGTCATGTAAAGGACAGACTATTAAACCATTGACACTATACGTAAATACATCTAAAGTAATCGATTTGAAAATAAAAAAAGGGTTCTACTTTGTTAATTTTTATTTACTTTATTAGAATGGTACTATTCTGTCTGTAATTATGCCCTCGTTTTTATTATTTAGTTCTAGCTTTGAAGTGATAACTTCTTATGGGAGGGTAATAAAAGCTTCGTTAGGTAACGCGTTACGGCGTAATTCTGTCTGGCTTCACTTTCTCTCACGCATACGGCAGCGGTAGGCCGGCTCATCCCCTCTCTCTAAGGCACTACGCTAGATGTATTTCGGTAGTTAGATTAAATTAAAAATTAATGACACTAATAATGTACCTTTCCTTACATTATCATATTAATATACATAAAATTTCAGAAATAACCTAAACTTATCTAGTTTAACAATTTTAACTAATATTGCACTTTATAATTGTTATCATAATTAAAAAAAAATATTGAAATATTGAATAATAATTGAACTTAGATCAGTTAAAGTTATCACTTCTGTCGAGACGCAGACTTTTCTTATTATTGGAATGAAGTTCCTTATTTAATTTTAGGTTTCTTTTTCATACTTTAATTTAAAAGTGTTAGAATTTTCAACAAAAACATTATTAACTATTTTATTTAAATGAGAATGGCACCGAATATTATCTATATAACATGAGAAATCTTCATCCATTTCTGGACTATTTTATTCCGATAATGAGACACGACGAATTATTCTAAAAATCGCTTATTTAATAATAATAAGCGATTTTTAACACACATATTAATATGTGTAAAATATTTTCATTGATATATGGGTATATTTATCAAAGGACATATAGTATTTTAAGCAAAAATATATAGATAAGTTAAATTGATTAAAACTTATTTGTAAATGAAGTCGGTTTTATAACAAATCGAGTTGGTAACGCATTTGCACATTACTAATTGGACCTACTTATGCAAAACAGAACCGATTCACAAACATGCCAAAATTGAGTTAAGGATGCAGAAGGCTTTCAAAATGTGCCTTCTATCGACTCAATAAGAATCATAACGATCTGACAACATTTACAGAATAAAACATTTTTATCACAGAGTAGCTAACCCACAAAACAATCCAAGAGTATAATAAACTAACAAGTTCCATGACCCATGGTAATCCAAAAACCTAAAAGGTTTACTTGAATATATAAGACAATATATATTATACAATATTCAACTATTTTTTTCCAAAATATAGACACATTTTCGTATGCATAATTTTAATAAAAACAGCTTTTTCTCAAATCTGTCAGTATGTGTGTTGGTTCCATTTGCGTAAATACCTAGGTCCAATTTATCCGTCATCTAGCTTTCTAAAGTAAAATAAATGCTCGGAAAGGGCCAACTAACCTTCATAAATGGACCTCCTGGCACTTTCTATTCCATAAGAGATAAGTGACAAATAAACCGTAATAGTATACAAAATTATTCCAATCTTTACTTTTCTGTATTGTTTCTTCATAACTGCTTCTTCTTCAAACTCTTCTCCCACTGTCGCCATTTCGTAATTTAATTCTCGTATAGATTTCTTGTGATACAAAAAGAGGAACATTTTAGTGAGTACAATGTTATGTATTGCCGCAAACATGACAGCCGAGTTTTTTTCCACTTCAGGTAAGTTACCGAACAATGCAGCGAGATTTTCTAGGAAAACCATCACCACGTAAATCGCGAAAGAAATTATTCCGTATATTTTATAAGGAATCGTTTCGGCATAAATATCTTCATACCAACAATTGCCAGCGCCCGCGTAATATACGTATTTGCAGAAATCTCGCAGCAAGCACTTCGTTTTAAAAGACATTTTTAATGTTGGCTACTGATTCCGGAATAATTATATCCAGAGGAATTCCGTATATATATTTCAACCCAACAACGCGTCTTAATAGTATGATATAAAGGCAAGTCCTGAATACGAATATCAAAGTAATTATAATAAACTTACGTCTTAATTAACAAGTGGCTTCTATTCACCTTTACCTTGTATAACGAAAATGCAGTCAATTGTGCGCGGACGTAAATTAAATGGTTCCGTAGAAGGGACCAATGTCAACTGTTCTTGTCATTTGGCAACAGAAATTTACAAAAAGTATTTATAACCTAATCCAAAATAAAACACACAGCTGTTCTTATTTATCCTTTTGCAAGAAACTCGTTAATGCCACCCGTGATTATATGATCGAAGGGTAGTTCATATTTCGTTCAGAGAATCAGCATTGCCATACAGTGACGTAATACGAGCAACCATCCATCTGAGCACGCTTTCCTCTGGTAGCGATTTGTTACATAGTCTATCTCTATATTCACTGATGTATACTTTGTTTATTTTTAGCATTTAATTGTATTTATAAATTTTGTAGAATATTGAAAATCTCTTTTGGCGCTTAACCACAGCGGTGCAACGCGATAATCACTACTCTATCTTCTTTCTTCAACCACCCTATATTTGAAAATGAATGAAAATTAATGTCTTTTTTATTTTCGGCAAGCACAAACGTTCTATTTTTAAAATTGGTGAAGTTCACCTAGTCAGTATTCAAATTTTTTTAATAATAAGGTTTTGACAGAACTTATGACCTGACTAAGACTGGTGTGCACCGGCTTTTAACCGACAGTTAACCAAAAATAATCACTGTTTTTCCGTACGTTTTTGGCGATTATTTATTTTAACCATCGATTAAAAGTCGGTGCACACCAGCCTAAGTATATATTCCTTGCATTAATTTATTGAAATATATTATTCCAAAAATAAACGTACTGTCATACAATTTCTTAAAACTATTTTTAACTGCTATCTCGATATTTTTCAGACTTGCACTCCACGTTCGAAAGTTAAAGCATGTGGCAAACTTTTCACGACTTTGACAGCTAATAGGTATATCCCAATCTATTGACGTAAATACAGAAAAATCATTCAAAAACACCAGGTACTGAATAAGCATGATGAGGTTATTCAGTACCTGGGGCCTAAAGCGGCCACTTTCACGGAATCGTATTACGAATATCACAAGTATCAAAATAAAGTGGAACATTATGCTATGTCTTACACGACTACCAGTGTCAATTTCAATAAACAATTCAATCATCCCTCACTCATAATTAAGCATGAGGAGCCAGCTCTGTTATTCTATTTTTTCACCATTTCACTACAGTATTGCATAACAGCATATATATCTATAATAAATATAACAATACCTATTTGTTAAATTTCTTTGATATATAAATCCAGGACATTTTGAGAATAATAACTGCAACATATCTATATAGGCAAATATGTATGACGATTTTATATGGGCTTACTTTTTCAAAGTGTCTACAGTACTCTAAAAACCTAAACTTTTAATGAAAGCTGTTTTTATGTGAAAACAATAGAAAACATTAATTACACCGGCTAATTAATAACGGTAACTTGTTACGTTGTTTTTGAAAAATGTTAAAATATTCAAAACCATTAATGGTGCTCGCTACAAACCGCAGCTGAAAATTGGAAAAGTTTCCCCCTTCTGTATGGTACACGGTATTAACAACTTGGGTAATCAACAACATATGTCACATCATGTCACTGAGGGTGCTACTAAAATCAGCGACGTGTATCTCAGTCTACATACAACAGAGGGATCCTTAGATGCGACGAACGTCTACTTTTTTACATGAACGTAAATTTTAGAAACCCACGATAAAGATTTTATAAATTTTTTTTTTATTTTTTTGTTTAGTCTTTTGTTTTTTACATGTTTGTCTGTTCGTTCCAAATTCACGGTAACTACTGGGCTGATTTCGATGCGGCAAATGCTAATTATAGTATTATAATTTAATATCTTAACCATCTATATCTTATTTATATATATACTAGCTGACCCAGCAAACGTTGTTTTGCCATATAAATGATTTCTAGTGAATATTTTGGTAGTTAAATAAAAAATAACTAACTTGTTTCACTCATCGCTACTCCGTTCTGTTTGCTGAGTGAGAAGTGACACCGATAGACGCCTGTCGGGGATAACTGATCGATTGATAATTGATCAGTTATCGACCACTGAGAATTGAAGATTATTACAGTCGTGATATCGCTATTAAAAAATGGGAGTTGGTGGTAGAAAGGTGAAAATTAAGGGTTATATGAATTTTTAATGCAAAATCATAAAACAAATGCAGTAAACCACCCTTATCACTTAGGAGTATAAACAATAGTTTAAAACCTATTCTCACACTTACAGAATATGCAAAAGTAATTTCATAAAAATCGGTCAAGCCGTTTCGGAGGAGTTCGGTTTCTCCGTGACACAATTTTTTTATATAGATACAAAAAAGAGATAATTAAGATAAGATTAAAATTAAGCATAAACTGATGCATCCTACCTGGATGATAGGTAGATTTGTGTTGTTGCAAGGAAAATACAGAATAAAGGAAGATGTAAGAAAAACTCAAACTAAACCGATCGGAAAGCATTGGAGAAATTAAACAAAGGAAAAATCCTAACATAATTTTGAAATTCCAACACATTATAGCACTGCCACAATTATCTTTATCCACAATAATAATAATTCCTAAAAACAAAACTAAAGTCTTATGTGCACGGTCTGATTCCCAACAGAGATGGAAAAATGTTCAGAATGTCAGGTGTCAAGCAAAAACTAAGTGTTCTTTATCTGAGAACCAGCAGAAAGATTAACGAGAAAACATTCTTGAAAATATTCAACTTTCATCATAAAAGTGCTTGATACAGAAAATATTAGTCCTTTATTTCTTATTGCACGAGTACAGTAGTCAGACTGACGGTCCACCTGATGAAAAGTGGTTACCATTGCCTATGGATATTTGGAACACCAGAGGTAAACTTATGCAATAATACTGGAATACAACTCAAGGTTGCTATGGCGGCATATTTTAGATCAGAAGCCCAATTCTGCTATTACTATGTCGTCGAAATTGCCAGACACTATCGTATCAATCGTAGGTTTGCCTAGTTTCAGTATTCTGTGAATTCCAATGGTGTGCCAGTGGCAAGCCTCTATTTCTCGAATTGGCTGACGCCATTTCTGCTTATGGTAATACAATTGTTTCTATTATTATTCCGCCGCGACGTAATCGAGACGATTTTGTGGATTTAATAGAATACGAATTATTGACACTAAATATTAAATATATTTGCAACGCCAATATATTGAAATAGCAGAATTGGGCCCCGGATGTGATAGACATCCGGACAGGCAAACGCCTTACCACCTGGCTGTGGGTCGTTTTGGCGCCTATTACGATAAGCCGCCTGGCCGTAGGAATTAATATTCTTTCCTTCACGGATTAATACTTACTTCTTCAAACATTTTTTACTCTTTTACAGTGTAGGCTGTCAAACTTTGGAATGCGCTGCCTCTTACTGTCAGAGAGGTCAAAACATTGCCTACATTTAAGAACGCACTCAGAAAACACGACTTTTTTCAAATAATTATGCGTAATTCTTTACTATATAGTAGTTTATATATATATATATATGTCGCAGAACGGCCTCGTTCTCACGACATCTCTTTTAGTTATTGCAGGTTTAGTGGGCGTCATCAGGATAAAATGCGAGCATAAACACAAGGGCCACGGTTTATACACTTTAAATTTTAGATTCGATCAACATTTTGACATAGATTAGACCGAGCAGCGGGTTCAGGGCACCGTTCATACTTCCAACATCAATACTTTCTTTAAAATACTCCATGGTCCAACTCGACCTATTGCCATCAACCGAATGTGTCACAAAAACTCCTCAGTCTACCCAAGTAGATACTACTCAAAGTATAGAGGGCGTCCTTGACCCCGCTCAAGACATGCTCTGCTCTCATTGGTTGCTTATTAAATCACAACATTCATAACTTTTATTAGGTTAGAACGATCTTTTAGTTATAGAAACATTTAAAACATCAAACCAAATTAAATTATCAATTTTAGAAGCAATTAATATGTAAACAAACAATATTGTGCGTTATACATCCATCCAATTATAGCTTCCCTCCGACATATATATATATATATATATATATATATATATATATATATATATATATATATATATATTATTTATTGAATTATAATACCGAATAAAAATGTCAACCAATAATATCTTATAAATATGTTTGTATGTACTATTTAATTTACAAAGCAATTTATGTATGTGTATTTAATTTATGAAATACTATCTTCTGCCCGCAACTTTGTCCGCGTGGATTTTTTATCATAAAAATATCCTATGTTACTTTTAATACCTCCAAGAATATGTGTACAAAGTTTATGATGAACGGTTGAGTAGTTTTCGCGTGAAAACGTAACAAACAGGCTTACATTCACATTTATAATAAGTAGGGATGTAGTTTAAGTATGTTTGTTTAAGATCTACCTAATAATCTGCACCACCTTCATCGCCAGATTAAGTTAATTAATTCCTTAAATTACGTTGCCTGGAAGAGATTGCTTTAAGCGATAAAGCCGCCTATTGTTTCTACCAAAATTTTCATTTTCAATTTCATAATTGTGCATTTTGTAATTGTTTAATTGTTGAGCAATAAAGTGTTATTTATGTATCTATAATTTCTTAAGTTCAAAAACTCATGTAATGAAATACATAAGTTTTATTAGTATTTGAAAATCAAACAAAAATTAAGTGTTTTCTAAAACAATTTAATACTTATTTGTTTTTTATATGATTTTAAAGTCGATGCCAAGTTAAATGTAATCTTTGCTTGGCACATCTTTTATGCATCTTCGCTCGCGTATGCTGTATGTAGGTCTTTGTTTCACAAATATTATCCCATTTTCTAGAAATAGTATCCTAATTTAGTCGAGATAAAGAAGAATCCTATGATCATCCCCGTTTCAGAATATATATACATATACACAAAGTTTCATTGCACAAGCCGTGAATAGGACACTAACAATATCACTATCGTCGTGTGTCAGTACGGGTAGCTCCTAAATTCCTACTTACTTTAGTGGGCCCGAGTGTAGTTTCGTACGTGCTTACTTACGTCGTGTGTAACATTTAACAATGTAACAATACCAAAAGGAGCATCTGCAATTTTGCAGAAAATCACGCAAACCTGGCTTTCATATAGTTGTATATTTATGAAATATAATAGGGAACGATCATTAAAACACCGAGTACGCGATACAACTGGTTTATTTGCAAAGTACCGACATGAATAATATATTGATACACTACACCTCCCCCTTTTAAGAACACAGATAAATACAAAATAACAATTAAAAGTAAACGACTACTAATACAAGGAGACAAATACAAATATTACAGGTTTTAATTTTTGTGACAAAATTATTGGTATCTAGTAATAAAAAAAATAGTTACAATTAAATTAATAGCAATTTGTATATCAAGATTGCTTAAGTTAATAAGAAAACTGATATGACTGACTTGTAAGACATTGAGTATTAGTAGATAATAAGAATGACATTTTAAAATTTATATTTTCCCTTAAATCTACCGGGGCGTTTAGATTTACCTTCACAGTTATCAATTGGAATAGGTATCGGCTTTGGATTCATGTCCCGTGTATCATTGTTAGGACTGCCGATGGGAGTTTTATTGGTTTGGCCGTTTTCTACAGAAGTAGTGGGCGTGACGTCAGTATGCTCATCACCATTGTTATTTGCTAATTCCACCTCATTTTCAGAATTTTCGATATTACTAGCCAATGAATGCCTAAAACCGGATGATCTTTTGATTGGTAACAATTGGTCTATGTTACGTTTCCATTCTTGTCCATCGGAAACGCGTACCTTGTAAGTTAGCGGAGCTTCCCTAGTTAGCACTATAGCAGGTGCCCATTTCTCAGTCCGCGCGCGATAGTCGCGCGCTAAGACCTCTTCACCTGGCTGTACATGTCTCTCTGCACCGGGACGTGCCCGTCCCGCACGTTCTTCCGCTGATTCAACAGCTCTTTCGACTTCAAAAGAAGGTTTCAATATATCTAATCTGCCCCTTAATCGTCTACCGAGCATAGCTACTGCAGGTGCTACACCTGTGGTAGCATGCTCGCAATTTCTGTGCTGAAACAAAAACCGAGCTAATGCCGTGTCAATATCGACACCTTCATGAACAGCCTTTTTCATTGCCCGTTTAACTAATTTAACTGCGTTTTCAGCTGCTCCATTACCAGCTGGCCTATAAGGACTTGTGATTGTGTGATTGATCAAGTTTCTTTTAATGTAATTAGCAAATTCGATAGAGCTAAAAGGAGGACCACCGTCGCTGATAATTTGAGATGGTAATCCGAAACGCGCGAAAAGTTCTCGTAATTTAATAATTGTTGAACTCGCATTTGTGCTGGACATTTTTTGGACTTCTATCCACTTGGTATAAGCGTCGACTGTTACCAAATAATGTTTTCCTTGAAATTCGCCGAAGTCAATATTTATTCGCTGCCAAGGCCGCGTCGGAAAAGCCCACGGGTGCAACTGAGAGCGCGGTGGTGAATCTCGTTGTTGCCGGCAAGCACTACATTCTCTACACAATGCTTCGATGGCAGAGTCGAGTTGGGGCCAATAAACATAACTACGCGACACATTTTTCATTTTGACTACGCCTAAATGTCCCTCATGTATTTCATTAAGGACCTGTTGTCGTAATACCTTAGGAATTACTACTCTATGATTATATAAAATACATTGTCAATAGTTAGACCATCTTTTCTGTAAAAGTAAGGCTTTTCCTTATCTATCACCACTTGGGCTGGCCAACCGTTGATAATATAACAATAAATATTTCTCAGTACTTCATCTTCCTGGGTTCTAAGTGCCACATCTTTCGCACTGATAGGGAATGACTCCTCAACATAATTCACATAGGACACAACATCCAAACCGACACCTTCTTTGTGCTCTTTTGGCAATGGCAAGCGTGATAATGCATCGACATTGCAATTATCTTTCGATTTTACAAATTCAATATCAAAATCGTAAGCTGCTAGTTTAGTGGCATACCTCTGCAAACGACTAACCGCAGTTTGTGGCAAACCAAATTTAGGTCCAAATATAAACGTCAAAGGTTTATGGTCCGTTTTAATTATAAAATGTCGACCATAAAGATACTGATGATGTTTGATGACGCCACTAATTATAGCCAGAGCCTCTTTGTCTAATTGACTGTAAGATCGCTCAGCCGAGTTCAAAGTGCGCGATGCAAAACAAATAGGACGTTCATCGCCATTTGGAAATCGGTGCGACAAAACGCTGCCAATGCCATACGAGCTGCTGTCGACGGAAAGTACAAGTGGTAGCTCGGGATTGTAGTGAACTAGTACATTGTTACTAGATATAGTTTCTTTGACCGTTTGGAAACTTTTTCTACACTTTGCCGACCACATCCAAACTGCATTCTTACGTAATAATTCATGTAAAGGATAAAGAGTAGTACTCAAATTTGAAATAAATTTACCGTAATAATTAACCATACCGAGGAAAGACTTCAATTGCGTTACATCTTTTGGTTCGGGGGCCTCAACTATAGCCTTTATTTTGTTTGGATCTGGACGCAAACCGTGTTTATCTATAACGAATCCCACATAGGTAATGCTGTCTTGCATAAAAGCACATTTTTCAAATTTAATTCTGAGACCGACCTGACGCAGCCGTTCAAATAACGCTCTAAGATTGGCTAAGTGTTCCGAACGAGTAGGACCAGTGCAGGCTATATCGTCTTGAAAAACCGCAACTCCCTTAAGTCCTTTTACGGTCTCTTCCATAAACTTTTGGAATTTTTCAGGAATGCAAGTTAATCCAAAAGGTGTGCGACTATAAACAAATGTACCAATATGTGTAGTTATAGCTGTACACGCTTGAGACTCTTCTTCAAGAAAAAGTTGCTGATAAGCTTGTGTCAGGTCGATTTTAGAATACTGCTCACCCCCACTCAAAGCAGTAAACAGTTCCTCTATACGAGGCAGAGGATAAGGCTCGCGAAGTAACTTAGGGTTTATGGTGATCTTATAATCGCCACAGATTCTAATTTCACCGTTTTTCTTTATTACCGGCACTATCGGTGTACCGTAATCCGAATAGTCCACTTTACGAATCGTACCCTCGGCCTCAAGCCTCTCCAACTCATGCTCGACTGGTTTACGTAACGCCAACGGTAACGGCCTAGCTTTAACGAACACTGGATTATTGTCCATTAATTTTAAAGATATCTTTTTAGTACACGTACCAAGTCCCGGGGCAAACACACTGGGAAAATCTATACGTAATTGTTCTATTAAATCTTGTACACTGATATTACAGATAAATTCATTAATTTGAATATCATTTACTTTGAGTTTTCGGAGCCAAGATCTGCCCAATAATGGCGGGCCACCGTTTTTAATTACAAACAGTTTAAGTTTACTAGCAGCGTGTTCCCCAATTTCCACATCAACATAAATAAATCCGACAGGTTCAATCGGACTGCCCACGTACGAATAAAGGGAAATATCATAACGATTAATAGGTAACTTAGAAAAATGTTTTTGATAATAAAATAAACTAATCGCTGATAACTTACTTCCAGTGTCCAATTCAAATGTTACCTCAGTGCCGTTAACCCGCGCCGGAACCATGTAGGGCCTGTCATTTATACCGCGCACACTTAAATTATTAATCTCCATTTCCGAGTCCTCATCACTATTGGTGGAAAAATTATGCACCTGCCGTTGTGTCGAAAAAAACGCCTGACTTTCCCCTTGAACAAAACCCCGTTTAAAATTGTTACACATCACTTTAAGATGTCCTTTAACACCGCAAATATCGCACGTATAATTTTTAAAACGACACATGTCGGCCCGATGATCCTTGCCGCACCGCCAACAAGCACGCGGCTGGCGTGACGTCGATGGCTCAGACGCACGCATGCCGCGCTGCGATGTCCGCCCGGCGGGCGGGCGAGTCGACGGCGCCGCCGCGGCCACCCGGTGTAGCGAGTCGCGCGCCTCGCCCGCCGCCGCCGCGGGCGCAGCCGCGCCGCCGGCGCCGCTGGCCTGCGCGTGCCGTTCCGCCGCC
Source organism: Dendrolimus punctatus (assembly GCA_012273795.1). Taxonomy (NCBI): domain Eukaryota; kingdom Metazoa; phylum Arthropoda; class Insecta; order Lepidoptera; family Lasiocampidae; genus Dendrolimus; species Dendrolimus punctatus. Next base: position 1,828,140 of record CM022541.1, read on the forward strand.
TCCAGTGCCAGTGCCAGCTCCACCGCTCTTTTGTAGGTGATTTTCGGTTCCGCAAAAAGACGAGACCTCATGTCGTCACTGATCAATCCCGACACGAACTGATCGCGTAAATTTTCCTCCAAACTTGTATTGAAATTACAAGTACTAGCGAGATGTTTAAGAACTTGTAAATATTCGCTCAATGATTCGCCCATATTCTGACGCCTTTGACGAAAAACATGGCGTTCTGCTATCTCGGACCGTTTCGGTTCAAGATGATCGCCGACTATGTTAACAAGTTCACTAAACTTTTTACTTTCCGGATTGCATGGTGCACATAAATCACACATCAAATCGTACGTGGGCCCACCAACCAATGTCACTAAAGTGGCCACTTGCAAATCCGATTTAATTTCATTTAGTGCCATGAATTGTTCGACGCGTCTTATGTAAGCCGACCATTTTTTACTTGTTAAATCAAATTGTTCGATTTTACCGATCGGCATTTTATTTTTTTTAAATTTTATTTCACTTCACTCGCGGAACACAAACATAAATAAGTCTATTAATTCGATTTTTCTCGTCGCCAGTTGTATATTTATGAAATATAATAGGGAACGATCATTAAAACACCGAGTACGCGATACAACTGGTTTATTTGCAAAGTACCGACATGAATAATATATTGATACACTACACATATAACTCATACTGACTGTAAATGTGCTTGTGTGCTACGTACCTAGTTTACGAATATATGGCTGAACTAGTCATAATGAAATTTGTTATGAGGAAGATGGGTTCCTCACCAAGTACCTAGGTTATCTTTTGTCTCAATAAATCAATCGCGAATGTAAAGAAAACGAGGATGAAAATTTATATGGATAATCCAAAATTTCTCAAATTAGACATATATAAAAATGCAAATTTTGGCTTTTGACAAGATATTATAAGCTATATATGTTTTATTTAGCGCTACGGTCGCGTTTTGACATTATTCAGAAAAAACAAAACCAGGACCGTGGGTAATAACCAGATATACATATTACGATAGTATTAAAAATCAGCGTAGGGATATTGAGCCTTGATTCTTAAATATTTATTTTCAACCGCTTTCTTGTTTATCGGTGCAGCAGGTGTGTTGATCGGTATGCTGGGTATCGGTATGCCGGGTCCGCACACACCGAGAGAATCAGGAAACGCTCATAGAAATATGATAATATAATGGTTACCTTTAGGCACCGCGTATACCGATTCCGCACCGCTGCTGCACGGACAAATCAGAAAGTGCCTCATGATTTCTATTTTTGTGTAAAAATTCTAACGTCACTATTAACACGTCTAGTGCCCATCCCACTTTTAAGACGGTAAACGCCTTTCTTTAATATAAGGCTTTCGGGAAAGGTCTAAATCTCTTGACGTTAATCTTACCCATTCCGAAAAAAATTAATGGAAAGTAAACTATTGAAATATTAAAAGCCTTTTCTAGGTATAGATAAGCCGTACATTATTTTTTTGAAATATTATTCTAATGTAAATTTAAGGCTTATCTTTATCTTCTTTACATATTATCATGTATTATAAAACAAAGAGGTATTCCTGCTTACTCCTTCTAAACCACGCAACGGATTTTACAAATTTTTCATTGAAAGCTTATATATATAAAAAAAATAGTTTTTATGTATGTAAAATAGAGGTACTTCTTAGGGTTTGACCTCACGCCTTAGCCGCGGAAAAAACTCTTAATAAGTTTTTAAGGCTACCCTCAACTCGAGAGTATAGGTGCCTTTCAAATGCAGTGAGTCTCCTTAGTGGTTTAATTGTTATCGTAAAGCTAACCGAAAATATAATTAATGGACATAATAATTGTAATTAATACTTTAATTCGCAGTAATTTGGATCTGTTTGCTGTATTAATGGAGTTCAAATTAACTGTTACGGTTATTAAGATTTTGGAATTATATATATATATATATATATATATCATTCTCAAATCTGTTATTACTTTGGAATTTTTTACGTCATGAACGGATGAACAGATCATTTCGCCAAACAATAATTCTTGTAGATAATGAAACGTTCTAAAAAAAAGGTCTCTTATGATTTTTTGCTAAGAGGCTAAAAAAGTTAAAGAGAATTTTGTCGAGGTTTTAACTCTGTAAAAAATACAAAATAAAAAAACACGCTTTAAGAAGAAAATACTCTGAACTTCTCTAAAAAATTGTAATTGAATTATTTGACACTAGCGTGTGGATTTCCTATTAAAATAACATATAGGTATACCAAGTTTTGATTCTTAAGACTGTGAAAATGAAACAAAATTAAATTTTGGTACATTGTATCACTAGTATACCCTGCGAATTCAACATAGGATTATTTTATTTTATTTTATATTATTTTAAAGGTTGTCTGGAAGAAATCGCTCCCAGCGATAAGACCGCCCATTGTACTTATCATTATGATTGTATGTTTTGAATTTATTTTGTAACATTGTGTGCAATAAAGTATATTCTATTCTATAGTATTATTTTGTTTAATTTGTAAGGTATTGTTTCTAGATAGAAGTCGAGTGTAAATAATTTAATCAAGAGTCAAGAGTAATATTTATTTCCATTGAATGATATCAGTTGATTTTTATAAACATACTTTTTTAATATTTTTTTCTACTTTAGATGAAACGTTATATTTTGCACTATAAATTTCCAAGATGTTATTTCAAAGGCAAACATTAAGCTATATTATTATGGAGGTAAATAACAAGTTTAAAGTTCAACATTTTAATTCGTAGTCATAATAACAACACAACAAGCTTGAGTGGGTCCCTTTTAACCTTTTTGGGCGTAACAATTTTCAATATAGCACATTTCAGACGGTCTACTAAACCTATGCACCATTATAAGCGTTAAACCTGTTTACAGTCTCTTCTCGGGCACAGTTTTGTAATCCTTGCGGGGTTCACTTTACTCCCTTGAATACAAATCGGGTGAAGGGTAAAGGTATATTATTGGTCAGGCAGATTTCCGCCTACGTGATCTGCTACTCTAATATAACAGTCCAATTCTAAGTGCCTTCTCGTGTAAGGTTTTGCCTAAACTTACAAGACACGTTAGTATATGCGTATTACGTACACATGTGCATAGCAAATATATACTATGACCTATATTAGAGGAAACAATATCTAACTCAGTGAAATGTTCTGCAATGGATTCTAAAACAATTAAGGTACCCTCAACTTTGGCTCTTACATTGAGTATAAAACACAAACTACGGCAAAAACTGGGCCATACTCTAGAAGATAAGACGGCACATCACACTGCTGCTGCTGTACGAAGAACAAGTACGAGCATATCTGGAGTACTGTACTCACCTTTGGGATGGTTCAAATATCAACTCGTAGCAATAGTTAATTGACCGGATAGTCAGAAGGCTTCTTTGCAACGACCAGAATTTGATCGAAAAAACAAGTCTCGAACATCGACGCAAAGTTGCTAGCTCGGTTTTCTATCAGATACATTTCGGAGAGTGTGCAGCTGAGCTCTTCAATCTGATCCTACCTACTCAGTTCCATCATCGGACAACCAGACGCATCGAAACCGATATATGGTGGATATTCCACCGATACGAACGAAGCGCTTTGCTTCTACATTCATCATAAGCACCTCAAAAGAGTGGGACTCATTACCGCAGTCTTACTTTCTCGATACTTAAAACTTGTCTCGTGTTCTCTCCACATCCACTGAGATAATTCTTACTATACTACTATAAAAAAATAAAAAGGTACATATAGAGGAATGAGATTTTGGGCCCAACAATGAGAGACGATGGCAGCTGGAGGGTCCGAACCAACGCCGAAATTGAAAACCTCGTGGCTGAGACTAACATTATAGGAGATATAAAATCTCACCGCTTCCGTTGGCTTGGTCATGTGGAACGGATGGGACAGGATCGAAGCGTGAAGAGCGCCTATTTGGGACGATCGGATGGGCCACGCCCGGTCGGTCACCCCAAGTACCGTTGGAGGGATAGAGTGGAGGATGACCTTTGTGAGCTTCAAGTCCATAACTGGCAAAAAATCGCACAGGGCAGAAACAGGTGGCGTGTTCTTGTCTCAGAGGCCAAGACACATTTTGGGTCGCTGAGCCAACTGAATTGAGTTAGTTAGTTACATATAGAAGAATGGGCATGTAAGTATACCTATATATATACCTATTAGTACACCTTACTTTTGATATATCCTAATAAAAACTGTCTGAAGCAAGGCGGATATGATTTCTTGTAAGATGATTTGAAAGTACCATCTCAATAAACTTGACTGTGAATGATGAGCTTTTATAAAACCAAATTGTACGACAATTATCCTATTATTTGCTACATTCTTTATATTAATTAATCTGTTTATAATTTAGTTTATTTTTAGGAATATTTTTGGAAACATTCAACATTATTGTAAGTTAAATAAAATATACAATTGCCTCCTATTATTATTTTAATAAAAGTTTCATACCTTTGAAGTGTTTGGCATCTACGTATATTTTAATTTATATATAATAAATACCCAATACGGGTACTTACCGAACGGCCCTTTATTACCTCACATCTATTCATCCACTTCAAAGAGCACTGCTTATACAAAAGGGGCACTTACCTATTTACCTACGCAATAACACAAAACATATTCTCGGTAAGAGGTTTTTGACCTTTCAAAGTTATAAAGCACAATCAATCAATTTCAGCATTAACAGATGGTGGTTGGAAATACTTTGTTTTATATATGATGTAATCGTATTGGTAAACGATGGAAGAGCGGAAATTTGGTTCGCACCTCCGGGAATATCAATTGCTAGCCTGATTATATTTGAGTACATTAATACGGAATTGTGAGGTAAAATGTTATGAAATAATCTATTATTTGGATTTATTAACATTAGTAGACCTAACAAGCTATAATAAATTGTGACGAGACTGAAAAACTAAATCGCATGGGTTGTAGTATAGTCATTAATCATGATTTATATAGGTGTACTTACACAAACTCAGTCACACACACACACTTAACACAGACATTATGATCACTTACTGCACTATTTAGAGTTCTGGTATTTTTAGAACAAATTTGTATCACGAGAAGAAGACGTGAGTTGCATAGTTTCGTTCGTTTGTTTCATTATGAAACGAACGAAGAAGAGCAAGGTTCTAGTTTAATTTCTAGGCTTTGGTTGTCATGTGCTGTGTAAAATAGAAAATAACATTAGGACGTGAGTACTGAAAACCAACGTTGTGCCAGATTATACTTTGGCAAAACTCTGAGTGCCAGCCTCATTTCTCAAATTGCGATATAAATCTGAAACATGTTTTATGTTTGATACTAATTTTCGTTCGTTTAATATGTATTGTATTGGTCTAAAATATATTTTCTTTATCATTTTGTTATTTTGTAGGTGGAAGCTACGTACATTAAGTAATATCTCATTAAAAATAAAAAGGTATTGGAAATAATATCATAATGATTTCTCTACTAGAACAAAGATTTTCGTCTGAAATCAGGAACCCGATCTATCAACCAAGCGCTCTTCGGAGAGTTCTGCGAAAAATAATATAACGATAGATTTTGTTTCGTAAACATTCTTCTTTCAACAAGATTATCTCTTTGTGGACGAAGGTATTTTTATAAATAAAATTGTTTTATATAAAGCGTAAGAGAAAAACACAAAGGAACACAAAACGATAGTATAGAGTAAGAACAGTGTCGACACTAGGGATTTCTATTGGAAGACATTTAGCGGGCTTCTACCGATGTATCCCTTTGGCTCCCTATTCATTGTAGTGTTATAAATCAGCGTGGTACACTTGAGAAAACAAGTTTAATTCAGCCGATACGCCAGGCCCGAGCTCGTTATCGGCCCGTCCATCTAAACGCGCAAATCCCTTGCAAAGGGTTGCCCACAACTTGTTAGATCTGTATATCAAACATTGACTGTGAAGTTTGCATTTTTACACAAGGAAACTATCAACTTGCACGTCTTGTTTTCAATCCCTTTTATTTATGAATTAGTAATTAAGAAGGTATTAATTACTTATTAGCTTAATAAAAAGCACCATTTGAAATATTTTATATTATAATTTAAATAATCGAATTCAAAGATCAAATTGCAGACGAAAGTTAATACTACTCGACCAAAATGATCTATTTTTTGCCTTCTAGCAATATTCTGTCAGCCAGTCAGTGAAACATAAACAAAGCAAATTATTAAAATTATGTTAAAATTTAAATAACATGGATACATGTTATTTAAATTTTAACGTTGATCTGAGTCTAAAATACGCATATATCTATAATAAGTTTCACGTAATAAGTAATTTTAAAGTTTATCAAAGATGTCTAGTGAAATTGAAGTAAGTCTTTTCGTTATGATTCAACGATATTTATCAAAGAACAGCCGACATGTTGTTTGTAGTGGTTAGTTCAGCTTCTTTTGACCAAATAATTGTTTTGATAACTATCACAAGGTGTTAAAGATCTTGATTACAAAATTTTAGTTATTATTATTAAAGTAAACATCATAGGCTATGCTGACAAAGTGCGTATGTGGAAACTAAAGCACCTTGATCTTGATCACGATTTTTTGATGGCGTACTAACAACAATCACTAGTAAGTATCGAAATTACTCGTGACCTAATTTTGGATTTGCTTTGAAATTTCCGAAAATGGCGTGCCTATTATTTCTACTTTATTTTGCCGCCCTGTGCTTCTTTTTTCCATAGCTGTTGTAAATTAACTGTAAAATATAGACTTTAAATAGTTTTGAAATGGCATGTCGTTAATGTTTCTTCATTTCTTTATTTTGTTGTAGTAACATTTCTTGTGGCTTACTTGCCAGTAAGCTAATATATACTTGGTTGTTTAAAATGTTCGAAATACATGTAACGAGCGATAACTCTTTCCTGTGGAAAGATTTACACACTGCGCAAGAATAGTTAGGTGAGATAGGCTCCCACTGAGAGCTCTAACCGATACCACAATATATCAATGAGGGGTTCCCCGAGGATAAAGTGTGTAGGTCACGTATTAGAAGTGTTTTTGGACGGACCCTAACATTATCTTACATTGTGCGAGAAAAGTTTTAACGTGTTAACCTTAAAAGCTGCTTTTGTGGTAACATGCCTGTTCGCTTAAAATTCTTTCGCTGTTGAGACTATTGATACAGATCACAAATAATTTTTATTTTGTGTAACAAATATTTTTTCTAATGCTCTTTACAATTAAAATATGTGTTATATTATTATTCATGACAATATACACGCGAAAGTAAGCGTGTGTTTATTATCTATTTACGTTGAAATGTTTGAATTAAAGAGGAAAAAATTTAAAAGTTACATACACTTCGGGGAGTGTGCCACGGAATTACATGAATTGGTTCCTCTCTCACCATTTTGTCACCGGACAAGCAGAAGTACGCGCTCACGCCACCGATATATGGTGGAAATACCAACAAAGCGGACGAAGCACTATGCTTCCACTTTGATCATACGCGCCGCTGAAAAGTGGAACTCTTTATTGTCATCTGTATTTTTTTAAGAATAAACAATCTAGGTGTCTTCAAGTCTCGCGTGAACAGGTATCTTCTGGGTAAGCGTGCTCCACCTTAGACTGCATTTCAACCTGACATCAAACACAATATTAACCTATTCATTATAAAAAGGTCACTGTTTCGCTTAGGGTTATAATTTGAATGTTCCAAAAATTGAATAATCATCAATACTTAACGTTGATACCTAGATTCATAAATCATTCAAAGTTGTACTTATAAAGAAGAAAATTTCGATATTTTTATGTCATATTGGTATGTATGGTCATAGCTATGCTATTGCTATGCTATAACTTCACGCCAGGTCCCTTGCGGGGTAGGCACGAACAACAGAGCGCCATTTAGGCTTATTCTTACACACCTCACTTGCTTCTTTGACATTCATAGTTCTTGTCATGCAAGCTCGTCTGTTCTTAAGGCTTCTGACATCACCTTCTGCTAGTACACGATCAATTTGATCATGGAAGGTGTGTCGTGGCCTTCCGCGACTTCTGCATCCATCCACTTTTGCATTGTATATCTGTTTAGTCATTCTTTCATCATACATTCTTTCCACATGCCCGAACCACCGGAGCATTCCTTTCCTTACCTTCACCCCGACACTCTCTTTCAGACCAACTCTCTTTCTTACTTCGGTATTACGAACGCGGTCCGCGAGCGTCACTCCGCAGATTTTGCGCAGTGCTCGCATCTCGACCGCGTTTACTCTACTTTCGTGCTCTCTATTCCATACCCAACTCTCGCTTCCATACGTGAGCGTAGGTACCAGCACCGCGTTGTGTATGGCAAGCTGGGCCTTCTGGCTGAGGTTCTTAGCGCCTAGAAGTTTACCTAACGCTCCATTCACACTATTCCCCAAATTTACTCTGCTTTCTATGTCAGCGGTGTAACTTCCATCCCTGCTAAATCATCATTGCTGGTCATAGCATTGTAAAATAATAGATATTAATGTTATGCACATAGATATGCTACAAATGTTAAGAAAGTCAGTGTAAGTAGTATTTGTTCTGTGTAACGTAAGACGCCACGTCATGTTCATTTTATGATATTACCCATACTTACTTTGTAGCCCAGTGGTTGGATAAAGTGGGTTATTTTCTTTCAAAGTGGAAATATGAAGCAGAAAACATTTTAGAACAAAATATCTTCATTCATCCCACGTATCGCATAGACGTTCTTATCTAGATTTTTATTTTCACATAATTTTCTTCGTATATAATAAATATATCCCGTGGAAAATGCTTTGGATGAGCGAACTGGATGAACTGGATTGAAAATCGTGTAGATGTTATTATTTAATAGTTCGTAGTGCTGGAATTTTTAATACAGAAGTTTCATGAGTTATGAAAAATATTTATCAGCGTTCGATTTCAGCGGATAAGATTTGTAAGTAGACTATTATAGTTTTCAAATGTTTATGATTGTAATTGTAAAGGCGATTTTTCGCTACCGAACATACTACCGATATATTTCCAAACGGAACCCACTGATGTTGATCATGCACGAAATAAAATATAACTATTAAGTATTAACGTATACAACCTTGCTTCCAACTTTTTCTCTCAAAATTCAAAGCTTTATTGTAAAAAAAATAAAAACTTAGTAGTAATTTGCAAAATATAGTAATTTTTATTATGTTTTACTTTGCACCGACTTCAAGATGTTTTAGATAATATATATTAATAATAATAGCTTTAGAAATAAGTAATTTTAGATTTTTAGTTTTTGAAGTCGGTTTTTTTAAACGAAGTTTCTGTTTTTTATTTGTTACTTTTTAGTGTTTAGCTATGTATGGGTGGAATTACAAATGGTGCCGCGCTTCTTAAAAAATATAGGTCCCAAGAAACGAAAACAAAAAAATATTCGTAAAATGAAAACTACTAAACTATTTTTAGGGGACCACATGTCAGCTATTGCGCGTCGAACAAAAAAAGAATCACGTAAATCGAATCATAAATCGCAGAGTAATCGGTATACATATGGAACGAAAAGGATTTTTTTTCATAAAATGTAAACTACTGGGCCAAATTATGTAAAATTTTTAGGGGACCAATTGGAAGCTATTCCGCGTCGAACAAAAAAAGAATCACGTTAATCAGATCATTAATCACGGAGTAATCGGCGAACATACATAAATAAAGCAAAGAAAAAAAAATAGATCCCGACGAATTGAGAACCTCCTCCTTTTTTCCAAGTCGGTTAAAAAACTAATTATAATCACTTGCAATGATCTTGTCAACTCCTTTTGACTTTGACACGAGTCTTCGTTGAGTAAACGTTTTAATTCTTCATGTTCAAAATCTTTCAATCTTCCACCACACCACTATGCCGGTTTCTATGCAAAAATCACTGTTCTTGAAAAGTTGAAACCACTCACAACATGTTCTTTCACTTATAGCAGCGTCACAATAAGCATCTGAGAGTATTTGGTGGGCCTCAGGCGCAGATTTTTCAATATTAAAAAATAAATTTACACTTCCCGCAAATCATGAGAATCCTGCTCCAGGACCTGTTAGAGCGTAAAAAGTTGGCGGTATTTTTCCTTCGCAGCCCAGATCTATGGTGACGGATCAGCTCTGAGAAAGCTGCGGGTTTGTTTTTCTTCCCGGAGCCTTCTTCTATGATATCGCACGACCAGAAGAGGCTTGAAAAAATTAGCCATTGTTCCATTAAGTAATAAAATCTATTTAACATGCGCTTGATTCAAATTAACAATATATCTACGCCTGCCTTGCCTACAACACTAGTTCATAGTGTTGTAGGCAAGACAGGCTCCAAACATCATTTGCATCAACAATGTTTACATATGTGATGTTTTACCTTTGTTGTGGTTTGTGGTGGCTTTAAAGACCTCTGCAAACTAGCACACATCCAAGGACACCATTACGTGGTAAAGGCCTTGTTTGTTGGTCATAAGTAGGTAATATGTTCTATAGACTACAATAGCTCATTACATGTCAATTTTTGAATAATTTGGTCTAATTAGATTTTGAGATTTTCAGCGTTACGTTTTTAACGGAGCGATTGTAATTTCTAACATTGTTTTTCTATGATACATGCTTAAGTCAACCATCATTGATAATACTATATACATATATAAACCATTCCTAGAAAGTTTATTAATCACAAGTGTCTTGTAATAATTCAATACATTTATGTATCAATACTCTGTAAATTCAGTACATACATGTGAAAATGTACTTACGTATAGGAGTACTCACAGAATAATAATTAAATTTCTTTCGCTTAGTTTACTAACTACCTAAGTTATGGGGCTACTAGTGCTTACTGATATTTAAGTAGAGGAAATTTGAAGTGTTGTTTCATTAAGGATTTTAGAGGATAAATAAACTAAGATATTTTTATGTGCACAATTATTGAGTTTGAAGGTTTCAAGCGTTAACAGAACAGACTTGTGCTTAACCTAAAGTCTACAAGTGGCGTTCATATCACAAGTTTTATTTCAAAATATTATTTCAAACTAAACCGGTGATATTTTTGAAGTGAATCTTCTGTATAGTCTTGGGATTTTTCTGTCATGAAAAAGCGTTACGGCCGAGTGAAGGAGGGGCATAAATTTAGACTAGACCTAGACCTAGACTAGTTAGAGGCGGTATAATTTTAGAGTACACTATAGATGCGTTTTTGGTACCGGATCGAATTCAGTATTTTGTTTTGATAAAATAAAAAAAGTTTAAATAAAAAATGTATCATTAAAATGTATCTATCCTAACCAAATCATAACTTGCAGTAAACCTGCGAAAAATCCTAATGTGTGCTGGAACACGTTACGGACAGATTTTGATGTAGTTGTCTAATTTGAAACCCTGCCCATAATACTTCAAATTAAAATTTTATTGCGATTCGTTTCGCCACTTATCCGTTGCTATTCTTTTCTCCTCTCTTCTTAATTTATTTATTCTGGCACCTTTCCTTTAATTCCCCGCAAGGTCTTAATCTTTTCTTTTGTTTTTCACTTATTTTTTAATATAGATTACATTTTAAAACACGTTTAAAACGAGTTTGTTAATTGTTATGGTCGATTTTTTCTGCTAAGCAAAAAGAAAAAAAAGCAACCAAAACAAGTTATGGACTACCTCTGTAACACGATATTATTTATATTTCACAATGTGTGTATTGAGATTCTTGCAAAATCAACTATTCGAGAATATTTATTTCAAATTTAGAATGATCTTCATGGAATTAGGCGCCAAACGTAAAACAGAATCTTAAAACCAAAGCGTCTACCAATTTTAAGTATAGGTCTAGTTTAGGCAGATGACTATCTGGTCGAAATGGTATATTTCAACAAATACAAGTCTTGTTTTAAATCAACCAATGTTCACAGATATTATTTATATTTAAACAGTATCGAACATTTTTCGAAAATGTAACTTCGCAGGAAACCACCCTTCATATTGTCGCCAAAGGTTTTGTTAAAAATCTTTGCTGTCTATGAACTTACTCATCACAAAATTATTAATTTTCCATCAACTCTGTTATAGCAAAATAAATTAATCTAGTCCACACTGACAAATTGAATGAAGGCAAAAGCACAAGCGTGGCTTGGAGTTTTAATTCATTTAAATTTTGTAACTAGGAAACTTTTTGACGGAAGATCAAAGCCATCTGGTAAATTAATAGGATTTATTGCGTTCCACATACATATAAATTACTACCGTGACTACGTTGAAAACAACATAACATGGAGAAAAGTACAAATACCTAAGATAATGCAAATGCGTTACATTTTAGGATACAGAGTTTTAAGAATTTCTGTAACCCTACTTACCTAAAAATTATTGAAAAAATCTTGAATACGAATGTATTTACATTATGTTTGTATGTAACCTTATGTAATAATTTGTGTCTTCCATGAGTTATACCAAAAATAGTTTATACTATTTTCTTTAGAAATAAGGAACATTAAACGTGTTTACCCCATTGGGGTATCCTCACCTCTCGTTTACTTTATGTATAACAAGGCATGGATAGGGCAAATATCAAATATTCAAATAAATTGCGCTTAGGGGAAGCAGGGGAATGCTCACTTAAGGAAAACCTTTTATATTCATTATATAACAACTTTATATTAAATGTTGGACAAAATAATACAATTGTATATTCATTCAATAATCCCTACTTAGATACAAAACTGCTACATAATTAAGAAAGAAAGCCTTCTGCGACATTACCCGACTATGAATAATACCGCTCTTATAAAAGCATATTGCCTACAGAACCTGTATATATATATATATATGTAAACTAATTAATCACTGATAGATGTTTGTCTGAAATAAAATTAGATAAATTGAATAAAAAAAAAAAAAAAAAAAAAAAAATAAAAATAATAACTGAATATAATGTGATGATGATTTTATTATAATTTTTTTATTATATATATTTATATTATATTATATATATATAATTATATATATATAATATAATAATCCTATTCCGGATGAAGACAATACCAAAACAATAAAAGTCATAAAAATTGATCCAGCCGTTCTTGAGTTATAAATGGTGTAACTAACACGACTTTGTTAGTTATTGCAAAATATAACAAATAATGATCTAAATTAATAGTAGAGACAATATAAAAATTAAACATCGACTTTACCAATATAAACATTCAGCCTACACAATTGTTACCGGGACAAATAAACAAACGTACTCCCCTTTCTCTTGGTACTAGAGAATTTAAAAACTAGTTACTGGTCGCTGTCGCATCATACTCCCCACGCTTTAAACTGTCTCATAATGCGAGCGCAAATAACCCCTCCTCCCGTACATACTCGCGCTGGCCATTTCGCTCGCCACTTTCCTGCAAGCCGCTGCGAAAACGTGCATAATGTAAACGAGGCACTAAGGGCTTATTAGACCAAAACTCCCAGGCCGGGCTAAAACAAATTTAAAATAACATTTTCTATTTAAAATGGAAGTGAATACAAAAAATATCAGTATAATTTCGCGGGAGTGAGCGCAATCGGCTCGGTATCGGATTCTCGGCGCCAATCCCGTGCCTAAAGCAAGAACGTTGCAGATTTATTCCACCAGTTATTGCACATTCCCAGCAAATGTGCACTGAATCCGCGCACCCGCTGAATATTTCGCAGCTCCAAGTATACTCTTTGTGCCAAACGAAATTATCGAGAACACGTTTTCGATTTAAACGCATCATCAATTCCGTTAATCGCTCGCATGGTTCTGTTTAGACGTAATATTATCCACGTACTCCTTTTGAATTATACCATGGAACAATCTGTTAGGTGACAAATGGCGCATTTAAACGCACATACATAATATCTATACGAAAGGAGAATAGGAAGCTCGTTCAGAAATCTGTCCATATTAAGGACCGATTTTTCTATCACCAGATAAAAAACTATAATATGATAAAATTCACTTTGACAATCAGGTTATAATTTTTTTTATAACTTTTATCTGATGACTGAAATATCGACCGTTTTAATATGGATAAATTTATGAGTGAATTTCCTTAATCTCTTGATGGTATGTATGAGAGTAGGTAATAGATGTCAGGGTGTATATTTTTTGTTTATCCTTTTTTTTTCTTAGAAAGAAATTTTTTGCCAGTAAATCAAGCAGAGAGCCCAGCTCATGGGAAGTTATTGCCGTCGCCTATAAGCGTTTGCAACGTCAATGGCGAAGCAATGCGTCGCCAACGTTTAGGATGGGATGAAGACGACGGGATAGAGGGATCAGACAGAAGAATTGGGATAGACGACATGAGGTATGGGTTTGAAATAGGAGGAGAGGATAGTAAACAGTCGGAACTCTTATCGAACGAAATACGATTAGCTAAGGCTAACCGTTACACACCGATATTGTGTGACAGCGTGGCATCACACAAATCAAGCCGACTCTAAAGCTTAGTTCGCACGACGCCAGTAATTTAGTGAAGTACCGAATAGTTTAGTAACTAAAATACTCACTACTGCCCAAAGATTGGTTGCACTACTGTCGAGTACAGCGCACAAGTGAATGGTATTTGCAAGATGAACGTTCAATGCAATAAAGTAAATGAGCTAATAAAGCTACTGAAAATCGCTATTTTAAAAAAGGTATTTTTTTTATATAATAAGGAAAAAGCACAGTACGACATTTAAAAATAGCAGATATAAACTAGGAACTACAATTTTTTCTTTATTTTTGTATCATTCCACAAGTATTCACACAGAAACAACTTTTAAAGTGATTTCTTCGCTCCAACGAAACGACATTTTGCGGCAGCTAATTAACTCGACTAAAAACGACGGGTTCGTACTTGTATCAAACAAACGAACGAGTAAGCAGTGACGCGTGATGAGAGGCGCTACTCACCGAAAAGATAGAACCAAATAGATCTCTCACCAAATGATTTGCTAATCTACTCGACAATTTTTTTCGTTTTGTTACTAAATTACTCTGTACTCGACTAAATTGCTAGCGTAGTGCGAACTAGGCTGATGACCTGTAATCAAGATAATAATTCCAGCATGGCTCTGTCAGTCGTATATTTTGAAATTGTTCGAGAAAACGCATAAACTTTCACCAATAACACAACGTACAGAATAAATCCGATATGTTGTTATTATAGTAGATGCCTAAATGGGATGCAGAAATAAATATCGACACAAAACAGATTCTCAATAAATAAAATGGGCATGTAATTAATTTAAACGCAAATTGGTATCGTAAATCATCGACACAATTGTAAATGTAATCAACAAAGTTAAACAAAGGATAGCAACCTTTTTTTCGTGATGTGCTAGGGCCATTATAATAGACATTTGTTTTTTATAATCGGCAAACAAACACATATTGTATAACTCAAATTAATCATGTTATGCTTATGTTATGGGTAGTACAACGGACTACTCCGGGGCCGAACCCAAGACACCCAGACCATAGTAAAAAATGGAGAAAATTCGTTTCCGAAATTTACTATACCAGCAATGGAACCCGGGACTTCTGCGTTGCAGTGACGTAAGCTTTCAAAAGCTTAGCCCGCTCAAAAACAGAGGCCATCAATTAATGAAGAAGATTTTTTTTTGTGTATAATTTTGTATTTGACAACTAAATCGCCTGGTATAGGTATTTAGTAATGAAGTAGTGGAGAATACATTTCAATGCTAAAAGGCACTTAAGGCACCTTACTATTCACATTATTAAGGCCGGTTTTTCACTCATCAAAAAAAAGTTGTACATCGAATAATTTAAAACGTGACTGAATGAAAAAGTGAAACAGCTCAACAGTTTTATTCACGCAATGGTAAATTTTAATTATTCATGTTATATTTTGGTCTTAATCGCATAACACATAGTTACCTTTTTGTCGAGGAGAAATTTGCTTACGTCACCGTATCACCGTGCGGGAATTACAGTGAGTGTAGGACTCGCCATTCTGGTCTCTTACCCTGTAGTAGAACATTTGGAAATCAATATATAGCGCTGTGCAATTGCGATCGCAAACGATTCCCGACACGTACAAAGAACATACACATTTTTTTTACAATAGTAGATAGGCTTAGGCTTGCGAGGTATAACTAATAGCTGTAGTCTCCACGGAAGATCTTCCATTGAGAGAGAGCAGATCATTCCGATTCCTTTCATGTCGCTCCTCCACTGCTTAGGCCAGGCCGCGGAAAATGGCAATCGCCTAATCCGCTTGGGCAGCCGCCGGCTAGGACGGCCCCTTCCAGTGAGATAACACATACCTACTATCATAGCAGTTTGCATGATAATCGTGAAA
Organism: Dendrolimus punctatus; assembly: GCA_012273795.1. Lineage (NCBI taxonomy): Eukaryota > Metazoa > Arthropoda > Insecta > Lepidoptera > Lasiocampidae > Dendrolimus > Dendrolimus punctatus. The sequence goes on from CM022541.1 coordinate 1,844,467, forward strand.
GTAAAGCTGTAAAGCGCTTCGTTGGCAACAATTGCTATAAGTAAAAGCATGTTTTTCAAATATTAGGTACTATACAATAATATGAATGTCAATGAGCAGAGTATCTACATAATAATAGAATAATATACAATTAATTAAGTATCCAAAGATGAAATCAAATAATATTTACATAAATTAAAATATTCAACTTGTAATTGTGCCTTTGAAAAGCTTTGAACGTGATATAGTAAATAATTGCATCATAATATTTTAGTAATACTTCTTTAATGTCTTTGACGCTTTTATAATTAAGTCTAATTATATAGCAGAAATGAAATTGAGGTAAGATGATTGTATGTACAATCATTAAAAACCTATTATAACTCTGTATTAACTAATATCTTGGAATAAATGAACCTATTTATTTATTTTATACTAAAAGTATGTACATACATCGTGTGGATACACAGCGTTGTTGACACTTCGTTTTTATAACCAAAAGCCAAAAATACCTAGACACAATGGTTTCTGAAATAATCAGCTATGATACACAGACAGACAAATATCGGAGTGACACATAATGCTTCCTTTTTGCCTTTGAATATTACAATATAGAAGAGATAACTGCAATATAAATAGAATATTAGTTTCGAAACTTGGTCATCGTTTCCACGGTGTTTTGTTTAAGTTATTAATTGGGAAGACAACAAGATGAAATGCGATTTATAAAGACGACGGTCTCTATGGCGGCGGGGCTTACAAACAGGCCACAATTCTTATTTAAGTTTAAATAGGTTCCCAATGCAAGCTTCTACGTGAGGAGCGAGACCGGAGATTGAGCCGCTGGGATCGCGGTAAACGACCGACGAACTTCGACAAAGAGTAATGATCTAACACCATTGGACCGACCGACCTTTGCAACAAGCAAAGATCTTTTATTATCCAAGACAGATGATTTTTCTCTTACAAAAGAAAATTCCCGACAACATAAAACAAACATTCTCATTTGATTTATTTAGCTTTAGAATAATATATATTGTCATGAAAGAATATTTTCGCAAACATTTAATATTCATGGTCGTGAATAAACATTTTCCTGTTTGGTTGCTAAATGCGAGTTTCAATTCTGCATTTGAGGAGATTAGAACATGTTTGCTTTTGTAGATAAGTACCTAGATATTGTTCGAATGCCGGCATTGTTAGCCTTTCTATTGGTAGAGTATTCCAATCGGGCCATTCCATCGACTATCTACGGCACGAAGTTGTTATCTCGGCGGCTTTCACGTTTAGTTGAATTAGTAAGAGGGTTCAGACAAATGGCCATGTAAGAAACGCGCAACGATCTCGCCTCGCTCTGAAAGCGATAGTAGCCCACTAGTTACGATAATAAATAGAGGCTTAACGCTAGCAAATGGCCGATTAGGGCATTCTTGACTACAAACAAGAGCATTGTAATAAAGTTACCGTTTGCTTTGCAATGACACCCAAGAGTATCTTCTATAGAAAAGCAATGTAATAATTCAAATAGATTGGCTACACATTTAATCAAGATCTGATGCAGTGTCGTAAGATGTCTGGGATATTAAAATTATCTCTCTGCTCTCAACAAAGAAAGTTGAATGTCTTCATATAAATAATAATAACTAAAATGAAATAGTTAGGTCAATAACTGTTGATAAATAAGTATTTAACAGGGCATTCATACTTTCCTCTAACTTCTGAATGTAGTGGAAAATTATCAAAAAAATAGTTTTACTTCCAAAAATATTTTCAACGAAATTTTCATTGAATATGGTAAAGCTATCAAATTGTAAAAACGTCTTCTGTTCTACACCACCGCGAGACCTTTTTCAGTTTTAGTCTGAGAAATTCTTAGCTGGGTAAGAACTAAGAACGTTCTTGCTTATACTACAAGAAACACATCGTATTAAATCTTAAATAATAAAAGAATTATGAATAGAATAATAATAGAAATATCTGATATTCATATTTAAGTACATGTATATAATTCTATCAACATCAAGGGTTGTTTCATGAAAATAATACAATGAGTGTAATCATATTTAACTATGTTCATTTCCATATCGATAAACATCTGAATTGTCATGAGCAGTAGAATTGATTCTTACATTATTTAGACATTATATTCATACAAGCTTTTGAATATGAAAACATGAAAGGCGACTTCCTTCGCAATAATTAAATTAATACCTACATATTTTTCAAATGTCATCTACAACGTAGCCTCGAGAATCTCGAGAATCAGCTGTAAAGGAATTTATTTAATTCACAATGAACTGTTTTAATTTATTTAATAAATAAGAAATAAGTACAATTCGACATAGATAAGTAAAGTCACAGACACCAGTGTGTGTGTGCGTGTGCGTGTGTAATACTACTATTTCAATAATGTGTTACAAATATCAAGAAGTCGTCGTACCGTCATTTTCTAATATTTATCAAATAAGAAAAACAAAATAGCCGAATTTAATTTTTGATCATTTTTTTAAACTTAGAACGAAGGGTAAATCTAATATATAAAATTCTCGTGTCACAGTTTTCGTTGCCATACTCCTCCGAAACGGCTTGACCGATTTTGATGAAATTTTTTGTGCTTATCCGGTATCTATGAGAATCGGCCAACATCTATTTTTCATCCCCCTAAATGTTAGGGGTAGTCCACCCCTAAATTTTTTATTTTATTTTTAGACAAAAATTTTAATTTCTATTTTTTTATGATACAGCATTAAAAGATACATACAACCCTAAATTTTCAACCCTCTACGATCAACCCCTATTTTTTACCGGGCAGGACGACGTCTGCCGGGACAGCTAGTAACATATATAAGTGATAGGAGGTATTGAGACGTCTTTGTATAATTTGAATGTTGATATTAGGATACTGATTATTTTACTTGTAAAGGTACAAAAAAGAACTTAGGTACATAAAAAACTTTCAAATAAATATACAAAACAATCAAATAAAAATACATAATAAACCCTTTGCGGTCGATATTTTCCAAGAATTACTAAAAAATTAATAACTCAAAAATAAATTTTTGGTAAAACATACATGGAGGTATTTTGGGTACCCCTTGATCTAAACTAGCTAGCTATTTTTTCTTTTGAACGTCACTGTTCTGATCACCTGTATATTATAAAATAAAATTGGTGTGTATAAGTTTTGTCAGTAAATTAAGTATAGTATTATATCTTTAAATTTAACCTCACTAATGTTGTACGAGTAATAATAATTGATACCTTCTCGTCTGTTGATTATTATTTCCATAATATTAGTTAACATTTTCTTAAGTTTTGCGACCTCTATACATAATAAAACTACGTTTTAAAGGTTTTAAAAACGGTAATTTATTTGATTTTGGTTATTGTGACGTTTCGGCCGCTTTTCAGTGGCCGTGGTCACGGACGGTAAATTAGATTAGGCTCCCATAGAGTAAATAATAGCCATAAACAAAATTAAAACTAAATAATTAAAATGAACAAGTTGGCGGTAGGCCAAATAAAACTTTAACAACACTCGTTGGACAATTGTCATCTTTGTCGTCCGTGACCACGGCCACTGAAAAGCGGCCGAAACGTCGGAATAACCAAGTCAAATAAATTACCACGCTTCAAACCGTCAAAACGTAGTTTTATTATAATATTAGTTTCTTTACCACGCCAACGTGAAATTGTGATGTGTATTTAATATATCAAAATTATTATTTGTTTTAATGTATAAGTGCAGCAGACGGACAGAAGGCCCACCTGATGGAAAACGGTTACCATCGTCTATAGACATTTGCAACACCAAAAGCGCTACCAATATGCTGCCGCTCTCTATAGGAAGACTGAGCCCTAGCCAATAATGCCGAAACCCAACTCAAGGTTATTATGGCGGCATACCCTAGATGGATGGCAGCCATCCAGATGGGCAAATACCCTGCCACCTGGCTGAGGGTTGTTTTGTCTCCTGTAATAACAGCGCAAGAAATTGTTTTAGTTCCTCCGTTCCTGCACGGATAAATGAAGTCTTTATTCGATAACAAGTAACATAAAAATTATATTGAATTAAAAATATTATTTAAATATCATTTTCTTACAACAGATACTCCACTGCCGTCGGTCGACGTAGGCCGAAATAATAACTCCATAATAAACGGTCAATATAAAAGCGAGACATAATTTTATTACTTTGTAGTCTTTATAGTTTGTTCTCACTATACCGGTAAATCAGTACAAACCGATTTAAGTTATTGTAATTAGTAAGTATTCTGGGCGTTAGAGGACTTATCCGAACCAATTTGGCGCTAGTATTTGACTTATTTAGCATATAAACCACAAGTCATATGCTTATTTAAATTACCTTTGACGTGGAGCTAATTATAACTTTCAATTATCAATCAATGGTTCAATTTTGAAAATAAATAGGATAGTCCACATGGAGTAGATTTGCCACCCCCTAAGATTAAGAAATCTTACTTTTTATCTATTTTACAATGATATTACAATGGACCCGCGCTAAGCCGACAAAAGCTTTGCAGAATTTTTTGAAAACAAAAACACCTTGCAATCCGACAAATTACAAATGAAAATGATTACATTCTATCTGAACTACAAATTATATCACTTACTAGAATTTGTCTGACTAAAGAAACGAAAAACCGAAACGGCTTAACCGATTCTCATTAAATTTTGTGTGCATATTGGGTAGGTCTGAGAATCGGATATCTATTTTTCATCCCCCTAAATGATAAGGGTAGTCCACACCAATTTTTTTTAGATATATTTTTTTATGATACAGCATTAAAAAATACATACAACCCTAAATTTTCAACCCTCTACAATCAACCCCTATTTTTTATTTGTTAATTATAAACTTTAATGCTGTCGGCATATCGATTGAAGCTTTTCTGGGCAGGACGACGTCTGCCGGGGCAGCTAGTTGTTTCTATAATAATATTTTAAAAGTTAGAGGATAAGATGTTATTTTAACGCCTGTACTTTTATAAGTAAAAATATTAGTATATATTGTAACATGCGTCTCTGATGGAGGCTCAGAGAGTGCTCTGTTTATTCGTCACGTCTAGCATTATAATCCATTTCAAATAGGACGGCATGGGCTAAGTAAGGTAAATAGAGAAATAAACGTAGTGACTCCGAGTAAAACATTATTATTAAATAAGAACAGAATTAAATATATTTTTATGTAAATCAAATTATATTTATTTAGTAGGAATTATTACGATAACGCTTCAAATTACCGTCCTATTTGAAATAGTCTTTAAGCTCCTTTATTCACTTTCTTCAAGGTCTTGGATAAGTAATAATAATATTATTTTCCTAACAATGCTAAGAACAAAAGCGAAAGAAAAGAAACGAACGTTTAAAAGTAAAAGAAGAAATTACACGAGCAAGTTGGAGAAAGAAAAACTTTCAAAGTATTTAAGAAGCGAGCTAGAAACTTGTACAACACATGGGCTGCCCTACATTGGTAATACCGAGATACATTGCTGTGAAAGGTAAACGTATTAGCGTTATAGTCTAAATTTCTCCTATTGTATTATTGCACTCTGCGCCTAAACTCTTAAGTAATACAAGAGTATCTATAGCTAAAGAAGACAGAGAAGTAAAGTAGAGGTACGTAGGTATTTGTCAATGAAAAGGGGTGAATATTTTCAAAATTAAAGCCTGAGTGTATGTGAGTCGTGATATTCATTATTCAATCAGTTTTTTGTTTTTTTTATTGTTAAATAATTTACTGCGCTAGTCACAACAAATTATTAAACAATAAAAAATAATTTAACTCTCATTTGAATTTATAAATTAATACTAAGCACCATAATTCTATTCTAGATTATTCTGGTTGGCAAGTTTCGGATTGTGCACAGCGCTTGCCGTGATTTTGCTCTCCCTTCAATATACAAGATATATGGTGAGAAATACCTATAACTTGGTAAATTAGTTACTTATATTACAATGGTTTTTTTTTATCGTGTACAGCAGACAGGCAGACGGCCCACCTGATATAAAGCCTGATAGGTTTGGTATACTGGTTTGGAACTCCCAACTTAAATTTTCTTATCTTATAATAAACATCTTTGGGGGCCGACAGCACATTGGTCGTAAGTAACTTAGTAACCTTTGGTATTACTGATGGCCATAGCTAACGATAACTACTTTCCATCAGATACCCATCTGCCCATCTCTTGTATTCTAGTAATAAAAACAGGTGTTTTAGGAAACTCCAGTTGTGATGAGTGTAGAAATGGATTATTTCAATTGGAATGTTTCATATCCCGCTATCGTGATCTGCCCAAGTGATAAAATAGACGAAGATGCTTTGCTGATCTTTGTCAAGTAAGTTCTCAATCTAAATACATAAACATTACACATAAACTGCATAAAAATACGAATAACTTTCAAGTGCATTTATATTTACGAAGTTTATTTACTTGGTTACCAAATATAAGTAAAACGAAATCTAAAACGTTAAATTGACTCTTTAAAGTTATCTACACTTAAGATTTAAGTTTTGCATTTCAATACATCTAAGTTTGTTCGGTATTAGATTTTATTTAAAGGATTTGCAGGTACATAATGCCATTAGTGTAACTATCAAATAGTATATTAGGAAAATTAGTAACAGCAAATGGTCAATGCCAACTACGACTTTGACAAAATATTTAATTTTGATAGATTGATAATATATAGGCTACTTCATACTGTATAGTAAATGTTTTGTCATTTTCAGTCAATCTCTGGAAAGGACCGGATTAAATTTGGAACAATATATACGATCAATAGCCACAGTATCTCTAGAGAGCGTTCACAATTTAGAGGTGCCGGATTTAAATGTTATACCGGTAAGTACATTTTGGCAAGTTAACGTACATTGCATTTTCCCAAAAGCTTAAAAATATAAAATAACTTCTTTCTAAAGCTAGTATTATTAATATATATTATCTTAAATATCGTAAAGTCGGTGCTTAGTAATTTTCAAAATATAGTAATTTTTATGTTTTACTTTACACAGAGTTCAAGATGTTTTAGCGAATATAGGTATATTAATAATAATAGCTTTAGAAATAGGTTATTTTATACTTTTTAGTTGTTTAGTTTTTGAAGTCGGTTTTTTAAACAAAGTTTTTTATTTATTTGTTACTTTTTAGGTTCTAGCTATGTATGGGTAGACCTACGAAAGGTGCCGCGCTCGTTAAAAAATATAGGTCCCAAGAAACGGGAACAAAAAAATGATCGTAAAATGAAAACTACTGGGCCAAACTATGTTAAATTTTTAGGAACAAATGGCAACTATTCGCATCAACTAAACAAGAATCACGTAATGGATCATAAATCTCAGCGTAATCGGTACATATGAAACGGAATGGAAAAAAATTCATAAAAAATGTTTATAAAATGAAAACTACTGGGCCAAACTATGTCAAATTTTTAGGGGACCAAATGGCAGCTATTCCACGTTGAAAAAAAAGAATCACGTAAATCAGATCCAAATCTCGGAGTAATCGGTGAACATACATAAAAAAGTTAAAAAAAAGATTCCGACGAATTGAGAACCTACTCCTTTTTTTGAGTCGGTTAAAAATAAGTAAATAAAGTTGTATTATGAACAAGATACAACGGACGACTCCGAAGGCAGTACTAAACACCCAGACCAGAGTAAGTAACAGGATTGAGTCTGGAACTTCTGCGCTGTAGTGAACTAAGCCGGCTAATGCCAAATCACCAGACAGAAACCATTAATTAATTATGTATATGACAAGAAGACATTCTGTCCGTTCCTTTGAAACGAAGAGACCAGACCAGAGCCCGGCAATGTTATAAGCCGGCCTATTATATTACAATTGGCTAGTACTGTTTGACACTACATTTTTGTTTTTCAAAGGTATCATACTAAATTAATACAATTTTTAGTTATTATTTTCCAGTTTATTAAACCAGAAGATTACGCGGGAATAGCAGCACTCCTATTTAAGAAGTTTGAGAAACATTTCTTGTCCACTTCTTTTAACTGGCCTATCTCTGTGGAAGATGCAATGACGGAGATGGGAATGTGCCATATTATCAACTCGAATGTTGCAGCTTTTGACAATCCATGGTAGGTTTTTCACATTTACGTATAGAAAACTACTGCTACAATACGATCTCAATGTGACCGAGTTCAACGTTGCCTAAAGCTTACCTTCATAAAATAGATTTTTTTATTTGATTATTTTTAGTTACCACACTAAAGCTTCTGTGGTCTAGGTTTCAGCTTTTGCGCGCCTTGTTTACTGGAGCACAGATATCCCGGGTTCGATTACCGATACGACAACGTATTTTCCGATATTTACTGTGGTTTAGTTGTCTGGGATCAGGCTTAGGTACAATTAGAGTTGTCAGTTTATATTACTCATAACTCATAACATAACAAACTTTCTTAGCTTGAGTATATACCTACAGTGTGTGTTTGTCTGATGTTTATAATTTATTAGTTTATTCACACTAGGATACGCCCATGAATTTGTCCATGCTCGTCTAGAAATTCCAGCGGAATTCCCGGGACACAAAATACCCTAGCATTTAGAAACGAATCTAAACTATCGTTTTAGTGAAAACTGTTTCGAAATAAACTAATTTTTATACACCCGAATAACTAAAAACCGTTGCCGGAAAAATACCCGCGGGATTCCCGGGATAAAAAATATCACACAATTTACTACGTAAAATTAACTATGGATCACTGAAAAAATCGCATTGGAATGCGAAATTGTTTTTCAATCTGGCCATTTTGAATAATTGCTAGAAAAATTCCCGCGGGATTTCAGTGAAAATGAGTATCACAGATTTTAAAACTAAGAATTTGCTGTTGATCAACGAAAGCCGCATCGAAATCGGCCCAGTAGTTTTTACGTTAATCTCGAACAAACAGGCAAATCTAGAAAAAATGCATCGTGTTCTACATCTTATATATTTTATATTCCAGTTAGTTTCTTTTAAGAGATTGAATGTACACACGTCATGTTTAGAATTTTGTAATATTATAGATATAACAAAGCCAATTTCACTGAATGATTTTCACACGCAGTTTTGCAACTTGATATGTTCACTGCTTGCGTATTTTAAAAGCAACCATTGAAAATCCTCGTTGACACGTTGTGTAAAACTGACACGACAACAAAAAACATGTGAATACGGTTCCATTATACCACTCTTTGTTTTGTATTTCCAGCAAATGGAGTGATAGCGAACTGGCTTACACCAAAAATAACATCGAGCTTTCTTTCCACGACAGAGATTTTTTTGTTCAAATAATGAATTATGCTGATAGCTACAAGGTTCGTTTTGGTTGGTTTTTGATTACATTAAAATTAATAAAATTAGGCGTAACTAGGTAGCTCTGTTGGAAAAGTTATTTTTCCCATCAGTTTCCTCCAAACGGCAATAAAATTTGCGAAACGGAATTTTATTTATGTTAAGAATTAGAACTTTTTCTTCTAATTAAAGAAGTGATTAAACTAAGGTAGCGTGTGTCTCACATGCAGAAAAGAGCCATACGAACAATGGTAATACATACATACACATAGTTTCATTACATAGTTTCATTACATAGTTGCATACATCAGAGGAATGAAAATAAAACACAATGTTGGGGGAACAAGGAACAAATAACAAATTATCGATAAGCTAGCGATAATATAACAGACTCACTATAGAATGGAATATTCTTTATTGCACACAAGAAAATAATACACATGAGTTAACAATCATCAATCATATTAGTATAATCGGCGGTCTTATCGCTAACAGCGATTTCTTCCAGACAACCTTGTGGAGATAATTTTACATTTCTATCAATGGGTCGGTATTCAGTGAACACGGTTTAAAATATATACAATCACATATAGATATGTTATTAGTAAGTAAAAAAAACGTACATATAAATATATGTACATAGAGTTACATAGACATACATAAATTACTGTTTACAAATTTCGATAGTGATCTTTGAAAATTTCATTAAAAGTTGTAAGTGACTTTGCACTTCTGATGCTCATTGGTAATGCATTCCACAACCTTACAGCCTGCACAGTAAGAGATTTCTGACAAGATTGCGTGAACTAACTGTGAACTTTTTTAAACTACGGTTCAGTACGTGATTAGTTATATACTAAAATATTTTAACAGGTTTACACAAGCAATCCGGACGATATAACACTATGTGGGTCGGATTCGATAACTTTCGATACGGAAGGATTCTTATCTTTTGGCGTGCAAATTTCCAGCACCCGAACATCGGAAGATCTTCACGACTTATCTATAAACCTCCGGAAATGCAGGTAAAAATACTGCAATGTAACTTCACCCTGTTACAAATATATCTGGTGGTAGAATTAGGGTTTCAATTTCAAATTATTTTAAAACTGTCCATCGGATGGATGTGTAAGGTCTCGTTAGAATTGTCAGTAGTACGGATTTACTAATCACAATATCAACAGTTGCCATTATTGGTCATTTAAGAACGGACCCTGCGTTTGAACGATCAACAGAATACCTGCAAATTCCTCGGGTCTATACAATTTGAGAGACAACATTCAAAGGCAATCCTGTTGTAAAATGTTTTATTGTTTTTTGTTTACATTCATTAACGTGCGTACTTTAATATATAGTATCTAAGAGTTGTTTGTCGATTATAAATAATCTCCTTTTAGTTGCTAGAAAAGCAAAGTTTACCAAATAATATTATATTTTATTAGTTATGTAAGAAAGACATCTGAGTAGCTAAAGCAATGTCGTGTCGATCAGTCTTGTTTGTGGAATCTTGTGGTTCATAATTAAATAATGTTTCGATTTTCACAGATTTCACTACGAACGGTATTATCAAAGATATCCATTTTATACTTACAACGTCTGTTTATTGGAATGCAGGATAAAAATGATTTTGAAGCTTTGCGGATGCGTGCCACATTTTTATAAGCCACTTGGTAAATTTAATCCCTATTAATATTATAAATGCGAAAGTAACTCTGTCTGTCTGTCTGTCTGTTCCGTTTTCACGTAAAAACTACTGGACCGATTTAGCTGAAACTCAGTATATATATATTTTCGATACCGAGGATACTTTTTATCCTGAAAAATGGGAGTTTCCGGGATAAAATGATATTTGTCTGTTTGTTTGTAATGCTTTTACGGAAAAACTACTGGACCGATTTGGCTGAAATTCGGTACGTATGTAAATTAAATACTGAGGATGGACAAGAGATAATTTTCATTTTGGCCTTTTTGGTAATTTTGGCCTATTTGGTCATTTTGGCCTTTTTGGTCATTTTGGCCTTTTTGGTCATTTTGGCCTTTTTGGTCATTTTGGCCTTTTTGGTCATTTTGGCCTTTTTGGTTATTTTGGCCTATTTGATCATTTTGGCCTTTTTGATCATTTTGACCTTTTTGGTCATTTTGGCCTATTTGGTCATTTTGGCCTTTTTGGTAATTTTGGCCTTTTTGGTCATTTTGGCCTATTTGGTCATTTTGGCCTTTTTGGTCATTTTGGCCTTTTTGGTCATTTTGGCCTTTTTGGTTATTTTGGCCTATTTGATCATTTTGGCCTTTTTGATCATTTTGACCTTTTTGGTCATTTTGGCCTATTTGGTCATTTTGGCCTATTTGGTCATTTGGGCCTTTTTGGTACTTTTGGCCTATTTGGTAATTTTGGCCTATTTGGTCATTTTGGCCTATTTGGTCATTTTGGCATTTTTGATCATTTTGACCTTTTTGGTCATTTTGGCCTATTTGGTCATTTTAGCCTATTTGGTCATTTTGGCATTTTTGATCATTTTGACCTTTTTGGTCATTTAGGCCTTTTTGGTCATTTAGGCCTTTTTGGTCATTTTGGCCTATTTGGTCATTTTGGCCTATTTGGTCATTTTGGCCTATTTGGTCATTTTGGCATTTTTGATCATTTTGACCTTTTTGGTCATTTTGGCCTATTTGGTCATTTTGGCCTGTTTGGTCATTTTGGCATTTTTGATCATTTTGGCATTTTTGATCATTTTGACCTTTTTGGTCATTTAGGCCTTTTTGGTCATTTTGGCCTATTTGGTCATTTTGGCCTATTTGGTCAAGTTTTGTAATTTATTTTGTTGACAGATAGACGGGGGATGGTATAATTAGCGATATAAAATGAAGTGAATCTTCCGTCGGCAAATACATAAAAAATGTAATATAATATAACCTTTAGCACTTGCTCTATAAACAAGAGACACGCACTAGAGGTTAACCCGCGGCGCAGCCGCGGGGTAAACTCTTTTCTTATAAATGTTAAAGCCTAATTACAGCCAAAGTAATAATAATATATATAAATCCAGATTTATATATATTATCTAAATATTATTTATAATGTCTACTCAATTTAGATAGTGATAATTGACACAGAATTAATCGCTTTAATTAGAAATTTTATATAATATCTTCGAAGACTTGGATAATATAATAAAACAAGTAGGTATAGGTAAAAATTATAAATTTATATTTCAGTTTTCGAAAGTATTATTTATAATCAAATTAATAATAATGCGATTATAAAGAAAACTTTTATTAATGAGCTAAAAACCTCACACGGGCCTTTAATTTCTACACTTCTGACGGATTTATGTGTTGAAAATCGAATCAATTCGATATTTGTGTTGCAATGCACTTCACTATTAAACGTAGACATCACTTAGCTCTCTTGCAAAAATGGTTTCCTGGAAAACTGTGCTCACAGAAAAGTATGTATAAATATTAATCCATGAAGGACCTAAAACATAAAATTATGAACCCTACATTTCTTTCATTAGGCAGTGTTAGTTGTTGTGTAGGTCAAATCATTAGGTAGTGTTATATATAAAACATTCATGTGTCTGTATGTACCATGGAAAACAATAGGTACCATGTTTGTACTGTTGAGTCACCCGTTGTGTATGATACAGATACTAAATTGAAAGAGGAAGACGTCTAGGTTTTTACAAATTCTAAATTGACTTATGCAGATTAAATCTACCTACTTGTTGTGTATGAACACACTGGTATTCATACACAAGTAGGTAGATACTCCATTTTCAAATTTTGAAGAATTTTATTTGAAATTCAGTAGTGGGTAATAACAAAAATTATAAATAAGCACAAATGCGTTGCAGCTCACGACAGGATTTGTAACCTAGACGAGTTGAGATGTCTATTATATTACAAAAGAGAGTTAATGACACTATCTGCTTCAAATGAGACGTTGGACAAATTCGATATGAATATTAAAGGGCTCCCTAGGACATCCCGTAATTGCGGATGTCTAGGAAATTGCGACGGCGATGTCTATCAAAAGGACAGGGAGGATTTCTTGTTACAGGATTCTACGAACAGAGTCAGAATTTCCATTACAAAGTTCCCCAAAGTGAGAGTCATGCGGGAAACTATTTTTAGCTTCTATGATATTATCCGTAAGTATTACCACACATTATTACCGCGGGGTAATATAGAACATAATTTTAACACAGGTATTACGACAAAAAAATAAAATCAAGTGTCTACAGGACAGAATAGAAGATTACGCAAGCGGAGCCGCGTGGAAGGTCCTAGAGCTTCAAATTACCATATCATAGACATTAGTTAGTGCTATATCTTATTGCAGTATTTTAATCGTGCTTACTTATTTTTCAGTTAGAAGCGGAGGTGTAGTGAACCTATGTATCGGAACTTCATTTATTTCAATAATGGAACTAATCTTAACAGTAATAAGGTATGCAATAAACCAGATAATACAACTTCTCAAATACATATATACCTTAAGGCAAAAACTTCTGTACATATAAAACTATTCCGACAAGGACAATGAAAATAAAAACTTCATTATAAAACTTAAAATGTATGTGTATTATTATTTTCACATTTTATTTTATGACGGGAAATAATGTCTTTCTCCATGTCGATAAATCTGAAACAAGTGAGGTCATAATTACAGTTTTAATTGACCTTTATATAAGGTAGACTTAAGGTAAGCGACAAAGATACGAAACAGGGGACAACGATACACGACACAATGTTCTTTGGGTACAGAACATGTCTAGCGCAAGACATCGACGAACGATCGCGACGGGTGACAATTCTTCATACAATCGAACGTCTTGTGTCTCGTTCCTTCCTCTGGCGTCTCATTCGAGTACCTTTAAACTCACCTTTAGGTTCATTTTCTCTCATTTCATTTATATCTCGGAAATACCAGTTAAGCCGAAAGGACAGGTCTATAAACTTATAATTAAACCCTTCCTTTTGTATGGCGACGAAGTCTACGAGCTATCATTTAAGCTTTCATAAATAAGGTGTTTTCCACACATTATTACTAGGATTGTCTGCGGTAAACCCCAGTAGATACTAATTTGAGACAAAACCAAACCAAAGTGCCACACGTTGCATTGCATCAAAAAATATTAGGCGCTGTTCGCCCCCAGAAAATTAACTTGACTTTATCTCGAAAACTAATCTATTTTCCGGCATAACAATATCCATATCAATTGGGTATTGAAATTACAGATACAATAAATTTCAGAAAACTCTGTACCATGATGTTTCCTTAAAAGTATTATATACAGACATAATTTATTTCCGCATTTATAATATTGGTATGGATTTCATTACTAACCTCCATATTTGAATAGTATTTTCGAAAAAATATTTAAAACCAGTTTGGATTTCTTCGTTTTAATGTATGTCGTGAACTCCAATAACTGCATTCGTAATGACGACATTTTGCCTGAAATAAACAACTCGTTATTATTAATTGTAATGAATATTTATCTTTAATTACATGTGTATTACAAATAGACGAAAACTTACAGTACTATGTACATCCACCACCAAGTATCAATCACTCTGTTTACATCGTCATCATTCAATGCATCGAAAAGAATAGTTTCGATATTGGTTTTACTTTTCCATTAGTACTTATTTGTCATCTGAAAACAATGTGCTGGTTATATACTGTCATCAAAATGGACAATTGAACTAATTAAATTCATAGAAACTATTCAAATTCCTCCCGCACTTTGGGTCAGAGGCGACTGTAAATCTGCAAACCTACGTCATCTTGACACGGGGACAGCCACAAACTTTAAAGTGGTCGGAAACAAGAAACCGCAAACCAAATCAGTTCTTGGATTGGACACAATTGTAATTACATTGTTCATATTAATACACTGCACCCTACGCATCAAGATATGTAGTGCCGAGAAACATCTCGGTCATCCATCGGACTAGGCCACAAATTCATCGTCGCCTAGTGGGTTATGTTGACTTTTCTATACCACATAAAAACCGAAACAAGAATAGCCGTAAGAAAACTTATAACCGACTTCTTCTTCAAAGTTTTTTTCCCTTACTGCTGAGGATCGTGATTTTAATGGCAATGAATAATTGCTGTCTTCCACCGAGATAGGTTTTGAGCACAGTGGACGGCATCTAGCTAGTCAGAAATCTAGCTATTCCAACTATTTGGAAATCTATCAAGCAACTGACATTGCTGGCAAGTGGACACGATTATATTAACCCAAGTTTCTATACCTCAGTACCGATTTATTTGCTTGTTACTAGCGTTGAAGTAATAAACGCACATTGAAAGATTCCGTAAAGTGACGAATGACCACTGTTCCTGCCATTAGCCTGCGGAACCCTAAAGATAATGTAACTGAATATATTCCATATCAAAAAACCTACTGTTTATGGATTTAAGCTAATTTAAGTTGAAAGTGATTTAAGTAGTACCATCTTGAATTATTTCAAAATTGTCTACCCCATAGATAAAAAGTTTAAAGCGGGTATACTTTTGAAGTCTATACACTAAAATGAAAAATCCGTTACGAAACATCGTTACCATTTTTCAAGACCACTGACACTTTAATTTTGAAGTGAATTTTCTTTAGAATCGTTGTGCTTTGAAACTCGATGAAACGAAATAACGACACTAAGAGAGATAAACACATAAATCTATAGACCTAAACATGCAAGGGAATGAGATAGAATACAATATATTTAATCACTAGATAAGAGTTGGAAATGTTTTGAAGTTTTTCGTTAATACTTCAAATTTCGTGTTTTAAAGCTTAAATATATTATAACGAGTTATTAAATGTGACGTCATGAAATGTAGAATCCCTCCCACCCCGTATCACAGTTTGTTTCAATACTACGGCGTGTGCATTGCACACACGTACATTTTTTTTTATTTAGAGGTCTCCCTTTAAAGTTGTTATGGCATACATAGACAGAACGAAGGTGAAATTATAAGGGTACCGTTGTTGCCATTTATTAAAAAAAATGGATAGGTAGATATGGAAACCAGCTGTTAGTTAATATTGCTTATATCAACCCACAACCCTAATCGCTAATTCAAAATAGATGTAACATTATTAATAACTTAGATTTTACTTTGTTCATACCGACCAACCAAACGACTTTCCAAAATCATTGAAGCCCAAGTGAAAGTGAATCCAAACTGCCCAAAAACATCTTCAAACGCAGAACGATCCATGAGATGCCATTTCGCCGTGTATAAAGTGATACTAACTAAAAAAAATCAACCATCATGATTGTTGCGAACATGATAAGAGATATTTCACCATGTAGTTTACTAAGAAAATCCGTGCATGCCCTAAAGAAAAATAACCGTATGTGGAGATATGACTTACCATTTTAAACGAAATCGCCTTCAATGTTATTCAAAGAGAATTAGAGGCCCCACCGACGCAGGCTTCAATCTTCAACTGATTTCTTCGAGTGCTAAAAATATTCAATCCTAACGCGGGTACGGACCATTTGCAAATGCTCATATTAATTTGACCCTAATTTCCAGCTCTTCAAATGTTAGAATTATTTCCGAAATTAACCAAAATAACAATGTCAATGTGGTCGGTTTAAATTATCAATACTAAAATAACATTTGAACTTACAGCTAAATTTGAATCTATAGGAGGTTAAAAAAACTCAACACCACATATAGAAGGATACCGTTGAAAGCAATCATATTTTTGAAGAGTTGGTTAAATTCAACGATGTCTTTTTTCAAGATGATAAGCTCCAACGATATCGGCGATGCAGTGGTGTCATAACAAAAACAGAAACCTAGCAAGCATGCAAACCGGGAATTTGATTTGGCTAATTTAGTATATCGTGATGACAGACTCTTCAGACCCAAACTTTAAAATTTTCTTTGCATTTGACCCATGTAGCACCAGCATCATTATATGCGAGGTATAGAAATTTGTAATCCTAAGCTATAAACGTGCAATCCAAAATGCTAAATCGCCTAATTATGGTTTTCACTGCGTCTTTGTAGATGGAGCATATTTCCTCAAACTAAACACTTCAATAAAAAAAAAAGGTTTTTCAACCTAACGATGTCGCGAATAAGATTGTTAAAAGTGCTGTTCATATTACAAAAGTCAACACTATATTATGTTAAAATAGTGTTAGCGATAGGATGGAGGAAGAACGAACAACCGACCACGTTGCTCCTGACAAAGCAAAACCCATTGATCGAAATGATATCAACTTATATAACATAATATTTGTTTATTAAATGAGCTCAAACAATATTAAATGCATACTTAATAATGCCTAACTATTATTACCAAGGTCACCTCATTAACAAAAGGATCAGCATACTGATCCATATGCAGCTATGATCAGCTAGCCTTTAAACTTTCTTTATATTAATGAAAAGTATACATTACTAAAAATAAACTTCGTAAAATTAATGAATTGGCTGATGCATTTTATCAACTTCGACCATCGTGTAGCAGAACATCTGGTTTTTATGGAATAATTAGATTTTTGTGCAAGGAAAAGTTTTTGGTTCAACACAACACGGCCAATTTTATTACAAGGCAAGGACTGCCATGTTATCAGGCTGCCAAAACCTGTCATACACACAAACGAAATGATCCAATACTGATCATAATTATATTCGCAACAGACGAAACATTCGATGAAAAAATTGTGTATTCGAGCCAAATTCAATGCAAATGTCTGCAATAAGACTCTTTATTGTGACAGCTCATTTTACTCGTTTACATTTAACAAACGCCGAGTTATGGATATGTATTTACCCTTTACTTGGGAAAAGATTTAATTTATAACAAGCGATATTTATTATGTTCCATTTATTGACATTTCAAAACATGTTACAGCAAACATTGGAGACGCTTACACTACAATTACCGTTAAAGATAAAAGCGATTATAGAAGATGAATATTCACCAAACTGTCAAAACACATTAGCATTACGTGACAAAATCAAAACTTAACTAAAATCGAAAGTCGTTCTTTATCCTGGAAGGCGAGTTCATAATAATCCCACTCACTACAGACCGACTTCTATACTATTCCTGAAAGCACAAAAATGTAAAATTTCACATAACAGAAATATCGACACAATTACTAGAACATTCATAAAATAAAGGAAACCCCTAAACTTTTGAACGTCAATAAATATTTTTACAATGTAAATATGGTGTAATCCAGATTGTTGCTAGAGTGAACAATTATGTCAAGTAGAACAACCAATTATTCTGTCATAGTGTTTTCTGTCCTGTACAGCATCGTGAAAACAGGGCACGACAATTAAGTAGCGTCCATTCTCGACGTTAGAAACAAAATACTGTTGTACTAAATTAACTTCAATGGATGAAACATTCAAATAACTCAAAGACCGTATAATTTCCAAAAGACCAATACAACCAGATAAGTGGCAATCAGAATTTCAAGACCAATATACATCTGCTGATCAAGTAATAGTTAAACAATAAATGATACTTACTAATTAGTACAGGCGCACATCAATAGTCCTGCCGTCAATTCGGGTACGATCAAACATTTCTGAAAGTTCTATTAAGAAAATATACTACAAGAACAACACTTGCGTCAACTATAATATAAAATGTATTAATTTCCCAGTTTTTGCTTAATTCGTTATTAAAGACAATTTATTAAATTTTTAGTTTTAAACTTGTCATCAATAATTTCTGTACAAATTATGTTTCTTGCACTTTTTGCAAATTTCAAATTCTGGTGATAAAATTATTTTCTACTTTAGAGATTCCCTATGTAGATACAGGAACGGAGGATATCCAAAAATGATTTAATTTTCTCGTATATATTCGTTTATTATTTGTTACAATATTCGTTACTTTAAAAAACGTTTTTCGTAATGTACGTATGTAATGTAGTAACGTGAAGTTTGTGTCGTTTCTTTATATGTCAATGCTATTGTGACATTTACACTTGGACAATGTGTCAATGTCACAATAGCAACGATTCATAAGACCAAAGGCTTCAGAGCCAGAACCTAAATTGGCTTATTGTGTCTGAATATACCGCCAGCCTTGGAAGAACCCGTTTCTTCCAAAATGTGGTCTTCTCTTCACTCGTCCTCAGGATTCTCAGATTGCAGCGGAAGCGAACAAATCTTCGCAAATGAACGTCTTAAGATGCCGTTCGCCGTCCGGATATCAGCAACCCGAGATACGCCATCGTTGCCTGGGAAGACCTTGACTACTCGGCCGAGTTTCCATTTGAGTGGAGGTAGATTGTCGTCCTTTATCAAGACAAGAGTATCCAGAGCAATCTCGCTTTGGTTGGTCTTCCATTTGGTTCTCGTTTGCAATTCCACCACGTATTCCTTAGACCAGCGCTTCCAGAAATGTTGTCGCAGCTGTTCGATTCGGTGATAGCGTGTTAGCTGAGAAACCGTAGCCGCCGTCAGATCTTCGCATGCAGGAGCTGCCAGAGACCGACCGATCAGGAAATGAGCTGGGGTCAGTGGAGAAAAGTCATGTGGATCTGTGGACATAGGGGATAGAGGACGGGAATTCAGGACGGCTTCGATCTGTGTTAAAACCGTGCTGAACTCCTCGTAAGTCAACCGAGCATTACCAACTATGCGTCGCAGATGGTATTTGCAGGAGCGCACCCCCCTCTCCCACAACCCGCCACAATGAGGAGAGTAGGGAGGTATGAATTTTAATTGAATTCCATCGTTTGACAAAGAATCAACAATGTCATTCGTATTTTTAGAAAAAAATGAGGGAAGTTCCTTTTCGGCACCTACAAAATTCTTCCCATTATCGGAAAGAATCATATCAGGCTTGCCTCGTCTACTCATGAAACGTTTTAAAGCGAGTAAATAATCTTTAGTAGTGAGACTAGTAACGAGTTCTAAATGAATTGCACGTGTAAGTAAACAAACGAATAAAGCAATATAACATTTACTAAGTCTAGTACCTCTGCCCTTTCGATCTAGTACATACACCGGGCCTATATAGTCGATTCCCGTTCGGATAAAAGGAAACCCGGGATCCAAACGCTCATTCGGTAAGTTTCCCATTATAGGAGATAAAGTGTTACCTTTATGCCGAGTACACGTCACACATTCGCGAACTATCTTTTTTGCTAAGTTTCTTGCACCCAGTGGCCACCAACACTCACGTATGTTAGCCAGGAGAAGCAAAGGGCTCGCATGAAGTAGTCTTATATGTTCGTATCTAAACAATAGTGACGTAAATCTATGTTTACTGCACAATAGAATGGGGTGTTTTTTATCGTATTGAAAACTAGACGAATTACTAAGCCTACCACCGACTCTAATTATATTATGTTCATCTAAAAATACATTCAAGCCTAAAACACGTTTAGTGTTTTTAGTCTTCAATGTTAAGTTGTTTTGTAAACAATTATGCACATCAGGGAAAGAATGCATCTGTGCGATTTTAACTAATAACCGCTGCGACTCGTTCAGCTCATCGACAGATAGCAAACCGGTTTGGCATTGTGAGCGCTCACGCTTCATGCGTATATTGTAAACAAAACGAAGTACATAGGCACAAACTCGTTTCATTTTAACAAATGATGAATATCTTTCGAAATCAAATAAGCAATCGATTAATGTCGTAGTATTTATTTGTGTAGTTTTCCGTAAATCCGGTAAATTATTGTTGTTTAAATTGGTGTAATCGCAATTATTATTTTTATTTATAAAATTATGATCATGTAAATAAGAGGGTCCTGACCACCACAATTGACAGTGAATAAGTGACTCAAGGTTGACACCTCTAGACAGTAGGTCGGCAGGATTATCCTTGCTATTTACATGTAACCATACTGAGTCGCCTGTCAATTCGTTTAATTCAGTTACACGATTTTGAACAAAGGTTTTTAACAAATGGGGTGACATCCGTATCCAGCCCATTACGATAGTCGAATCCGTCCAAAACAAATCTTAGTGAACGATAACTTTAGCGAATTAATTATTTTCTTATAAAGCCTTGCTCCCAGCAGGGCACCGCATAGCTCAAGTCGTGGGATGCTTATTGTTTTTAAAGGTGTGACCCTACTTTTAGCACATAGCAATCGAACGGTAATTTCTGAATCCAAATTATTATAAGTACTTATATAATATATGCTCCATACACACTTTGGGATGCATTCGTGAATATGTGTAATTCTATAAATTGGGTGTTTGAACTTAATTTGCTGAAGTATAGGTACGCAATTCGTTTAAATGAGTTGATATTTGAAATAAAATTTACATTCTTACATTTAATTTATTAAATCATATTTTATAGTTTGTATTTATTATTGTCGTGTTTTAAAATATTATTTGACACAAGCAACTTGTTTATTTCCTAGAATTTAAGATGTTGTAAATCTAATGAATTACTAAAATTACATTGAACTTGGTTTATACTCGAATGTTTAGAGAAGATAGGGCCAGAAACCACCCAGCCTAACTTCGTATTTAATAAAAATGGACCTGAAGGTAAACGTATTTTATCCTGTTCTAAAAGATCCCAAAATATATCAGCACCGATTAATAAATCTATGTCGAAAGACAAGTTAAAAGTGGGATCTGCTAGTTGTATATTCTCAGGAATATTTAAATGTTCGCATGAAATGTTGGTCATAGGCAAACTTGAGGTTATTTGAGGTAGAACTAAGCAAGATATTCGTTTATTAAAATTACTTGTTTTAGAACGCATAGAAATAGCGCATGATTTATTCGTATGTGTGAGGTTTTGACCCACACCCGCTATTCGTATAGTGGACTGTGTAAAATTCGTATTTAATCGTTTAGCTAATTTTTCCGAAATTAAGCTATGTTGGCTGCCGCTGTCCAACAAAGCACGGGCGACATGATATCGATTGTTTTGATCCGCTACTTCGACCAAAGCAGTTGAAAGTAATACTTGGTTAGACAAGCTCGTACTGACCGTATTGTTGTTTATCGCATCGGAGTAGTGAGCCGCTGAATGCATAGCCGTGAATGTAGGAGCGCATGCCGAAGTGCATACATTCGTATTGCTGCTACTTTCGCTATGTTCGTTTAAATGTAATAAACTATTATGCTCTTGTTTGCATTGCTGGCAAGGGCCGAATATACAATCTTTGATTGAATGCCCGGAACGCAAGCAATTGACACATAACTTATAATCGTTTACTAATTGTATTCTATCTTTAATTGACAAATTTAAAAACTTAATGCATGTAAACAACTTATGATTGTTGTTACACATAACACAATTGCGTTTCGTTTTATCTATGTTTTTGTTTTTATTCGAGAAATGTTTATAATTGTTAGAGGTAGATACATAGCTATGAACTTGATTATGTTTCGTTTCGTTAATATTCGATTGATACCTTGACTGTGGCTTGGAATGAGTTGCATTGATCATTTCTAACATATCTGCCCTATTTCTAAGAAAAGTAAGATCTTCTAGCTTTAATCTATTTGAGTGACACATAAGAGAGCCTTTGTGGTTCTCCCACTCACGATCAGTGACAGGATCCAACTTTGTGACGACTAAATATATGATTAATGTGTCCCATGACTCAGTCGGTTCGTCTAGTGAGTTTAGAGCTCGTAAGTTTCGCAAAACTGTATCAATTACTTTTCTTAACTGTAATGGCGATTCTTGTTTTATACACGGAATATTAAATAACGATTTAATATGATTATGTACTAATAGTCTATGATTATGAAACCTATTCTCCAAGAGCTCCCATGCATGAGTGTAATTAGAAGCAGTGAACTCTAATGCACTTATAACCTGTAAGGCTGTGCCACTAAGTGAAGATCTCAAATAATGAAACTTATGAATAGCGTCAAGATCTGGCCGTTTATGAATCATAGTTTCATACGAGTTTTTGAATTCTAACCAGTGATCATACGATCCATCGAAATTAGGTAGCTTGATTTCAGGTAGTTTTACATTTAAAACTTTCGTATTTTCGTTTAAAATATGATTACATTTTTCATTGTTCGAACTATCACTAGTCTCAAAACTTTCGATTAAACAAGAAGCTGATGCTGTTGTACTAAAATATAACGATTCTATAGATTCAAAGTATTCTAAATGACTAACAATATCTACTTCAGGGCAATTTATTTCTATTTCACTAGCAATATTGTTTAATTTCGTAAAATATTCGCTGGCGGTTTGTAATCTCAATTTCATTTCAGCTACTTGCAATTTAGATAAAAAGGCATCTTGAAATGAGTCAACATATTTTTTGAATTGAGTTAACCGTCCTTTCAAATGACCTCTTTGTCTTTTTAATTCTGAAATATATTCGTCTTTCGACTTTTTCCTAGGAGAAAGGGATAATAATTTAGAAGATTCCTCAGTCATTGTGGCGTTTTATGAGAAAACAGAATGCACTTACTTGCAAAATCACCACCTACCGACACAAAGAGTATGACGCGTCGGCCGCTTCACGCAACTGAAATCACAAATAAAACACAGTTTTAACACAATTCGCGTTTAGGATGGGTATAAGATAGGATATCCTGACCGTCGAGTATCGTAGGCCTTGTAGTCTCGCTGTAGGTCTTGTAATCTTGTCGTCGAAAAGTCTCGTATATGTGCAGATCACAGATGATTATTCTGCCGTATAATCCGCTTCGCTGGTTCACGATATTTCTCTTAATCCGGCTCGAAGGACCAAAATGTAGATACAGGAACGGAGGATATCCAAAAATGATTTAATTTTCTCGTATATATTCGTTTATTATTTGTTACAATATTCGTTACTTTAAAAAACGTTTTTCGTAATGTACGTATGTAATGTAGTAACGTGAAGTTTGTGTCGTTTCTTTATATGTCAATGCTATTGTGACATTTACACTTGGACAATGTGTCAATGTCACAATAGCAACGATTCATAAGACCAAAGGCTTCAGAGCCAGAACCTAAATTGGCTTATTGTGTCTGAATACCCTATTTATACATGAAATTATGATTTCTACCTAGCATATGTCGAGGGGCCATTCTAATACAGCGGTGCTAGTGTTGCGGTGCTACAAATCATATTCTAGTTAGATATGATTGTATCAATACAGTCGTATCTAACTAAACCAGTTGCGATAGGCATTGGCAATCTATTGCCAATTTTTGACAAATATTTAATTATTTTCTTTGTGCATTCATGTGAAAAGGATACTGATAGCTCTCTCCGCGTCCCATTCTTTATGAAAACGAACGATGGCAGAGTCGGGGCCAGTCATCTCCGCGAACTTAACGTCGCCGCATTCGCTGAATTTTTCACGAATCAATTGCCAAGTCACTGTTGAAGGAAGCTACAACAACAAAGAAACCCCTTTTTATATTCACAGGTAATCAGAGTGGAAAATGATCTACCTGATATTAAGCAGTTACCACCACCTATAGACATCTACAAGGCTGACGAAGATGATGCTGCCTTTAACTTTGGGACTTTTAAACTTTGCAAAATCCGCGACGCTCATTCCATGATTGCACATGTAAGACATTAGGACAGAAACGGACAGCTGCCTATATTCAAGGAAGTGTAATTGAAATCTCAATAGAAAGCAGGTAGTGTCCAATAGAAACCAGCTTAGATAGTTCTTCAGGGCATTCCTCAAAATACAAATGGTAAAACACAGTGAATAGCTGGTGCTTCCTGTAAGAGTTAAGTATCAAGGGGAACTGGGGACTGAAACACACATAAATTTCACATAACAGAAGGATAATACCACAAATTGAAAAATGCTGCAAGTTATTATATGACAAAGACTAATCAGAGTGAAATATAATTAAATAAAGTTAGAAGAAGCCAGAGTGGAAAGTCACCACTAATTTAAATAAACCTCATCACTAAATCATTGACTGTATATAAAATTAGCAAGAAAACAGATTTAGTGATTTAAACATAAAGAATAAGTGGATGGAATAAGTTATAAGTATAGTATAAGTTTGCATACATATTTGAATTTTATAGCTAGGTCGAATTTTAAATAAGGACACAGTACATTAACATTTAGATTTAAATTTAACAACCGAAATACAAATAGAGATAAATAAAATAGACTTAACAAAATTATCTCACTCTTACTTCTGATATAAAATAGGAAAGATCTTTAATGTTTCATAACTTACGTTACTTATGATGACCATGTCGGAATTCTTCTCTCTGTTAGTCGGCTGTACGTTATCACGATTGTAGTTCTGACTTGATACCGACATGCTGCTCATTTGCCGTCCAGTACCTCAAATTTCCATCAAAAAACTTTTACAAATATTTTTGGACGCAAAAAGTTATTGACCATATCATAAACTTACTTTCCAAACTCAACTCTAACAAAATTGGTTACATCCATTATTCAAAATATTATACTCAAAGTTTTGCGAAAATAAAAAAAATGTTCTATAGGTAAATATATTTTTTCTAATAATGCCTGTTTGTTCATATTTTTAATCTAATCATTTATTGGCAAAAATGCTCCCAACAATGGTTACATTATAATTCTATTAGACACACACAGACACTCGAATCCTATTTACGGATTATTCTATAAATCATTTTCAGAATAAGAAATATCATATTTTCATTTAATCAAATGATAATATTTTCTTAAGTTTTCGCGACTTGTACACATAATAAAACTACATAATTATAGAGTAAATAATATCCATAAACAAAATTAAAACTAAATAATTAAAATGAACAAGTTGGCGGTAGGCTGAATAAAAACTTTGACAATACACGTTAGACAAATGTCATCTTTGTCTTCCGTGACCACGACCACTGAAAAGCGGCCGAAACGTCGGATAAACCAAAATAAAATTACCGCGCTTAAAACCGTTAAAATGTAGTTTTATTATATTTAATCAAATGGTCTATAAAAACTAAAGATGAACAATGCACGTTACCAACTCTACGACATAGTAGAAGAACGTAAGCCTACTAAACTCACACAGATGCAGAACAATTTATATCCTACCTGATAAGGGGCCAGAACTCAAAGAGCTCGTTCCCAGAACATTGCTGTTGAGTCCAGAGTTATTGAGGACACCGGGTCCCAAGTCAGAATTTCCAGCCATAGCAAGGTTAGCCTGGTTGACAGTAGCCGCTTGCGCCGACAGGACTGTTGCTAGATCACTCGCAGTTAATCCTTGCTGGAGTAATTGATTTTGTAGTGCCCCCAATCCTGTTAGACTCAATGCCTGTAAAACAAATTTTCAAAGTCATAACACAAAATAGCAAGATTAAATAGTTCTTTGATTATAATATTAAAATATAAGCTGTTAACATAACTTTGCTAGTATAGATTTTCAATCTGTATTAAGCTGAAACAAACAAATTTTCTGTCTCTAAGGCTGGTGTGCATAGACATTTAATCGACTGTTAACCAAAAATAATCACTGTTTTTCCATATATTTTTGGCGATTATTTTATTTTAACCATCGGTTAAAAGCCGGCGCACACCAGCCTAAATATTTAAAGTGTACTTAATTGATATTTGTCCTTCTTTCACAATTTGATTAAATAACTCCTAGCAATATAATTAAATAGTAATTGAAGGAAAATATACAAACTAATTTATTTATGACATTTTACCTTCAAATTGTGATTGCCTGTGAATGTCCCTTACCTGTTAACTCTTGTCCATTCTAAATTCATATATACTTTATGTAATTTTTTATATAATAATAATATTTACTTATAATGTAGTTAGTCTAATACAATTAATGTTTTGTGTTGTCATCAGAAAATGTTCTCCGCCGCTCTGTTGTCATTATTAATTAATTCTGTGGCCATAGGTCAGAATATGATAAATACAATTTCATTACTTTACAGGACAAGCAATTAAATTATTAAGAAATCTTGAAGGCACTTTTAAAATATGAGACACTCGATATATGTATTTATTTTTAAATTAATGAAATGTGTTACTAATTTGTAAAAATACTTAAAATTCATTGTGGAATGCGTAGTATTCACGTATTGTTTTTTTTTTAAAGAATGGTTGCAATAAGTCATATTGAGTAAAAATTTACTTATCATTGTCTGATCTATGACCACAGAATTTATGATCACCTAGCACCTGTCATTTTTATATAGTCACTCCGACATTGGCAAAATCAACGCACATTAAAGCGTTTGAGCCATCGCCGAACAAAATAGAACAGATAGAAATTGGAGAATAAAATTACCTGCAAACCAAGTCCTCCGCCTAAAGCTGAATTGGTGGTCAAAGTATTTGTGGCCAATCCTGTACCAAGTCCATTCAATGCAACCCCCATTCCACTACCAGGGACCGCACCCAATACACTTGTCCCCAATGTATTGGCAGCTGTCGCCAAGTTCATATTTGTATTATTTGCTGTCTGTGGTAAATTTCTGGCAACATCTCTCAATGGGTCTCCGTTCGGGCCTAAACCAAGCCCGATGCCTTTGAGTCCATCAGGAAGACGAACTTCAAACTTATCAGAGACACCACGGTCCATGCGAACCGTCATCCTTCTTTCATACAAAGTTTGCTTGTCAAACATCGAAATAGCCTGTAATGTCATATTATGATGAAGGAAGAAAAAAGTGAAGTACAATTTAGTTGTACTTTGTCGAATGTCAGTAATATCTATTATTTGTTATATGCGCTGAAGACACACTTACGAAGACTACTGATCTATTTGATTTGCAAAATAATGTTCTAAACAATAAAACATTTACATGTTAAAGGTTATCTTTTTTAAATCAGAAAGAGAATAATGACTTTTGCCTCTTATTCTTGCCTCTGTTCAACAACAGAGAAAATTGGAAAGTTTTAAGTAATTTTATTGTGCAGTACTTACTCATATTTATACAATGTTTGTGCAGGTTTCAAATATTTATTTTGTAGTTTATAATAATTAATAACTCATAAATTATAAAAATAATACGTGCATATTGCATATTCCCTCGAACCATATTCCATGGCAACCACAACAAAACGAGAGAATAACTTGAAAAGAACTATAAGGAATTCTATACATTACCTGCACAGCTTCAACTGGATGGTCATACTCAATTACTGCAAATCCTCTACTATTGCCATCTTTATCCACAGCTAAGTCAATATTTCTTACTTTTCCTGCTAGTTTAAATACCTCCTTTATTTTCGCACGGTCTGCTTTATAATCCAACTGAAAAATATCTTCTTATTTTATCCAACTGTATATATAAACTGCTACAGCATGCTTAAGAATCCTCGACTATTATGTTAGAGACGCACAAAATGATGTCATCTATTAATACACAGCAGATGTGAATTACTCAAACCAACTTTGAAGATAAATATTATTTTTTTCCTCATTGTCATCTGCAATCGGCTAGAGAGCCATAATCAGATAAGTTTGGTGTGTCACTTTGTTGGTCTATACTCCAGTGAACCATTCCAAAAAATCAGGCGATTTATAACCTTTGGTCTAGGTTTAATATATGCCAGAGAGAAGATAAAGTAAAAAATACCTGGTCATTTTAATCTTTATGTCATACCAAATGGAAGGACTATTTTTGTCAACAATCTAAGGAGAAAGGCATCTGGTATGCAACAATTCAAAGGGAACCAATGCAAGTTCCTTGGTTTATAAATTCTTTTTTAAACAGATCTCATATTAAGTTAATGTTAAGACTATCCATCAGCAGTTTGCATATCTCACGAGAAAAGTACATGCACCAAACTGCACTATTGTGGTGATTAGGAAGATATCTAACATTTGCTGATGAATTTTCTCAGAAACTAAAAGGAAAGATAGGCACTGATGAGAGACTTTAGTCTAAATCCTATGGATGTTGGTACCATTCAAACAATTCTGTCTGAGCCCACATCAGAAATATCACAATGGCTGGGTGGTTTGTTTTTATAATATAATGTATTTAGAGTAAGTTTTATTAGGCTATGAGGTTGACATATTGGTGTGGATAAAAACCCCCCAAAAAACAGAATTGAAAAAGGTTTGAAAATGAATAATGGTTTTTTATAAGATTTTAAATACCATGACTACTCAATTACAATACTGGCCGCCCACTGATAGTACCAGATGGCATTAGACTGAAGTGTTTGCTACTTATTTTTAATTTTATTTTGAAATCTCTCAATTTGTAATATTACACTTTTATTTTAGTACTTAAAAACACTAATTTATTACTATCCATTTCAGTAAATATGACATTCAGATATTGATTTTCTTAAATTAGCATGTATTCATCTGCCAATAACACATACAAATATTCTATATTCCAATGTCAAGTTACACTCATGACACTGATACTACTACACTTTACTACTGATGACCTTGGGATGGGTCAATTCAGACAAGTGCACCATATTAATGGACAACCCCACATTCAAACTGAAAGAAATTCAAGAGAGAGAAATCCATCTTTAAAATCAAATGTATATTTTTTACACACTATTTCTATTGACCACTTAGACAATACCATACCATGCTGTTACCATATTTTATTTGCAAAATTAACTCTCATACGACATTTCAATATTTTCCTATTTCAAAAAACAACTTACATTAGCAACAAATACTTTCTTCACCAATGGCGGTTGAACATTGATAGAGTCTAAAAACTGCAAACTCAGACCATAGGTATTAAAATTCTCTGGCTCTCTTGTTTTGAAAGAACTCCAGCTGAAAATATAAAATTGGAAATAATTTAATTGTTTCTAACTTCAGCATAATTAAGTAAACACTGGTTCCGACCATAGACAAAAGTTCACTGAAATTAAACAGCTTGACATTAAGCCAGATAAAGATTAAAATTTAATCTTATACTACAGTAAAGAAGCTGACTGCAAGAACTCATTAACAGTGAAGCCAATTTTGATATCTGTAAAAAAAAATAAGTTTTTTTTTATATTGCTGAAGTACAGCAGACAGGTTGACCGCCCAACTATGATGGAAAGTAGTATTATCACCTATGAACATTAGCAACACTAAAGATGATACCAATGTGCTGCCACTCTCTAAAGGGAGGCTGGAAGCTGGCCACTAATAACGGAACACAACCCACGGCTGTTATGGTGGCATACTATATATAGACCAGGGGTAGTAGCCATACAGACGGACAAATACCCTACCACCTGGCTGTGGGTTGTTGGTTTTATGACAGGCTGCCCGACCACAGTAATTAGTATTCTTTCTCCATTCCTGCGTGGATAAGGTCTGTGAACTTCAGTGATACATCTGGTGTTTTAAATATCCAAAGGCAATAGTAACTGCTTAAGGTCATATGGGCTGTTCCTTATTCATAGTATATCAACAATTACAAAAAAACTAGTGAACTGTATGTTGTTCGTTCATAGAAATTACTGTGAAATAATTATGTAGACTGCTTGTTGGACAGATGTGAAAATATTAGGGTACAGTTTTGCCCTAAAATCATTTAAAACTAAGCTTACTCTTTTTCCTCCCTGTTGTGTCTGCCACTACCACCACCACCACCACCACCACCCCCACCACCGCCGCCGCCGCCGCCACTACCTCCGCCGCCTGATCTTGTGTTCATTCTTTGCCTTTCTTCACCTGAAAGATTTTAAAAACATTTAGAAAACCCTAGCTCCACATTTTCACAAAAACATGAGATAGGAGAATGTGGAATTAGTCCTATTGTTGTTTTTTATTCTTATAAAATACAAGAATATGGAGGGTGCTTTAGTAGTATCATCACATAAATTTCCCACTGGACCATGTCATTTTTAAGATTGGCAGGTGTAGCTCATTATTTATCTCAATGTGCATATCTGTTTCCCACCGATATATTCCATATATATTAACAATTGTAATATATTAGAATATAGAAAATATTTGAACACAGAAAAATTATTGAACCATTCATTTTGTTATGTTTCTATTAGATTATGCTACTATGCACATTTTTTTTATTACATAGAGATATATAAATATATACTAGTAGAACAATATCTGCTGGGTTATAAAGTACTTAATTTGTATTGTAATGTTTAATAGTTGTTATAGTAATAGGGAGGTGAAGGCCAGGAGTACTATCAAACAAGGTAACCTAGATTAGGCTCCTTCTACATGGGTATTTCTGTGCACATTATACATACCTGTTTCCTCCTTTATTACAAGCTTACGGCCATTCAGTTCATAACGGTGCATTACATAGAGTGCTTTTCTCATGGCTTCAGAGTTTGTGAACTCAACAACACCACATCCTCTTGGTTTTCCATTTTCATCATTAAACAACTCCACATAGGCAACGTCTCCAACCTGTAGTTGAGAAAATTATACATGACTAGAACAAGAAAGAAATAATTAAGCAATTCATACACAGGCATTAGAAACCTCTGGGGTTTCTATTACATGTTATGTATGACTATTTCCATAGCATTTTAAACTTTCAACATTGGTGGTAAAGATGTAGGAAGACATAAATAGTTTTGTTTTCCATATTTTTTAGGCATAACACAGTGAATGTATAACTAATTGAGGTGTGAGCTTGACTTAGATTTTCTTCACACAATAAACCAATTCTGTAGACCTTCTTAATACAAACTTTATTAAACAATGTTATATCTTGTGTAATATGGCAGTAATCACTTCAACTTAGTGGCTAGGGCACTTGCATCATTTTCCAATGAAGACAATGCATATCCTAGCCAGGTAACATGCACTGCTTGAATAGATTTTCTGACTATGCTGTAGATAAAAGAAAACGTCATGAGAAAACCTTATATGACAAATGGATATGTGACACAGACACAGAACAGAAATCTTTGTAACCCTTAAAATAGACTTCTAAACATTTGCTAATATTATGGTTTATCATTTTTATCATAAAAGGCCCATTATCATTTTGAGAATACACCGCCTATAGGCATTGCAATTTAGATCTTTGCCAATCATACAACGTGGACGAAGTCACAGAAAAATTTCAGCATTGTTATGTATATGCAGTAAATGTAACAAACCTTTTCCTTGAATAAATCCTTCAGCTCAGTCCAACGGAACTCATAGGGTATGTTCGACACAAATAGGCGTCTTCCGTCTGAGCGGTCACGATCATTGGATCGGTCTCTGGTGGCGTCCGAAAACCTCGACGGTCTATCTCCACGCCTTGATCTTTCCCGCTCTTTCTCCCTATCATTATCCATGTCTCTTGACTGAAACATTTAAGCGCTGTGGTGATCAAGCACAGCAAATTGTCAAAATAAAATAACGTAAAAACAATATATCAGAAAGCCGGATGCAAAGGACATGTTGATTTTATAGTTACCTCAAAATGTAGGACAAAATATAGACTAAAATATACAAATTAACTCTTCAGAACAGCAATGTATTATAACTTATCATTCACTTTCGTTTGTTAAATAACCAAGAACGACTAAGGTTTCAAAAACAGACGCAGCAAAAACGCAAACTGTAAAGCAAAGCGGAAAACATAAAAGCCAAGTTTGAAGTCTAGTCACAGAGTCACAGTCCACACTATTTTGTATAATATTTATGGCTTGACAACTAGGCCTTTAAGCGAGGTTCACAGTCTAATGACACTTGAAGGCTAGTGATTTAAGTAAGGAGCGTAGTGAACTGGTTGAATAATCGAGAATCAGTTTTAAAATTATGATATATATATTTTTTAAATATTTTAAATTTTACATTCTAGTCAATCGACGTAAAACTAATGTTATTCATTTAACAGTTTAACATTGTATACAAATATACTCTGCTTAGCCGTTCTGGTTATTTGCCGTTCTTTATGCATAATGAGACTGAACCTTATAAATTATTTTTCTAAAAGCTGGCGTAGAGCTTAGATTACCAAATTAGATTATCTATCTAACTTGTATTAGTGATTTAGTTGTTTTTTACCGTATACTTTACGGATTCATCAGTGTCTTAACAGTCAGTACAATTATTTATTCTTAGAGATTTTTTGCGTTCTATTAGTAGGTACGTATTGCAGTAGATGTCACTGTTCTCAAATTGAACACCAAATGAAAAAAAAATATGTTTCGTTATACGCAGTTGTTTTAATACTTGTTTAAGAAATATTTGATATGTTTTTATGTTTTTGCAAGCCATGTCAGCTAATAAATATATTTTAAAGTTTGTAAATTCTATTCCTCACCTATTTCAAATTATAAAGCTCTTTTTAACTTTAATTACTGGATTTTGGATGAATTGTCGATTTACCAAAAACGTATTTCAAAGATGTCAATTATGTCAAAACCAAAAAGACATTCCGATCGATACGAGTTAAACTCGTGAATGTATGTACTTTGTTTGTGTTTTGATCTTTTTTCGATAACTTTGTTTGATTCCTGGACTCCGAAAACTTCGCTTATCACGTTTACTAGTATTCTGAGATCACGTTGGACTTACGCATGTACCCTGAACACCGTTTGTTCTCTGATGACTTGGATTATGGCTTCTTCTGAAAGAGGTTGTTGTGAGCCCAGATGCGGTAAAACTTGTAAGTAAATCATCCTAACGGCACCAGATTAGATACAAATGATGTTATGAAAATGTATGCGTTTGAAAATTTTAATAAAAGAAATCATAATAAATCACGCTACCACTAAATTTTTGTTTTATTTACTAACAAATAAACATTTTTTGGAAAGGCTTTTGCGAATAGCAGGAGTTAAATTATTAACTCCCGCAATTTCCAAAAGTCTAATATAAAAATCAAAATAATACTAGACCCCTGGACGGTTGTTGCCGTTGAATAGTGTCGTATACCGATAGAGTGCGTTAGTATATACATTGTGACTGTTGACTCTATACCAGTATATATAAAGTACTCTGTGGGATTCATGTAGGACCACTACTTGAACAAAGTCGCTAACACCACTGAGGTAAATATAATTTTGTAAATGAAGAAATAGATTTATTAAGATATTTGTATATTTATAACAGTACCTATAATTTTCTTTACAATTGGCATAAAAACACACCTCTTATATATTTCCAAGCAAAGCATATAGTTATGAGTACCTAATATATAATGAACAACTCTAAGGCCAAACGAAGTAAGGCACATAAATCAAAGCAAATAGAAGAACATGTCTTTAGAAAATTTAGCATGCTAAGAGTCGAACCAAGAATTTTGCGTTTCAATGAGTAAGGTGTGGTAATAAGTTGGGTGAAGGGTAAGAATTTGGGTGTTTATAAAGTTATTTAGGAGTTCAAAATAAACATAAAGTGGTTGTTATATATTGATATATAAAATCGTCGTTTTATATATCAACGTTCTTATAACAAAGACAAAAATCTCCGCACATTACGCAGATGAAGTCAATAGACTGCTTCCTATCAAATTTTTTAATAAAAATAAATTGATGTAATAATTTGTATTTTTCCTAAATGCCTGGTGTCTAAATGGTATTGTGATTTTTTTAAATTACAACTTCTTATGGGAGCGTAAATTGCTTCGTACGTAACGCGTGACGGTGCCAGTCTATCTATCTTTCCTTTCTCTCACGCATACGGAAGTGGTAGGCAGGCTCCTCCTCGCTCACTCTAAACCACGCGCTATATACATAAAATTTTAGTCATATCCTAAGCTTTTCTTTCTCACAATTTCAATAATAAATAGTTCAACTTAGAATAGTTTAAGTTATCACTTCTGTTGAGGGTCCCAAGACGCACGCGATTTTTTATTTTATTTTTTTCAAATCGATTATAATCTAGTTATTATTACAATCAATAGTATTAAATCCTGTCTTATCCCTATCAAGTTATAATGTCAGGGCTAGTGTCAAAAGACAGCAAAATAAGGAGTTTTTGGCGGGAACTGAAAGGGGACGTTGCGCTGTGCAGTTTTATTTTCTAAAAGTGTGTAAAAATACTCTAAAATGAAGAATAGTTGTAAGATATTGATAGTTTTTGAGTAATAATTATGTGTTTTTGTGAGAAATGTGAACTGTATAATCAAATGTGGCCTTTCGAGTTTTCACAAGAACTCTGTTGAATGGCGTGGGTTGTAGCCTACAATACAACTGCGCTATTAAACGAAGATTTATACATCAGACTTGGCTGTTTGGACTAAGATTCCTTTGCATGCCTTTGTGGCGAATTCTACTAAAAAAAACCAAAATAATAAAATGGTTATTATTATTAATTTATTCATGAACATAGAATCAAAGTCTTTCAGTCGGAAACATGTTAATTAATAGGTCTTCGTATAGTAGCGCAGTTGTATTGCAGTCTACAACCGACGCCATTCAACGGAGTTCTTGTGAAAACTCAAAAGATCACATCTGACTATACAGTTCACATTTCTCACAAAAACACATAATTTCTACTCAATATCCTGCAACTATTGTTCATTTTAGAGTAATTATACACATTTTTAGAAAAAAAAACTGCATAGCACGTCTCCTTTCAGTTCCCGCCAAAAACTCCATAATAAAATGGTTTTTTTTTTTTATTAATTTATTCATGACCATAGAATCAAAGTCTTACAGTCGGAAACATGTTAATTAATAGGTCTTCGTATAGTAGCGCAGTTGTATTGCAGGCTACAACCGACGCCATTCAATGGAGTTCTTGTGAAAACTCGAAAGATCACATCTGACTATACAGTTCACATTTCTCACAAAAACACATAATGTCTACTCAAAAACTATCAATATCCTGCAATTATTGTTCATTTTAGAGTAATTATACACATTTTTAGAAAATCAAACTGCACAGCACAACGTCTCCTTTCAGTTCCCGCCAAAAACTCATAATAAAATGGAGTTCCGTAGTGTTGCTAGCTGAATTAATTTAATTCTACTAATTTCGTTTAAAACATGAATTATGCCGTATACACATTAAACCAATATACAATCGCTAAAAATATGAACAGCGTTTTTTTTTTATTTTTATTGCAGGAGATCAGCAGACAGGCAGACGGCCCACTTGATGGACAGCGTACGTATAATAGTCGATTTAATAGCGAAATTAGTCTATAATGGCGGTTTGAACAGACAGTACAACCTATAAAAAAGTCTGCTCTAATTTTTATAAAATTGTTTCAAAAAGACAAGATCGGTTTTATTTTAAATAGTATGACTACAAAATATCTCCTT
Source organism: Dendrolimus punctatus (assembly GCA_012273795.1). Classification (NCBI taxonomy): domain Eukaryota; kingdom Metazoa; phylum Arthropoda; class Insecta; order Lepidoptera; family Lasiocampidae; genus Dendrolimus; species Dendrolimus punctatus. The sequence goes on from CM022541.1 coordinate 1,880,855, forward strand.
TTTGACTAAATGACGCAACGGTCGACACATAATTATCTAGACGTAAAACCCTGAAAAAGTATCTAATTGATAGTACAAACCGTTTAAAATTACGTTGTGTGAGATAAGAGGAGTCAGCGGATATCCAGAAAGATGCGGAAAGTGACTTTGATTTATACTATATAAAGATTAATAATAAGCAATAAAATTGATATACAAATTTATTGTATTGTTACAACTTAGGCCTTGATAGACACAAATTCCATGTAGAGTACAGTTTACATCTGTAAAAGCACATTTTATTACCTGTTGGCATTTGACCTAATTGTAATCCTTTTATGATCGTCTTCTTTTGTTCACTTATTTATTGGCATACGTTTCTAGTTATTGTGGTGAACAATGTATTGTTATATTGTACTCGTTTACGGCCGCTATCAGGCTGCATCATTAGCCAAGTGTTGCGGATTACAATTACAAGCTAATTCTAGCATTTATGAAGTATAAAACAACGGCCTGATTGAGAGAGGGGTCAGTTAGTTAAGGGTGTGACGTGTGTACATTCGGGAATCTAGTGACGGACTTTGTGCCTATTACTGAATTACGATCTTCTGCATTACGTTTCGATTTGTCGTGTTCGGTTCTGTTTGTACCTGTGTTAAACGTGTTTGTATAGTTCTAATAAACTGTATCATAATTCTTACGCCATTTTAATTATATGCATTTACAAATAAATTAGGGCTCCTTACTAAAACTCCAATAATGTAACCCAAGGTGTAAAAAAATACCTAAGATCGCGTGCGCTGCGAAAACTATTGATGACAGAATAAAATAATGTACTACGACTTTGCAGAACACATCATTATTTACAAAAAGTGTCTGGACACTATATATCAAACTATTATAGTTGTGCCACAATAAATGTTCTTTTATTTTAAAATTTTAATTAAAATGCCGCCGCTAGAAAAGGCTTTACTCTTGTATCTTGGTATTAATCCTTATCAAAATAAATTACTTAATATTCAAGACTACTTCAATACCTTTGTATAACTTTTTGAATTATCCAATTTGGACATTCCATTCGAAAGATATCACGAGTTTAAAAATGTAAGAATTAGACCACGTGACTGTGACGCTTTTATGTGAGCGAAAAAATATTGATACAATTATACTGTCTGAATCTGATTAAAAATATCTTTTTTTATTTATTCTGACCCTTAACTTGCTACTAAATAAACAAGGTAATTCTACCATATTAAAAAATATAAATTACAACGTTATTTTGGAAAATCTACCATATTTTAAGAAGAATTCTACCATCCTCTAGAATTCAGAGTTGGCAACACTGTTTAGTAGTTTTTACCACGCTCTCTAGCGACAATTTGAGTCAATTTACCAGGAGAAAAAAAATCTTGCTCGGGGTTCGGTGACATATATACGCACACATATACATGTTTTTGATTGTATTGCTTCATAAATATTTTTCGCTTACGATAGCCATGCAGGAGACAACCTGTGTTAGAATTTTAATAAAATAAGTAGTTATAAAAAGCCACAAAGTATGGAGCAGAGTAAATCTAATTCACCCAAATTATTTGTGTGCACTGCCATAGAAAACAAGGACGACGTCGAGGAGGTACTATCTTTAAATTCGTAGTTTCCCAACAAAGAATTGCTTGTCGGCCATGTAAAGTCGTAATTTCTAGCATTTCAGTGGTGGCGCTGTCGTTTACGTGGCGCGAAATTTTAAATTATCATAGTTGTTTTAGTTTCTTATTAGTTTCTTGCAAAGACTAATGTTTCTTGTTTAATTTCAGAGATATGAGAGAGCTTACAACTTTTTTCAATCCCTAGTCGCTGATTGTAGTGAAAAAGAAGCACATGATGCTTTAAATAATGCAGTTTGTAAGAACCATGAGGATGTTTCACTTGGGATGCTGATGTCTATCTTGACTGAACCTCATAACGCAACTAAGTGCTATAGAGATCTTACTTTGGTAACAAGAGATGGCTTAACATGTGTTTTAAACAATCTTTCCAACCTGATCTTAGAAAAGTATTTGAAATTTCAAGACACAACACGTAATCAGCTTTTGTGGATCATTAAGGAGATGATAAGGAATGCAGTGACTGGAGTTGACAGTGTTTGTTGGAATTTAATGCGGTATGCATCTGGAGGTGATATTACACCCAAAAATATATATTTAATAGAATCTCTTCTTGATATTTATGTTGAGAATAGAGCATGGTTGGACAAATACCCTGTACTTATTTGTATGGTTGTGTACACTTATTTAAGATTGATAGAAGATCATAACATACCACAACTAATGAGTTTACGGCAAAAAGAAGTCAATTTTGTTATTGCCCTTATCAGAGAACATTTTTCTGAAGTTCTCACATTAGGTAGAGACCTTGTACGCTTGCTTCAAAATGTAGCACGCATTCCTGAATTCAATCAGCTTTGGCAGGATATACTGGCAAATCCTAAGTCTTTGTGTCCTACATTCACAAGTGTATTACAATTGCTTCAGACAAGAACTTCTCGAAGATATTTGCAATCTAGACTTACTCCAGATATGGAGAGGAAACTTGTATTTCTAACATCCCAAGTGAGATTTGGCCATCACAAAAAATACCAAGAGTGGTTTCAGAGGCAATATCTTGCTACACCAGAATCCCAAACACTTAGGAGTGATATGATCAGGTTTATTGTTGGGGTTATACATCCTACAAATGAACTTCTTTGTTCAGATATTATTCCCAGGTGGGCAGTTATTGGCTGGCTTCTCACAACATGCACTTCGAATGTTGCAGCATCTAATGCAAAGTTGGCATTATTCTATGATTGGTTGCTTTATGATCCTGAAAAAGATAACATAATGAACATTGAACCGGCAATCTTGGTCATGCACCACTCAATGAGATCACACCCAGCAGTAACTGCAACTTTATTAGATTTCTTGTGTCGCATCATTCCAAATTTCTTTCCTCAATATGCAGATAAAGTCAGACAAGGTATATTTAACTCACTTCAGCAAATCATTGAGAAAAGAGTACTGCCTAATCTACACCCACTATTTGATTCTCCTAAATTAGATAGAGAATTACGTACAACAGTCAGAGAAACTTTTAAAGAGTTTTGCACTAATGGTAATGGTGAAGGTGTCTCAGGGATTCGGGAAGAAGGTAATGAGGATATGCCAAGGAACATTGATGAGCCAGCATTTTCAGATGATGAGGAAGAAAGCACTCCACCAACAATAGCTGAAGACACTGACGATGATGACTTACCATTATCAGAAGTAAGGGCAAGAGAGCGTCCAGAATTAGCTGCTGCACTACCACTCATTTTGCGACCCCTTGCAGAAACACTATTGGATGAACGATCATCCAATGCAGCTACTGCTTTAATCAATGCTTGTGGTTCACCAATGCCAACAACACTTGCACTTGCCGACTTATTTACAGCAGCTGTACAAGAAGTCTCGCCATTACGAATAAGTCGTAACCCTTCTATGGCAGAACTTGAAACTGCAATCAACTCACCAATTTTCTCTATGTTCACATTTCTCTCTGCAAATGGTAGTGATGGTGAAGCAAAACGAAAACTCGTACTAGAAACATTCAAAGAGATACAAGTACAAGGTGGCCTTCATTGTGTAGGCTTCTGTTTATTATTTTACCTAAAGGTCTGCTTTGAAAGGGACAGGCGTGCAGAACGCGATGCGGCTCGTAGGAGGAATGTTAAATTTAAAGTAGAAATTTATAAGGAATACTGTAATTACTTAGAACTGAAATTATCTGATTGTTTAGCCGATGACTTTGAAAGGTGTCAAGAATGCGATGCAAATGTCCTAGTGTGGCTAATACCAGATGTGTACAGAGAGTTCAAGGATCAGGCTCAAAATCATATAAGATTGTTACATGCAATTGTTTCAACAGTAGATGCTGATCAATTACAGAGATTAGTATGTCTCACACTCCAGGGAAATTTAATGATGTTCAAATCTGATGATATTACCACAATGCTCTTGACAAGTTTAGGGTGGGAAACATTTGAACAGTATTGTCTATGGCAACTTCTCACTGCTCATGATATATCAGTTGAAGATGTATTACCAATAATACCGAACTTGTCTCATAAAGATCATTCAGAAGCTCTGACATCAGTCTTATTAATGTTAAAGCAAGAAAGACCAACCGCTGAAGTTGTACGGCAATTATTTTGTCGAACAGTGGAACAAGAGGATACATTTGTTGTCTCGACTTTATTATACTGGTGCCAAGATTATGAGGATAAAGTGGGTGATTTACTTTCAGTTCTCTTGAGTACAAGATACCCAGGAACTAGCCCCAATAAGAGAAAACGTCCCGGGAAACATAGTATCCCACCAAATGCCCCACCTACTGCAGAATTGGTTAGTATGCTCACACTCTCATATGCTACTTTCGTTTATATCTTTCTATACATTCTTTTGCTTTACCATTGATTTAAATTAAATTACTTTGCCTTATGGAGTTGTGTCAAATTTTAATAGCATTTAGACAAATGAATTCTCCCCCCCTATAAACTTTAATTTTTAGTAATTTACCATGTCTCTTTTAACCTGAGATGTTAGCAGACATTACCTAATGTGTTGAAGCCATTTAAAAAATGGGCAAATAAATAGATAGTAATATTTATTTCACAAATGTATGAAAGAAAATGATTATAAAATTTATGACGTTCACTTGTGTTGTTCGTGAAACTTTTGATGCGTCTTCGAAGTACATTTTGGAGTACTTATAAAAAAGTGTATTATATTTTTAGTTGTGTATACATATCAGTTTTCATGAAAATGATTACTTCAGCATTGTTCACATCAATTTTCAATATGTATATATTGACCCGTTTAACTAGACAAATGATAAATAAGTAAAATATCGCACAGGATTCCCGAGACATAGAGTACCATAGATTATAAGTTGAAAAACTCTATAGTCAATAAAAACGGTTTAGAGGTCCAGTTGGTTATATGCAAATCTCATAAAATATTCTAAATGGGTAACTATACCCATTTAAAGAGAAAGGAAGAATACTAATTCTTAGTACCATATCCAGATGCAGGATCCAAGTTCAATTCTTGACAGGGCAATTTCATAACTAAATTTTCCATTATTTACTCTGGTCTGCGTTTCTGGGATTAACACCAAAGTTGTCCACTGTGTGTTACCGATAACACAAGTGTAATTTACTTGCAAGTATATACAATGTCTTTGTTGAAAAATAAGGTGGCTTGAAAATAATTCGTTGACATTAAATGTTTATGTCTTGGCAGCTAGGCCTTTAAGCCAGGTTTTAAATTTCGTATCGATATAGTTTCTTCATTTTCTTAAGCCTATGTATAGTGCAGTTGAACTAGGTTATCAACTGGATCCATTCAGCGGAGTTCCTGTGACAACTCAAAAGGCCACATTCGACTATACAGTTCACATTTCTCACAAAAACACATAATTACTACTCAAAAATTATCAATATCCTACAGCCGTTGTTCATTTTAGACTAATTTGACACACTTAGAAAATAAAACTGCACAGCACAACATCTCTTCAGTTCCGCCAAAAACTCCGACATTAAATGTGGAACAAATTACTTCTCATGATAACATGTGAACAGTAAACAAAATATTTTTACCTATCAGGTGCTTGGACATTTGGAGCAAATGAGGGTGTCTTGTGTGGAACAAGATGACATGTCAATTTTTAATATGGAATGTATGCAGAAAGCCTTACAGCAAGCTCAGTCGAACAGTAGTGATAGTTTACGGGTAAGTTGAACAATATTTAAGATTTTAAGTTATTGCACAGCTTTTATCGCGAGCTTTGAGCGCGGCGGCCGAATCAAGAAATTCCGTAACGGGAATAAAACCTAACACCCCCCCACTCCGCCTACCATGTAGCTCGGCCGAGCGTTCGCTTAACGTGTATGTATATGGTACGACTGTACGAAGCTCGCACGGATCGAGACGAGCTGCTCCGAAATCGGACGAATACGTAAGCAGTTGTTTGTGAGAAATTATATGAGTCGTATAATTCCAATACGCGCCAACTCCCTTAAAAAACAAATTTAAGTTATGTATGTTTCTGGATAGTCTATGAAATTTCTCGTAAGTCAATTTGTTCGTTTTATACCAAAAACCGCTAACTTCCAAATAATTTGACATCAAACTTTGTAATTTGTACCAAAATCCGAGTTATTAGAACACATTTTTGCTTTTACTGACAATATGTTGCGTGTGGAGTTAGCTGATATTGGAATTATACGACATGAGTCGTATAATTGTCGTATAATAATAAACACCTATATGAATAGGTGTATAGGTATCTATCATATCTTCATAATGCCACATTCACCGCATGTGCGCTCCGCAAGTATATAATATGTACACATAGGTAATTTGTTTTCTTATCGGTCACCACGCTCAAAAAGTGTAACTTGAATTAATGTCAAAGAAAAAAAATACTGCATAAATAAAAAATAAATAAATAATTATAATAGCATAAGTTGATAACAAATGCTATGCAATACCTTTACCGCGGCAGTCCCCGAGTGCCAGAATGAGTTTTTTAAATTTATTTATAGGCTCCGAGTTCAATTCCTGGCGTGATAAATTTCGTAAACAAATTCCGTTATTTACTCTGGTCTGGGTGTCTGAGATTATCCCCAGAGCTGTCAACTGTGTTACCCATAACACAAGCGTAGCTTGCTTAGCTTGGGATATACAATGCGTATAGTTATCTGGCGATTTATTATAACTAAATAACGATGTTTCATTACAATAATATCATTACCTGCTTACCCACTTTGCTGGCTGTTAATAAAAGACATACACACACGGACGCAAATCATATATAACCTACTGTAGATTTCCCTACGGTTGCGCCGCGGGTCAAACCTTAGTGCGTGGTGCCTTTTATTTAAAGAACTACAGGCGACATTGTATTAAATTGATATGTTAGTTCTACTTGCCTCTTGCAAATTCACTGCATTTCATATCGCAATATCCCATCTCTCTGGATAAAAAGTATCTATGTCCATGTTCGGTATTGAAACTACATGTGTAGAAAATAACCGCAAACGTGGGTGAGACCACGGGGCGCAGCTAGTATGTTCATAAAATATTATGAGGAAATGTGAGCGGATTTATTTCAGAAACAGGATAAATTTACTACAAATAATAACGCCCTTAGGCCACGCTTCTGATTAATTTACTGTAGCATGTTTTTTTATTTACTAACTAATAGACCCGTCTCCAATGTTGGGTTCGAATCTTGGCCTGGGAGCATGCACTTCTTAGGCTCTTTTTCTAACTCTGTATGCATATGGCTACAATTAGCATGTGTAGATGGTGAAGAAAACCGACGTGAGTAAACCTAAGCAGCGATATTACCGATGTATGGAATCAGACAATCCGTCTGGATAAATATACTGTCCTTTTAAAAATAAATAATAAAGACATTAAATAAATAAAGGCATAATAAAGTCCTTTTGATTAAAAACAGCATTACACTGATTATCTCGCCTCAAAGAGATGATAACTCTCTGAAAGTGGAAATTATCATGGTATTGCAAACTTTAATAGGCGTCGATGATCACTTTCCATCAGGTAGGCCGTCTGCCTGTTGGTATACTTCAGGCAATAAATAAAGGTTTGCTTTAATTAAAGTAATTAACTATTTATTACTAATTCTTTTTCCTTGCGGCTAAGCTAGCTCTATTTTACTTACATAAAAACTTAATTAGGTTTTTTATATATATCGCGAGTAAAGTTGTGTGAAAAAGCTAGTATCTATATAAAATATATTTAAAACCTAGTTCTAGTGCCTCCTATCGGTTCTAATTGTGAATCTAAACCATCCGGGAACCCACTCAAATACACACAAAAAACCATCAAAATCGATTAGGATCATAGTACCCGATCCCAACGTCACCTACCATTTCCGATTCTGAATCTAAACAATCCGAAAATCCACTGAAACACTAAAAATTATCAAGTCAATAATCCAGGAGAATAGGAGGATCCCTGAACCCGATCCCGGCGCCATCTACCGGTTCCAATAATAGTTGTGAATCTAAACCAAAGGTTCACATACTATTAATCAAATAAAGGATGGATTTAACTTAGTAATTTGTAACTTAGCTGAAAGCAGAACTCGTACTTACCAACCTCTCGGTGTAAAAAATGCAATATTTTTTTCTACTATAAATTAAAATCTCTCTTGTGTCCTCAGTTGGAACAAATCCAGCGCCACCCATGCTTATGTAACTTACCGACTAGTTTAAAAAAAATGCAATAATTTAATTTTATTATAATTAAAATGAAATCTATCCTATGTCCTAAGAACAAATCCACCAAAATGAAAAAATCGTCAAAATCGGTTGAGTAGTTCATCGCGGTCAAATACTGTGACAGTGATTTTTTATATATATAGACCTACACCTTTGATAAATTGAGTAACTGATGTGAACTGACGTGGAAAGCGACTTTTTTACACTATGTAAAGATTAATCAGGCTAAGAACCTCGGTGTTAAAGGTTGTCTACTTCGACTTTTGGCTGTTCTGTACTGTTATGCTTTGAATAATGTTTTTTTCTTTTATTTCAGAGGCAGTATGGTGATTTATTTTGCCTAGCGTGGGAGGACGAACTGCCGATATCGAGAAGAGCCAGGAAACTAGTTTCAAATTCACTTCCATTAAACCAGAATTTACATTCGTCTAATGAAGATAGTGAGGTAAGAATTTTTATATTATTATATAATATTATAATAATTTACTTGTAAATTTTTTGGGTCTTCTAAAATACATTTAGCAACAAATTCTTCCAACTAACTGAAAAGAACTATCACAGACAGATTTCAATTATACTTTCATGCTCAAAAATAAGAATTGCAAAAATCCTTCGTTTTGGATCATGCTACATTATTGAACTTGCTTCTGTACTATTTATTTGAAAATATTTTTGTTTATATTTTAGGAGGAAGAAATTGTTAAACCGAAACAAGCTAAACGACGAAAGAAGGCCATATCGGACAGCGATTGATATATCTCATGTAAAAAGAATGGTAATTTTAAACACCAAAGTGCAACTCTACAATACAATAAATATTATTAGTATAATCAGGTGATACTAAGGCTGCGTTTCCGAACACAGCGGTTCGCGGAAACGAAGAGGGATCGGCGGCGGAACACGAAACCGCGTTTTGTACGTAAGCGATCCATACATGTATCCAAGAGTAATTTTCAGAACAAATTTATTTATGTTTATAAGTAACAAAGTGTTTAACATTTGAAAATCAAATAATAATATTTAAAATATAACACTGCTATTTCCAGCAGAGCGTTAAACTCTGAAATTCATGTTATTACGTGGTTTATTTTAGATATTTGTATTTCTTTGTTCTTACTTTTTCCTAAGAATAAACTAATCATAAAATTTGGCATTTAAATAATTTCCATGTTGGATGACCATATGATATTTTTTCGTGAATAGTAAATTATATGGTAGAAGTAATTATGGGTTACAGTACTAAAGCTTACTTATTACTGAAACTGTACAAAATTATTAGCACTTCGAAATGCAAATATGATTTTTAATATTAGCAACAATAACCTTTGTTAAACTGTAATTGAAATATGATGATGAAAAATACATAGCAAATTTTGCACACATCTGATTTTCAAACGATCGACAACTTTTATTTTAGTATGTTTGTTTTCAAAATTATTACATTCGATCCCCGCCCGCTGTGCTCAGAGCCGCAGCCTAATTATTTGTTACCTTATGTTATCATAGGTGCGATTCCAAGAATGGTACCTAGAATAATCATTGCATATTTTGCCTTGGTAGGTATTTGTAAAAATGTGTTAAAATTTTAATTTTAGTTGTATTCAACAATTTTCGATATAAGTTTCCCTAATTGTATGATTTGTTGAGTCTCTTAAATTTTTCGCACAATGGAATAGAAGTTTGATAGATTAATGTATGTTGACAAATATTGAATGAGCACGTGACCTAACATCGTGTTGCGGACAGGGGTGGATCTACATTTTATAATTATGGAGGATAAGTAGTGGGGGTATAATAACAGGGATATGGGCAGTTGGATACATATTGCAATAAATTCCAACATTATTTACTGATGAATAGGCAAAACACCTTTTCTATACTATCTTAGATTCATTCAAGATACAGCCGAGACTGATTCAATATGAGTTTTAAAGACTACGGATATTCGACCATCTCTTAGTCGAATGGATCCGAGTCACACCGGCATTGTTTTCTTATGAAAGTTTTCAAATATCGTGATAGAAATAAATTTAATTAATTCTTGAATAATAATAAATTGATGCTCAATTAGTGACTCCTTTTACTAGGATTTCATACTTTTGTACGCTCGTACAAAATCAATTCGGCTGTGACGTTATGTAGCATGATAAAAAGTAACTTGATTCGACTGTCCACTGGCAATTTCCTGGCAACAATATGGCTGATACCAATAGTTGCTGTTAGCCCCCAATTTTCGTCGCTTGGGATACTTGCCCCCTTAAACCCCCAGATCAGGCCCTGGTTGTAGATGAGAGAATGTTATTACTGTCACAGGTTCAGTATCCAACAAAGTTGAGCTGACTTACGATTTAAAAGAAAAATATTGATAACTTTATTCAACCTTGCGTATCAAAATTAAAATCATTCGTAAAAGCGATTACTACACGATATATATTAATTTGAATTAAAAAATCAGACATAAAACAAAAATAATATAAGCACGTAGTAAATAATATAAGCACTATATTATTTTATTTAACTCTTAAAGCTATAACTACACTAGAAGAGACAATAAACGGTCTTAGAAAATGAGATATCTCATAGAAAGAATTGATGTACTGTTGAAGTGACAAAGTGATATTTATGCAAGGAATTTTTGAGAAATTAAAATGTGCTTTTTGCTTAATGATTTTATAATGAAATAAGACGTGTCCACAAATGTATCAACGTCAAAAATACCCTGCAAATTAAGTGTATAAAATCACAAAGAAAAATAAAATAAAAATATTATGTAAATTAATAAGACCCTAACCGTACAGTACTCGGAATTTGATTAATGACCGGTTCTTATATCTTTCAAATCGTTCATTTGCCTTGCTATCGATTAAATTTAGACATAAGCTCCGTACGAATAAAGTCAAAATTAAACCGATAGTTTTTTTTATTGCACTAGTTCAGCAGACAGGCAGACGGCCCACCTGATTAAAAGCTGTTACCATCGCCTATGGACATTTGCAACATTAGAGGTAATTACCTACCATTGTGCTGCCTCTCTTTAAAGGGAGACTGGAACCTGGCCGGTTGTTATGGCGGCATACTTTAGACCAGGGGTGGTAGCCATTTAGGCAGACAAATACCATTACAACTGGCTGTGGGTTCTTTTGTCGCCTCTTACGACATGCCGCCCGGCTGCAGGAAATTGTATTTCTTAGTTATTCCATGAATAAAAGATAAGGCAAGTGAATGAATAGTAAGATATAAGAACCTGCTATAAACGGACTAGATGTGTTCAAGCTGACCTTCATTATTGTATTTGTCTAACCTATACATTACCTATTATGTAATACAGACATCAAGTTAGACAATGAAGTACGAGATACAGGGACAAGTGTGTACAGAACTTAAATGTGAAAATGACTATGTTTCACAGCCTTATTAATTGCCAATTACCATGAAATTATTTAGCTTTAACCTCCCAGACTTTACTATGTGATCAAAAGGCACATAATTTGTATTAGCTAGCTAATCAACACTTGTAATTAATAGTTGTCTTGAGGTATTTTATTTCTATATAATATCAAGTAATTTAGAGAACGCGCTATTTTTGCCATTTACCAGTTTCTTAGGTAAAATTCAAGCCTAGCAGTTTTATGGAATGTTAGTCGTAAGTGAGAAAATAATAAGGTATATTGGATCTTAAAATCATTATAATCATGGAAATACTATTTTATAATAGCTCAACTTTGTTATACTGGACAGTTGTGCATTGTAAATTTGGCACTGTAGTCACTTATTGTAAACTGTAGGTACCTTATTGTACAGTTTTGTTTTTATTCCTCAAACAGTGTTGGAGTTATTTTAAGTGTAAGGTAACAGACCAATAATTTTATTTAAAGGATATATTCTATTGATGCAATTTTCGAAATACATTTTACACTAAGATCAATAAAGTATTCCCCTTTACTTCTTTGTTTTATTTAGTCAATCAAGTTTCTTATATCTGTCTTACAAGTTAAATTTGTTTAATCCAAAGATTGTATTGGTGTAGTTTGCAGCGACTACCCATGTTGAATACTATTTCGAGTTATACATTTGTGAGGATGAGTATATTTTCGTTACTCCTTGACATAAACACTGCTGAATTTTGATGAATCTTTACAATTACGTAGCTGATATATCTTAACGCAGGCTATAAATTAATATAGTTTAAATTTGCCAAAATACAACGATAATGTCGATCCCGCTTAAAAATGCGGGCATCACTAGTGATTGTGAACGGCTGTAGATTCACACTAAATTTAATATATGTTTCGGTGTGAAACTTATTTTCCAGACCATGAAAAATTAAAAACTTTTTCATGTTCTGGAAAATAGCAGTTTTCATATAGTATAGGGGATAGTGTTCCGTCCTTGCCAAGTATAAAGTAGGAAAACATCGATCCATCTTTTTTGCTATCTACCCTCTTTCCTGTGTGAGTCGACGGCCCGTTGACCGTCGACTCACGCAGCCATTTTGGTAAGATTCCGAGTCAACGTTTGATAAGGAACACACTGCGCAATGCGCTTATTGTTTATATGTTCTTTTCAACTATTCTAAACTTCAAGTAATTGTGACCATACTGGCCGTGCCAAGAACTTTTACGATACTTGGAATTTTATTATTAGCTCTAAGGTGGAATCGAGTGCCGTGTGTTGTTCCTGTGTGTAACCTGAACCAATCCAGGAGAGAGCAGATCTCAAGGTTGGTGGGGCTTCTAGTTTCTAGTGCAAGGATCTAGGTCATATCTCTCATACAGTCCATATAAATCGAACCTCATTCACTGTAGGATAAGCGCCTCACAGAGAGCATAAAGTAAAAATATCGAAGAATACACAACACTATTTCTGTTATCCGTTAATAACAACGGCATTAGTCCATCGCCACTGACTGCTCTATGTGAAAATAAGAAAGACTCATTGATTCGTATAGTTCACGCCATATATAGTCTTTTTCAAATTAGCTACAGACAGTATGTTATGCAGTTATATATTTAGTAGGTATCAAAATAATCCTGTACATTTTTCTATGGCCTGATATCAAAATGAGCTCTTTCGTCCATATTAAACAACTATTTTAAAAGAATAAGTTTCCTATATGCTTGTGGTACTGAATAAATGATTTAAATGAAACAAACAAAAATTTATAAAAACTTTTATTATAATTATTGTAACCCTCCGCCCTTTTTTATCATTTCGCACTACACCCGCCAGTCGCACATTAGACGAGTCACAACGCTTAGGCCGGTTAGCCCCACCGACCATCAGTGCGTGCGTCAGTCGCACTTGTCATTTATATAAAAAAATCAAATCTTTACAGTGGATTGGTGGATTGACCGTACGCACGCGTATATTGCTACTCACTGCTTACGAGGACCGTCGCTCAAGCGCGTCTGCATGCGTGCCGTAACAAGTCAAGGGGCGCCGACTCCGTAAGTGCTCGGGGGCTCAAGCACCCATGAGAGTTAAATGTGGGTACGGAGCACCCATGGCCATTATGAACACCATAAATAATATATAAATCATCAGCGTGTGCGGCGCGTTCTGGTGTCACTATCATCCCCCACTCTACGCACCCGCGCCTCTCAAACTTTCAACTCTGCTGTAGTTCGACAAATTACGTTGGCTGTGCAAAATGCACACTAAACGCACATGAGAAAGATTTGGTAGAGCATTCAAAGACAAAAAACGTGAACAGTCTATAAAACGGTCTGTTATCGTTGGACACTTGAGTAAACTTTGGTCACTAAGGTACCTACCTATACATATCATAAAAGAATCACGAAAGATGGCAGAGTTTAAAATCGCTGCTTACGCTGCTGAACATTCCAGTATGAATGCGGTTGGTCCTTTAGTACTATTAAAAGATTTAGATCCTGCTTCGACTATTTTGCGAGACATAAAGTTGCATAGGACCAAATGTATTGTATTAATAAAAATAGTCATCGCACCCTATTTTCTTAAAGAATTGTTGCAGTTGATATCAAGAAAATAATGTGCATTGTACTAAGATTTTTAGCCAAAAACAAAATAAAATAGTTAGGCAGTTTTATTAAAAAGCCTAGCTATCTCTGGCTTATAGAAATTGATGCAGCAGATGCAACTTCACTGACTACTGCATTAAAACACAGCTGGTTGCTGATGGCCTACTCTTAGACAAACTTTTGGGAATATGTGTGGAAGGTGCTAATGTGATGATAGGTTAACAACATTCGTTTTCGTCTGTTTTAAAAGGCCAAAACCCCGAATTGGTAACAATCAAATACGTATGTCAATCTCTTCACCTAGCTTCTGCATATGCATTTAAAACACTTGCTCGGTTCTTAGATTTCCTAATTTAAGAAACTCGTAACTGCTTTTCAAACAGCACTAAAAGACAGTCTGAACATAAAGAAATTTACGAACTTTTATCTGATTTTATTAAAAAGCAAAGAGCGGGGCTATACAGCAGATCAATTGAACTCAATGTTAAAAGCAAAACTAATTGATTGTACCTATATGGGTTTTTTTGGCACGTATCTGAAATAAATCATACACGTGAATAAATTGTTTCAAGCTTCTAATGTAAGTTATTAGAAGAAATATACAATCTACTATACACGTATCTGACCGTATTAGTACCACCAATGCAACTGAAAAAAACAATTAAACAATTTATATGTGACTTTCAATTTGTAAAACATACCATGGACTACAGCTATATGATTTTTGGACCCACATTTAATGAACAATCCAAAGGCATTAGAAAAAGAATATAGAAGATGCGATGCAAAGACTTCTTGGTGGAAATTTGCAAGGACACAAAAGAGATTGCCTAATAACATAAAACTAATAAGTCAAGTTAAACTAGACATAACAAATTTCGCCAAGTCTTAAGTCCGTCTGTCGCAACGTCGATTATTCTGTTCAAGAATTGAACTCACTTCATAAAACAATTTGCACATGTACACATCAAACGGAGGGATTCTAGATTGAAGTTTACAATATGAAAAATGCAGTAGGTGAAAGGTCATATAGACATGTTGCTAAATTGTCCATTGGTATCATGTCTCTGCCATTTTCAAATGCTATTGTCGAAAGAGCATTTTCACAAGTTAATATTATAAAAGACAAGTTACGCAATTGAATGGCAATAGGAAGTGTCGAAGCGCGTCTCAGGATACGCTGTTCACTGCCAAACTGTTGCTAAAATTTTGTTCCTACATCGGAAATGTAAAACATATTTAACTCCGAAAACGTGTATACTTTAAATAATACAAATAATATAAACAAAAGTGAATATGATGATAATTGTTTAAGAGATGGTTGAAACTACGGGTGAGTCTGATTAATTAAGCGAATACGTAGTCAGTGAAAACGAACGTGGCCCTTTGTCAACTGTACTAAAGTGGAAGGATAAGAGAGATGTGCTCATGTTCTCCACATTCGAAAAGATTCCCTAGTGTTTATAAAAGAGGAAAAACTGTTCGAACATCAAAAATGGTTATGTCGCACAATGGGGCAACGGGAGCGGTTGACATGAGCGACCAGGTGAGCTCATGTTCATCGCCATTGTGAAAAACCATAAAATGATATAAAAAAAACTTAGCATCGAAATGCGTTGGTTATATACAGAGTATATGCCGGCAATCCAAGAAATTGTAGACTTCAGACGACACAGTCTAGTCGAGAGATAGTCGAATATCTAGTCGATTCTGGGAAAAAGGACACTCTGAATACTCGTACCGTACGTAGAATACGTAATAGTTCTAGCAGACCCAAAAGGCTAAAGCATATGTTAAAAACCAAGGAAGGCAAGGTACGAAATTCCAGACGCTTCTGTTTGGAATGTTGCCATCATTGTATGAGATAAATAAGGGCGAAAGCGGTGGAGCAGTGGAACGAGAGATAAGTCGGAGGGGCCACTTCGGGAGTCACAAAGCTTTTTCTACCCACCGTCCAGGGCGCATTTAAGACCGTCAAGAATATAACGCTTACCCCCATCTGGACACAAGTACTAACCGGACACGGCGAGTTCTCAGCATATCTGCACAGATTTAAAATAAAAGACAGTCCAGCTTGTTTGTTCGAGGCCGACTAAACGTTTCAACGCCTGATGCTCGAATGCCAAATAAATAAGGCGCACAGGTGCGTCCTGGAAACAGCTACAAAGGAAAGACCTACAGAGGACACAATAAAAGAGCTAATTGCGGAAAAAAAAATCGCAAAAATAGTGATTAAAAGGTGTTCCTTAACAGCACCAGGGGGGGGGGGGCGTAATCTCGCCCTGCTCGGAACCAATAGACAGCCGACGGAAGCATTAGAGTCAAAAACGTATAAGATAATATAATATTAACAAGTATATAATTAAGTAAATAAATATTAAGATACGTAATATAAGAAATACAAGGTCCCCGACTGTTAGGGGTAGCAAAATAGCTCCATATTTTAAAAAAAGTGCCATCGGTATTTGTAAGGCTGTGTTGAATTATATTGCTGTGATTAAAAGTTGTATATTTTCTTTTATTTAATACATTGAAAACCAACTTATATTTTTTTTATTGAAGAAGGTTAATCAAATTAGTTTTATTATTATTTATTTGTATTGCTATTTACAGCCAATCATTAAAAACTTTTATAGTAAATATTCAATTATTTAAAAAAAAAAAACGTAAATAGAAACCATGCAACGCGATGCATTAATACAAGACAGTCTTCGGTCACCGGTGCCCAACGTGCCACTCAAACGTGTTTGATAGTTTGTGAACGTGTTAACCTCATGTCAACCGGGCGTCATTATAAAGATGCGTCTCCTTAGAACAAATCACCAAAAATCTGAACATGCTATACATATATATAGGAGAGAAGAATCTTCTCTTTTAAATATATGTATAGCACATTGTTCAGATCTTCTCTACAGATTCTGTTTTGTATCTTCACAGAAGATACAACACAGTGGTTAAAAATACCAAAAAATATTGAATTTGTTGTTCGTAAGAATAAAAACACAGTATGTTTTTTTTAAAATTTCGCGACTAGTAACCGATCAAAAAATCAAATTTAATCCATTACAGTTTGTGGTGGTATTAACCACTCTATCTGATATATTCTGTTTGACTTTAAGCAAATTAGCCCTTGACTTTTCGCTTATTGATTAATTATTTATTTAATATTAAATGACAAAAATTATATATAGTGAGATTCTGACCCTAGATAGACAGAAACAATAATTATATCCATGACACGTCCTGTGCGACCAGGTACTTAGGTTTCTTCCAATATGAATCAATGATCGAGACGCTAGACGCATGCGCAGTATAATTTTACTTTTCAAAAATTTAATAACGCATCCCTCTGATAGTTTTGTGAATGTTCTATTCTATTCTATTTTTGGATTCATGGCTCCAACGCATGAGCATTGATTTTGCCAATGTCACAGTAGGTTAAAAAAATGACAGGTGGATATTAAGAAAACAATTTTACGTTACAAAAAACAGGATTGTGAATGTTAGATATCATGTTGAACCCAGCCTTCATTTCATTTTAAGCTTATAAATAAAGTAAAACAATAGAACGCTTTCAAACCATTACTAGAATTGATATTCGACGCTTTATTTCGTTAGTATTATAACACTTTAATCAATAAAATATAAATCCACATATCACTTATGATTAAAGAATGGAATATTTAACTTTATAAATCTAATTATAAGTCAAAAATGTTTCTTTGATTTTTCTCAGGTCAAATATACTAATTGGTAAAAAACACCCGAGTACTAAAACCTCCACCAAACTAGGACCAAGGTTTGTTCCAATACCAGTCCAAAGTCCAAAGCAAGCAACCTATATTTTATTCCTTGAAAAAGAAGTAGTAATTTGCTGGCGATTTGCTACTTTTGGACAAACTTATTGGGCTACCTAATCGGGGTTTGCCATCTCGCTCTCGCATTACCACATTTTCAAAGATGTAAATTAACAGAATTTACTTACGACAAATACAAATTCCGTTTGACGAATAAAAATGATTTCTTGTGAAACATTCATAATTTTATTTATTAAGCATTGTAGAAGACAGATTTGTCGTAAGTAAATGCTGTCAATTTATATCTTCAAGAATGTGGTAATGTGCGAGTGAGATAGCGAGCCCATTAAAATAATCATTGTAGATGCAAGGTTCAAGTTACCATGCCGATTTTCATATCTACCCGCATTGACTAAGTTTTGAAACAAATCAATTTTTAACTACATGCACCTACCAATTTTTTTAGATTATTTAAAAAGTACTTTTATATTTACAAACAAGTGTCAGAAACACCATTACTATATGAAAAGGTGAAAGGAAAGAGAAAGGTATCACAACCTTCTTAGTCACAAACTAGAGGAGTTTATCTGATACAGTATCTCAGTAGTCTATGATAGACACGCATGTGGATGTTTTATTCTGATACTTTAGTCGACACAATCTGATATGAAAATCGGCACTTACATTTAACCATATTAAAACAGGCTAAAACTAAAAAGAATTCTTATAACTAAAGTTTTCCCTGTTTGTATCTCTGTCGCGCCTGTGCCTTGCTGTACTTAGTTTTCTTTTCTGGTATGACTTGCTCCTTTTCACTTGACTCTTGATTTGTTTCTGAAATATAAATATTAATTAATTTCCTATTATACCTACGCATAAAATTTGTTTGCTTTTGTTAGATAAATGTGTTACTAAAATTTCTCTTCTTTTGTGTTTTGTTCGCTGCAACTCCATAACATTTTGGAGTGGAAATCATACAACACATTTATTTAAAAAAATAAAATGGAATAATAATAATAAAAGGAAACATACTATAGAAAAATTCTAGGGTGTTGTAAGTATGATATGTTTCCACATTCATATTTTGGGAAAAGGGAATTGGCATACATTATTACTAGTAGTAATAAGCTGGTGTGCATAGACATTGAACCGATGGCTAAAATAAAATTACTGCTGTTTAGCCATATAGTTTTAGCTATTATTTTAAATTACTCATTGATTAAATGTCTATACACACCAAGCAGTCTTAGTATATTAATACTCATCATCATCATCATCCGAGCGTTAAATCCCGGTTGCGTTCGGAGCGATCACTTCGACGCCCAGGGTCCGCTTTCCTACTTTTTCTACTCCACTTCGCGCGATCTTCGGCATCCCTTGTGTTGAGACCGTTGGTACGCATGTCATGCCTCAGTATATTAATACTGTAGAATTCTAAATTAAATCGAAAATCTGCTCAGAAATCTGCTGTTCCGAGTTCACTATTACAAATCATTTCACTGGTTTTTAGCACAGGATAATCTTTGGGGCAATAACTAGTTGTCATAAACTTCGTGAACATGCTGTGTAACACAAAAATAATTTGCCATTATGAATAGTTTTTTAGAATGATTACCTTACTATTGACATTTTATTGGGAATTAAAATTACTACATATACTAAAATGTGTTATGAATTGATTTGTATTTTCTTATGGTCAGTTCACACACAACTTTTGTTGCTATAATATATATACTTTAATTATTTAAAAAAACCTAAAACCTCTGAGTATTAAATTATAACACAAAGTCATTCCTCATAATGATCATTATAAGCTTTTCACTTACATAAAAAAAGTATTTAATTATAAAAAACGGGGTAAATTTTCTTTGCCGATGTCCTGAAAACATGCACATTTTTATATATTTTGTGGAGTGAATAAAGAAAAAACTACTGGGCTGATTTCAATGTGGTGTTTGCTGATCGACAGCAAATTCTTAGATTATGTCTAAGAACCTCTAAACCTGCACTACTGTTAATCCCGGGAAAGCTGCAGGAAATTTTCTGGGAATTACTTAAAATGACCAGATAAAAAAGTTTGGAATTTCAGTATTTTTTTCACTGATTGATAACAATATTTATGCAATAAATGTAATATTTTTATCCCGGGAAATCTCCCAGGAGCGGTTTGTAGATGTTCGGATGGATAAAAATTGGCTTATTCCAACAAAGTTTTCACTAAAACATCAGCATACATTCTTTTTTAAATGCTGCATACTTTATGTCCCGGGAATTTCAAGTCAACTGTAGATGAATTCGCAGGCATACCCTAGTTAATTATATTAAAGTATTTAACAATGAAACCTAGAAGAAGCATATAATTATAAATCATTATTATAAAAATATATAGAAACTCACCTAAATCTTCTGGAGGTTGTAATGATTTCCCTGCACTCCAAGTCTGCATTAATGTTGCAGTCTTTCCTATCGCAAATCCCACTCCGGACAATGCTATTGAGAAGGCAATCATACTTAACGGATTCTGTAAAAGTTCAAATAGAATGTTAGGTTAGTAGTTATACATACTAATAAAATTGAAATTTCTGTCTGTTTTTGTCTGATTACAAAATAAATGACAAAAATTAAATAAAAACTGCAGTCTATACATGCTTAGTTATAAATAACTATTTCTAGAGTTTTATATTACCATATCTCATGACAACATCAAGTTTTTAAGGTAAAAGTATCCTATACCCAAATCCCCAGTTTAAAGCTCCATAGAATAAAAATCAGTTCATATCTAAGATCATGAAGAGTGATCAATAAATACAAATAGTTATAGAAAATCACTTTTACACTTATATTAAAGACTACCTGCAATACTCAGACAGCTTAAAGAACTAACTTAAAGATTAATTAATATTTATAATACAGAATTAAAGTAAAAGAAAGTAATTTTCAAAACTTTACTTTTTTACTAGCTACCAAACTCACTGCCATGTTAAAAATTCTAGTACAGTATAGATATAATTCATACTTTACATTTTCAACACATCATTAATTTATTAAGGAGGCCACAAAATGGCAATTTTGAAACATCTCTTATAAAAGTGAAGCGAAGGTTAATTTTAGAATTGAATGGAGTAACATCCATCCATATTACTTGAGTTTATATACAGTAATAGAGTTATGGAAGAACACAAGAAATTAGTAATTAAAGTGCATCACAGTTTGCCTGGAGGCAGAAGAAGCAGCTGCCCACATCATGATAGTGCAAAGGTGTTGGAACCTACAGGGTGAAGCATATCATCACACTAATGAGGGGTTTACACAGGTCGATTTTCGCCGTGTGGCTAGTCACTTCACAAATTGCCTCACTAAGCCGCATCGCTAGCCCATCCACACAGGTTACTAAAATCGCATGCAGCTTGGTCATTTCCATAAAAATGTTGAGCAGAATAGCTGTTTGTGCCGGAATTGAACATGCGCGAAACACCCCTTCATGGGGCGGGCGATCGCCTGCAACTGATCGTTTACACAGTGAATTTTTGTTACCATGCGGCATGCGGCCAGTCGCCGCGTGGACAAAGTCAGATGCTACCCAACTTTGGGGCTTGTAGATTTAGTCGCTTGCGACCTAGCCGAATTGCCATTTAGACGGTCGATTTATGCCGCGCGGCAATAATCGTGCGGCTTAAGTCACCCCTGTAAACCCCTCATAAGTCACGATGAATCAGTCAGTAATATTTGAATTTTGAATTCCTTTAAATCTATTTTCCTTTCTGGCTTCTATTCTCCCTTAAGCCTTGCACCTATTTAAACTCTAGCAGGAAGGAAATATTTTCAAGAAATGACTTCAAGAAGCCCTAATTTAAAAGGCAGCCAACAAAACATGATATTTAAGCAAGCAGTGAATTTATTTACTTACTGTTAATGTAGGATTAGTTGTTAAACTGTAGTCTAAAACAACAACAGCTATGCCAACTATTAAGCCCACACATGTGCAGATCCATATAATATTTTGACTATCTGCAAAAAAATTTAGTATAAGTTGTTAATTATGAATATCCATCTGAATGTAAATTTGTTCTTGCTATTCAACCCAGCAAAATAAGCATTTATCATGAATTTTAGGAATATTATTAAAGTAACAGAGTAGTATGTTATCCAAGTAATTGTACAGAAAATAGAGAAACATGAGACGTTGCACAGGTAATCCCTTCTATAACTGTTGAAAGTTAGGTAACAAAATTATTAATAAGCTATGATACTACATCATTCATTTGCTTTCATTTTGAAAAAGATTTTTCAGGTTGAGCCAAAACATAACTTACATTTTTATCAACACCATACAAGTAATGTGAAAACCAATGGTAGGGCAACTGAATGAATAGTAAGATATAGGAACTGGCCATTAAACATATTACACTGCAGTATAATGTCATGAAAGGCAAACCTAACTTACTGTATTTCTCATATGATTACCTTTTATTTTCTTCTTTTGCATATCAGTTATACTTTTAATTGAATCCATTAACTTTACAAAATTAGGATTGTGTGGTTCAAGTTGCAGTGCCTTTGTGTATGAAATTATAGCTTCATCATACAAGCCACTAGCAGCTTCTACTTCTGCACGCCTAAAATATCCCTAAAATACAATAAATTAATACATTTTTATTTCCCAAAGCAAAGTACTTAAAAGTCTACTTAGTACTCTAAACAAATAACAATTAATTTCTAAATATTAATGGTCTTATTGGTCACATTGAGTTAGAGTAAGATTCTAGGTTTTTTTAAGAACTTTAAAGAAGCCTACAAACTTACTCTGAATGATTTCTAAATAAATCTTGAAGACACTAACCTTTGCCCACTGCGGTTGTAGTCTAACAGTTTCATTGGCATCTTGAAGGGACAAATAGTGTTGATCCAGTTTTAAGAAGGCATATGACCTATTACTGTATAAAACATAATTATTTGGGTCCATTTTAATTCCCTGCGTATAATGCAGTACGGCTTCGATGAATTTACCTTCCTTGACGCATTCATTACCTTTATTCTTGAGTTCTTCTACTGTGGGCATTTTACTACTGTTCTTCTGTTCATCCATGTTTAGTTTATAATTTCCTAACAATATATATTTCAAGATATTGCGATTATTTCAATTTCAAATAAAGCAGAGGTTAATTTATGAAGCCGGTTTAATTCTGTTATTTTCTTTCCAGTGCAATTCTATGAAATTTAAATTAAATAAAATTTTGTCCAAAATATCTAAACTGTCATTTTGACAGTTAAAATTTGAGGTACAAACAGTTTTTTTTAAGACCTAATAAATGTATTTCGCATACCGGATCCTTTGTCACTAAAGATAGCGCAGCTAATAGAGTCAATCGCCGGTATGCATGGAGACTCAGAAAGATACCTCCCTCTATGTGGAGAGGTTACCCATGGGTCAATACTCCACTTAAACCACCTCCTCCCATGTTGCCTCGCACTTATGATAGGAAAATCCTGAGACTTAGAACGTGGTTACGCCCAGGGTAATCCTGCACATCAGTGCTTGAGAGTGCCCCGGGAAGCAGGACATTCTCACTTCGGTAACAGAGGGATGAATTCTCCGCTCCTTAGATGCTAGAGAACCCCTGACGAACAAATATATAATACCTTATGTTCTTAGCTTTTGAATTTTAAGTAGTAGTAGTAGATTCGCCAAAAAAGGTAGGCAAAGGAATCTTAGTTCATACAGCCAAGTCTGAAGTATAAATCTTCGTATAGTAGCGCAATTGTATTGTAGGCTACAACCGACGCCATTCAACGTAGTTGTTGTGAAAACTCGAAAGGCCACATTTGACTATACAGTTCATATTTCTCATGAAAACACATTATTACTCAAAAACTATCAATATCCTACAACTATTGTTAATTTTAGAGTATTTTTACACATTTTTAGAAAATAAAACTGCACAGCACAACGTCTCCTTACAGTTCCCGCCAAAAAAACCTTTTGAATTTTAAATAATGACAGTTACAACTGTCAATATTAGTGTTATAATCATGTTATGGTTTTACATTTGTATTAATTTGGCCATGAATAGAATGAGTGATAAAGTGGGTAGAAACAGCAAATCAGTCGTCACTCGTCATTAATTCCACGCTAGGTGAAGCGTCTCGTTAGCGTTGTGACGACGTAATTGCTCTTCAATAATAAATCTTTTGGAAATCAATGTTTGTTGAGTTTTATAAGGTCTACTTACTTACACATAACTTTATGCAATTTCACTATAATATTGTATTAATAAAATTAGAACACCAATTTCTACCAAACTTCATCCATATGAAAGGATGTATTGTCATTATAAAGGTTTCTTTCCACAATCACATTAAAA
Organism: Dendrolimus punctatus; assembly: GCA_012273795.1. NCBI lineage: Eukaryota > Metazoa > Arthropoda > Insecta > Lepidoptera > Lasiocampidae > Dendrolimus > Dendrolimus punctatus. Next base: position 1,905,321 of record CM022541.1, read on the forward strand.
ATACAAGGATAATTAAAAATATATTAATACATCAGTAATAAAAAAAAAAATATAATCTTAATTAAATATAACATAATCAATTCCTTCAATGAGGTTCAGCGAGTTCAGATTCTTTTCAAATTCTCCATTAGTCAAATCTAATTTCATACATATTACCAACGGAGGTTTTACTTCTGTAAAATGAAATACTTTTAGTTTCTTTAATACAGATCTTGTCATGGGATAGTAAAGTTCAATTATTTTACCTATTTTATTTCTATCAATATCACAAAAACTTTTAACTTTATTTAAATTATAAGGAGTTAGTGAACGAACAAATTTTCTCCCTCGTTTTCCAGCATTCCAAACAGTGAAATAATCCCAATGTTGTAAAACATTATCTTCAAGCCTTTTGATCTGTATTTGCCAAATTCTTTCTCGGGTCACAGAAAAAGTGGTAGCTCCTTCATGGTAAGTGTAAATAACTAGCTCCTCGTCAACTCTAAATAAGTCACCTCCTAAATCTAAATGGGAATAAAAAAATATCAGATCTTCAGGGGTACCAGGACTAGATTCAACAAAACCTCCGATTTTATTGTACACTGATCGATGACAAAACCAAGTGGGCATTAACAGAGTAGGGCCATTGGATGTGTATATTTGAAGCTTTAATTGCTTTGCAGTAAGATTATTAGCCCACTTAACAAGTCGAGGAGTTGAGCCATGAGGTTCTCGTATTATTCTACTACCAACTATAACATTATCCATTTTTTTAGCAGCATTCCATTGTAAAATAAGTCGATCAGGGTGCATTACATCATCTATGTCTTGAAAACATAAATACCGCCCAGAACTTGCCCTGACTGCACCATTCTTAGCAGCTCCAACTCCTTTACAATAGTTTTCACCTGTTCTTATTAGATTAACACTATGTATGAAAAAATATTCAGCCCATTTCACTAATAAATTACATGTATCGTCATTGCTCCCATCATTGTATACGACAATTTCAAATTTTATTTCAGTATTTAGTGCAGACTGTGCTGCTATTGATTTCATACAATTGTCGATCCATTGCTCACCATTATATACAGGAATAATTATTGAAATGTCGATCATTATCAACTGAGACACATTACATGAATGTTCACAAATCTACCCATATTTTGTGTATATTTAATAATTTGTGAACTTAAACATAGGTTATCCGTATATCATCGATTTAAAAAATAATAATTAATATTTAATAAAAAAAACATAAAACAATATCTTTGTTTTTAAATTTTGTTTTTTTTTTGGAGTTGCTGGCTTCGCTACTAAGCTTTTAAGCGTAGAAAGGTGCTCCTCACAGTACGTGACGGGTACGTCGGACGCGTCGGAACAATATGCCACAAACTAATTTAACTAATATGGATACTATGTGCAATATGCAGACTAGAACCGTAATTCATTATACAATCTTCAGGTTGCTTTGGAACGTCCGAACGCTCAAAGTTGCGTCCGCGACTTTCGACATATAATGTGCACACCTTAATGGACTATCCTTATCAAGATCCGTTGTAAATAGCACCCATCAGCCGTGTCCGCCAGTTCCGACTTATAATATGCACATACCTTTATAATGTGTTCACTGAATGGACTTTCCTTATCATGATAATATTATTATGTTCTAAACTACGACCCTCTGCTGTGTCTATCTGTCGCGACCTAAGCTGTGTGCATATTATAAGATGGGGCTGAAGGGCGTGGCTTACAACGTATCGAATAACTAAAGTCTATTGAGTATTGAAGCGATATAGAACGCGATACATGTCTACTCCTAAAAAGCCTGTGGCGGGACTTGTGTCATCATCATCCGAGCGTTAAATCCCGGTTGCGTTCGGAGCGTTCACTCCGACGCCCAGGGTCCGCTTTCCTGCTTTTTCTACTCCACTTCGCGCGGTCTTCAGCATCCCCCGTTTTGAGACCATTGGCACGCATGTCATCCTTCACGACGTCAAGCCAGCATTTCTTGGGCCTTCCCCTTCGACCGGGACCTGGCGGAGGCGGCATGGCTAGACATTTGTTCCCCACGTAATTAGCCGGTCTGCGTAAAACGTGGCCGTACCAGTGTAAGCGACACTCTTGCAGTTTGTCTGCTATGTCACGGACATGAAGACTGCCACGGATGCGGGAGTTCCTGACCCGGTCTTTCCGCGTCACTCCACACATCCATCGCAGCATATTTATCTCCGTGACACGCAGCTCTTGGTTGTGTCGCTCAAGTACAGGCCACGCTTCACTGCCATACAAAAGGACAGGTCTGATGATGGATTTATAGACCTGTCCTTTTAATTAGACTGTCATTTTGGGGTCACAAATGACACCTGTCACCTCACGCCACTTGGCCCAAGCTGCTGTGATACGGGCCTTGACGTCGAGGTCGATATCCCCGGACGCACTAAGGACAGATCCCAAGTACTTAACGGTAATGGGGAAGGGTGTGGTGTCGCCAACAGCGGTCCGAACTATGGAATCGGAATCACGGTACATATCTCGGATAATGTCAATATAGGTTTCTGGCACCCCTTTGAACCTCAGTGCCCACCAGATCATCACGCGAGGAACACAGTCGAAGGCCTTCTGCAGATCCAGAAACAGGAAATGCAGAGGCGTATTCTTCGTCCTGTATTTCTCCATGATGATCCTTAGGGCAAAAACAGGGTCCATGGTTCCATGCCCAGGATGAAACCCATATTGACATCCGGAGACAGTGCACTCCTGCCGGATCCGAGAGTCGATTATGCGCTCAAAGAGCTTCATGGTGTGGGACATTTGGCGGGACTTGTGTGTCTGACAAAATGATGTGCTGTGCTGCCTGGTATGCTGTCTCAGTGTTGTCAGTGCTAAAATTTTATTGGTGCGTTCAATAACGCCACAAGCGCAAGTTTTTGGCGAGTACTCAAAAGAAACCAAACTCAGTGTTGCGTTGAGGAATTTTTATTTACAGAAATGTTCAAATGAATAACAGTTGTCAGATATTCATCGTTTTTGAATAATAATAGGCTGTACACGGTTAAGGTATAGTAAGAGAAAATGAAATAGAATTTGCTTTTCTTTAATTTAATGCAATAAATATAGAAATTGAACTTAAATTGTGTTAATTTCAATAAGATTACTTAATATTATATAGAAATAAATAATTAACACCTTTGATCACTTAATATAGATTAGATAGATAGATAGATAACACTTTATTGCACACCAAAATATATAATTACAGAAACAGACCATAACATTACGACCATAGATTACGTATAGGCTATACATTGTACACATATAGGTGCTACATTCTGACGAATAGTGAAGCCGAGGGGATGGAGCATGTCCTGATTGCAGACTAAGTCAAGCGAAGACCTGAAATCGCTCAACACGGCCACCGAGAACAGGTTGCTATACAATATGTACTCAGTTGCTTGGCTTATTGCGAGCAGCTCGGCCTGGAAGACTGTGCAAAACAGCTCCAGCTTCATTCGCTTAATCCGGATATCCATTCCTCCCCGCCAATTAGTAAATGCGGTGAGATGCACACTGTTGCCAACTTAGAGCTTTCAATGCTAGATTTTTATCTTCGTGAACACCTTATGTTATTAAATTCAATAATTCAGCGCTTAGCACCTTATTTAGCGTTTTTGAAATTCGATTTTTGTTTTGTTTTTATTACAGGAGTTCAACAGATAGGCAGGCAGCCCACTTGATGAAAAGCGGTTACGAGCGCCTATGGACAATTGCAACACCAAAGATACTACAAATGCGCTGCTGCTCTCTTAAGGGAGACTGGAACCTGGTCACTAATGCCGGAACACAACACAAGGTTGTTATGGTGGCATAGTCTAAACCAGGGGTAGTAGCCATCCGGTCGGGTAAATGCATTACCACCTGACAAAATTTATAATAACGTTATTTATTTTTAATAATTTCTTTTTTTGGGCTTTTACCAAATTCGTGTCTATCTAGCGCTTTTTAAGAGTTGACATAGAACATTTTTCCCGAAGACAATTGGCAACGCAAAAGCTGCGTCCGATGTGTCCGAAGCTGGGTGCGCACATTCCTTGGATAGTGGACGCGTCCCGTAATATGTGGGCACCTTACTTAACTGTCAACAGTCAGTCGTTTGCTTCCTGACTTTTGTCTTGTCGCTGTCTCAGTCTCTCAAAAGACAAATTTAAAGCAAGCAAGTTTTGAAAGCTTGCCGTACGGAGTACGGTTGGTGCTGAGATTTTTATAAAGTACCTAGTTATTCTAGTTATTTGTTTTTTTTTCGAAGAATACTAAGTTTTCACCATGGGAATAAAAGAAGCAAACATATATTTAGACAACCAATGGAATACTTATTACGCCGGCCAAACTATTAATGGGCGAATTGAATATGTGTTTGATAGCCCGAAAAAAGTTCGAGGTAAGTCAGACTAATTTTTATTCAATGAGTTACGCGTGACTCATTCACTATTATAGAGTCGATGAGCCCGTTATATAGGCCGGAAATAAGTATTGCTAATTTTGTTTGCGTTTATCTGACAATAGGTATCCACGTCAAGTTTAAAGGCGAAGCGCATACAGAATGGTATGAAAGTAAACAGGAAGAGAATTCTGACGGTAAAACTGAATCAAGAGATACTCAGCACACAGGAAATGAAGAATATTTTCAAATATCGTACTATTTACTTGGCAGTAATCAAGGTGGGTGTGATTTACATATATGTCCGCGTAATCATAAGTAATGAGGGGGGGGAGGGGGAAGAAAACTTACCCCTTTTGCAACTCCTATGTGGCGGAAATGTATAGTTCCTGAGTTATTAATGTTTTTGTCAATCTTATCTCACTTCTGTTTTTCACTAATATATAATTTCTATAATATATATAATTTCACTTATATGTAAGATAAATAGTGAATGGTTACCAGTCGGTTCTGGCTTTGGTCTACACAAAACCTAACCTAACCGACTGTTTAAAACTCCACATATTTAAATTTTCGGATACATAGTTTCCTATTTAAATAAATCCCGTCCTCTTCAAAATGTACACTTTCCGGTGCACAAAAAAATGTCTCGGCGACAAAATTACCAGATCATTGTTGTGAATTTTAAACTTCAATAATTAATTGAATATTAATCATCATAAAAATCATCAAGGTAATACATAATATTTAGATATTATTATCTTTTTCATATAGTTTTGATTACAATCAGTGATGGATTTATACTCGGGGCTTGACCTCAGGGTAGCAAAATTTGGAGGGTCAGCAAAAAAAATGGCTCGACTTTACAATAGTGGTCACTGAATTTTACGAAAATTAAGTTTACGGGTATACATACGCCTTATATATATAGACATTAGACCTCTTATTTGGGCTAGGAAACAAGTTTTTAGGGTCCACCAACAAGTTTTGAATGAATAATGGGAAAAACAAAAATACCTTTGATAAACAAGGTTATGTCACTTTTGTTGAAAAAAACTTTGATCTGTCTTTAGGAATACACTTACACCTAATACATAAACACTAAAACCGTTTTTTAGTTTAGTAAACAAGTTTTGAATTAGTTATTATAATTTTAAAGTACATAATATTAAATCACAGTACTGTCACTTTTTTCAATTTATGAGGATAAATGTTACCAATTCAGTATGTCAATAATATCAATTGTTTAATTACAATATCATTCGATATTCTAATAATATCCATTTTTAAATACGAAAATTGTTGTTTTATTGGCGGCATGTGCCAAAACCGACTGGTCACCATTTATTTATTGATAACTATTTAAATGATAGTTACAAATCAGTTGTGACATTTGTTGACCACTGTCATGGCACACTTGCTTTGCTCGCTAGGCTTGTGGTCTTTAGTCTGCGTTTTTAGACTGTATTAAATGCTTTTTACATTGACCACTAACTTTTCTTCTACATTTCTTTTCTTTAGACACAAGAAATAAATACACCATTTTGAGAAAAATATTGTAAAGTTATGTTTACAAAAAAAAACATATCTCTAAAATTACATGTCGCCTAGACATGGGGGTTCCAGGAGGGAGAAGTACTCCTCATTGCACGAATTTTAAGTAATGTGGTGGTGAAATGGGTAAGGGCATACTTACCCCTATGGTCTGGAAATCTTCGGTATAATAAACATAACCTCACTTATTTTTTCACTAATATTGCATTTACAAAACTGAACAATCCTTTAGAAGTCAAAAAGAAAGCCAATAATTAACATAAAAAGAACCAAAAAGATAGTGTAAATCATCAAAAAAAGAAGAAAAAACACAACTATGCACATTCACATACACTATAAGAGTAACCTTCATTATATTCAAAATAGCGGCCAATAAAGACGAAATTATAAATCATGTGCAAAAAATAAATAGTAAATGGTTATAATTGGTTCTGGCACTCGCCAGCTGCTATCGCTGCACGCACACTTGGCTCGTGCCCTGTGGTCTAAAGATAACCTAACCTTTGTTGTATGTATAAAATAAATGATTAAATAATGTAATTACGTCCAGGCACCATCACTATCGTCTTTATTGTATGTCCCAAAGGACAAACTATTGTTCCAAAAAAAAAACTCAAACAACTTTGTAATCTTATGATTGTGACAGCTTATACGATAAATGTTTATGCTATTCTATTCTAAGTATAAATGGTTAAGAAGTGGTGAAGTTGCAGAAAGGGTAAGCATACCTTCCCCCTACCCACTACTTGAAATTTGTGCGCCGGATAGCTGAGCAGCAGCCTTTACTTATTCGAGTTAATCTTTTTAAGAATCTTAGTACCACTTGCTTAATGTTACTTAAATTTGTTTAAGAAACACTAAACACACTTTGATATCATGCAAAGTTTAGATGACCTGAATATATTAACAAAGCCCTTGTGATAAAAAATAGTAGGCGCAACTAACATTATAATACACACATAAAATCTACATACAATTTTAAAATAGTAAATAGCTATAAATGTAAACCCACAAGGGCATAAATAAAAATAATATTAGTAGAAATATGTAACATATTATTATTTTAAAACACTTAATTTTATCATTGCTGATTAGTTCAATGATAAATATTTTTTTATAAACAATATTTATGAAATAACTATATTGGAATTTAACATAAAATTCTCCCAGACACATAATTTAAATATTATAATATACTCATTAACAGGCAATGAGATAGAGATCCCAGCTGGCAAAAATGTGTACAACTTTACCTGCACATTGCCACCAGTTCTCCCTTCTTCCTTTGAAGGGGAGCATGGATATGTAAGATATACGGTGAAAGTCACTCTGGACAGGCCATGGAAGTTTGACCAGGAGGCGAAAATGGCATTCACTGTTATCAATGCTTTGGATCTGAATCTTAATCCATCTTATAAGGTATGTGAACATTTTATGTGGAAAGTATAAACTACTAAGTAACATGTTTCTTTTAGATTTGCCACAAGAAATACTTTCTTTGGTGTCAGTTAAATATCTATATTTTGGCTAATCTGATACTGGTATTAATTCAAATTTTGATATACATGATGGTATATCGAATTTTGATGGCATGAAACAATTTGTTGTAATTCCCAGATGAAAAGCAGTTTTTATTAAAAATGGCGATAGATAAATTTCAAAAACTCGAGATAAAAAATAGTTTATTTTTAAAAAAATCGCCTTTTCATCCGCGAATTACAACAAAAAATTTGTTTCATGACTTTTTCTCCCAATTATTGGTAAAAAATCGCCATGAGTTAATTTGTAATTTTACTATTGTATTGTTATATACATTTCAGCAATAAATTATTCATTCACACATTTAGATTTCTGGGATGAAAAGTACTATGGTTTACATATCTTCTCTTTAACTCTAGGTGAATTATAATTTGATTTGTATACATGTGTAATAGTGCTCTAAAGTGGCAGCTTTCCTATGTTCATATTATGAATATATCAATTATCAAAATAAAGTGAAACTTTATGCTGTCATACACCAGTGTATCTAGACACATGTCAATTTCACTAAGCAATTTTACAAAAATAATATACAAGGATCTATGTTATTTGGATATTTGGCTGATTTACAATAAGATTTTGCAAAAGTTGCTATTTTAATCACAATCACCAATTCAATCAGTAGTTATAATAGTTCCAAAAATACTCCTCAAAAACAATTGAGTAAATCAACTAATCTGGCTTGCTTTAATTGTTAGCCAACAACTGACTTGTGTGCTAATTGGATTGTCCTTCACAGAGTAGTAATTTTGCTTAGGCCACACAACAAGCAATTGCAGCTATAATAACTGTTATTACATATACACATTTTGTAGCTACTTGAGATCTTATTTCATATGTTTGCTTATAAAATAAATCATTTTCATCATTTTTGTTAGTGTATGTCATATATCGATATTCATCCTACTCATATTATAAAGACGAAAGTTTGTGCAGATGGATAAAAGTTTATTACTCTTTTATGTAAAGAATACTTAATCATTTTATAAAAATACAGTAATATAGCTACATTCGAAATATCCACAGGCTATAATTTTTATACTGTTTATTGGCCGATACATATATCTTATAATTAATTCACTTGCTTACCATTGGCAGAATTTTGGTATTACTCATATGGGTGCTGCAGCTGATAAATCAAATTTTACTGATAGTGAGGCGATGAACAGACAGGTGGAAGACTAAGGTGATATGGGCATGTAAGGAGGAAGGGTGACATTCATGTGGTAAAAAGAATGTTAAACCACAAGATTGATGAATACAAATGTAAAAATGTGACAAATGGATTGTTTGAACAGTGATATGATGATTTGTAGTGTGACAGAGGAGATTTGTAGGTCAGAATAGTGGAGTATGCAAGGAAAAGACATTATGCTAACCTCAAATGATTGGGAAAAGATGGAAGAAAAGAGAGAGTAAGGCTATGAACTATTGAAACCTACCATATATTGGTCAAATATAATGCTAAGTGTCAATGAAGACACTGGCAAATCTGGTTTTGTATAAAGATTTATTGGAATTATTTTAGGAGCCGATCCATATTCAACTGGAGAAGACTTTCTGCTGCTTCTGTTGTGCTTCTCCACCTCTGAGCGTTGATGTGCAAGCTCCCGTCTCCGGGTACTGCCCTGGCCAAGTAATTCCAGTCACCATCAATATTGAGAACAAGAGCAATGTGCAACTTCATTTGGTCAAAGTATTACTGAGGAAGGTAAAAAACATAAAGTTATGTTAATTAAGAGAGAAAGAGAATATTGATGATATAAAAATAGTATATAAATTGAGATTTATTTCTCATTGATGCTACATCTTAATATTGCATCTGCCTTTTATCCTCCTTCGAAGAAAGAGGTATGTTTTTCGTGCGATCTTGTATGGATTTCGATAGTTAAGGCAACGTTATTTTCATTTTAACAACCAGTGTCCGTAGATAGGTATTTGAAAAGAAACAATACGGTAATAAACAAAAGAATAACTCAACCTATCGAGTAGAGTACCAAAATAAAGGAAATTAAAAGGTTATTACGAAAATATAATAGAAAAGTTATATGGTTAAATTTCATTAGGAATAATAAATTGGTGTATATCCGGAAACTAAAAAGTCTAAAATAAAATAAAGCATTAAAAAATACAAAACCCCCACTGCAAAAAGACAATTTAAAAGTAATGCCCCAAAAAAACTGAAACAAGATTGAGAAAAGAAAACAAAATTAAAATAAAATATTAACGAAGTAAACTAGTTAGTTTACTCTACTTACTACTAAATTTAATATTTGACTTAGGTTTTTAGCTGTTAGTATACTTTGTTGAACCATTTTTTTTGTTCTCATTCTTGTCTCCGTGTTTTTAGCGTGTTACTTTTGTCTTGGGTCATAAATGTCTTGAGGTCACATTTCAAAGTCTAATATATTTAAGCTAATTATGGACCTGCTGTTTTTATTTTACAATTTCTTCATGTCAAATTGCAATGTGAAATGAAATGAAATACTAGGGAGGGAGGAGTCTCACGAATATGACCCGCTGTGACTTGGGCTCAAAAATCATTAAATTCGTGTGACGGATAATAAGAAGTTTTACAGTTGAATTTGATAGACATTTATCTTATTATGTTGTAATTTAGGTGGTAACGTACAGGGCGACGTCCCCGTCAACAGCAACAAAGAAGACGAAGAATGTCGTGTTGACCGTCCAAGAGGGGCCTGCACCAGCCGGCACAACAAAGAACTGGAATTTAACGATGGAGATTCCTCCAATACCACCATCTAACCTTGTCAACTGCAATATTATTGATCTGGATTATGATTTTAAGGTAATTGTATAACTCACATATTTTTAGCACTTGTTTGAAATAATGAAAACTACATTTTACGATTTTAAACGTGGCATTTTATTTGATCATTATTTCGACGTTTCTGCCACTTTTCTTCAATAGCCGTGATCACGGAAGTTATATATGTGTCAATGAGTAATACTTAAGTTATGATTTAGTCCACCCTCAACTTGTTGATTTTAATTATTTAATTTTTGTTAATGATTATTATTTACTTATTGTTATTGTGCACCGATTTGCAACATGTGATTTGAAGAGAAGAAGCGACGCAAGAAACTCTTCAGCAACATAAAATATCGCGCTTAACCCGTAATATTAATTGTGTTAACTAATCGCCAAATCTTAAGATAAATAAAGTTATATTAAAGACAGACTGCACTAGGATAATAATTCTGTGTCGCAGAGTGAAATAACTGGCATAACATACATCCAGATAGGAAAAATTGTTAACAACTCATACAAATATTTTGTTCCATGTGGGAATCAAAGCTATAGACCCATAGACGTAAGACGTATAAAGTAACCATTAGGCTATTAAACCATCAATCAATTAGGACATAATTGTGCATGCTAGGTAGTTTTTTAGGTTATCATAGTAAAGATATCACAAGCAAGTTGATATGCTGAATAGACCCGACTGTTTAGTTTTAGATTTTTATGTAGGGTGAGCGATCTAGATAAAAATGTGTTCGGATTATATATTATATTATTAATTAAATAATATTTATATATAAATTACATACTATTGAATACAATGTAAGAAAACTTACCTTATTTGTATTGTATTCTACCCATAGTCCCTCAAGACTATAAGTAGAATACTGAGCCCAGATCACCGTCTCCTATGGGTAAGGTGCCCAGAAGGCTGGCTACGTTTCCCCGCTGGATCGCCTTACTGATCCGTTGGCCGAGGTAGGCACCAGCCCTCTGATCACCTGAAGAGTCGATGAGTCGTTTTGATAAATTTTGGTAGAGGCTCATGGCCTCAGGACCCCACGGTCCAAGCGTCTCGACAGCAAACGGCACAAACATATAACTCTCACTGAGGGTTGCATATTTCCGCCGCTTGAGTGATTCCGCTGTTTCCGCTGCCGAACCGGCCGATCTAGAAGTGTTTGGTAAATGGGATGCGGCCAACGTGTCTACGCAAGTCGCATCCCACGCCAAAGGCTTGCCACGCTGCCAGGGAATGAGAGTCATTCCGTCAGGGCGCCTGCCATCATCACGTGCAATACCGTTCGGCTCCAATAGAGCTGGCACGTTAGCGGTGGCAAGCGCCCTCCGTAAGACATCATTCAGGGCGGCGTGGCGTGACCATCTGCCGGCACTGCGGCGGCAAGAAAGACCGTGGTATAATTAAATAAATTACTTTTAATTAAATTAAAATCAATTGAAAAAATATAGGGTTGGACTACCCTTAACATTTAGGGAGTTTAACTACAAACACCGCGACACGAGAATTTTATATATTAGATATCAAGACATAGATCCTTACTGTTTAAATACGTGATAGATGGGTAATCAAGTAATCATTTACTGGGGCTGAGTCATAGCGCACATTCGCTGAGCGTGTGAATTTTTATTTGAGGTCTCTAATTACACAATATCAACATGATGTAATGTTTGAAAGATTCATCTGTTCAATTCTAGCTATGAAACATAAGTCTTTTGCCAAAATATTTGTCTGATGGCCAATGAATTTAATGTTTTGTTTCGACTTTTCAATTGTTATAACCGAGGTTATTATTTATATACGGTGTATGTGGCGGATATATTATATTTATTTCTCGATGATGCAATGCGAGTCAAGGCCGCGCGACTGTCTAGCGTTGAGTTTGGTAATGTGATCTTAACGTTATGCATGTTTACATATGACAATGGAGTAGAGCAATAATTTACATAATATAAGATTTTTTTATTAAGGCAAAAGTTAAGTCTTTCACCAGGATAAAACTAAATTATTATATATGCAATAGTAGATTGTTACACTAGAGGTAAAAGTGACCTACTCTGGCACGAGATGGTTTGGCGAACGACCGTAACGAGGGCGCTAATAGTTCGAGTGCCAAAAGGCCTTTCACCCGAGGTTAACACTCTGCTTTTCATTTTGAATATGAGGAAAGTAAATAAACACTGATTAACTAAAACAACTACTACTCTGATGAAATCAGGCGCTAAATCCTTACCTGTCTAAATCTGTTGATTTCATTTAATATATCACATATGAAACGTCTTACTTGCCGTGAACGAAATACTTTTGAACACTATTTTTATTTTATCTCTTGTAAATACAAGGCGTACCACGCCCTTCTTAAATAGGAAATTCCAATAGGTACATAATGACTTACTGTGGTTTTTCTCTGTAAAATATGTCATAATATTGGTTTCAAGAAATAGTTTGTTTCCTCATATACTTATCAAATTCTATATTAATGTTCTAAACACGAAATTAGCTAATCGCCTGCCTGTCTGCCTATTAGCTTTCTTGCCAAAACCGTTAAACGAATTTTGTTGAAACCTTATCTCGAAAATTTGCATTTTCGAGATATAAATCTAAAGATTGTACGAGCAAGGCCTCAATAACACTGACTGAGTGCATATCGTCGTGTCATGACATTATGGGTGCTTCACATATGAAAACCTCATGAGCACGCGAAAGAAGAATATAAGAACGATTTATAATATAGTTCGTCGCGATCCTGCCAAGTTCTATCTAGTAGACCCCTTATTTATCATAGTTAATTCCTTCAATGCTTTTTATTTGATTATATATCTGGTCGTGTGTTGTGTTTCTATATCTTTATTATCCATTCATTTACCTTGTTATTGGTTTTATTTTGACATAAACTCTATAAGTCCGTAAGGTATAAGAATGGTTAGTAAAATGTAGAAACCCAGTATGTACAATGTTTCGTTGTATACAATATATCTATTACCAGTAAAATGTGTATTTTAATCGAGATTAAAATCAGGAGGTGCTCAATACGTCTTGCGATTATTTTTCATGCTTGCTTGCTACACCTTTTCTGCTTCATACTTTAATTAACCCGGGAATAAAGAAAACAAAGATGCGTCATTGATATTGACACTTTGTTTTATAGTGGTAGGGCAGCATATGCGATAATGTTTCACGTATATATAGCGATTGGTGTAATGCGTTATTTAAGATGCGACATTGTTAATGACGTTAAATATTGACACACGACGTATCTTTATACACGAATGCGGCTGTTCGACAACTGCGTTTGTACATTTGCTCTTGCTTGTAGTGGTGGATGCTGGCAGTTGTTGGTGGAGTGCTGGTGCTTGTAGTAAGGCGAAGAAAATACACCTTGTTGCTTTCAGGGATATATACTCGTAGTAGTTTGGCTTGGATGCTGATCCCTGGTTGCAACTCAATAGCGATTCGATCACAATATATTTGTGAGAGTCATTTATAGTGATGTTATTATATTAAAGTAGCCTAAAGTAGGCCGCAGCATCAGTAAAACGCTATACATTAAACCGCACAGCGTATTTTTAAATACGACATATTCTGCCATAGTAAACTTTTAATATCTTTAACACTAGCACTTGCGACCGCAGCATAACTGTTTTTGGTGAGCAATAAAGTGTTATCTTTCTATTCTGCTAATGTAGCTAATCGTTAATGCGTTATTTTTAACGCTACAAACAAGTTTGGGTACAGTCACTAAAACTGACAATAATGCAGCATGGAGATTATACTTATTAAATGTCATACATACATAACTTCACGCCAGGTCCCTTGCGGGGTAGGCACGAACAACAGAGCGCCATTCAGGCTTATTCTTACACACCTCACTTGCTTCTTTGACATTCATAGCTCTTGTCATGCACGCTCGACTGTTCTTAAGGCTCCTGATATCACCTGCTAATACACGATCAATTTGATCATGGAAGGTGTGTCGTGACCTTCCGCGATTTCTGCATCCATCCACTTTTGCATTGTATATCTGTTTAGTCATTCTTTCATCATACGTTCGTTCCACATGCCCGAACCACCGGAGTATTCCTTTCCTCACCTTCACCCCGACGCTCTCTTTCTTACTTCGGTATCAGGAACGCGGTCCGCGATCGTCACTCCGCAGAGTTTGCGCAGTGCTCGCATTAAATTTCGTTAATTAAATTTCAGGTGGAGTGTGTGGTATCGGGTATGCATTTCAATATGGGCGGCAAGAAGTACATAACTATCGGTACGGTGCCGCTGGTGGGTATGAGCGGCCAGCCGGCGCCTGGCGCGCCCGCGCCCGCCCCCGCTCCCGCTCCCTCGCCCGCTCCGCAACCCGCCAACGGCGGCCAGTACTCGCCCACGCAACCCGCCGTGTTGCCTGTCAGCCCTGGCCAACCAGCGCAGCCTTATGTAAGTTTTATTATTTTATTTATTTAGGTTTATGGCTTGGCAGCTAGGCCTTTGAGCCAGATCTTAATTTACAATAAGTTTCTTCATTTTCTTAAGACTATGTGTAGTACAGCTGAACTGTAGGTAATCAGCTAGTGCCATTCAACGGAGTTCTTGTGACAACTCAAAAGGCCACATTTGACTACACAGTTCGCATTTCTCACAAAACACATAATAACTACTCAAAATCTATCAATATCCTACTAGTATTGTTCATTTTAGAGTCATTTTACACATTTTTAGAAAATAAAACTGCACAGCACAACATCTCCTTTCAGTTCCCGCCAAAAGTTAAAGTAAGTTTAAACGTAAATTGAAGAAATGATTGAATGGTTGAAGGTGATAAGTCGCATAATTCCAATTCTGAGTAAATCGAGATAAAAGTTTTACTTTTATTTTAAACTGAACTGAACTTAACACCTTTTTCAACTTTTTATTTTTTAAATATGCCTTATAACCTTCATCTACGCAAAAAAAAGCAAAAAACCGAATATGCGACATATCACCTTCATCCACTCACGTCTTCAATTGTTTTTGTGTTTTTTACAAAAGTGGCTATTTCTACATAATAGACAGCTCATCTCAGTTAGGGATGCAGCCATATAGCCTATAACGCCTCGATCTTGTATACATAATTGCTAATTAAATTATTTATTTAATAATCTTTGTGTCTTAATTATCTATGAGCTAGCAGCTGTTAAATACCTTGCTTGGTGTTTTTGGCGGGAACTGAAAGGAGATGTCGTGCTGTGCAGTTTTATTTTCTAAAAATGTGTAAAATTTCTCTAAAACGAATAATAGTTGTAGGGTATTGATAGTTTTTAAGTAGTAATTATATGTTTTTGTGAGAAATGTGAACTGTATAGTCAAATGTGGTGTTTTGTGTTGTCACAAGAACTCTATTGAATGGCTTCAGTTGATAACCTACAGTTCAGTTGGCTGTTCATACATAGGTTTAAGAAAATGAAGAAATTATACTGTAATCTAAGATCTGGCTTAAAGGCCTTGCTGCCAAGCCACAGACCTAAATAAATACCAGCTGCGAAACACAGGCAAAAAGGCATGTTATCATGAAACTCCATAACTGCTGAAACCAGTTGACACGGACCTTCGAGAAGCGCTCAACACATCTGCCGATAGCTGTAGAAACTGATTGCAGTTTAAATAGTAAATAAAAAATTTGATATACCAAAATGACTATATTAAAATCCATTAAAAATATTAGAATTTCGTAGTGCTAATAATAAGAACGTGAATATCATGAATCATTTTGTCTATTAAGGCATAGCACGTCGTTTACAAATATAGTAAGAGATAAAGAATATATGTGGTAAAAATTTTACTTGTAATGAACATATTGATTCAATTAGTGGTAGCCATATTTTACTACAAATTGAATTTTGACATAACTTGTATGGAGGTTATGTCAAATTTGAACCGACAGTAAGGCAAGTAAATGGGCGGTAAGACATTCGAAAGGGTCATAAGCGAGTTTTTTATTAATATATTGAATTCAAAGTCTGTTGCGATTTCTTTGTGTTTATTTCCGGTTTTTTTCGTATTTAGTATTAGTACGTATGTAAGTGACATGTGTGGTTTATAATAACATGTAGTAATGAAATGGGGTTGTAATAATTAATAAAAAGGTTGTTTTAATCGCAGACAGTGAGTAAAGTTGGCTAAGAGCAAATAGCTATCTGAGTATACTCTTATCAAGTAGTAAACACGGGGGTTGGGGTTGTCTGGAAGAGATCGCTTTTTAGCAACAAGACCGCCTTTTGTACATAACTAGATATAGTTTTAGTATTAAGTTCATGTTGGTATTGGTGTATAATAAAGAGTTATCTATCTGTCTAAACACGGTGCTCTCATAGGGAACTATCCCTTCAAGCGCAATATTGTCAGAGGCATTATCATATCGTTATTAATTTTTAATGTGTATACAACAGATGCCATCAGCTCCGGCCGGAGGCGATTCGGCGCCGGGCGGATGGGTAGTTCCAGGCGCACCCCCATCGCAGCCGCCCTACCAGTCCTTGTACCCAACCCTTAGTAAGTATTGCATATTTAGGGCCGATTTCTCAATCACCAGGTAAAAGTTATCAGTCGAATAAATGATAAACTATGTAATTTTAAAAGTGATAACATTCAACTGACATTATTTGTGTTTCAACGTTATGCTATATTCAGTGAAAAACTTTTATCAGGTAATGGAAAAATTAGCCCTTGCTCTAGTGTGGGTGATTTTAAAGAATTCAAAGACCTAACTAAAATTCAAATCCCTATTAATATTATAAATGTATATAATATATAATGTAATATAAAGTAACTCTATCTGTCTGTTACGCTTTCACGGAGAAACAACATATATACGTATGTATATATTCGAAGCCGCTGGTGAACATAGGATACTTTTATCCCGAAAAAGGGATAGTTTCTGGGATAAAAATATATTTGTCTCGTTGTTTGTTATGTTCTTACAGAAAGACTATCGGATCAATTTGGCTGAAATTCGGTATATATGTAATTTTAAAACCGAGGGTGAACATGGGTTACTATTCATCCAGGATAGTGGATAGATTTATGTAATGGTTATCCGAACAAGTAGGCTAAGTTTTTTGTGATTTGCCATTTTCGTTATATTGGTAATTTGGGTCATTCCGATAATTTTTATAGTTTATAGATAATACTGTATAATAGTTGAGACTTGACACAGAAGACTAATCATTTCTTAAGTTTATAGATATAAATGTGCCATAGTTATTCGGTCTGGCTGTGTGTTAAGCCTAAAACTACTGGAGTAACGCATCGGTTTTGCTGTAATTTTGTACATTTGTAGTTTTATTACCGCAAATAAACATAGATACTTTTCATGCCGAAAGATGGGATAGTTTGCGATATAAAATGAAGTGAATCTTCCGGGGCAAACAGCACTTACATAAAAATTTAATACAATGTAACCTGTATTACTTACTCTTTAATCTAGAGGAACGCACTAAGTTTTCACACGCGGCGCAACCGCGGGCTAAACTCTATAAGGAAATTGCTGTTATAGGTGCGATTCTATGTCAATAAAGACAATACTTTTTTTTGTAGGACTGATTTGCCTAAATTTTTTAAAAATAATTTTAATAATAAATGTTTGCCTTATACCTATTACAATTACACCATATTTCCTATTTGGAGTGCTCGGCTCGTTAAAATACAAGTGAGTGGTTATTATAAAAGCCAGCTAATTAGAAGTTGTTCATAAATTGGTAATAGGTAAGTTGTCAGCCACTTTGGCAACTGGTTAATGCTTGTTAAATAAAATCAACAACTGACAAGTTTACGCCTTAGCCATTAACCGTCGAACGTTAGTTGCCAAGTCATGGGCCATTAGCCAAAAAGCCATCACTCGATTTTTGGCTAACTTTTCGGAGTTTCGGTTGGTTAACCACCGTTACTGTTAAGGCTTAATTGGGAACACCTAATATTTGGGTGTGCCAGATATGTCCATGCAGGAACGGAGAAAGAATACAATTTCCTGCGGCCGAGCGGGCTGTCGTACAACCCACAGCCAGGTGGTAGGGCATTTGCCTGGTTGGATGGCTACCACCCCTGGTCTAAAGTATGTCGCCATAACACCCTTGATTTGTGTTCCGGCATTAGTGATCAGGTTCCAGTCTCCCTTAAGAGAGCAGCAGCGCATTTGTAGCACCTTTGATGTTGCAGATGTCCATAGGCTGGTAACCGCTTTCCATCAAGTGGGTCGACTACTTGTCTGCTGAATTCCTGCAATAAAAAAATTAAAAAAACATGGACAGTATTCCAATTGGACATGCTTGGTCTTAAATTCCTTCAGCTTGGTTATGACGAAATTTTGTTTACTTATCAGCTCAGCCAGTTTACAAGGAATCCGCGTATTCAGCGCGGACCATTCAGGACAGGGGTGACAGTAATCACACCATGATCCGTGGCCCCAACAACTTCGCGCCCTACTATCCCACTTATGCAGCAGTGCAGCCTCCCCCGTTGCCTCAGTAGGAACACTTGTAAGGATCTAATGCCACACCCGGAATGACCTGTTCCTGAAACATTAATTTAATTAGCAATGATTAAACTTTACCTTACCTTTTAGCTTGAAAAAGGAATAATAGGAATGAAAACTCTTAAATGGACTTAGTTACGCAATAAGGATCCAACCCATAAAATGTCACTTTTGAATTATTAAAGATTAAAGTTTTATCTGTATTTCCGCATTGATGCAGTTAAACTTATTTGTATAAAAAATGATACATTTACGCCTATATTTTCCTAAGAATCCATAGACACAAACAAGTACATCAATGCGGAAATACAGCTAAAACTTTAATCTTTAATAATTCAATAGTAAAATTTTGTGGGTTGGATCCTTTTAGCGTAACTACGTCCAAATCATACATTACTAGAGGTCGCCACAAGGTATTCTCGTTTTATAATAAAAAAAAGATTAAAAATTCCTACAAAATTTTATTATTTGAAATATACTTTTTAAACCAATTAGTCATAGAAATCTGTAATGAGTTGTCCATTTCATATTTAATTATAAATAAGTATTAACAAATTTTACATACTTAAAGATACGAAAGAAATATTTAAGCGACACCTTACGAACAAGATGAAACTATCCGTCAGGGCAATTTATTAAAATACTATGATTGTCATTCTTAGTGTTCTTTTTAATGATGTCAGTTAATAGCAACATAAAAATTTATAATTGCTAACAATACTTTTTTTACGATAATCAATAATATTTTAAAAATCTAAACAAGCCGTGTACATTGAAGCTATTAAAAAACTGGAATACTATATAAACGATTGAGAACATGATGCAATTTTTTAGATTTCTTGTTTGTTTGTTCGGGATCCCGATGCAGTTTTCGCTGTTCGATAGCAAATTTTTGTCCCTGGAATCCCGCGGGAATTTTTTGGGAATAATGTTAAATGGTCTTATTGTTTTTCTTGAATTAATAAAATGTGTGACATTTTTTTATCCCGGAAGCCCGTGGGAATTTTTCCGGGAGCGGTTGGTAATTGTTCGGGTGCATAAAAATTTGCTTATTCTGTTTTCACTGAAATAGCAGAATAGTAAATAGTAATAGTTTTCACTAAATGATAGCATTTTTTTAATACTTTGTGTCCGGGGAATCCCGCGGAAATTTCAAACCAAGCGTAGACGAAGTCGCGGGCATATTCTAGTGGTTATATATAATTTTAATATAATATCAGTCCTTAAAAGACTCAAATTTTAAGCGATCCGACAATATTCCCGCCACGCTTGACGCAGTTGAATTGTCATCGGACTACCATTTTAGTAACTGATCGAAGTTTAATACATCGATGCTTTTTGCCGTAGATCTTACTATCCAAGTTCCAATTAATATAACAATATTATACATAATAGTATTATTTGATGAAAGATGTAATTTTAAGCGAAATAAAACCATTGCTTTTATATACAATTTTATATAGTTATTGTTATTATTATTAGCCTATTGGTATTATACAAAATTAACGCACAGTTAGGTTGTAACTTGTGATGATAACATAGCAGAGTATGATCTGAACTATTACTCTTATAATATAGGGTATTAAACTATTCTTTTAAACGTGGCTCAATCTGATCTGTTGCTTATAAAGAAGTGTCTAAAACTGACATTTATGTTTTCAATAAGTGTTAAACTTCCGTGTAACAACGAACTTGAATCTTGAACGGAATATTTTTTTATAAATATTAATCAACATATCGCACGTTTAAAAAAAGAAAATATGAGTCGAAACTTAAGAATTTGGAGATATTCTAATAAATTGCGTGTTTGTTTATATACACTTCCTGGTAATTAATAAGAAACGAGCGATCATGCATTTCGTTCAATCTTATTATAATGTCAACGCGGCTGTCGCATTCTTTTATCTCCAACCCTTAAAAAGATGTTCTCATAATTCGTATATATTTTTTATATTAAACGTGTGATATATACCGTTTTTTTATGAAGACATGCAGCTCATATATACATTTAGATTTTTTAAACACAATAAATACTCTATTTTGACTATGTAGGAAAGAGATAAAGCGACTTCTATGCGTCTGCGAAGACTGGGCGCAAGATCACTTCAGCTCTCGTACTATTCTTCTAGTATTCACTTCATAGTTGGATGGATACTCTTAATAATCTACGCTTATAGTAGGTATAGATGGTAATTATGCCTTTTAAAATGTGTCAAATAGGTGCTGGTGCCGACGTTATGTACTATAAATACAGAAACCACGTCATAACTTTAAATTGATTTATTTGCGTACCACTTATTGTTTGTTTGTTAGTATTGCTATATTCGTTAGATGATTAGACGAACAATGTATACCGTTCAGTGTAAATTTAAATTATGTGTGTCAGTGGGCAGTGTATGGTAAGAAAGTGATGGCAACATGATGGTTTTACTTCATGTTGTATAAATATCGCGGAAAAATTAATGATTCCAAAATACGGAACATCTTCAGTTTCGGCGGATTATCATCTCAAAAGTCGATTCGCGCATGAGCATTGCGTTAGAACAGGGGTCGGCAACCTTTCGGTAGGCAGGGGCCACAAGGTGTCAAAATTTAGTAAATTAATTAAATTAAATTTACTAAAGGCGTGCCGCACTTGGCTATATATATGTGTATGTTAGTAGTTACAATTCGTAAAATGGCTCTTAAATGCTTATCAGTGAAGTATATTGATTTTTTCGGCAATTAAAGGATGATAAAATTTGTTTAATTACTTTATTAAGGGGTGATGAATTTGTTAATTAAACAACAACAAACATTCTCATTTCGCGTAATAGCGTGGTACACTGTAATGCACGCTTTCCCCCCTACTTAATAATTACGTTATAAGTATAATCAGGCTTTTTTGTAACTTATTTTTTGGGGCACGCTAATTCTCGAAAGTTGTAAGTCTATAATTTTTGTTTGTAGATCCACTCCAAAAAATCTGTAAGTCCTTTTTTTTGTAAAGGTTACCAAAATTTATTTAATAACATTTTTCAGTTTTTATAGCATTTTTCGAAATTTCCTTCCTCTCGTGCCCCTACAAAAAAGCCCTGAATATAATCCTTATTTATTTTGGTAGGATACCATAAAAGTTTTATTTATAAAACAGTCGTGGGCCACCTGTTGCCGACCGCTGCTCTAGCATATGAGCCTTAGACGTGGCTCCAGTTATAATTTCGTGAATATCATACTTAACAGTAACTGTTGCAAAATTATTTTAAATGTAATTAAAATTATGTATTCGTTTATTACAGTATTTTAGAATTGTAATGTTTTGAAATTTGTATTGTATTGGTCTGTATTTGGTATTATAGACAGCTTTAATATTCCGAGCCATACTGATTTTTGTCTACCTATTATAAAAGTTAGTGATTAAATGTAATCTCATAATCCAAGCACTTTATTTTTTGGTACAAGTGTTGATTTATTGTTTATAAATGCTCCGATTTGAGTTGGAAGGTCTTTTGTTTGTTTATACCCTAGAATAATTGCTGTTTTTAAAAATGAATATTGTTTATGTGGCCATTTATTGAAGGAAATATTTTGTATTCTGAGCCATAATATATTGAAATTTTTATATTTGTTGATGCACTTTGAATAATATTGAGATATTAAATTTTATATTAATCTTATTTTTTTCTTGTTTTATTTACTTTCATTTAGCAACCTCTAATGTAAAATACAATATAATAAATCGGCACATTATTATAGTAAGATACTCTTGTATCATAGGTGACTTACTTTGGTAAGACACCCGTGATACAAGAGGCTTAACACCATGATTACATGGGTGGAAACAAATATTTTTTTAATATAATTTAATTCCGAATACCTCGAGCAGGTTAAATAGCAAATACGCTTACGATATTTAACTAGCGGAGAATCAAAACCCGGACCTCTGTGTTGTTATAAGATAGAAGTGCAAGAAAAACATGCAGCAATCTGTCATAGTTGTCAACAGGTATGTCACTCAGCCAAACTTGAAAGATAAAAAAAAATGCACACAACAATATACAATGTACTCTGTGCCACAAATTTTCTGCTGTAATGTATGAAACAGAGTACATCAATATAATAGGAGAGAATGAAGTAGAAGTTGTAGAATAGTTTTCTGCAATTCAGTTTTCGCATAGCACGATTTGCGTATCATATTTTATAGAAAAAGTGCTAGCAATTGGTCGCACTAACATACAAGGTTAGTTCATGTATTATTAGACAAAAATTATAATCTTGAATGTGTTACACTTAACATGGTGTATGGTTGATGACTAAGTTTGGGACTTTCCACTATCACGCTAAACAAACTAAATATCAGTAAGTTTGTTTGAGGTATTTATCCTAACGAGAATCAAACATAACACGTCATTTTCCTATTTTTCCACAACACGCGATCTTATGACACTATTTGCACTCTGGCAACCACATGTACGTCGGATTGGAACCGTCTCTTCTACTTCCAAGTATTGTCAGTGCCGGCTTTAAGGCTGGACGGCCCGGGGCGCTGGGGCCTACAGGCAGCCGCTCACGCCAATTTAATTTCTAATGTATAAGCTATTAATGTAGATCCATCAAAATGTGGTCAGTAGTTTTTGCGTGGGTGAGTGCCAAACACGCATCCATAGGCCTCAAAAACTTGCATGTTCGTAATTATAGTATATATCTAAAAGGGAGCCAAATGCTTGACTCGCGCCAAGAGCGGTCGGTCTTGAGTACTATCTCGTACTTGAAACGGTGGTCAGTAGATTCCTAATAACCCACTAAAATAAAAAGCCATTCATGGTGTAATATATCAATGCAATTTTACTATATTTAGACTACTACACCTAACGGCATCTGTCGTGGTTTACTAGTCTAACGTTGGTTTATCAATTAGCTGGAAAGCAGAGGTCCCGGATTCGTTTCCTGTGATGATCAATTTCCTAAAGAAACTCCTTTATTAGCTAAGCTTTAAGGGTCAGGCATCGGTTCCAGGATTGTCCGTTGTATTATTTGTAATACAGGCGTATCATGTTTTACTTGAACATTTATAATGTGCGTTTATTTGCTGATCTAAGAAAATGTTTTAAGCAAATATACCTACAGAAAACGAATCTTAAAAGACAGTATAAGATATGAACAAAGTGGAAGGAACCATTTCTTTGGACACACAATTAGACTTTTACCAACCTGGCGAGACTGTTCAAGGGAAAATTGAATATGAGTTTAAAAGACCGACAAAAGTTCGAGGTAAGTGTAATTGTACTAAAAAGCAGTGTATATTATATATATTATAATATGTTATGTTTTGGTTTACATTCATGTGTCTTTATTTTTGTTCTACATTTCATTTAAAATGTATTAAAGAATAATAACCGCGCGGGATACCAATTTCAGCAATTATTTTAAATCGTAGATATAATTTGTGACCACAGAGTACTTTATATATGCTGGTATAGAGTCAACAGTCATAATGTATATACTAACGCACTCTATCGGTATACGACACTATTCAACGGCAAAAACCGTCCAGGGGGTCTAGTATTATTTTGATTTATATTAGACTTTTAGAAATTGCGGGAGTTAATAATTTAACTCCTGCAATTCCCAATAGCCTTTCCAAAAAATGTTTATTTGTTAGTAAATAAAACAACAATTTAGCGGTAGCGTGATTTATTATGTTTCCCTTTATTAAAATATTCAAAGGCATACATTTTCATAACATCATTTGTATCCACATCTAATCTGGTGCCGTTACGATGATTTATTTACAAGTTTTACCGCATCTGGGCACACAACAACCTCTTTCAAAAGAAGCCATAATCCAAGTCCTCAGGGAACAAATGGTTAGGCAAATCGGTGTTCAGGGTACATGCGTAAGTCCAACGTGATCACAGAACACTAGTAAACGTGATAAGCGAAGTCTTCGGAGTCCAGGAATCAAACAAAGTTATCGAAAAATAATCAAAACACAAACAAAGTACATACATTCACGAGTGTAACTCGTATTGATCGGAATTTCTTTTTGGTTTTGACATAATTGACATCTTTGAAATAAGTTTTTGGTAAATTGACAATTCATCAAAAATCCAGTAATTAAAGTTAAAAAGAGCTTTATAATTTGAAAAAGGTGAGGAATAGAATTTACACACTTTAAAATATATTTATTAGCTGACATGGCTTGCAAAAACATAAAAACATCAAATAATTCTTAAACAAGTATTAAAACAACTGCGTATAACGAAACATATTATTTTCTTTCATTTGGTGTTCAATTTGAGAACAGTGACATCTACTGCAATACGTACCTACTAATAGAACGCAAAAAATCTCTAAGAAATAATAATTGTACTGACTGTTAAGACACTGTTTGTGACAAACAACAATTCAGATAGAAAATACTTCTAGAAACTGCTACATACCTATTTATATGAATACTGCTACTATATTAATCTGTGATATTATTTGGAAGGTATCCACGTAACTTTTACGGGAGAAAGCCAAACGGAATTTTCAAAAAGGACCCGCCAAAATATTGCTGGCAAATATCGTATTAAATACGTTACTTACTCTGGAAATGAGGATTATTTCCACACGTCATATTGTATATTTGAAAGCGGTAAAGATTACTTTTAATAGATCTAGTTTTATGTTCTGCTCCATCTGGGATAGTGTTAGTGACCGTATGCCGCCGGCCACAGCCAATACTCTTAAAAAGATTAATAAAAAATAGTCTGACATTGTCATTGCTTTTCAATAATCAATTGCACTTTTATTGAATTTTAATTAAAAACAAATTTTTTAGTGGGTCTCATGTACTCTTTGGTGGGTCAATCCTTGTCCACAACCGTTACACGCAGTTGTAGCGATGGGTTTAATGCGTAATTTGTATCTGACATTGCTTTAATTGCTAATAGTATATAATTAACATAATAATAACAATAATATAGCATTATAATTAGTAATTGGCAGTGTTATTTTTAACACTAGGTATTAAAATAACCTTTAGGCCACAGTCACTAACGCTAGTAGCATTATCCCAGATGGGGCAGGGACATTAGAGAAATATCAGTTTAGTGACCAATATTTAATTATTTAAAAGGGTTGGGTTTTCATATATATCCCCGGATGATTTTAATGGTTAATGTGTTTAGGAACATATTCAAGACTTATTTATAACAACTGAAATTGGTTTTGAGTGGAAAAAATACATATTCAGTTAATTATAGTTTAAATTTCACGACAATGATCTGGTAATTTTGTCGCCGAAACGTTTTTTTGTGCACCGAAAAGTATACATTTTGAAGAGGACGGGATTTATTTAAATAGGAGACTATGTATCCGAAAATTTATATATGTGGAGTTTTATACAGTCGGTTAGGTTAGGTTTTGTGTAGACCAAGCGCCAGAACCGACTGGTAACCATTCACTATTTATCTTATATATAAGTGAAATATTAGTGAAAAACAGAAGTGAGGTTAGATTGACAAAAACATTAAAAACTCAGGAACTATAATAAATCAACTAAATCAGGAACATTTCCGCCACATAGGAGTTGCAGAAGGGGTAAGTTTTCCTCCCCCCTCATTACTTATGATTACGGGGACATATATGTAAATCACACCCCTTTAAAATATCATTATTATTCAGATGATGAAGCAGAAATCCCAGCTGGGGTGCACGTTTACAATTTTTCCTGTGAATTACCAGCTGATATCCCTTCTTCTTTCGAAGGGGAACATGGATATGTTAGGTACACTGTGAATGTTACTCTGGATATGCCACGTAAAATTAATCAGGAGACTATTGTGGCATTCACTGTTGTCAATACTCTGGATTTAAATTTAGATCCATTAAACAGGGTTGGTAAGCTTTTTATAATAAATAAAAAAACTTTCTCAAATTGTATTAAAACGTAGTTTTAATTATGTCAAATAGTCGCGTAACTTAAAAATGTATCTGATTTAGGCATATTACATTATTCAATAGGCAATCAAGATTTTTATTCAATGCACTCCATTGGTGTAAATTTTGACCTAGTACCTAACCCTAGAAAGCATCCAAAATATCTTGTATACCCATTAACTTATTCGCAAAATTGTGGAAACGCTGTACAAAGTTAGTTTATTGGGTTAGCAAAAACGGAACTCTTAGACACTCGCCATGTT
Source organism: Dendrolimus punctatus (assembly GCA_012273795.1). NCBI lineage: Eukaryota > Metazoa > Arthropoda > Insecta > Lepidoptera > Lasiocampidae > Dendrolimus > Dendrolimus punctatus. The sequence continues at coordinate 1,932,279 of CM022541.1, forward strand.
CGTTGTGCAATAAAATACGTCACAGACTTTTTCTCAGACAGTATTGGGTCTGTATGAATAGTGTGGTAATAATGATAATTAGGAAAGTACATGTAACCGAGTACCGAGTACAGCCAGACATGTAACCGAGGTACGACAAATGTTTTTGCAGCCAACAGTATCTCTTGTAACTTTTAAATTGTGCAGTGAAAAAATCTAATAATTTGAGGTGATCAAAAACAGTTTTAACGAAAAAATATTTGAATAAGGTATGTTGAGTATTTCGTTTTTAGGGAATTTTCAATTATAATATATTTTGTTAGTTCCATAGCCTAATAACGAACACAGTGAAAAATTATCGTCTACGGAACTCTTTTATGCTTTAACTGACTTACACTTGCCGTAATTCTTAAAATAAAATATGCATTTATAGAAACGCCTCAAATATGCAACTATTGGCAATGGATACATATTTATGGTGTCGAGACTCTAGTGCCATGAGGTCCCGAAGTCTATCGGTTTTCGAGACCTATCCTCTGGCTTGGTATAAGTCTTACGTAACTTAAGGCTGGCCTGTATGCTTGGGTCAATGTATTATCAGCGTAGCCATCCAGGGCGGAAGTACTACCAGCCTTTTGGGTACGTTCCCAACCGACCGCGTTTTGGAACTACTATTGGTATTTTTTTAGAGAATTGTACCTATATAATTAATTGTACCTTTCTTTAAAGGAATATAATATAATTTATTTACTTTAGACACCAATCCACTTTCAAATGCAAAAGACGTTCTGGTGCCTCTGTTGCATTTCACAACCAGTTAGTGTCGAAGTGCAAGTACCGGTGTCGGGCTATTGTCCTGGCCAAACGATACCCTTCACAGTCAACGTCGAGAACAGCAGCAACGTGGAAGTTCCATGGGTTCAAATAGATTTGGTAAGGGTGAGTATAATGAACGAAAATTGTTTGGTTGGCCCCATAATCTTTCGTATCGTAGCGAAAATATTTTAAAACGTATAAAACAGTGTTTCGTCATACAAGCATAGTTGTAACGGGCTGGCCACAGGAGGTAGGCCTTATTGGCCTATTAATATATATAATATTCAGAAATTCGTGAAATGTTATCCACAACCTCAAATTTGTATTGTTAAGAAAGGCTCGTAATGAATGTCCATATACATAAAAAATCTACAAAGCTAAAATCGTCTTCAACTCTATACATAAAGCTTATACTTAAGGAAATTTGCGCTAGATACCACATTGCTCGTACAACTTGCATCGGTCGCTTATAAGTAGCGTTAGAACACAACACTACTACAAACGCAAAATCGTCCATCTACTAGCTGATTATACTCAGTTTAAAAATATAATCATCTCAGGGTTCTAAAGCATCACCATACATACCACCTAAGACTGGGTCACCCAGTCTGGGTACACTGCTGCACTTTACGGGAGCTCACTCCCACTTCTTCGCATTCTTCCCACAAAAATAAGCTGTGAGCAATGCAAAATGCATAGTAGATATCTTAGTTATTGATGAATACAGAAGAATCTTAAAACACATTTTTAGAAAACAATTCTCTATTAGGTGGAAAAATACATTGGAACGGATCCAAGCTTAGAAACAGAGATAGAAACCACAGTTGTGGCGTCTGTTGAAGAGGGGCCTGCGCCAGCGAGATCAACAACCAATTGGACCTTGACAATGGAAGTGCCTCCATTAACTCCATCTCACCTTGAAAACTGCGGTATCATTGATATGGATTATGAACTCGAGGTATATCTTGGTGCAGTCTGATCATTAGTTATTTCTAGTCAAGTGTTGGCCCGCCTAGTTTACCGATCGCAGAGGTCTCAAATTCATTTTATTGGAATCTCCAACAAAAAGTATTTATTACTTTGGTGTGGCATAGTACTGGCCACCAATACGAAATATTTGAATTTAGAACATAGATGTTCCTTTGTTTTTTATCTGTATATTTTCCCCCATTGCTATTAAAATCGTCGTATATTACGTACGTGCAGTTTTCATTAATAATTAAAATATCTACAGTCCACAACAAATTAATATTATTTAAAGAAGTGTTTAACACATTTTAAATGTAGTTAAGGTGTGGAACTCAATACACCTCTCGTTATGTCCGTGTTTGAACAGCTACAACGGCAACATCGATCAGTGAAGCTGAGACGCCATTTAATTCTATCTTCAAATTGGAGTTGACGTTAAATTTCGTTTAAAGAAGGTAAAAATCGAAAATGTTACCCCACTGACGGATTTCCCCACAACTTACATTATACACAATAAAACGTTGGTTCATCGACTAATGGTTTTTTTCTATATCAAAACAAGAAAGTAGTTTTGCGGCGATCACTGGAATGTATCTACGTATAACATCCATATACAATGGATTTTTAACTTTTTTCCAGGTCACATGTGTTAGCTCTATAATGCACTTCGACAAGAGCAATAGCAAACACATAACCATCGGTACCGTGCCTCTTGAATAAATGACTAAAAATTGCGGATTAGTTAAGCCACCGAGAGTGGGATACTCGCCTATTAACATTAAGTAGAATAACAAGGATAAAGTATAAAAAGGTACTTAAACAAAAATTATAGCTTAAAAAATTGTGACATATTTAGAAAAAATATTTCAAAACAAATGAAGCAAGTTGTGACAGGCCACGAATTACGGCGATATTAATATAAAATAGACGGCCTCTGTGGTTGAGCGGGTTAAGCCTTTACCAGTCTACCTCACTGTAATGCAGAGGGGCTCCGGGTTCAATTTCTGGTATAGTAAATTTCAGAAACTTATTTTCTCCATTATTTACTATGGTCTGGATGTCTGGGATCGACCCCAGAATAGTCAGTTGTATATTACCCATAACACAAGCGTAACTTGCTTAATTTGGGTATATACAAAACTGTTTGTCTGCCGATTATTATTATTATTATAATTACTGCACACAGTGATAATCTCGGCGCATAATATGATATCTACCAAATTTCATTAAAAACCTAATAACAAAATATGAATCAATTTTCACGAACATTGGTATTTGATAGTAAAGAGGGAACAAACATTTCATCAAGGTATTGCACATTTTTTTGGTAAATAAAACTAAATCAACAATTTAGACAATTTTTATTGTATTTCCTTCACAAAACATGAAAAAAAAAATGCATACAGGTATGAATAAAATCTGACCTAAATAATATTGTAAAGACGAAAATATAATAAAACCATCATATTCTCTCAATTCTAATCAATCAGAACTTAATTTTTAAACAATTTAACTTATAAGTTGGTTGACATAAATAATTAATTTTACAGGTACGTTTTACATTAGTTCAGTTAAGTAATGAGCGCAAATAATACGCAGTCTTATTTCAGTGTAAATTTTATTGGATCTTAGGTTTGTTGTCCTTTTTCCGTAGTTACAACTATCCGCATATGGAACCACAGCCACAAAACTGTCACTGGGCTACGATTGCAGTTTCAATGCATTTTATATTAAATTATCACACACGGTCGGCGCTAGGTGTCTGCTGATACATGCTATTTAGATTCCACACATTACAAAAGTACGAAGCAATTAGCTGCTAACGCTAACACCTAGCTATAGCACGTTTAATATAAAAAAGGTGTAAATCAAAATTAAATAGTTGGGCATTTTCTAAGAAAACTGTATGTTTATTTCTCAAGTGTCGTTAGTTAATAAGAAGCGTCGAGCATTTCGGTCAGTTTCATAATAAATGTGCTTTTTGCTTTAATAATGGGTTACCTTGAAAATTGAATTTTTAAGTTTTAACTTTTAAAAAAATAATTATACCAAAACAGTAATTTTTTTACTGTCAATCTTTTTCTTTATAGACAAAATCGGAAAGGGATATTTTAATTCTAAAATAAAAAGAAACATTTGTCAGTATTATCGTATTATTTAAGCAAAGAGGCGTTATTTATGCAAAAAATATGAATTTTGACAATCTTTTTTAAACATGCGAGCTGTTGTACATTTACAGGTCTTATATAAACGACTACAAATCTCAATTTTAACGTATATTTGAATTGTTATCAATTCTAATTATTGATCTGGAATATGGATCTTGTAAACTAGATCAACTGACGATGGCAACGTACGAAACATGCCGTGTGCGAGAATGCTATGATCAGTTCATTAAAGATAATATTATTTTTTTATTAAATAAAACCCGTTTAAACACATAGAAATTAAGATTTACAAACGTACCGAGACAGACCCAATATACATCAACCTAAAGAAATCTATTTTGTATACCATCACCAGTACGAAAAAATAACTAAAACAATCTAAAAACTTGAATTTTTATAACACAGTTTATGCGCAGTTACGCTAGCTGATAACGCGTAATATTTTATAAAAAGGAAATATGTCTCAAAATATTTTACACCTGAAATCGACCAAGAATAAGGTAAAAATCATAATTGAACGGAGCCCCTAAATCCTTAATTTGTAGTTGACCAGAATGCGCAAGTTATCCTTACCAATTTTTTGATTGAGAAAATTCTCCAAAGCAAATCATAGTTTTATTACCTAAAATATTTTTTTTAGACCAAGCAAAATAGCATACCTTTGACTTTCAAATTCATATTTAATAGTATTTGTACTATTTTGTCGCCAATCTGTTGAAAAATGTTGTATGACACACGTTCGGGTGTTGGCTATTACAAACTAGTGACTTTGGTAAGCCCTTGACTACGTCTCGGGCTTATATAGTCTACTCATTTGTAGAAACCAAATTACCGCACTATTATCATAAATAACCATTAACACACCAAGACCAGGCATGTAATAGTATCCATTAAGTGACTATGATGTTGCTATTGAATTTGAAATAAATTTATACTAGAGTTGGTACAATGCGCGTCGACACTGCACACAGCGAGTTTGTTTTTTTAAAATATCTTTTAATCAATCTGACAATAGTATCTTTATTTAAAATATGAATTGATTTCTTTAGAGTAGTCAAATATGTGGATCATTTTAAAATACAGGTCTATCGGTCGGAAAAAATCGATAATAGCAGGGCACTTCTTAACTTTATTTTTGTTTTTGTATTTTCTATCAAAACACCGTAAATATATGACAATATCGATATAAACAGCTGTGAAAACCGTGAAACTTACATATTGAGGTTCACACAAAAATCGTAAAATATTCCAGTATTTTATTTTGCAAAATATCCATCAACTTGAAATATTTTTGATGTTTCCATAGTTTTCGATAAAATTCGGAAAGAGAATAATATTAAACGATATTAAAATAATAAATATTTATGTAAAAAAAATAATGCTAAATTTCAAGTTTGGAAGTCCTGTAAATATACAAATACTCAAACGCAAAAATGTATCGAAGCTACCTACCTGTATTTAATTGTTTTTTTCTTGGGTCAACGATTCGGTATACAAAGTATTTTCATGATTTTATCCCTGCTTGCAGATGTGCATAAAAGACGTGTATGTGTTCTAATGTCATATTTCTATTGAAGGGTTTAACATACTAAATTTTAACATACGGATAGACACCAGAGTAAGACCTAATAATTATGAAAATGACTGGACTCATCATAAGCTCTATTCTAACAGAGCATAGATTGGTAAAACCTATGTGCAGTGCGACTCGTTAAAATTTCCCTGCATATGCTCATAATTTGTTGCGATTTGAAAGTCCTTATGTAGTAAGAACTATTAAAAATTAAAATGAATTTAACATTAAAACAGAGACTCGGATTGTACTTTCAGATATGAGAAGGAAAAACAATCAAAGTGTCATGTGATGTTGATCTTATGCTTTTTAATATAATTCCGATCTTGACACTGTCTAATATCGTCCACGTAGGTGACGACTTTATGAATGTGATGAACTTACTACAACGAAAATAAATCTTTATAAAGAATTATTGTATTTGACGCCTAATAAACAATAGTAACTGGCCTAACAATGTCTCATTTCTATGTCAATGGAAAACGAAATTAATAATGATACGACGATGAAATGCGAACAGTTATTCATATCGCGATCATTTTATGAAATAGAGTTATATCATTCAGGTCTAGAAACAGATGAACTCAATTTTAATGTAAATGATTTATCTTGTGATATTCATATTGAATTAATGACACTCAGGATCCTAAAAGTGTGCGATTATAATCTTTTGGCATAATGCGCACTATCTCTTTTTGATCGCAGCATATAACGAGTCATTAATTTTATATTTCTTCTAATCTCAAACTGCGTACCTTCACTTGTTTCTAGAACTGAGTTACATGAGCTTTTGAAAAGGATAGCAATTAGTTATAATCAACGTCGATGATCAGGTAGGTACCTATGTTGTGATGAAAGAATCGGCTCCTCGGTGATCTGGTCACGTTTGCCACGTTCGATCATCGTATAACACATCTATCCCTGTGAGGTGGCATAAATTTCACTCTACGCACGCGGTGTTCGGCGCAGGTGGGCGCGCTCCGCACGTGACTCGCTTTGCGCCCCCGCGGCCGCTGGGGCGCCGGGGGCGGGTCTGGGCGGAGGCTGGCGCCGGTCCGTGGGCCCGCGTGGCGCGGGGCGGCGTCACTCGGGCGCGGGCCCGTGGCTGCTCCCCTCTCGGGGGTCGGCTGGTGCGGCGGCCCCGCGGCGGTCCGCCCCGCGCCCTCAGTACTGGCTGCAACGCGCCCGGAACCCGCCCTGGTACGTGGAGTCCTGCGAGAGAAGCCCGTCCGGCTGCGACGGGCAGTCCGGCGCCGTCGACTCCTGGCTGAAGTCCGGCTGCGAGGCGCCCTGCGACAGCGACAGCGGCGGCTGCTGCGAGAGCGGCTCCTGGGAGAGGCGCGGCGGGCGCCGGCGCTGGCCGCGCGGCGCGCCGTCGAGCTGCAGCCGCGCGAGGCCGCGGTGCGCCGAGAAGGCCGCCGGCGGCACCGGCGCGTGCACGAGGGCCGCGCGCTCGGGGCCCACGTACGCGAGGGGGTCACGCAGAGGCCGCGCGCGGTCGTACACCGAGCCCGGCACCATCGCCTCGCGCGCGTCGAACATCGACGTCGACATGAAGTGCGAGCCCGGGTTCTGCGCGTTCACCAGCTTCTTCGGCTTCGCGAACTGGATCGCGGACTCCTTGAGGTTGGACAGCGGGCCCTCGGTTAGCACACGTCGCTCTTTGTAGAAGGCGAGCAAGTGGTTCCACAGCGGCTGCTTGCTCAGAACTTTCGGGTTGCCGACGACGATGAGGCCGTATTTGGCGCGCGTGAGCGCCACGTTCAACCGACGCGGGTCGCTCAGGAATCCGATGCCTTGGTGTTCGTTGGACCTAACACACGACATTATAATTATGTCTTTTTCGCGACCCTGGAAGGCGTCCACGCTGGCGACTTCGATCTCTTGATACAACTTGGCGTGCAGACTCCCTTGGTACTGCATATGCTGCACCAAATAAGAGCGCTGACCCTCGTACGGGGTGATTATGCCGATCTGCTCGGGGCGGACACCCGCTTTTAAGAAGCGAGTCGTAAGTTTCTCAACATTTGCAGCTTCCGTTCTATTCAAGTAAGATGTTCCAGATCCAGCTATCTCCTCCTGGCCCTGGGTCACATAGAAAAACATGGGGCGATCAGGCCGCGGCCAGGGAAAATCGATCTTGTGCAGTCTTCTCTCCTCTGCGCTGACACCGTTCTGAAGTGATCCTTCATAGAAAAAGTCGGATGGGAAACGGGAGAGTTCAGGATGCATGCGGTACTGTACTTCCAGGCGAAAAGGACGAATGCCGAGGACGACCAAGCGTTCGAAGAGGCTTTGGCTGAGTCCCGCTTTGGCGGCCTTTTTGCACATGACGACCGGGCCCAGCTGACAGTGATCGCCGACGAGAATCAGCTGTCTCGCACCGAGTACAACGGGAACCATGCACTCCGGTTCGGTAGACTGCATGCCTTCGTCGATGAGGATGGATTGGAAGCGCATGCGCGCGACTCGGGGGTCGCCCGCGCCGACGCACGTGGTGCAGACCACATCGGCCGCGTCCAAGAGGCGCCTCTCGGCCGCACGCCGCAGCGCCCGGTAGCGCCTCTCGTCGGCCGCGGACAGTTCGCCCGCCTCTTCTTTGAGGCGGGTCAGCTTCCGCAGCTCGCTGTCTGCCGAGCCGAGGGCCCGCGCCTGCTCGTGCAGCGCCAAGAACGAGACCGACGACTCCATGGCCTCCCGCGACTTCGCGCAGAGGCGGACAACTTTCAGACCTGTCCTATGTATCTTCTCAGTAAGCTGGTCGACGGCAGTGTTCGAAGGTGCACACACTAGGACAGGGCTACCGTTCTGTCTCACTAGTTGATATACAATAGTTGCTGATGTTACTGTTTTACCTGTTCCAGGTGGCCCTTGGATCAAAGATAAGGGGCGTTGTAGAGCATGTTTTACTGCATATACCTACAACCAAAAGTGCCAAAATTTAACTACTAAAACTTATATAGGTAAGGAATATTATGAGAAATATCCAGTACTAGATATTATCTAAAACAAATTATTTTTTATTTATTTAACAATTTTATTTGTTAACAAGGGAAGGTTATAAGGTTTGAAAGATGACAGGCGTGCCAATGGTGTCATTAGGGACGCCAAGAGCACGCAATCTGGAGAAGAAAATTAAGCAAGTAGATTCCAGCTTCTGCAATGAACATCATAAATAAAAATATTGCATGAGTTTAGCAGACAGGGAAACAGCCCACCTGATGGAAAGCAGTTACCATAGCCACCAAAGGCGCCACCAATGTGCTGCCACTCTCTAAAGGGAGACTAGAACCTGGTGACTAATTCCGGAACACAAAGGTTATTTTTTTGTGTTTTGTTATGTTATACATATAGATATCCTACCCACAGGTGGTAGCCATCCAGACGGGCAAATACCTTACCACCTGGCTGTGGGTTGTTTTGTCACCTCTTACGACATTCCTGTATGGATAAAATCCTTTTTTCCTTCTTCAAGACCTTGATTTGGCTCATCATGAAATTCGGTATACTTATTTCACCTACATATACTTCAGATAACAAAGATGAACATTATTGATATTCATTGCAGATATAGGAGAAAGCTCAAATAGGAATTTGCTGGTGAAAGCTAACATATCATGTATGTGCATATTTCTAAATTTTTTGGTAAAATTGACTATAATAAATACCTGAGAACGATTGAGGTCAGGCAAATTGGGTGCACTGAAATGCTTGGGCAGGTGCACGCGGAACAATACTTCCTCCACCTCGTGGCCCAGCAGCCGGCGGTAAATGTACCCCGAGACGGACGAGTCATCCACTGCAAACTTGCGCAGGGCCAGTTGCATCCTAAAATTGCAAATTGAAAACCATTTTTACACAAAAACTAAAGCATTATTTCACATAAATTTCGAAAGACAGACAAACGAATTTCATGAAAATCAGTACAGTTCAGCTTCACTTGCATAAACTTTTACAGGAAAAGTCAATATGTGAAAGTTCAAGATAACAAGTATTCACTGTTAGAAATATAATAATAAGAGAAACGACAGTCTTCCTCTGAGGGTTTTGTAGATAATAATAAATATTAGCTCATCTGACAAAATTTTATCTGAGTACAAGTATAACAAAGCTTACGTTCAAGTATAAAAAGTAAGTAGTATAAGTATAACAAGGAATAAAAGAAATATGGATAAGTAATCATGAGAAAAATGACAAGTAATCACAAGCGATATAGATAAGTTTATCAAGATAAATATGGATAAGTAATCAAAAATAAGGATAAATAATAATTGTAGTAGTGTAAGGGCTAGCACTCGCGTCCTAAACTCAAAGTGCACGGGATCAATCCTAGACGGAATGCATGCACCACTTAGTCAGTTTTCTGACCTAACGTGCATATTATTACAATTACCTCGTGCTAACAACAGTGAAGGAAAACATCGTGATGCAACCTGCAAATCAAAATAACCGATTTGTCAAACTTGTCAAGCCGTCTTGGACAAGTGGGGTGGGTATACTATCCGTTCCCCTATAGTAGGAGAACGAGCCCAGAACTGGGCTGTTCTTATATAAATATTTTTTCAACACACTTGCTCATAAAGTGGCTCTATGGTCACCGCAATTAGGCACAGAATGACACCCATACTCAAACTGTGAGTAAAAAATAACTCACTACTGAGTTAGATTTTTTTTAAATTTTATTAGTTTAGTTGCTTTGTTCTTAAAAAACTTTTTATTAAAAAAAAAAGATCGTGTTCTATAGAACAAATAAATTAATGTTCCTACTGCTTGCTCATTTCATGCAACTTCTTATTTAAATAGATAATTTTAACTCGTACGTGTTAAATAAATAAAACTTTCACTCGTATATAACTTTTATTTTCTCTGTAATAAAAGAGAACTTTAAATTCCCCATTTTGTACGTGGCAGAATAGGCGCAAACCCTATGCACGGAAAATAAAAAAAACTTCATCCCTTTAATCTGTGGCCGATCGCAATGCGCGCGCATAGGAAAACTGATTATTTTTTCCCGCCATAGCGAAACATTTTTCACAACTCGTTTTCACTGTTGAAATTATAGTTATTTATTAATTAAAATGTCTACAAGTACTTGTTACGAAGAAAATGATTTATGTTGTACACCGCCCGATATAAGATGTGAAGCCCTTAACGTTATGGAAAGTTTACTACCTGAAAACTCCAAGGAAAAAAAATATTTTATCTACTAAATAAAATGAGTTTTTGTTGTTATTTTATTCACAAGTGTGTTGAAAAACGTCGTATGATACACGTGTGTATTGATGATTACCGTCCTCGGCTCTCTTAAGACCCTCGCCTACGGCTCGAGTCTCAATGGCGCCTCGGCGGTAATCACTAATGTGACAACACACTAGTACAATAATGTACTATAAATATCTACATGTTATAAAATTCTAAATAAAGCAACTGGAATAGACTATATAAATGATGAGAATACTATGCAATTTTTTCAGATTACTTGTTTGTTCGGAATTCACGTAAAAACTGCTGGGTAAATTTCAATGCGGACTTAACAGATCAACAGCTAAATCTTAGACAAACTCTGCTTATTCTGGGAATTATTTAAAATGGCCCGATTAAAAAAATGTCGCATATCAATGTGCGAGTGTTTATTGATCGATAGCAAATTTAATGTAATAAAATGTGTGACATTTTTATTCCGGGAATTCCGGGCGAATTTTCCCGGGAGTGGTTTGTAGTTGTTTGGGTGCATAAAATTAGCTTATTCCGACACACTAAAACAATAGCTTACATTATTTTCAAGTGCTGTGTTATTTTTTGTCCTGGGAATCCCGCAAGAATTTTAAGTCAAGTGTAGACGAAATCGCTGGGATATCAATAATAAAAAGTATGCGATTAAAAAAGCAACCTGTCGAAGGACGTGCTCTTCCATATAAAGTCGACAACGAAGTTGGCGGTGCAGTCGAGGGGTGCGCCGGCGCCGCTCTTCAACTCCAGGCCCACGTCGTCCCCATAGTTGTCCGGCACCTTGATCACGTGGCCGACTCCCGACCACGCCTTATGCAGCTCACCCACATACCTACCCACATTGCACACACATTACAAAATAAACAGTCAAGTACAGTATTACACAAATTATGATTCTAATTGGCAGTTTTCGTTTGCGCAGAAAAGGCGGATTGGTTTCCCTCGCACATGATAATCTTAAAACATATCAAATTTTCGTGTCGCAGTGTTTGTAGTTAAACTCCTCCGAAACGGCTTGACCGATTCTCATGAAATTTTGTATGGCATATTGAGTAGATTTGAGAATCGGACAACATTTATTTTTCATCCCCATAAATGTTAAGGGTAGCCCACCTCTGATTTTAATTTTTAGATAATTTTTACCTTTTCTTGAAACAGTATTAAAAAATACTTACAACCCTAAATTTTCAACCCTCTACGATTAACCCCTATTTCTTATTTGTTAATTTATCGATTGAAGCTTTTCCGGGCAGGACGACGTCTGCCGGGACAGCTAGTAATCTATATTGAACTTTATTAGCAACAGCAAAAAGACACAATGTTGCTTGCTATGCATTCTTAGCTCTGTCCCGTTTACACGATTTCGTATGTTATTGCATGTATTAAAGTTGGTTTACTGCACAGGTACATTGGGAGGAATTATTAGTTGTAATTTTATGACATGTACAAAGAGGGTAATGTTATCCTAGGTGTGATTTTTATCAGACAAGTGTTGTTTCACATTCACTATTCCTTGGAGTCGAAACTGCCCCAACATAAATTTAAAGCTGGTGCAGTGCACAAAACTCGTGACATTTCTCTGTTGTGGAAGCTATTTATGTATAACCTATAGCAATATATAGATAGATGACAATGACAAATATAGTTTTATTTGTGTTTGAAGCCTCAACTCTAGTATAAAAAAATCGAAATGTGTGCTGGGACACATATTAGAAGTGAAACTTCAACGGATAAATGGAATGAAAACTATTGATGATAAAATAAAATAATGTACAACGACTTTGTAGAACACATCATTATTTACAAAAAGTGTCGCGACAGCATATATCTTACTATTATGTTTATTTTAAAAATTTAATTAAAATGCCGCCGCTAGAAAAGGCACTTTATTTGTATCTCGGTATTAATCCTTATCAAAATAAATTACTTCATATTCAAGACTGCTTCAATACCTTTATATAACTTTTTTGAATTATTCAATTTGGACGTCCCATTCGAAAGATATCAAAAATGTAAGAATTAGACCAGTGACTGTGACGATTTTTCGTGAGCGAAAAATCGTAAGACCCCCTCTATATAGAAGTTTCACTTCAAAATTAAGGTTAAATTAAGTCCCAAATGCACTGTAAATCAGTTCAGGTTTGTGCTGATTCAACCTCAGCCGCACTAGTGGAAAGTTCCCTAAAATTGGCCCCATAGTGAATGTATTAACTTAAAGCTAATAGTTTGTTGTATTCTAAAAGGACATTTATTAAAAACTTGGCAATAAACACTTCGATAAATATGATTTTGGACCATTTTGACCACCACGAATTTTGACAATAATTATATGGAGCTAATGTCAAATTTTAACCAATATTAAGGCAAACAAAGGGTTGGTAAGATATAAGAACCGGAAATTAATGATGCAGTACTATAGATCATGCTTATGGTGATACAAAGATGTGTTGCTTGACTAAAGAAAAAAAATACCTCAATCTTAATTCATCACCATGCATAAGTTTCATGTCACTATCAGTTTTAGCCAAAGTGAAGTATGCAATTGTCTTCTTATTGAGTCCCACGTCCCAACGGACCTCAATGCCTTCCTGTGTTTGAGACTCTTTGAGCCTTTTATCATAATCGGCCTCCAATTTTACCAGTGGACCGAAGATGTTTTGGTACTGATAACCATCTTCATATCTGCAATACAAATTTTAAAGTAATATGTAAAAACAATATTACAGAGAATACAATATATAACAACAAAATATAAACATTCCACTACCAATTTCACACATTCCTATATAGTGATAAATGTTTATATTTAGAAGATATATTAAGAATGGGAATAGTGTAGGTAGATGACAGTTAACTAAACACTTTTTTATAACTTACAAAATATTGCCAGTTATTTGTAGGAGAGTACTGTTTTATTCTCTGCTAGGATTCAAACCCACATTATTAGAATACAACATGGGGGGTTCTCAGGCATTGAGACATTGGCAAAATATACATGGTACAGTATTTTCTTTTTCACAACTAGTATATACCATTAAAACTATGTTTTAAAGTTTTAAAAGTGGTTGGCTGAAACGTCGAAATAAAAATTAAATAAAATGCCGCGCTTAAAGCCGTTAAAACGTAGTTTTAATTATAAAATATATGCATGGTGAGAATACGCTGATATGTCAATATATACATATGTTATTAAGTTAAGTCTAATACTACAGAGACTAACATATCTTAGTTTATTTCTCGTCATAATTCGATACATTATATAAAACAAATAACTGGATTTTATACAATAACTAATATGTCAATTTTTAAAAATAACTCCATTTCTGGAGGGAGGATTTTGACATGTATATAATGAGATTGCCACATTATGAATATGTCTACATATTCCCACCATAAATGGAGATATGAATTAACAAAATAAATATTGTACCTCAATAAGACCTGATGGGGCTCTTCATCGACGCCTGGCTTTTCGAGGTCCTGGAAAGTGGCGTCCACGTTATCGCGCCAGAGCTCTTCCAGACGACCGATTTGCTGCGGTGTTACCTTTTGACAATTATTATTCAAATAGTACAGCTAAAGATTACTAGCACCTTTTATTTAGGTATTTCAATTTAATGCATTCTATATCTATATTAATATTATAAAGAGGCTAAGTTTGTGTGTTTGTGACGTTGTAATCTCTGGATTTACTAAATCGATTTTGAAAATTCTTTTTCTTTTGTGTTGCCAGTAGTCACTACAAAATATCATTCAAAGAAAGGGAATTCCCCGAATTCGTCACTGATAAATAATTAAAAATTCCGTGCTCTTTTCAATCGGCCCGAATTTGTAGTTGCGATAAAAATATGAAACGGTTCAAATATTTATATTATTTATTGTGAAATTTTGCCGCCCCTGCCGCCCCCACTACGCTACGGCAATGATTGTACTCGCAGTACACAAATAGACAAAAACTGCCTAATACATTGTGGTAAAAGACAATTGTGTAATTCAAAATATCGGTAGATTAAGTTCACACTCATACTTAACTTTTTAATCAATAAGAAAGTAAAACTAATTTTAACCACCACTAATTGGCAATGACAGAGAACGAGAGAGATAATTAACAATGATAATTTAGATTTTATAGATTATTGTGTATAATAATAATGTTGATAGGTAAAATATTTAGTACATACTTGTCGCGCCCTCATCTGCTCAGCTTCTGATGGCACTTTCACCAGCCATGAAAGGAAGGCACGATCAGCTGAAAGGTATAGAAAATAACTGCTACATTCAAACTACATGATGATTATGAACATATTCACATATAACTGTTGTAAATGTTTATTATTGCCTATGGACATTTGCAACACCAGAGCAACTCATACAGAGAAATAAGAAAGTTGAACTGATTCTCATGTCTCTCTCATGAAGTCTGGAACATGCAGTAGCTTTAAAGGAGTTTTATAACTTTTTGCTCCATTACATATTATTTCATAACACTATTCCAATGGCGAATTTTTTTTTTAAAGATTTGATTATATTATATTATTTTATTATGTATTTACTAGGATATGCTCGGAACTTCATCCACGCTTGACTTGAAATTCCCGCGGGATTCCTGGGATAGAGAGTATCACACATAATAAAATGTGTGATATTTTTACTTAGATAAATTTGCTATCGATTAGTGAAAAAAAGCAGCATTGGATTTCCAATTTTTTTAACTTGTTCACTTTCAATAATTCCTAGAAAGAATCCCGCGGGTTTCCTGGGATAAAAGTTAGCGCAAATTTTAAGTCTAACAATTTGCTGTCGATCATCAAAATCGGCCCAGTAGTTTTTACGCGAATCCCGAACAAACAGACAAGAAATCTAAAAAAATAATTGTGTTCCAAATTGTTTATAGTGCATTCTAGTTGTTTTTTTATAAATAGCTCCAATGTACAGACACGGAATGTTTGGAATTTTACAATATTACACATTATATTTTAACAAAGTGTTTGAATATAGGATATTTTATAAAACCTGATAATTGAGACATTATGTATGAGTGTGACATTAACACAGACAAAACCATAAGAAAATACTAGTACATTACACATGAGATACTAACATATCAATGGTTTCCATTGTTCTTGATCCCAGTTCATGTCCTTCAAAGAGCTTTGTGCTGCACAAGGTTGGCTGAAAGTTGGCAAATAAAGTAAATCAATAAAAATCTAATTCAGATTGTGAGTCATTATAATATACATACATAGTGGGGACTTTCCAAAACTGAATAAAACAAAAATTGACATGCATAATCTTGCAATCAGTCTGATAAAATTTGGATAGAAGTTAAGGGATTTTCCGTATTAGACTAAAATTCCTAGGGTCTTAGTCATCTGATCTGTGAATAATTTTTAGGGTTCTGTAATTCTCATGGAAATAAGAAAGACAAAGATTCTTATTTTTAATCATGTTATCAATAATCATCATCTAAGAGTTATATCCTGGTTGCAATCAGGGTTCACTTTACAATGATTTTCTATTTCAGTCTTCAGCATACTTTAGTGTGAGGCCATTAGTATGTAATGTATAATATTGCTCCATTTAATGTCAAGCCTATACTGATTTCTCCCTAATGGCCACAGCGTAGTAATTTGTCTCTCACCTATGTGGTTGGCTCAGTTCCATAAAACACATGTACTGGTGTAGATCATCTTTACTTTATAAAATGTTTTGCTTTTTAAAAACATTTAATATTACAAATAGCATTTTTTTGTATGAGCAAACAAACACACAAATTGTATGGACCTGAGCAAAACAAATCAATCTGGTGTTGAGCATTATACACAACAGACAACAACGGAACTAATCCTAAACCAGATTAAATAACAAGAAATTTCATATACAAACCCAGAACTTCAACCTTCTGGTGCTATAAGTGGGCTTATTTTTAGATTACTATACTGCTAGGGCATCAAGGACAATGTACCATCCATTCTACACAAATTAAGGAATGCAATACATACTTAATTTTTGGTATCAAATGGCAAAAAAAGTTATACATATAAATGTATGGACCTTCACACAATGTTTTTCAGGGAAAATTAAATTTGATTTAAAACTTTTGAGTTCACTAATTTTAGTATTTAAGTGTATCAAATAGAATATAGACCCACTCAATCATCTCTAATTGTAAAATCAGATTTTTATATCACACTAGTTTTTTCAAACACAGGAGTAGCTCAATAGAGCTACTATTACTTACATATTAAAAGAGTAAAATATTACTTACATATAAACTTAACATTTTCTTTATACATTGCAAGTGAAGCTGTAAGCAAGAGCTAGTATAAACCTTCCTTGAAAAATATCTAACTAATTGTGAAATACACTTAAAAATATACAAACAGACAGACTTGGAAAGCTACTTCGTTTTGTACTATGTAAAGATTTTATTCACAAATAGTGTAGTTGATAGTTACCGGCACAAGAGCACCACCACAGAATCAGCTTTAGCTGGGATAAATCCAAGTACAAATACATTGCGAGCTCCACAGGAGTAGCACTCAAGCAAAGTCTCACCAAGGGGCCCATCACGATGTAATGCTGCCTCCTTATGCTTGGCTCTTACAAGATGATTGATGATGTGAGAGCCTGATGTATTACCGCGGCCATTGCAGAACCTGAAAAAGAATTAACTTTAGAGAAAACACACATTACATATTTCTTAGATAAAAAGATATGGTTTACATAAACTGAACTGACTTTTAACCAATGGTTAAAATAAAATAATCACTAAAAATGTACGCATAAACAGTAATTATTTTATTTTAACCATCAGTTAAATGTTGGTGTAGACCAGCATAAGGGAGATCAAAGAAAATATTAGACTTGTGAGATTAATTAATGTATGGAGTATCAATAATGGAGCCTTCAATCTCATCTTTTAAATAGCCATGCAGGCCAGAAGAATAGAATAGAATATTGCATAAGCTATCACATACACATAATTAAAGATAGAAGAGATGGCCATCTTTATAGGAATGAGTTTAGTATTTTCAAACATACAATACAGACAATTGCTAATGTTGCCCAGCCCTTATATAATATTATTATTGTCATGTCATTCAATTTACTGTCATTTATTACAAAAATAATACATTACTCAAAATGTTTACATATATATCTAACATTAGTCACCAAGTCAATTTCAAAAATCAAATATAAATATGTATGTATTATTGAGATATAATTATTCATATCTAAGATATTCATTAAATTTATATTATGCATTTTGCTTTTTAGAACAACTAAATCGTAGAGGCCATCAAGTTCAATAGATGAAATAGAATATACTTCATTAAACATGACAATAATAAAAAAAACAGAGATTCTTATGATTTGTTTATTTATTTCTATTGTCTAACAAGGATACAATGACTCACCATTTACTGCAAATGTTGCACATGACAACAGTCGCTGGGTCATGAATGCCACAATACTTGCAAGCATGGTCAGGCAATTCTTTGCTGCTGTACAGTGCTTCATCTTCTTCCTCAAATTGCAACTCGGCAATAGCATTGGTTACACTTGAAACCTTCGACGTCAAATCAGAACGTCCTAAGCCATTGACCTGTAACATAAACCAACTATACTGCAATAACTGTTGTAGACATTGGCTAAAATATTCCAATAGGTTAAGGTAAGACAACAAGTCTACTTTGGAATTGTTTTCACTCACCTGATTTGTTGTTGTCAGACTATGGTCATGCTGTGATGCTTGAGTTTGACTTTGTGAGGGAAGAGTAAAATCAGTGAACTCGAATTCAGAACCCTGAGTATCAGCACCGATAAGGTCCGCTTCCTCAGTATCCAAAAACGTGAGCGTTTGTGAGCTCGGTCCGTAAGCATCGACACTCATTTTATTGTTTTATTTGTATCACAACTATATCTTAGAAAATTCGTCAAAAAGAAAAAATATTGCACAAATGAAAAAAATCCCATAACCGCCACGCAATAATTATTATACGACATGCGAAATGTAATGAAAAGTCGCCATGTTAGCACATGCTTTGTTTCTGATTAAATTCCTACAGACTATTGGTTAATTTCTATATGTCATAAATATTAACCAATGACACACCGTTTAAATTTTTAGCTTAGCAGCCACATCCAATGAAATATTTTTTGATAATCATAGACATACAATTATTCATCATTTCTCTTATGTTATAATACGGCCGGCGTAACTTGGCCAATTTGAATATAGGCTCTGCGAACTTTAGAGCATGTACACTCGTGTGATGAGTGGGCATACGACTCGTCAGTGAATACAATTGGTCGCCCTTCATCCCTGTATTTTTTCCTTGCTTTCTACTAGTTGGTCGTTGTATTTTCTTCACGAGTTTACATGAGCTAAAGTTCGCAGAGCCTATGTTCACATTCGTCAAGTTACGCCGGCCGTATTTATACTTATGATATAACATGACATTGGCATTTTCATTATTTTTGTGTAACTATAAATTGTAGAATAAGAAACTGAAGCAAAGGTAACTTGTTATCAGAAACACATATGAACATCAACGAGGAGGTTTGCTGGTCTTTGGACACATTTTATTGAAAGATCGAATGTATGGATTATTTTGTTAGTTTACTACATTTTCGGTAAACTTTCGTTGATCCTAGTTGGCCCAATGTGAACGCAACATTTGACCGCTATCATAGATGATGAATAATGATGACGTATTAAAGAAAACTTATGAATTTCAGACTCCATTGGAGGGATGTGATAAGAAAAAAAATTGTCACATTTGTATGAGAGTTTTAAGTGAAAACTTGAAGATAAAAATATGGTAAAAACGAACAACAGACGATACATTTGGGAGTAACTTGACCAAATCCAAAGACCATGCGATTCCCAAAATAAAAAGCAGAAGACAAGCGGTCTTTTTTTAAATTCCATTTTCTCAAAAAGAGGTTATTTTTTATTATCACAAAACTTTTTTTAATAGTATTTTTAGGTAACGTGAAAAGCGTACCTTTAACACATTACCTACACATTCCAAAAGTGCAATAAGTCGGTACCTATATAACTCAGAAACTCAGATGAGTATAGATGTTATAGAAAAGCTTATTTCGAAATAAAAATTATTAATGTGTTAAGAATTTAAGATGTTAACTCACTATTTATGTATTTTTCCTGTTTGTAGTAGTGCTTTTATGATAGTTTCTTATTTGCTGAATTTCTGTACGCCTACTAAATTTATTGCTGCAGTGGGTACTGTGTTCATGCGTATTGTTGCTATTATAATGTCAGCGTTTGGAATGGAATTATTGAAGTAAAAAGCATGTTCTTTAAATGACTTACTATTGTTATGCAGTTTTTGATTAAGTATCAAAATTTTAATTATTTTAACGTACATACATAACTTCACGCCAGGTCCCTTGCGGGGTGGGAACGAACAACAGAGCGCCATACAGGTTTATTCTTACACACCTCACTTGCTTCTTTGACATTCATAGCTCTTGTCATGCACGCTCGTCTGTTCTTAAGGCTCCTGACATCACCTTCTGCTAATACATTATCAATATAACGTAATTCGATAAATATTAATACATGAGTAATATTAATACTCCGGCTAATTACGCATGATACTTTACTTTCTAAAACTACATGAAGTTAAAATTTGTGAAATGAATAAAGAAATTCAATAGTTTTCCTTGTTCCTTCCATTTAAAACAAATTATATTATTCAGGTTTCGTAGTTACATGTCAAAAGCAGTAACCGTATAATTTCGTTATTTGTTTGGAATTATTATTATTGGAATGGATTTGCTATAAAGCGCTACACTATTGTTCTAAGTACTGCAAACAAATATAATAAAGTGTGATTTTGGAAAAAAAGTTTTCTAGGAATAATGGTGACTTATAGTTTGCCTTAAAAAGTAATAAAACTATTTTAGAAACGACTTTTCAATGAATCACCTAAATTTTTTATACGCATCAATTTGGAGGTTCCAGAGTAAGTATTTTGTTCTGTTAGAAAACTTTAAAATAAGCAAATGCAGTTCTCAACAATGCGATATTTCTGATGCATAGCGCTAATAAAATTATGTACTGATCTTCATCTGGCGAGTCTGGTTGTCTAGACCTAAATTTATTTACACGAAGTATGATTAAGAAGTCTGACCTGGGATACTGGAAACAATAACAATATTTCTTAATCATACTGCTATATACCTACGGTCTTATTCATACAGAGAGTAAGTTTGAAAGCTTCTTTATGGTTCTTAATATAGCGTTCAAACTTATTCTAACTCTATGAATAAGACTGTTAGAACTTAAGGTTCTTAGAATTTTAAAGTTAATGATTGTATTTTAGTTATTTTTTTATTATTCTTTTAATCCCAACGACGTAGGCAAAGATTAAGTTGCTTTGATGGTTTATTACTATTACTATTATTAGTTCAAGAAGTTAAGGTAAAGAAAAAAATGATCTTATCACTAAAAGCAATTTCTTCCAAACAACCTTAGGATGGATTAGAAAAGTTTCTGACACGTGTGGGTAGGGTTGCCACCTTTTTTTGAAGGAAATATAGTATTTTTGTTTTTAAGCTGTACAAATATAGTAAGTACCTACTTTTATGAAATTTAGGGGAAAAAGTGTACACATTAAGTAATTTTTAATTATATATTTTTATTTCATTATTGCATTTTACACGTGTATTAATACTACTTTTTGCTTTGGTTAGCATAGATCTATTGTTTTAAAAATAATCATAAGAAACTGAACAAAGAGCATGACAATTGAATTAGCATTGAAAATATAGTAGATCTCATACTATATTATTTTTCCATAATATACAATAGAATAGTAATTGGCTAAAATATAGTACGATGCTATATATTATAGTACAGTTGGTAACCCAACATGTGGTTTGCAATATAAGTAGGTTATAGAAGTAATAAAAAAGAAATATATCTTTAAATGGGAAGTAAAATAAACATGAATATAAGACAAATATGTACTACATACGGATATTGATCTTAAATAATAAAACATTCTCGTAACATGTCTATACAAATATAAAATTCACGCATACACTAGTGTTAATAGACTACACAGAAATACATTTTATTGATAACCTAACCGAGCTGTAGGTCCGTAATAAAATTCGCGACGTCTTCCGCCAAAGCAATCTCGGCTAGTAGAGCGGCCACTTTTGATCGCTCGGTTATTTCTGTATGATCCTAAAGCAATGGTTGAGGCCAGAAAAATAGAACGATTATTGGTAACCGTATGGTGTGGAGCTGGTTTCACGAAACGCCAATTTTGTTTTATTACCTACATTTCTTGATAATATCGCGGCCGTCGAACTTTTGCGGTGAGTTTAAAATCAATCATTCTGGAATAAAATGCCTTTATGCATTTTTATCGATTTCGTTTTTACTTGTATATTATCCCTACTAATATTATAAATGTGAATGTAAGTTTGTTTGATACGCTTTCACGCGAAAACTACTGAACCGATCATCATGAAACTTTGTATACATATTCTTGGAGGTATTAAAAGTAACATAGGATACTTTTATGAAAAAAAAATCCACGCGGACTAAGTCACAGGCAGAAGCTAGTAATATTATAAATGCGAAATTTTGGATGAATATTTCTTGCTCAGACACGCCAGAACGGTTGAATGGATCTGGATGAAATGGAACAGAGATAGATTATAGTCTGAAATAGCACACATTCTCCTTTTTATCCGGGAAAAATTACAGTTTCCGTGGATAACATTAACACAAGCGAAGGCGCGGACAAAAGCTTGTAAGTTCATATCTATCAATCTGGTTTATAGTATGTCGCCATAATAACCTTGAGCTGTGTTCCTGTTCTGGATTACTGACCAGGTTCCAGTCTCCGTTAAGAGAGCAGCAGTGCATTTGTATCACTTTTGGTGTTGCAAATGTCCATAGGCGATGGTAACCACTTTCCATCAAGAAGGCCGTCTGCCTGTCAGCTGATTCCTGCAATAAAAAATAAAAATATAATTTGTTCCGTATCTCCGGTTTGAAATAAAGACATATGTGTTTTAGTTACACTTTACTTCAGTCGGAATGAGGACAAAGTTTCAGATGACATCTAGTATATGCCTATAAAATAAAGCAAGCTATGACTGGGAAGAATCCAATTGCAATCTAGTCCATGAGTAAACCCCTAATCGATATCGATCGAATATGTGAACGGAGAACTTTTGTGCTACAATTTATAAATACATGAGGAAATTAAAGTATTTTGTATAAAATTTCTTTCTAAACTCAAAACAAACTCTTTAATTTATCAATGAATGACGTAGACTACTAGGAACTAACTGAAATCTTTCGCGAGCTGTCGGCAAGGCGCTAGGCGTTCTAAAAGTAAAACACTAGCAACACTGCGAAATTAAATATTGCACTAAGTTATGTGTGTTTTTTATCCGTCTTTCTCACATAAAACTAGATTTCAGGTGCGGTAAACACAAAAATAATTCACATTTCTTTAAGTGCCGGCACTAAACATTTTATTATAGAAAAATTTCGGTTATAGTACCAGTTAGTGGCTAATACGAAAAACCACACAACGTGTATAATGTTATAAAATTCGAGTAAGTACGTACGTCTACATTGCATTTTCGTCTAATTTAGAAACCCGTCGCTTTGGCATACAGCCAGGTCTAGATTATCATCAAAGACTTTTAGTTTGGACTATACAATTATTATTACTACTACACGATACATAGAAATTTTGAGATATTTTTTAAAATTGTAAGAAATAGGTACATTTACGGTTTTCTCTCGAATTTAAGAGGCAATTTATTAATTCATTAAATATGATTAACGCTCCTGTTCTACGTTCAAATGAATAGACGATATGGTCCTCACGCGAGACGAAAAACAACTGTTGGACTTTACATATTTTTTTAATATCTGGAGTACAGCAGACAGGTAGAAGGCCCACCTGATGGAAAGCAGTAACCAACGCCTATGAACGTTTGTTATATCGATGTGCAGGTTTTGTTATGTTGATATTTTCCAATGTTCACACATGGTAAGTTAAATGTTGGTTTACTGTAGCAATAGGTATATACACTAGACCAAGAAACCTGCTTAAGCTGTTCATGTAGTTTTTGATGCTTCTTGTTAAGGTTTGTACCCACGACACTGCAATAAAAGTTGTGCCTTTATCACAGAGCCATTAAGACTTCGCGTTTCATAAATTATTATTAAACTTAACAAAATGTATGTATATATGCATACTTTCACGTTGATAGATAGATTAAGGAATGGGGTGACTATTTATTAAGATACTATATTTGAATAGTGCAAATCTACTTTAGACCAGCACGGCGTGCTATACGGCCACCTGAAATGGAGAGACCCGTATCTGTAGTTAGACATTAATAAGCTGACTTTTTTGCTAAAAAAATAAGGAAATAAACATGAAATAGAAAAACAAAGAATTCCTCGGAATTAGGTGCGTTACCCGAAATACAAGTAATATTCAAAACTTTGTAGAAATGTTACAAACATCTTTCAGATGTGACTGATCTCTGATGTGAACTCAAGTTCAAATAATCTCAAATGGCCTTCTTTTTGTTGCATTTACGGTCAGTGACACGCGAAAGAGGCGCCTGCATTCCCATATAAAATATACATAACTCGACGTGCCCACACATTACGAAGTACTGAAAAAAAGATTAAATGTTACTTTTACGGGTGGCTGGTGAACAGGAAAGCTTTAAATAATACGTGAACGAACGACTCTTTAATGTTCAAAATAAGGACTATTATTAGGTATTTCGCATGTAATATGTTAATCATATACTTTTTAACAGAGCACAATGTGTAAGTATTTATCTAACATATGATTTACTTCCAGGTTGGAGGCAGAACACAATTTTTACGATCTTAGGAGCTCATAAAGTTATGAAAGAAGTTTATTCTGATTTTTAAAGATGTAACTAACAACAAACTACACCACATACATTCATAAAGAAAATTTAAACGCTTATTTGCATGTGCGATACCCAAGTCATAGTTTTTACTGTTTTGATTATTCGACTATAGCATTATGTCGATATCGCGGCATATGGAAAACATATCTTGTAGTTAAATTACATCTATATAAGTAAGCTAAATAATTTACCAGAAAATTAATGGACATGCATAGATAACCACAGGGTGTCTTTAGGTTCCGTAAGTTCTAAGTAGGCGTGCTCCACCTTAGACCACATCTCGCCTGATATCAGACAAGATTATGATCAAACGTCAAGCTATACTACAATAAAAAAGGTCATAGCCATTTTACAAGTCGTGGTAGTGTAATGGCTAGCGCACAGTCCCAAACTCAAAGGGCGCGGGTTCGATCCTGGCCGGAACGCATGCACCACTAAGCCAGTTTTCTGATCTAATGCCCATATTGTTACAATTGCCACGTGCTAACAACAGTGAAGGCAAACATCGTAATGCAACCTGTATATCGAGATAGCCAATGTGCCAAACCTGCCAAGCCGCCTTGGACAAGCGTGGCGGGTATGCTGTCCCGTTCCCCCTATAATGGGGGGCCCGAGCCCAGCAGTGCGACATTTATGGGCTGATATTACATTTTACAAGTTGTAGGTTCTTCATTTTTCTAATATGGCTATTGAACTCTATAAATCGTGTACAGCAAGTTTACTGTTAAAACGTATCAAATTATTTTCAGTGCGTATTTTAAATATGAATTAGCAGTCTATAAATGTTAAAGATGTCGTGCATTGCAAGCGCATCCAATTAAGGGGGATTGCATATAGGTAATGCTCATGTGGCCGATATCAAGTTTCCTCGCAGCCCCTCAGTTGTCTGAAAACTTAAACTAATTGATGCAAACGTCTTGATTGATGAGAACGATGGCCTTTATCCAGACACAAATGCAAAACAAAGAGGCCGGTTGTGAAATGAATTAACACAATGCCCTTTATTCGGTGGAATGAAATATAATTATTGTCACGGAATTATATTAGTAAGTCAGAGGCCCTACGTGTGTTACAATTACACAAATAGTAGAACTAGCGCCAGACAATTGCGAATAATTGGTGCGAAGTGGCGCCGCTATAGTGATGTCACAGAGAGTGATTTAATTTCTACAACATTTTAACAGAATTTACAGAAGAAGTTTATTAAATAATATGACATTATAATTTAGAACAATAAAAACAATTCGGCTGTGAAAAAAGAAAATTTTAGAGCAGAAATTTTATTACAGAACAAATGTTTACACAACAACTAACTTACAACTTTAACGACCTTTAAAACTTTTTTAAAACCCATGAGCTATATATTTTTATTCATGCAATAAAAATGGGGGGTACCTAATACTATTATAATGTTTAGAACATAGGTTTTTTTATTATGTAGGCACTAGTATAATATTTTATATGCTAAATAGTTTAACTGATGTAGTTTAACAGAAGCTGTTTTCACTATTGGCCAGTAGTAACAATGTGGTTTCAAAAGCACTATTAATTAGGGCTCTTCGTAATTTGAATCAACCTGAGATAAGAACCGAGATGGGGATGTTTTCATATATCCTGTAGGAAAATTTACAGGACGTGCACGTATGTAGGATTATATACCTAACTGCCTAATTTTGATGTTTTTATCACTGATCGATCTAGACTGTCAAAGCTTTTTGTTTAATACTTCACCCCTTTATGTATTATTGTATATATATGACTATGTATGAATGTATGTATTTGTATATTTATTTCTTAAATTAGTTTGAGTATTTATGTATATATAGCATTTTTCCTGGAACCACCTATTTCGACTCATTGAATTTGTTTGACCCGACGCCGAGTCTTGCTGGAAAGACTATTCTTGGTTAATGTACATACTGTTGTTAAGAGGCTTAACCACCTTCCCAAGAATGGTATCTTGATACACTTGTACCGATGTTTTGATACTTTTTTCACATAAATATGGCTCAGTCACTCCTTCATAGCTGACACCCCACCAAATCATCACTGAAGACGGATAATGCCCACGTTGCACTTTGTCGACTAATTGAGAAGCTTCCTTAGAGCTTTGAGCATAAACACGGTCATTTTGTTTGTTAAAATGTTGCTCAAAAAAAAATTCATCTGTAAACAAATTTTTCTATAATCTCCCTTTACGTACCGCTTCAGTAGTTTTTAGTTTAAGAATTGATCAGTACGTCTCTTATAGGCTGCAAGTCCTAAGTCATCTTTTAAAATACGCCACATGGTTCTAGGTGATATGTTCATCCCGAGATAAAATCTTTTGCTTTCGGACATGATTTCTTCGAATTTTTTCCCTTACTGCTTTGACCACCATTTTCGTACGAACACTATGTGGACGGCCAGATCTTTTTCTGTCACAAACAGAGGAGGTCTCATTGTACATATTAATAGCCCGGTAGACAAACATTTGACTAATATCAAGCGTATGGAGAGTTTTAAAAATTGCATTTGACTCCATATCTACTTTGTGTAATGCAATCACATCAATTCGGTTCTCTTTATCTCCCCACTCCATTTTAATATCGCAAAATGTTGTAAAATGTATTGGAGCCAAAATGAGAAAACACAATGAGCAATCATATAAAAATGACAGATCCCAAATTCAAATGTAATATTTTGTTTCTTTTTCATTTTAACAGTATTTATGGCCAGACTAAGTATTTATCCTTTGTCTAATCTTGGGATTTCTTTTTACTTTGCTTTATTATTATTCTAATATTTATTGCATATTTCTTTTATGACTCTTATTTGACTAGTTTGTAAACTTCCCTGTCCCAGTATAACGTATTTGTATACCGCCCGAAGTACACAATTGTTTTTTCAGAAAATAATAATAATTTGTTAAATATGCAAGAACATATTGTTATAAATATTGTACCACGTTCACTAAGAAAAATGCACTTGAAATTGTATGGAGATATGATGCATGGACTTATGATAAAACGTTCCTACGAGTCATATATGGCTCATTGGACAGGGAAATTGTTAACACGACTTTTATTTGCTCCTTTTTAAGTAGGTACGGATACTTTCCTTAGGTGAATACACTATTTATGACACTATAATCGACAAAAATTAAGAAATAAAGCCTTGCATATAATTGCAGCGATTGGTAGCATTATAGATTAGATGGCGGACATGTTATAAAGATGTGTCATAATACTTCGTTATGAGATGTTCTTCATAATAAACGGCCATGAAGGAAATAGGTAGTTAACGCCCTAATATGTTGCTATGACCTGAGTACTACCATGTACTTACTACTTGAATAGACTGATTACTCACAATACTGTGGTTTCCTGAATTGGACCAATGGTATTTATATGCTAATGTTCAGTAAAATAGGTTCAGTGCTCTATTATATGTAAGTAGTAAAACGCAATGACATTATGAGGACGAGCGGCAGTAGTAAATCTTTACCTTTCAACTGTGAATTTGTTACATAAAATCATAGTACGCGTTAATTCAAAGCGTTTCAACATCAGTCGGTTTATAATCCGTAGTAAACTAGTTCTTGGTACCTAACTACGTGTAGGGAAACTCTTTGGCGGTAACTTGAAGGTTTTTATGGTAATGGAAACCATGGAAAAATCAGGAAGTTGTTGGCAACGAAACTCCGAAATCAATGACTCTCCGGATTTTAATATTTTTAGTGCTAGAGTTTACCCTGCAGCTACGCTGCGGGTCAAACTCTAGTGCGTGCCTCTTGAACAGCTGACGCTAATACAGGTTACATTGTATTAAATTTTTTAGTTAATACTATTTGTATCATGAAGATTTACTTCATTTTATATCGCAAATTATCCCATCTCCCGGGATGAAACGTATTTATAACCATTTTCTGCATTAAAACAAAATTAGAACAAAATCGATCCAGTACTCCTTCCTAGTAGTTTTTCTGCAAAGGCTTGATAGACAGATCGGTTTGTAATCGGATTTTTTTATACATGATAAATTTGAGAAATGATTGGTCTCTCTTACAAACTTTCATCCTCTATTTCCACTTAAATCGGTCCAGTAGTTTTTCCGTGAAAACGGAACAGACAGAGTTACTTTCGCATTTATAATATTAATAGGGATATTTTTGGTAATTTTTCAATATAGATTTTTACGCAAAGCACTTTTTTCATATTGTTCCAAATATGTTGATGACGTTCTGTTGTGTAGATTTATTTGCAAATAAATTGAATAGTGCTTAGGAATCCGCGCACATAGTAGACACCCGACAAACGTTCCTTGTTTTCTTTATTTGCTTATAGAACGATATAACAATATTCAATCAAAAATAATCCAAAATAATATTCCTAAAATTCGACAGCGAATATTGTTCAAACTTATTCCCTTTCATGTATTTTTGAAACTCTATTATCCGATCGGATTTTTCCACTTAATAAGTCCTTGGTTAGAAGCATAAATATCGCCAACTGTTGATTTAAATATGAGATATAATGAGAATTATGCAACATACCCCTGTTCTTATCAAATTTTTTGTCCATCCAAAGGTCATCTGGAGCAAATCGCTAATATAGCGATAAGACCGCCTACTGTATTGTAAAATTTTATTTCTGTTAAGTGTATCTTTAAAACATAATAAAGCATATTCATTCATTCATAGATCCAGTTTTTTCCGGGATATGTGACTGTGATAAACAAAGACAGATAACTTGAATGATAAATAATTGTAATGATTATTATTTCTACCAAAATGGTTACGGGACCCTAGTAAATAGACGAGATCATTCAACTAAGGTTTCCATAGAATAACTGATTGATTTTTTGGAAATTGAACCCGTGCAATAGAAATCAATTGAGTCATATATCTTAATGATTGTAATTCATGTCATAGCGATGCCTGTTTCCTGTTCTGGAATTTATTTAAAGCTAACAAAAGGACCGACTGACATTGAAATAATTTACTGATCGGTAATCGAATTTTTCTAGCAAAGTTTTGATATATTTTGTTGTAGAATGTATAATTGAGTGTGGAAATCAGTTAAATATTTTTATTAATTAATGTTTTGTTCACGAAATATAATATAGAACAGAGAATATTAATTTTAAGGAATTTATATTATTTTTAAAATTTAAAACTTAAAAACAACCAGATTGCAAATGGAAAATCAGATTTAACCATTGTGATTAATTTGGAACGGTTTCAAAGACTGACTGCAAATATATTGTTTTACTTTACCTCGGGTGACCTGCAAGAGTTTCGGTACATTAAGTTTTATAGGTTCAATCTTATTACAGTTTTCTTCTTAGAAAATTGAGGTGTACAATAACTTTATTCATTCTTCATTCTTTAAGACCCCATGCTGTTTTTGATTAACTAGGGAAATGTTTATAAGCCAAATCACCATGATATACGAAAATTAAATATGAATTTCACCTAGTAGTAGTGTATATATTGAAATATCATTTCTGTAATCTCTTAAGAATTCTCTCTAGATAAATCAAGCTTAACACATTTCTTTAAATCCATTATTACCACTGCCGTCACATTCTAAGGAATCTAAAGGTTCTGTATGATAGAATCGGTAAGTAGTCACGCACAAAGGAGCCTGAACTACATGGCACGTTTCAAATAATTAGTTATGCCTCTTTCATACTAATATGTATACGTATATTGGCGCCGCGGCTCATCTGGATTCAACGCGTGTATTGATGACAGTAGCTGCTCCCCGTCTTGCTATCATTGGTAGCAGTAGGGCTTATCATCACACGTGTCGCACTCATGTTTTCTTCGGGATATTACACGTGATTTGCTTTAATTTTTTCAGTGAAATGCGAGCTCTGGCGTGGCGTGTGTAATTTTGTTTGTTTTTTATTGCGTAAGTTCAACAAATACGCAGATGATCCACCTGATGGAAACCATACCATACCATTGCCTTTGGGACATTTGTAACTCCTGTAGGTTACCAATGTGCTGCCGCTCTCTAAAGGGTTCTATGACCAAGATCAACATGAAATAGGTTTTCTTGACTCCTGGATGTTCTGTATATTGGTCCTATAATATTGTACGAAAAGTACTTAACACGTAGGAAACAAATGTCAAATTACGCGTGGTCTTGAAAGACACAAGGATTAGTTACATGGGTCACACAGAAGGAATTTGTAAACGACTAGTCTTGATATAATTACGTTTTGTGCGATGAGTGAGAGGTCCTTTGCCCACTTTTCTCTTCCCCTATCCAATTTTCCCAATCCCATATCCCATCCTTTCTATCCAATTCCTCCAGTTTGATCTCTTTATCTCGTCCTCGCAACACGTTGGTTCCTCATTGTTATTGCAAACTCTTATAGGCGACGGTAACTACTTTCTATGAATGGGCCGTCTACCTGTTAGCCAGCTTCGCAATAAAAAATGCAGTCACTTACGTCGATACGCTGTTAATGGCTGGTTATTGGTAGCACCACGGTTTCGCCATGCCGCTTCTACCAGCTCTCCGTAGCTTATCCCTCTCAAAAAATAACGACTTAACGACGTTAGATATGATATGTGTGTGAATAATACTACGATATCAAAAATCATGAGATACCTGTGTTCCAAAGCGGATGCGCAAATTCCAAACGAGATTTTCGACTGATAAACAAGTGCCTTTTGGACTAACTTTTTTCAGCAGTCTCCGAAAATTATAAATGAGGTGTCATTCGATTTGGAATAGCATCTAGATGATTTTTGAAAAAAATTGAAGTTCCGCTTGCAAAAATTGTAAAAGTTATTAACAATTCCACAAACAACATCTCAAAAAGTAATAAAGATTTTTCAAATTTGAAAAAAGATTCGAAAAGAGGAGGAAATTTCCTAAAAAAGTCTTGACTCCCGAAGCTGTAAAATCAATATTTATAATTTTCCCAGAGGGATGAAAATACGGCCGAAAACGAGTACTCTGGCTTACGCAAGCCACACCCACATCGGCCCTTTAATGAATAAATATTATTTAAACATACTAAATATGAAAATAAAAAAATCTAAAAATTCAGGCACTAACTGAATAGATGAATGAACAATAATCTGCTTGAAAAATTTTTTTTTAATAATTTTTCATTTAGTTATTCAATAGTTAATTAATAACATTTTTTTGCTTGAACATGAACATTACAAGAGTGATAATTGTTAAACTATAAATTTAAGATTTTTTTTCTTTCTTGGAGCAATTCTTGAAAGGCTTTAGAATAGAACCCCGTTGGAAAAATTAAAAAATGTTTATTATTCATTTTTTTATTAATAATTTTCGTTGTTATGCACTGGTAATATTATTAATGAAGTATTACGTACTGTATGTAATACAATAATGCATTCAGGGTATCACTAATACTGCTGTAATATTGCAATTTAAGGTGTGTTCTCGGTAACCTAACCTAACCGGTAGCCCGTATGCTGAAGCGCTTCGCCTTAATAGTCAGTAGGTTTCTTACTAATGCTAATTGATTTTCTGAACATAATAAAGAAAACGGTAGAATATTCATTAAAGAAACTGCAGGTGGACTCTATTCTCTAAGAACTGTACTTTTTTCACTTTCGTGAAATTCTGTTAGTTTTCATCTAGCCTGCTTACCTTCCTGAGAACTAAACTATATGAGATTTATAATAAATTGCTGTTGCTGGTTTTATAAAATTATTAGTTGCGAAGAAACAAAGTAAAGCATACAACCAGGTCAACTAATTTTGAGTACGTATATTTTCTGTTAAATAACGATGATATTAAGATTTAAGATTTATTTAATACAACATTGTTAATAATTTAAGCACTGTGAAAGTGTGTGTGAAGTATTTATTATACTTTTTGTTTGGACAGATAATTTAGTTGATTTAGGAGATTATTGCTTAGACGAATTAGATAAAGTAATTTAAACTAAAATTCTGTCGTTAAACTATTGTGCAATTTCGAACAAACAGCAACGACCATTATTCTTAGCTAGATACGATTTGAATTTACCTAGACTAAATTAAGAACAATTTACGATATTGTTGTTTTATGTTTGCAGACAATTTGGTACACGGCTCATTGGCAACTATGAAATTCTGTACGCGCTAACCTAAATGAGTCGAGACTATTTACAATATTGTTGCTAATTCTCTCTACAAGAAATATTTTCGTGGCAAAATCATTAACAATTAACACAAGAAATATTGGGAAATCATCTTTATACTTTGTGGTGATGAGTAGATAGATCTGCAATATAACTTCAAGTCAAAATATTCTCACATATTTTAGGTGAGTTAAACTTACCTGTGTACGGAAATAGGTAACCCGCTAATGAATGTACGTTTCGATAAATTATATCAACTGTATCGAGACATAAAACCACCGCAATGTTACTTATTTTTTTATTTCTGTACTACAGCTGACAACCCACCTGAAGTAGTAGTTACCAGCGGCAAAGAGCAATTGTAAGGCTTAAGGTGCTACTAATGATCTGCCCTCCTCGAAGAGGGGCTAAAACGTGGCCACTGATGCCAGAACACAACTCAAGGTTATTATGGAGCCTGGCGGTTGGGAGGCTCTAGTTCTAGACCAAGACACCATCGAGAAGAGCTAATGCCACGTTGCGGATTGTTTTGTCACATCTTAAGACAGTACACACGGCCGCAAAAAAATATATTCTTTCTCTGTTCATGCACTAATAAAATATATATCATCATTATTGTATCTTACCAAATATAGACAAAGATATAACTGAAATAAAAGATTCTTAGCTGGATG
Source organism: Dendrolimus punctatus (assembly GCA_012273795.1). Lineage (NCBI taxonomy): Eukaryota > Metazoa > Arthropoda > Insecta > Lepidoptera > Lasiocampidae > Dendrolimus > Dendrolimus punctatus. The sequence goes on from CM022541.1 coordinate 1,965,755, forward strand.
TGTTACTGGAGAGTTGCCTATTGCTTTTTCTCCTTAAAAGGTACAAATTGATGCGATGTACATAAAATACAGTAGGAATTAAGTACCTGACTGAGAATTAAGGACATATGTTAGACATAACACATGTCCTTTCCAAAAGCTAAGAAAGTTTTTAAAGGTGTTCTTGTGAAATATAGTGTCAACCTTAGGCCTTAGACAATTTATAGATAAAACATTACTAGTCTAAGCTCACAACAAAATTTTGATGTGAAATACAACCCAAATAATAAATTATTATTTGTTTAGTTATTTCTTATTTTTAAACTTTGCATATCCAAAAAGTTTTCATCGTCTCACTTTATACCCACTCAAACATATCGATGAGTACTTAAATTTATTTCATAGCCACTTAAACATGCAACACAAACGAGAGAAGCCCAGTTTGTAATTAATTGGGTCTTCAATAGACTGAAAACAAACTTGCATTAAATACTTCTTGGAATCTTGACTGTCAATCTGTCATTGATATTATGTCTACCTATATGGAAGTGAGCCCCTTTTTGTATGCTATTTACAAATTTATCAAACAACTTTAATACAATCCGCCCAACACAAAACAAAAGCGCCAGAACTTTAATTTGTTTTGTAACTATTCATCGTGTGGATTGCATCAGATAACTCATAGTTTTTAACCCACGAAGCTGAGCTATGACCATTGTTTCGACTTTAATCATGATTGCATTCTTCGACTAAGAATAAATCCCTTATAAGAATTCTATTTATCAAGGTTCTGCTATTTATAATGTTGCTGTGTTTTATTTTTAAAGCTGTTTGTTTGTATACAACGTGAATACATTATTGTTACGATCATGTTCGACGTGCATACAAATAGAGGTCGGTTTGTTGTTCTCATTCATTGGGTATTTGTTCAAAAACATTAATTTTGTATCGGGATGTGTCAATCAAGTACAGAATTTACAGTGGTTCAGTGGCTAAGGTATCTCCATGCTGAATTCTAATCTGGCTATTGTGTATGGGTTTTCTGACCAAAGATGTGTGTTTTGACTATCCTAAAAGAGATAACTGATTCGTGAACCCTCTTTTTTATTGCATGATTTCAGCAGAGAGGAGGTCGGCCCGTCCGGTGGAAAGTGGTTATCATCGCCTATAGACATTTGTTACACCAAAGGTGCCATCAATGTGATGCCGCTCTCTAAAGGGAGACTGGAATCTGATCACTAATACTGAAATACAATTTAAGGTTCTTATGGCGGCATATTCAAGCCCAGAAGAGGTAGCCATCCAGACGGGAAAATACCCTACCGCCTAGCTGTGGGTTGTTTAGTCGCCTTTTACTAAAGGCCGTCTGGCCGCAGGAAATTGTATTCTTTCTCCGTTCCTGCATGGATATATACTTGGACCAGCATGATCAACTTAATTCCTCTAAGAATAGGTTACACCCGTCTTGGAAAATACATAATGATACTAGGTGCATCGAGTTAGTCCTTTGACATTTCATATACATAATACTAGCTTTTTTATTGCGAAGCGTGCAAATAACCAGACGGCCCATCTAATGGAAAATGGTTACATTAGGGACGAAGCTTATGTGTTACCAGGGTTTAGGATGGGATAAAAAAGAATAGGGGATGACAAAAAAGAGACCAGACAGGAGGAATAGGATATAGGGTATAAAATGTGGGATAGAAACAGGTGGAAGGGCGAGTGCTGTCATCAAGATAATGAATCCAGCGTGGCTCTACAACCTACTATTCTTTTTATTATTGATTCTGCAAAAGTGGCGATTTTAACCGTGCTGAACCCAGCTGTGGGACGGCGTATAACTTATAGATCTTAATTGTGACACATTTTCATAATTAAGCATAGAACATACAAGAACAACTTTGAAAAACCTCACATAACAGACCTCAATAATAAACAAGCGCACTATGACACGACATGACATTTCATGAACGAAAAAAAATCGATGTTAGCCTTTTATGGTAGCAATTAATTAAGCGGTCCTAGTAATAATTCCATACGTTTTTTCTCAACATTACTAAGCTTATTTCTTAGTTAACCTTATAAGTATTGTTCTCCGTTTTGGTTAGATAAGGCCTTGAATGTCCTTAGTGGATAATAATGTAATTGTATTTCGACATCCATTAGTATATGACGTGGGAATCGTCCAAATTTATCCCTATGACGTCATTGGGTACAATTTGGAGAGCGTGCAGTACATTTAAGAACCGAATTAGGATATGAACAACCCTAAACACCGAAGATTTGAGTCGAGATTAATCTCTGACCCTTATACGAATTAAAGTTAATTGTAATGTCTGTCTGTGATATATCTTAATGCAAATGTCTTCCTTTTATATGAGCGTTGAGTGTATGTGCATATAATATCGCGTCTTTGCTTTAATAATGTGTTATTCAAGATAATTTGGAACTTTCAATTTTCAAGAAACTGAAATTTTGACCTTCATATAATAATAATTATATCGAAACCAATAACTTTTATCTGGAAATCTACATTGTAAGTATTTTAAAAGATACTATTCAACACACATACCACATAAAAAACTCTTCTAAAATTTCCATTTTCAAGGATATTATTGAAGCAAAGAGCTTACATTACATAAATACAATTTATCGATGTACGGTTCTAATTTCTTTGTGTATTATGTACAATATATACTAATTTTAATTTGTTTAATTATTATGTTTTATCGACATAATCTTACATCCGATCAATTTCATTTAATGGACTGTGTCACGAAGGCCGTATTGTATTACTCATTGTCGGATGTGACGTCAATACCGTACTTTGTTTAATTGTCGTCTGATGGGTGATCGAATTGTGTCGGCAGGAACTCTGAACCCGCCTTCACTGTCTACACACATCACACAAGCCGGTCATTCAGGCACCTCCTTGTGTCCCAGCTAATTATAGAAATACGTGAATGAGATATTCTCACTGGGGATTTTAAAGTAGTAGCAGTAAACTTTTTAAATACCAGACCGCACACAATGGTCGGGATGGGAGACGCGCCACTTTTCGACGCCGTAAAATATTTAGGGCAGGTCTCTCTACGAGTATAAGACTAGCACCTGGAAACTCTAATAAATATTTCTATAGGTTCCCCTTGAATGAATCTTTACGTTTCAATGTAGTCATAAAATCATCCATGCAAGCGCGTTAGGTCAGAATAGATACGTAAGCGATAATTGCTTTCTGCTGAAGATTTGAACCCAAGGCATTGAAATGATGTTAGTGCGATAATCACTAAGCTAACCAGACTTGATCTATTGGCTACTGGCGGCGTGGACGTAACTATGTTCTAAGTGTCACGCTCTTCCTGCCATAAGCGCGGGGCATATGGGAGGAGGGTGGTTTTAGTGGAGTATTGAGTAGGTATTTGAATCTCCGCATAAGCCGGGGATTTGATTCTGGTGCTCCATTCGTGGTTGTCACCTCTCATCGCTTTGGTCTAGTTCCTAGTAAAGGACCCGATAGTGTATGAAATGCATTTTCCCCGCCTCCAAAAAAAAACTTACAGGCACGTAAAACTGACTAGAACAATTTCCGGTCGGCTTTGATTTCAAATGCTGCTAATAATATCTGCCAGATGACAATAATAGTATAGTTACAAATATTTATATAACATTTTCTGAACAGTGTAAGATTTCAAGAAAAGAATATACACTTAATTAAGATAAAATGGTTGCCTTGATCACTGAATTTTTTATTGAAATGCGTTGACCCATATCGAAGTGTATACGAGACAGATACAGACATAATTATTTCAAAAAACGGTATTTATATTTAGGCATAGTATAAAGACCTAGTAGTTGTCACTTTGGAATTTATTTTAAAAAGTCACAGACAGGCATTTCAATTTTATTTATTAGCATGGACTCGTCACAACAGTTTTCAATATAGGCATAGATTGGTAATGGGTACACGTGCCTTGCGATACTTGTTCCTAGGTAGATAGTCCAACACACATTCATTAGCGCGTGTATCAATGAATCAGCTGCAATTTCATCAACGAGCCTAGCTTGGGTTATATTGCCAATCAACTTTATTGATTGTTACAACAAGAATAAAACCATGACGCGAATGCATACACCTGACTAATACGCACGCACTGATTCTGCAACAGACCTTTATTTTTTCAACATTTTCTTTGGGGTGTACTTTTCTAATTAATTTTAATGTAATTAAATTTCTTAATTTTAGTTTTGGGCTTCCCTAAAAATGGTACAAAGAGCAACCTTTATGAAATCGTCATGTTTGTTCGTCCAAGTCTCTCTATGAATTTCAGTCATTAGGTATTCTCGGAATCCACATGATCTATATGTATGAAACTAAGTAAACATAAATAATCTTCATAAAACTACATACTACTGTAGTGAAATCGTGAAAAATTAAAATATAAGAGATAGCCTTCATACATGTAAAACAAAACAAAAGTTTTTTCAATGATAAAAGTTGTGTAGACGATATAGTGGGTAAGATATTGAAACATTGAAACGATATTCCTTTAACGACATATTAATAATCCATCTATCCATTGCACTCATAGAAGACGGTGATCTAGGCTCAGTAGTCTACCTATAATCTTGGGTTTTATTGTATTAGACTATTTGATGTGTTTAGCAATAAAAAACTATACAAAATAATAAAGTGGTAAGATATTAGCCCCCGGATTCATATAGATTATGTTTCCTTAATTTTAAAAATATGAGACGAAATATTTAAAAAAATGTTCAAACCTCATGAGTGATGATGATGATGGTGATGAGTGGTGGTGACCAAACGGTAGGTTGTAGCTTGAGGGTCTAAGCTGCATTCAATAAGAATGATTTTAACGTTGAGTAGTTTTTGAAATATTGAATATTTTCAATCAATTATTTTTTAGGGTTACGTAGCCAAACTGTAAAAATCTTACGATTTGGTCGCATCTACGGAACCGTTTTTTTGTGCGTTTCATTGGCATATGTGAGTCAAAAACCTTCTAGAAGAATTAGTTATTGGTAAATACACATACTTGAAGCAGGTTAAAGGTTACCTACTCTCTCTTTTCTTTCATCTTCTCCCAATTAATTGGTGTCGGCACAATATGTCTTTTTTCCATATCCCCTATTCTTACATCTGTCTCTATGTATCTTCTGTTACACCACAAACCATCATATTGTGGCGACCGAGGGTGGAACTGCCCAGCAGCGTAAATTAGTTTTAGAACTTTTAGAAAGAACTAGAAATTTCTGGAAGGAAAAGACAAGGACGGATATATTTAGAAAAGGATAGACGATAAACGAAAGAAAGAGATAGATAGATGTTAGAAAGAGATAGACTACGAAAGAAAGAAAGAGATAGATAGATGTTAGAAAGAGATAGATGTATAAACGAACGTTCCCGAACAGAAGGTTCGGGAAAGAAAAGACAGAGATAGATAGATGGGTTCTAGAAAATTCTTCCAGGTATATAAACAGCGTAAGGCGCGCCTACCGGGCAGTTTAAAGTTCAGTTGAGTCCAAGACCGTGAAGTGACAAGTGCGATACTAAAGAGTTGGAAGAGAAGGTTAATAGAAGTCAGAGACGAATTAAGCGGTGTATATAGTGACAAGTTTGGTGGACAGATACGTGAAGGAGGTGTGTAGCGTAGTTCGAGAGAGGACCTAGAAATGAGCTACACGCCATAATATCGGAGGTGGACTACGCAATACCGGTGACGGTTATTGAAGGGTGACAACTTATCGTCGGGACTGTACATCGTCGGTCGTGCGTATAGGGTCAACTCTGTAGAGAGGTACTACGTGCGGCTGTGTATGTCAATAAAAGCTTTTAATTAAAAACTGGTGTTTTCTTCCAATCCATAAGTGCGTACCCCCGCTCGCACGTAACAATATTATCCTTCACACAATCCATCTATCTCTTTTTGGTCTACCTTTACACTTGTATCCATCAATCTTGCAGTTGAAAAGTTAAAGGTTACCTTAGACATTTATGATTAATTTTAATGTACTTGCGAATTTTCTAATGTTTTACTGATGTATTTGTTGAATGAGCTCAGTCCACACCCGTAAAACAACCAAGCATTACATGCTCTATTACTTTCAAATTACCTTTATTCACCGAGGATTATATAGCGCTTTGTCAAATGAGAGTTCACTCACAGAGCATTTTCGGAGTAGAGTAGCTGCCTACTAAGTCGTAAGTATACATTTGACATTTGAAATGATTAAATATTGCTGTGGCATCAGTATTATCAAGTAATAAATATTCAAAATTCCATAACTATGTTTCTTAAATCAAACTATATTACGACAAATTGACGTTGTTGTTAATATCTACTATTATGCTCTATTGGACCACACAAGTAAAAGATGCCTAACCGCCTTAAATAGAACACGAAATGTGGGCAAAGTTATGTTATCTTTTATCTGTGTCAGAAGAAAACCTCTTGTGAAACGCATACACCCATGTTTAGTTTATGCAACTCTTAACTGCGATAATTGCATCACGGTTCATTCATCGACATCACATTAGCATGAATACAATGGTGTATTCGGACTAATTTTCCCTACCCTGAAACCTTTCTGAAAGTAATGCAAATGTATAAATGCAAAACTGACTTGCACAACTTGCGTTGGCGTCCGGGAACAAATACACCGACGACATAATGCTTAACGACACGCTCAGCTCGGCTGCACACCGATGAAATTAAGTTTGACTTTACAATGCAATCATAAAGGATAACAGCGATTGTGTGCACTCATCGTGGCCTTACGGTTCATTTGTGATTCATAAGGAACCAATTGTAAATATCATGTAATATTTTCAACTTGATTGTTTAGAAGCATTAATTTGGAGCACAATAGACGTCTGGGCATATCATTGTGTTCTATCTACAGGATCACGCTGATTCTGTGATTTTTATAGTGGGTGTCGGCTTGTCTCCTACGCACCTATTGCTAGCAACAGACACACGAAGGAAGTTGAGTCATGAGCCAACACGTAAAGTAGTTCCTTGGCAATAAATTTCAATTTGCTTAATATTCCGCAGAGGAACCTCCGCAATTCGTTTTATAGAAAGGCGTCCACCGGCAAAATTTGTCGGCATTGTTACGTTTTTGGAGGAGGATTTTTTTTAAATATAAAATTATTTATGTCCCAATTCATTTGAATAAATTTTGAATTTTTTTTCGATAAAAAGGGCTGTGTGGTGAGTATGTGTACAACAAGAACAAGTGAAGATAAAGAACTAAATGAGTCACTCATGTAGTTCCTTAATATATATAATGCGAATATGAAGCTTTATTCCTACTACGAAAACGAATAAACAATATTTGAAGAAAATTTGAGTATTGATAAAATTATTACCTCATACAATACTTCACTCCAGCCGTTACCAAAACCATGTACATACAGTGCAATGAGTCTAATAAGGGTTCATTCTTTCCAATTTAGGTATCGACACCCTAAACGAAGACCTACGAACTTTCCAGAAATTAAAACCACGTTGAAAAACATTTCTTTATATACAACAATCTTGCTATTGCTATCTCATCAAAATCGGCCGGACATTATCATCCCAAGTAGTTTTGGCGAAAACTCGCGAAATAAATGTTGATATTTTTGGTAACTTTTGAATATTCATTTCGGCTAACGCCATTTCTGCTAATAATATTACCATATTTTTTCTACAATTATTCCGCTACGAAAAGATATTGTGGATTAAGCAGAATACAATTTTTTGACACTATCACAATGGAATCGTACTTTAAATATTTTCGCAACGCCAAGATATAGCAGAATTGAACCCCAGGCAAACGGCCCTCTTAATGGGTAACATCGTCTTGCAACATCAAGGGCCAAGCCGCGTTGGCTTCGCCCTTGATGTTGCACTTTTTAGTATGGTTGGTAGTAATATGATTGGCAGTCTTTAGTATGGCACAGGAGGGTTGGTATAGAGGACTTATACATGAGGAATAGGATAGAGGGGGGGGGGGTGACTTAGAGGAATTAAATAAGACAATGCAATACAGGAGGGAGAAGTGAGCCGTGCGCAGTAGCAGCATGTCTTAATTAAATCTCATATTTTGATACAATATGATAGAAAGATAGATAGATAACACTTTATTGTATACCATTACAGAAAAACTTACGAACTAGTATTATTATAGTAGGGTACAAAGGGCGGTATTATCGTTAAAAAGCGATCTCTTCCAGACAACCCGTGGCAAGAATATTCCGATCAGAAGTGGCGATGGTGGTATACATAATTATTGTACGATTACTAAAATTTAATTAATAAATATATAACTATACTATATATACAAATATACACATAAGTTATATACATATATAAGAGACGATATGAGACTATATCTAAATCTACCTAAACCTAATTATAGCTTCGACTACATTTACGGTGTTTATATCACTGGGTGATGTTTTATGCAAGAGCCCAACGTGTAAATATATGGTAATTGATAATTTATGGATGATATAATACTCGTATGCGGCGACACATTACAGGGCTATTGCGTAATATTTATACATCTAGACAGCACTTACTCATGTCAAACATGGGGTAAAGAAATGATTACTTGAAATAATACCTAATTGCCCTAATCTGTAACTTGTGTTTGACGAGTTGAATGGCAAAAAAACGTTTTCCTATATAAACATGTTATACTATTTAATTTGTAATGTGCAACATTACATTAGATTATTTATTACCAGAAGTAGCCAAACAGGCAAGCTCTCAACCTCATGGAAAATGGTTACTGTCGCCTATGGACTTTTGCAACCCCAAAGTTGTTGCCAATGTTTTTCACGCAGATGTAGCGATGTGTTTCATGCCTTATTTGTGTTACGACATTGTTATTAATTGTTAATGTCGTTAAACATTAACTGATAACGTAGCTAATTATTAAATGCGTTATTTTTAACGTTATAAATTAGACACATTTGACGACAGTTATTAACACTAGCACTATGCCAGAAAGAGTAGGACCAGCAAAAGTATCTTAGCCTTCTAAAATGTATATAAGCACAGCCAGTTATGCCGTCATAACTTACCGAGTCAAAAAACATGTCCAAAGTAAGGTATTTAATCGTACGTTATTTTATGACCATAGCAGTTCTTGTAACCTGTTTCACGTATTTAATTAAAATGAAACATTTCTACAATTTACTTCTCTCTTTACTTTGACAACGAAGTGAGTTCTTGCCCAGAAAGAGCAGATAATTCAACCGTCACAGAATCTTATAGACAAATATTGTAGTTACGTAATCTCGTTCCCACTTTAATATAACTGCTGCACATGTTGTACTACGATCAATCACGATAATCACGACCAAAGTAATACGAACTGAACTGATTTCTCGGAAAACTTCAAACATTGCATCTTGTTTTAGTTTCAGTTGAGAGAAATAAAATGTGTTTCCCGCCAGCTTACACAGAGTTGGCCTTGTTAAAAAGCTTTGCTGATTTTTCACATGTTCGTAAAATACTTAATTTTTTGGGTTCTACTACTATTAATATCTATTTTCGTCACTTAATAATACAAGCAGCTTTTGGAGGACCCATGCGATAAGTGCAGAGTTACAATTTGTGTAATTTGTTCTTGTTCTTCGAACATTCAGCGTACTAGCACATTTATTTATGTTACCCATATGCACAATGATGATAATGATGATGATAAACGTAACATTAAAAATATAAAAAGTTGGTCATCAATTTATTTCAAAATGTTGTCTTAATACATTACCATTGAAAATATCTATAATAACCGAATTTCTGTCTCAAGGAAACTAATTCATTTTCCGTGACCAAAAGTATCTTATATTAGGTAATTATCCGTTTGCTGAACTTTTTATTTTTTAGACTTCCCTGTTCAATAATCTGACATATATTGTATGTATGTATTATAATATATTCGGATTGCATATCTGTAGCCTTAGTGATTCCTGAAACACCCGCTATGACACATTCTTTTTTACTTTTAAGTGTCAGGATTCTAAGAACAAAGTATTTTTCTTATTAATGACTATCGAATTAATTTATAACAAAAGAATCAGTGTTCTGGTGGGTTTTCGATTTCATTCCCGATCCCTATGGGTGTAAACTTTTGGGCTGGCGTGGTGGTTGAGTATTCCTCGTCACCATTGTCGGGCGTGGTCCCAGGGTGTGAGGGCACGAACTGCTCTGGCCGGGAGGAGCGCGCCGTCCGTTTACTACCAGGAGCACTCCACGTTTTATGTGAATTCTCGTATTGCTTGGCGCAATCGCGAACTTTCTCCAAATACACATCGTATACGTATCTGGCCATGTGAGGCATGTCCGTGACTCGTAGGGCTAGCGTTCGGCGACTTTGGCGTCGTTCCTGCGCTGGGCAGGGTACCGTTCGCCCGGTACCAGTTCCAGCTCTAAAGGCCGCTCCATCAACTGATTGAAGGTCGGTTGCAGTTCAAAGCAATTCCTGAAGAGGTTGGCTCTGACGAATATATAGAGACCCAGCCTTGCTCTGGAAGCGGCGACTATCAGTCGTCGAAGATCGCGCAAGTGGCCCGCGGCTTTTGTACGCACTAAAGACACACGATTGATGTCATTTTGTTGTCCTTGGTATTTGTCCACCGTTGTAACCTTGTGCGGTCTGCCAATGAGGGGGTTATCGGCACATCGTTTGTCAATGACGTCTCTAATCAAATGTTTTTGACCATTATATGTAGTCAGTATTGAGATACTTTCCGCTGGCTACCCCACTAGCCTCATGTACATAAACACTGCAGCCACGTACTCCGCTTCACCGAGATTCTGATAAAAAAAGGGACTCGGCTCGGTCTCCCCTGCACCATTAAAGTCATCGACATTCACCAGCTGGAAGTCGTAGCGGAAGCCTGCGTTAGCTGCGCGATATTCGGGAAGGCGTGTGACGTGGCCCAAGTCACCCAATGCCAGGTAACGCCCACGATATAAGTTACATATACCTGCTCTGGCACGACCCTGTGCATCGAGCTCGACATATGGCACGCCAAGTCTACCCATTCTGGTAAACAGGCTTTGCTCCATATTGCAATCTTTTGGAAAGTCATGTTTTTTACTACTGGGGGAAGTTGGTGGTGATCCCCGATCATGATCCATAGTTAAAGTTAAGTTAAAGTGATATCAATTTCAGTATATAATTTTCTAAATTCATTGAAAGAGATATAAGAAAATTGTATTATTTTGTGTAATTATTGCAGTTTGATTTACAAATGCTATAATTATTTGTGATTGTAAACGTAGTAAGTACTACTAGCATCTCCAATTACTAAAGTAATATTTCCCCAAGATTGTGTAAAGACTGGTATACTGAAATGTTGGTTGTAAATAAACACTTTAGTTACGCACTACACATTTTCTTAAGCCTGGCGTGTTAAGAAGTTCAAAATGTTCAGTTATAATGTAAAATGGTGCAGTAGTGTATTGAGTAACTGAAACTGGTGTGTGCGGCGCGTGCTCGAAGAGTAAACATGAAAACTTTAAAATTACTCATATAAACACGATTAGTATTAGTAGGACGTATAACGTTGTACGTTTCAGAACCTGTAGTACACATTCGCAAGGCGAAGGTCTTCTGTACATTATATTATTAACAGCCTATTAATAATCTCAGTACAGTTTAACAAAGTTCATAAATAAATAACAAAGCTCATGCTGAACTACGAGAAGAAGCTTGCTTATCCATTTTAAGAAAGAAAACAAAATTTAGTACTTAATAGTTATTAAGTCTTTGCGACTATTATGCTTAATTCAAACTACGTTTAACGGATTTCAGACAATATAATACAGCGAAACCTGGTTAAGTGACACATAAAGGGACCTGCAATGTGGTTTCACTTATAGAGGTATTCCACTTACCCAGTGTCTCAGATATCCAGGTATAAATATATATATCTGTCCCATTTACAGAGGGTTCCTTTAATAGAGGTCAGAATATAGGTTATTTCAGTTAAAGAGGTGCGATTCTTAAATAGAATAAAATGTTATGTAACCATTAAAATGAGTTTTAATATTAATAAAAAAATATTAGACGTAATCAAAACCTAAAACTAGAGCTCATAGAGGCTCAAAATTAGTTAAGTAGTTTAGAATTTGCGGGTAGAATAAGAATAAGTAAGTAAACAAACAAAACGATGTCATCTCAGTTACAGAGGCCTATGCATATATAAAATTCACTCGCTGTCTCAGTTATATATATATAACTGTGATGATAAATCGAAAGAACGAATCCCAGATATAGAGGTTTGCTTTGTCCCACTAACAGGTGTAATTCAGTGCAAAAGTGGGGAGTTCCAATTATGGAGGTTTCTCATTTATCCAGGTCCCACTTAACCAAGTTTCACTATTATTGATGTTCGTTTCGACGTTTTGGTCACTTTTCAGAAGCCGTGATCACAGCCTAAAACGTAGTTTTGATATAAAGCTTAATTGAGAGAAAGGATGTACTAAGAAGCATTTTATTATTATACCATTTTTAAATTCATGTTCTTTACGAGTCAGCTTTCCAGGAACCATACCCATTGACTTTGATGACCTACGCTCAGTATTTTACATACAGTCCTAATTGATTGATAGGTAGAACATAATTGAAACTTCCTTCATTGAGCTACTTTATAATTTTAAATAATAACTACTTTACAAATAAACTAATTTAAATTATGGTACAAAGTGTTAAAATTAATTATAGGTCATCATATTTTATCGATCACCTGGACGATTTGAAATGTTTTAAAATTAATTCGGCGATTTACAAATGTTGCGTACCTACTCCTTTTATCTGCAACGTTTTATATATTTTTATCAATTACGTTGATGTTGTCTTGTCAAAAATTAGATTCTCTCGGTCTGCCATATTGTAAAAGATTGCATTGTATTTTACCATTTTTCCATTAAATACATTCATTATCCAAAAGCTTATCATTCCTTGGGTTATCCCCGCAACAATAAATGCCCAGTTATTACACTGATGGGCATTACTAGACGATGGACCATATACCTCCCGTGCTTGTTTAAAGTAGATTGGCGAGTTTAACAAATAGGTAATTACGATCTGCATATTTTATTACTATTACTATATATTTTCCATCACTTGGAAATTATAAGAATATGTCATCAAGTCGAAGAAACTGCTAACTGAATCATCGAATAGTTTTTATTTTTTGTTCTACGTACTGATAAAACTTTGCTAAAGTGCCAGAAATATCTCTACGGAACCTTAATAAACTACATTATGGCATTTTTTTTAGATTTCTTGTCTATTTGTTCAGGATTCACGTAAAAACTACTAGGCCAATTTCGACGCGGTTTACGCTGATCGGCAGCTAATTATCAGACTTAAACTCTTCACTACTTTTTATCCTAGCAATCCCGCGGGAGTTTTTTTCTGGGAAATTAAACAATCTCGTATTCCAATTAGATTTTTTTAATTGATCGATAGCAAATTTAATGTAATAAAATGTGTGATATTTTTATCCCGGGAATCCCGTGGAAATTCCCCTAAGTGGTTGGGAGTTGTTCAGATGTAAAAATAGCTTATTTCGACACTATTTCGTTTCCACTAAAAGGCTAGCTTACATTCGCTTGTTAAATGCTCCGATATTTTGTGTCCCGGGAGTTGAGCGTGAATTGCAAGTCAAGCGTGGACGAAGTCCGGAGCATGTCCTAGTTATATTATACGATGTGTGAACCTTATGATATCACTACCATATACTACTAATGTAGAACAATTAGCAAGATTAATACCTTAAATTAGCGTTGTTCCGATATCGTAGTCTGCTCGTGTATTTGGAAAGAAATTCTATATTTTGCAAGTTTATAATTGCAATTTTTTTTATGTATAAAATGGCAAATAAATTACTTACATTTCAGGTCAATCCGATATAGTATTTGCATACAACAACAATGCTATAAATGATGTTTGTATAATATATATGTATATATATATATATACAATTATACACCTATTTATTTGTATATGTATTTGGCACACAACTGTGATGCAGGGATGCATATAGAGCAGGGATCAAACTACTTTGTGCAAGAGACCCCTTTTCCAAAATGAACTGATACCTCTTACCAAATTACTTAAAAACTTAGCGGTTGGTGAAGTGAGCAAACTTGACATCATTTTCTCGTCATATTTTTACAAAAGAAAATTCAGTAAATATACGAACTTGTGCACGCCTATCGACTTGTTGAGTTTTTTAAAGTATAACAATGATACTTTTTACTAAAATATTTATTCTCATAACAAGTTGGTTGGTACACGTAACACAACTCATAAAGTATCTTGAAAGTTTCAAATAAAAACTTGCGTTAATTAATAATGTCGATTCTTAGACCTCGTCGACTCCCAAATCCGTTTTCGTCTAGGTTGCATTGTAGAGCCCGGGAGACCTATTTCGCCCCCAGGGGGATCACTTTGGGAATCCCTGATATACTCGTAGACTGGTTGGAAATCTATACGAGACAAGCTGCCTGGTATGCGATTGTTGAATTTGTAAGTTGTAAATCAATCCAGACAGCAAGGCGCTTTGTATCGCGCTTTACAAAATTAGCACGTTTAATTGGACATGATTTTGATTTTCCGTTGATTACCTTCAGACAAAACAATGCTTAAGGTTTTTCCTTTGAACAAAAGTTTCCTACACAATTATATTATTGGAATAATATACATAGGGATTTAAGAACAAAATTGTACATTTCTACGATATGTTTCAAGTTTATGATGCCTTCTATATTGATGAAACTGTACGTCAATATACAATAATTATTATTATTTATTATGTTTTATGGAAATCAACTAGTAATAGCAGCTGACAAGCATGCGAACATCCATAAAAGTGACTTTCACATTAATGTATTATTATGGATTATTGAAGTGATTTTTTTTATAGCCGGAGTACAGTAAACAGGCTGACGGCCCACCTGGTGGAAAGCAGTTGTCGTCGCCTATGGACGTTTGCCACATCAGAGAGGTCACCAACGCGCTACCGGCCTCGAAGAAATTTTATGACACCCTTTTCGAAAAACTCCATATCGTAGCGCTGTGGCAAAACGTTGGCAGCTCATTCCAAATCATATATTTATAACACATAAATTTATAGGCCTAAGCCTGCGAGACAATGAGATAGTAGATAGATAGAGTTTTACATTGTGCATAGAGCACCTAAGCATAAGACCGATGATTAAACATAGGTCCAATTTGGACCCAAATTGAAACTGATAATATTTTGTAGACAAAAGCAGTAAAAAATTTAAAGTGATACTTACGAAGTTTATTTTGAATTATAATATGTTAACGGATGTAGGTTAAAGGAATTGTTTTTATATTAATAAAAGTTAGAGAAGAATTATCGGTGAGTATACTCGTACTCTCTGAAGTTTAACTTCTACTGCATGTGAATCGCACACACATATTTTTCAGTTTCAAGTGAAAACTTACACTCATAAAAATATTAATCCTTTTCGGATGGAAAGTAAGGTTGTTACAAATGGTCCAAAATAAAATAAAATATTCAAAGGCGGAAGGATCAGCGTGTTGCGACAATTACCTATAACAAAAGTAGAACGACTTGTTTCTCCTGCGAAAGCGTACCATAAACGCAATTGGTCTAAACGAGAGAATTTTTATTCTTGGGCGATGAGATCATTAGGTGAACGGCCGATGGTGAACGATTTTTGTTGAAATAGGTCGCTGGGACTCCACCATGACATTGATGGGTTGCGCTTTAGGCTAAAAGATCGAGTGCTCTTTAATACTTGCTAATCATATTGGGTACAATCAATACGGATAGAAAACAGATCATGTAAACTATTTTTAATTGAGACTAAAAAAGCGGACTATTTTAAGTTGGACTACCCACGCCCGGTGGTCCGTAGTAATAAAAACGTTTGTATCGGAAAATATATCTAATTTCGACAAACGTTGAAGATATCAGTTTTAAACCAATTTTTAACCGACTTGAAAAAAGAAGGTTCTCGATTCGTCATGTAAATATTTTTTTAATATATTTTAGGCTATAACTTTGTTTATAACGTAAGGGTTCACATCAAAATAAAAAACTTAAAATGAAACATACAAATATACTATTAGTATATCCTACAGCTTAAATAATACAAATAACAAGATATTCATAATAATTATAAAATTTATTATTTGTAGATGAAATAAGTCTTCAAATATTCAAAGGAATTTGGACTGCAAGAATGAATGCAATGCAAGAAAGTTTTTTTGGCAAAAAATGATTTAATGGCAAAGTTGACATTAGTAACTTTACTCTGAAATAAAAGTTACAAAACTGTTATTATATTTGATGATACTGGCACATTAGTGTAAAAATTCTTGAAATACCGTCAAAAATATATTGGCAAAAAGTAAACATACCTCGAGATTAATCTCAACGTTAGCAAGTGGATCCACTTTAAAATAATTACAGTATATAATGTCGAAATCCTATTAAAAGTTTACGGTTCTGTATATCTAGACGCTAAAGAATTGTCAATAATAAAATCTTATATCTAAAACCGTTACTAGAGTTTTACTAGTAAGAAGTGTTAAATATTTTGTGGGATCTAAAACAGGAGCGTAGTATTTCATCTAACACTTTATTATTACGTCTCGCTGCTTTAATTATTTATGTATTCATATAGTTTTCCTTCCTTATTATGAACTGTCTTAGAAGCGTATCAGAGCATCGAATCTGTTTGTTTTGAGAGAAGATGTATTAAAAACAGCAGATACTGATGAAACATACAATTAGTCATAATTTTTCCTCTAAATATGTAAATATTTTTAGCCATAAAACTTTCATTTATGAATCAAGTTTTACCTGTAATAGATAATGAAATAAACAATTGTTTAGTAATAACAATATTATTAGAGATGAACCTTACACTAATACACACTGTTACGAGCTACACAGGACTAGAATTAATATGCCGTTGGAATTACTATAGAGTTTATTCGAACTGTACAAACACGTATAAAATAGGCATAACTATGACGACACAGCCAGCAGAAACTGCACGATTCAAATAACACGCGCAAAATTTGTCACTATATCGCTAATCGAAAGTACTACACACGTCTTGGTAGTATCGTAATCGTCGCTTGACTGCCCCACCCCTCCGTTCGGGCATTGTTTTATACTAACTATGCAGTATAAAAAATCGACCGCTGGCACTGGGGTTTCCGAGAAACAGTAATTTGCACACATGGCTGATTATCCCTGCGAACGGCCAACAGAGTCGGAAACAATAAAAATAGGCTATTGACTAATTGAAAATTTTAAATACGAAGTAAACAAAAGAACTCCGAATGCGGGAGGGGCAATTAGCCAGGTGCGCAGCATTTCTTTGTCGGTATGTAACAATAGAGGTATGCAGGTGGCCCAACTTATAACAATACGTTTACCTACATGTTATTGTAGCTTAGTAGTTAAGGACCTTCTGTCACATTCCGGTGCCGTGGTTTCGAATTGTGATTGAAACCCAACATATTGTTACAACTTAGGCTTCGACTAAGACCAAATTCCACGTACAGATCTGTACAAGCACATCTTATAACCTGTCGGCATTTGAAGTAATTTTAATCCTTTTATGATCGCCTTCTTTTGTTCACTTATTTATTGGCATACGTTCCTAGTTATTGTGGAGAACAGCCTATTGTTGTATTGTACTCGCACGGCCGCTCAGGAGCATCATTAGCCATGTGTTGCGGATTATAAGTACAAGCTAATTCTAGGAAATTTTGTCGGCGTTGCCGGGCGGGCACATTTACATTTGTGAAGTATAAAACGATAGCCTGATTGAGAGGGTTCAGTTGAGCTACAACTACAATCTAGGCGTGACGTGTGTACATTCGGGAGTCTAATAGTGACGGGCTTGGCACGTTTTATTGAATTACGACCTTCTGCATTACGTTTGCACTGATTGTGTCCAGCTATCTGTGTTATCCGCGTTTGTATAGTTTAATAAATTCTATAGTTATTCCAACGGCATTTTAATTCGAGTCCTCCAACTCGTAACAATAGTTTACATCGGACACTACGTCACACTAATAAAAAGATTAAAACTGATTGATACGGTTTTTTATATTGATTAGTGGCCCATTTCTCAGCGATGTCTGAGTCGTCGACATGAGATCCGCTGATAGATCGCGCGCCATCAATCTGGCTGATTGGTGAAATTGATAGGCGCCGTCTGCGCACGATCACAACTAGATGCACTCCCGGTTCGTTAAAATAGTCTGACTCATGACTAAGTTAATCGACTTATCATATTGCTCCTTACAAGTTTGGGAGTTCAAAAACTATTGCGTACTGGTTCTTATATTAGATATTGAAACTATACCTAATCCTCCAAGTAGAAGAACTAGGTAGAATCACACCTAAACCCCATAGGATTAATATATTTACAAGACTGAACATTGAGATGAAGTAAACCAGGTTCCACTGGTTACTAATGTTGGGACACAACACAAGATTGTTATGGCGGCATACTCTAGACCAGGGGTGGTCGCCATCCAGTCGAGAAAATACCCTACCACCTGGCTATGGGTTGTTATGTCGCCTCTTACAACAGGCCGCCGTTCCTGCACGGATAAGGATTTTTATTAAAAAAAACACTTTCCTATTAGCAATCCCTTTAAAATCCAAAGCTGAGATGCTAATCGAACCCGCGAGTTTGTTTCTATTTTACAATCGATATGTTCTTTAATATAACTGTATGAGAACAAATTAGTAGTTCTAAAAGTATGGCTGCAGTGTATTCGTTGCTATTGTGAAAAGTGTAGAATAAATAAAATCAATCATTAAGCAAATAACGCTCAATTGAAAAGGGTATGTAGTCATATGTGTGCTGATGGCGATTGCCTCATCCAATCTTATCCTTGAAACGTTTAGCTGTCATAGGAAATCTGACGCCAAGTAATTTACGTATTCGTACGTTGACCTACATCTGTATAAAACGGGTACCATGTTGTCTGAAAGTGTTAAAGAAATCATGGTTATAAAAATCATTAGACTAGTCAATGAAAGTGGTAGAACAAGGGTAAACAACCTTACAAATTTGTTTGACTATCTTAAAGTCTGGTTCCGACGTCAAGTCTGTAGTGTAAGAAGAAGTAGTATTATTTATAGATAAAAAACAAATAAAAACACTGAAATACTACATTTTTCACCGTGTGGTCCACATAGTAACGTTGAAATAAAAATACTTGACACAGTTTGAAAAACGTTAGTGTTCTCGGTTTATGAAAGTGGCGCCTGTCGCAGACCGCGGTCCAAATCGGTAAATCATACAATTTGGCATTGTGCCGGGCAAAGATTAAACAATAGTTGGATTTTTATTCTGAGTAGTTGATGATCACCAACAAAAAATAGGGCACGTGAGCATGGATTTGGTAATTCGGTTTACAAATTTTTTAAACAGTTTTAGTTCAATATTACAACCGCACAGGAAGGTATTGCCCAAATATAACACAGTTTTTTTTAATGATGATATTAGTAAAACACACGTCTAATAAAAATGAAACGGAAAACGCATTCTAATTTCGAAATTAACTAATCTGAGGAACGGATATTATTAACATCAATTCATAACACAAAGTCACATTACTATAAACATATTCCTGCAGTCATCTAGAATTCTTGTTAAGTGACCCATAAACTATATAAAGTTGATAAATTTTATGTTACTAAAACAATTCATAAATCTAGCACAGCAGATGTATCAATCTATCGTAAATATATTTTGGTTTCACTATTTCAGAAGTTGTATGCAGTGAACATTCTAGTTTTATTTCACATAACTGAAGCCCCAGACGACTAAGATACTAGGATGTAACGTCTGAGTAAAATTAGCAACACAATAACCGGCGTTCATATTTCCAGCACTTTACTGTGGCATGAGACTTATTATGCCACCACAATGTATATGTATATTTCTTAATTATGATGATATGTTGTTAATTATTATAATTGGATTATGACACGGAAATCCTTATTGCTTTTTAGGTATTTTCTTCATAAAAATTGACTAGTAACGAAGACGTTTTCACAATGTCAAATGATAAGACGCGCATTAAAATATTTGCTGGTCGTTTGCATTCCAATGGATATAAACAGTGTTATTTTGTTAAAAGACTATTTTTATTTAGCCAGGATGTTTTCTTTATTTTGAAAACGTTTCAAAAATTTGTATTGAAACACAAGTGTATATCAATAATAAAAAGCTAAGTGACACTGTAACTCAAATAGTTCATTATTTTAATATTAACAACATATGCATGTTTTGATTTATACTTGAAACGTCGTTGACGATTGTGTTTGTGTTTATTTCATTTATACTGAGTTCACAAGAAAATCGTAGGCTAGCAAGTTATTTTTGGAATCACAAACTAAAGATTGTTTGAAGTGGCATCACCGACTGGTGAACGTATGAGTATACTGTGTTATGACAGAAAATCAAGTCCACAAACGAGGTAACTACTGTTTTAGAGAGAAGCACGTATGTACTGAGGTCATTGAATGTTGTGTAAGGTAATATCTTGTAGTGAGAATTTCCGCCCAAAAACCATATATTGTTAAAGCATTAGTTATGTGTCTCAAATTGTAAAGTTAGAACATGGTAATCATTTATATATAATAAATATTTTAATTAAATATAAAACTCAAGCCAATGACTACACCTACCTTATGTTGTATTGGAATAGACCGACGAACCTTGCCGCAATAGCCATAAAAAAGCCAATGCTGCCGCGCAAACGCTTTAAGTGATAAGTTTTAATATACTTTTCCATAGGAATTAATTTCTGAAATGTTTAAATAAAATGTTATGAATTTTGATTTAGTGCCTATTTTAAATTTATAATGTGCATTGTGTTCGCAACATCAACATGAGATATTTTTATTATTTTTTAAACTTGCAACTGTCGTTGCTTTTTGTTTCTCTTCCATTTTGGCTGGAGCAGAGTGCACAATCATACAGGATAGAGGTAAGCAGAACCATCTCAGTATAATAAAAAGTGTCCACTGAAGGGCAGCAAATTAAGATGGCGCCACAATAGCAAGTAGAAAGTATTTAAAAATAGCGCCACAAATAATTAGAGTAGGATACTAGATTAAAGAAGGAAAGAAAGTCTTCCTCTTTGTCACCGCGCATGCGTTTTTCAACCCTTCACTTCACTTCGTTTATAACTGCTAAATTCATTTCATTTCCTTTTCTACACTAGCGCTATTTTGACGAGTTTTCGAACCATTATTTACTGTTTACAGGTGGAGACTTTTTCAACTGATCCCCCATACTAGATGGTCCTCCTTACCTCTATCCTCCATGTGCACTATGCACATATATTTGCCTTTTAAAGTGATTAAGTGTAGGTTTCTACCGCTAACAGTGTTTAATTTATATATCAGCGTAAGATAAATATTATATGAGCGACGAGCTGCGCACACATTGAGGCTGTTAAAAAAAACAACTGGAATAGACTATATAAACGACGGATTCGAATTCTGCGCAGCTTTTTATCTTGGGAATCCCGCGGGATTTTTTCCGGGAATGATTTAAAATAGCCAGATTCTATTAGATATAAACAAATAGTCAAATTATAGAGAAATCTAATTCCAGAGTGATTTTTTACTGATCGATAGCAAATTTAATGTAACAAAATGTGTATAAAATTTTTTTACCTGGGAATCCCGTGGGAGTTTTCCCGGGAACAGTTTGTTCAGGTGCGTAAAGATTAGCTTATCCCAACACAGTTTTCACTAAAAAATATAGATCACATTCTTTTTTTAAATGCTGCAGTAGGTACTTAGTGCTCCGGGACTCCCGTGGGAATTTTAAGTCGCATGGACAGAATCCCGGGCATATCAGGTAATCAATAAATTTTCTAAAAACAGTATCAAAACAAACAGTATCGGGGTTTACTGGTAGTTTATTAAAAATACTCGTAATATAATTTAGTGTTATTGTTGGTTATACTGATAAGTATATATTTAATTATCTAAGTATTGTTTTTTTATTACAACATAGGAATTATAAATGTTACAATCTTATTCTTAATAAGGGATTAGGCTGTATTGACATAGTAGTCCGCATAACAGCATAATAACATTGATTCGGCTGATGACAAGTTTTGAATGTGGTTGTTGATCCGAGGTGACAAATGATATTATCTGACAACTGGTTGACGGCTGCATAGCATTGGGCCACACATGCGTTCCTTCAATTCCTTTTTATTAGAAAAGGAAGTGAAGGAATAAAAGTGATAGAGTAGTTTGTAAATTCAAATTCATTTATTTGCAGGAAGCATGGATATATAAGATGTTAAAAGAATCAAATCTGTTTCGTATGCGAACATTACATTTGTGTATTAATTATGATAAAACTTTACATTATGCAAATACATATATCAGATAGTTCGTGCTGAACATAACTTATACATTTTCGAAGTCCGATTAATGTTATGGTAAATTTTGTAAACTAATTTTCCGTTATTTGCTATGGTCTGGGTGTGTGGTATTGGCCTCAAGGTGATTCATTATGGTTTATAATTTATATGAAGCGGTCCTTTACATCTGGTGGTTTCTCTCTTAAAACTCTGATATTCTTCTTGATCGTAACTGGGATGTTAAGTCGTTAACCTGTAATATTATAATTAATATCCGAAGTACCTAATGCAATGTAAGCAGCCTTCATCGTCTAACTATATTCAAATATATTTAAGTAGACTATTAACACAATTTTCGATAGATTTATTGCCAGTGAAACGTAACATCTTATCTTGCTACTTACATATATTATAAGTATTCTGCTAAATTTGCAGTTTGACTAGGGCTAGAGGATGGCAACAGAATACGGATTGACGTAGTTCATAAGATGAGAGGCCCTAATCCTGGCAAGGCAAGTGATGCCAATAAATCAGTCGCGATGGTGATTGGTGACATCATCGTCTGCGGGACGACCTTCCAGTTAATAGCAGCATACATTTTCATGGTAAGTAGGCACATGTACCAGTAAGTAGGTCGGGATGTCGCCAATTGTTGATGGTTTATGACTTTATGATTCTGATAATTTGTTCTGTAATAGCTTCTATACGTGCTTCATATTTCGATACTAGTACAATCCTTGGCCCTGGAATTATATGTGGAAAAACACCACCGGTTTGAGTTGTATGTTACCAGGGGGTCTCAATCATAGGGTTTGCCTGATTTCGGTATTATGTTAATGCCAAGGACTACCCGTGGCAAGGCACTTTACATTTATACATATTTATTAGCAAAAATTTCGCAGAATAAATGTTTAAAATTTTGGTACTTTTTTAATACTAATTACGGTGTTAGGCATTTCTGGTAATGGTAATACCAATTTTTTGCTACTATTATTCCGCGCAACGATATCGAGAGGATATTGTGGATATAGTAGAATACGCATTTTAGACACTATCGCCATTGTACTTTGAATATCTCGCAACACCAAGATGTTGGAATCGGAGAATCTCACATTGCCAGGTGGTAGGGCATTTGCCCAACTGGATGGTTACCACCCCTTGTCTAGAGTATGTCGCCATAACAACCTTGAGTAGTGTGACCAGGTTCCAGTCTCCCTTAAGAGAGCAGCAGCGCATTTGGAGCACCTTTGGTGCAAATTTACATAGGCGATGGTAATCGCTTTCCATCAAGTGGGCCGTCTGCCTGTCTGCTGAACTCATGCAATAAAAAAAACGATAATGTAAAAAGTAAGTGTTTGTGTTGGTTGGTTCAGTTGTTGGCGGAAACTTGAGGCGCTAAATTTTATTGTGCAGTTTTATTCTCACATACATTTTATAATGTAATATTTGCACGATGTTGAAAGTTTTTTGTTTACCTATGTTTTTGTGTGGAAATGTAACACCACACAAACTAACTCGTAACACTGTCGTTTACGTTACTTGTCAGACTAATAATTTGACTAAAACTCGGGTGAATGGATCGGAGTTATATTTTTCCCTGCTTTCAGTAGGTACAGGCATTGTGTAGAAACATAATGGATAATATCTTTTTAACGAATTTTCTCTATGATAGAGATGATGAGATCTAATGAGAAAAATGACTTTTAGACATGTACTAGATAGGTAGCTGACAGACGGATGAAAATACATTACATTTTATAAGAGTAAAAAAATTTCTAAATGGCTACAGTACCCTAAAAAGAAAGAAAACGAAAAAAGACCTTTTGACTTTGACTACAGTTAATTAGAGGAAAATAAATAACAAAGTATGTACGTATATATTTTCTACAAAATGAGTTGTTGTTTGTATGTTTTTATCGACTTATAGTTATTATACTTAAATTTCGAATATATTTGTAATGTCACCTTACAAGATTTTTGGATTGCAGCGTTCAATTGCGTGCATTATTTAGAGTAATCGGCTAATTTTCAAAATTAAATGTTGACTCTTTTTGAAATTAAAAATAAACAAGATGCATTCTTAACGATAAGACCGCGCATTGCGCACATTTAGAATATTAAGCTATACATTTTTCTGTTTTCTGTAATGGTGTACTGTGTGTATTTAATTATCTAAACTCAATTAACTAATATCAGAAGCATTTTTATTTCAAGCCATTTCACGTTGCTAAATAAGACACATGACCTTATTTATTTCCTAACATAAATAGGCATTGTTGGAGAAATACATTATGTGGTAGTACTCAAATGCATAAAAAATAAAAATAAAAGGTTATATTATTTTAGATTGGTCACACTGTCTTCTCATTATTAAAATGTCTGTTCTAAATGTTTGTCGAAATAAACTTGATTATAATATTAATATTTTTCAATTCTAAGGCCTATAACCTTAACAGGTTATGGGCCCAGAAGTGTTTCCACTACGTTGAAGTTGTAAGTAAATACAATTTAATTGTTAATAATGGACAAAGATCCACATTCCTCAAATTCGAGCTCTGGCGGCGATGTTAATGTAAATGTGCACAATATGGCGGAAAACAAAGTTTTTCCTCAGAGTTTACATTTGATTCAAAAATTAGAAGGCAATAATAACTATGCCAACTGGAAGTTTCAAATGAAGATGTTTTTGATCGATGTTGGCTTATGGCATTGTATATCAACGGATAAATATACTTCTGATGAGGACGTGCGTGCACTTGCAAAAATTTGTTTAAATGTTCATACTAATGTTTATCCTTATGTAAAAAATGCCACCACGGCCAAAGAAGCCTGGCGAAACATATTAAATGCGTTTGAAAATCAAGGCATTAGCCGACGATTGGCACTGAAAAGAGATTTATATAAAAGCACTCTTACTAATCATTCATCAATGGAAAGCTATATAGCCCACATAATAGATATTGTACAACAACTACGTGATATAGGCTGTACTGTTGAAGATGAAGAGTTAGCTGAAGTGTTATTAATTGGATTGCCTGAAGAATATGATCCATTGATTTTGGCAATTGAAGGTTCACAGTGTAAACTTTCTTCGGACATAATCATTAACCGATTGAAACAAGGTGATTTTAGGAAACAAGAGCAGCAAAACATAGGGGTTGCTATGATATCAAAGTCTAAAAGAAAAATCATTTGTCATCATTGTCACAAAGAAGGTCACATTAGGCCAAAATGCCCCATATTAAAACCAAAGGTTGATAATAATAAACATGGATACCATTGTGACAACACTGTTCAGCCGACTGTAGCAATGTCTACATGCCTAATGGAAGGTGTTTGTGAGCCAAATGAATGGTTAGTGGATTCTGGCTGTAGTACACATATGACCATGCGTAAGGACTGGTTGGTAAATTTTTCTAATTGTTCTAGCAAAACAGTTAAAGTTGCCAATAATCAAAACTTGTATAGTAATGGTATTGGTAATGTGAAAGTGTTTCTAAATAATAATGTTGAAAAAACTGTATGTGATGTATCCTATGTACCAGGCATTGCCGCTAATTTGTTATCTGTTAATAAGATTACTCAAAAAGGATATGTCTTAATTTTTGACAACAAAGGTTGTAAAGCTTTTGCTAAAGAAGATGTTATTGTTAATGCAAATCCTATTTTTTCAGCATCTAATGTCAATGGTCTGTATAAGCTCAATCAGCAACAGTTTTCATCTGAGTATGCTTGTTCTGGAAATAATTATGAAAATCAGTCCATTCCAAATGGTGAAAATAGGCTTACTGGTAATTGTATTGAATTATGGCATAAGAGATTAGGACATCTTAGTTATAAAGGTTTAGTTTTACTCCGGGATGGCCTTGCTAAAGGTGTCAATTTTAAGGAAGCTTCATTGTCACCATGCATTCCATGCATTGAGGGCAAGCAAAAAATTGTATCCTTCCCTAGTGGTAGATCTAGATATACTTCCCAAAAACTAGAATTAATACATTCTGATCTTTGTGGGCCTATGCCAGTACCGAGTTGGGGAAATAAGAAATATATTTTAACTTTAACTGATGATTTTTCTAGAAAAACATTTGTGTATTTTCTGTATAGTAAAAATCAAACAGAAATTCTTGAAAAATTCCTCCAATTTAAAAACTTGGTTGAAAATCAGACAGGTTTAAAGATTAAGAGAGTTAGGACAGATAATGGTTTGGAATATTGCAACAAATCTTTAGAAATGTTTTTTATTAAAAATGGTATAATTCATGAAACAACAATCCCATATTCACCCCAACAAAATGGGGTTGCAGAACGGTTAAATCGTACTATTATGGAAAAGGTTCGTAGTATGTTACATGATTCTGGGTTAGACCAGCGATACTGGGGGGAAGCTGTCTTAACAGCTGTATATTTAAAGAATGTTTGCCCTACAGCATCTTTGAAAAATACTTTACCCGAAGAGATCTGGTCTGGATCAAAAGTTGACTTGAGTCATTTAAAGGTTTTTGGATGCAAAGCATATGCGTTAATCCCAGATGTGTACCGTAATAAGTTAGATTTTAAATCAAAAGCATATATAATGCTTGGGTATTGTGAGCATTCTAAAGGTTATAGATTGGGTGATCCTTTAGAACCTGGTAAATTTATTAAAGCAAGGAATGTTATATTTTTGGAAAATGTTTCTGGTATGTCAAGCAATGCTGAAAATGACAACATTTTAAATCCTTTAATTGTTCAGAATAATAATATAATTAATAATTCAACTACTTCACAGTTAGATTGTATTTCATCAGGGCAAGATGTTTACAGACAATCAGAACAAGATACTAACATTGTAGACAGTGATAATGTAAATAATAATCAAAACTCTAATCAATGTTGTAATGAGACAAATGAAGAAAGTTCTTGTATTGATAATAATAATGTTGATTCTGAAAGTAGTAATTTAGAATATAATAGAGATACTAATAGATTAGGCCGCTTGCGTTCTCGTCCTGTTTGGATGAAAGATTATATTGTGACTAATGACAATGATCATATAGTCATGTTAACTACTGAACCTAAATCATATGAGGAAGCTATGTCTTCTAGGTATCATAGAGAATGGAAGAATGCAATGGATAATGAATATGAGTCTTTAATTAGTAAAAATGTATGGGATTTAGTAGAACGACCTAAAAATAAAAATGTAATTAAATGTAAATGGGTGTTTAAACAAAAGAAAGATGCTTCTGGTAATTTTGAAAGATTCAAGGCAAGATTAGTTGCTCGAGGGTTTAGTCAACAATATGGTATTGATTACACTAGTACATTTGCACCTGTAGTACGACATTCTACTTTAAGATTACTTTTTGCTATTGCTGTTCAACGTGATATGGAAATAGATCACATTGATGTTAGTACTGCTTTTTTAAATGGTGAATTAGAGGAAACAATTTATATGGAACAACCAATTGGGTATGAATGTAAAGCAGAAAATAAAGTTTGTTTGTTAAAAAAGGGTATATATGGTTTGAAACAAGCCAGTAGGTCTTGGAATAAAAAGGTAGATGAAGTATTAACTTCAATTGGCTTCACAAGGTCAAAATGTGAGAACTGTATTTATGTAAAACAATCTGACAGTAAATTTATAATTATAGCTCTATATGTAGATGATTTTTTTATCTTCAGTGAAAATAGCATAGAGAAACTACAACTAATTGCAAAATTAAAAACTGAATTTGATATTAAAGAATTAGGAGAAGTAAAAAATTGTCTTGGTATAAAAGTAGAAAGAGATAAAGATAATGGTGTTATTAAATTATCTCAACCAGAATACATAAAAGAGTTGTTAGATAAATATGGGATGTTGCAATGTAAACCCTCTGCTACACCCATGGAAGTAAATTTAAATTTAACAAAGGCAGAATCATGTGATACAAAGTATCCTTATCAAGAATTAATAGGAGGTTTAATGTATTTATGTGTTTGTAGCAGACCTGACATAGCTTTTGCTTGTAGTAAACTAGGACAGTATAATAATTGTTACAATGAAACACATTGGCAAGCAGCAAAAAGAGTACTTAGATACTTAGCAGGCACAATATATCAGGGCTTAATTTACAAGAAAAGTGATATTAAAATAGAAATTTTTGCTGATGCTGATTGGGCAAATGATCCAATAGATCGCAGATCATACAGTGGTTTTTCTGTTATGTATTCTAATTGTTTAGTTAATTGGGAAGCACGTAAGCAACATACAGTTGCCTATTCAAGTACAGAAGCTGAGTATTACAGTTTAGCAGAAGCTGTTAAAGAAAGTAAATATTTGATTAATTTCTTTTTAGATGTTTTTAGTTTTAAGCTTCCAGAAATAATTGTTTATAATGATAATTTGAGCACACATAAAATTGTGGAAAATCAACAAAACCATAGACGCACTAAGCACATAGATGTTCGACATCATTTTATTAAAGATGCTTTTAATGAAAAATTAATATCCCTCAGATATCAACCAACAGAAGAAATGATGGCGGACATTTTCACTAAACCTTTAGGTAGGATCAAACATGAAAAGTTTGTTAAAAAATTGAATATTAACTAAATTAGATTTTGTTTTGTAACTTGAATATTTTATTGCTTTTTGTATACATTTGAGTAAGGGCAAGTGTTGGAGAAATACATTATGTGGTAGTACTCAAATGCATAAAAAATAAAAATAAAAGGTTATATTATTTTAGATTGGTCACACTGTCTTCTCATTATTAAAATGTCTGTTCTAAATGTTTGTCGAAATAAACTTGATTATAATATTAATATTTTTCAATTCTAAGGCCTATAACCTTAACAGGCATCAATTACAATTTCCTCGCACTATAGCAAAGGGTCATTTTCGGATAACAATGGTGGACATAAGGCTAATTGCATATTGTATTGAATATAGCGCCGACGCCTAGCCGGCCTCTGTGTTGCTTTGTCGATTGTAAAGTCGGAAAAGCGTATTGCAGGCGCCACTGCCTTTCAATATTTAAAATTGGAAGTTCGACAGCAATCGGGTGCGCGCGCGCAGTCAGTGGCCCGCAAGTCGTCGAGACGCGCGCTCCGCTCTCCGAGCCGGTCTGCTCCACGCCGCCGTACCCGATTTTATTTCCGATCGCACACATATAATATTCTTTTCACTTTAATCACTTACAATTTCGACCGCCTGAAAATGCCAATTTATTAATAAAAATAAATAGGATTATTTTTATGAAACAATTGTTTTCTGAAAAGGAGAATCGTATTTCAAATTATCAAACACGTGTTTATATATAGTTGGCGCGAACTGAATACGGTGTCGCTGATCCGTTTTTCACTGCGAGTGAATAAATAATTAGCGGGCGACGTCGCTCGTCGCGAGAAATTTCACTTTTTACCGGCGAGGAGTCTCATCAATCTTGTCTGCGGAGCGTCTATAATCTGACGCTGGGAAATGCTCCGATTATTACAGTGAGTATACAGCTTTACTTTGAGTAAAATTGAAGATTACCTGTTATCTATTCATCGTTAACTACTTTTGATGTAACCATATTTTCAGAGCTAAAACTGCTATAGCATAAATAATAAATGGACGTAGAAAATTTAAATTTATATGTATAATATGGTCACATAAAAATATTTTTATTGGCATTTAATATTTATTTGGATTTTTATGATCAATGAATAATGTACAGAGTTAAGGATAGGCGTCGGTCTTGTGGGTGCAGTTTCAGACCTACAGCTTATGAAGTGTCATTGCTTTTAGTGCAGAATAATTTTGGGGAGTGCACAATTTAAATAATACCCTGAACATTCCTCATAATTTAGCGTTGATCGCAAATTTGAATAAATCAGTATTTCTACTCTTTCTCAATCATATTCCAATTTTAAAAACGATCATCCATGATTGCCTTCTCACGTAGATGACAAATAATAAAAGTTATTTAGTTTGAAATCATTGACACAGACTTCAACCTTATTGGTATAAAATAAAGGTAAAAATTAATAGAACGATATGGAAGATTTTTCTTAAATAGAGAAATATACATCGTGATTTCAAGTATAAGACTATTATTAATTAGTAACATAAAAAATAAATTTCTAACCGACTCAAAAGGAGGAGGTTCTGAATTATCTATAGGTTTTATTTGTATGTTCGTTCGTCGTTCGTCGATTGACTTCATACTAAAAACCAAAAAATAAATATTTAACCGACTTCTTTCTACAGGATATGGAAGACAAGTAAAACATAAATATTACTATATTTTGAAAATTTGTTGTTGTTCTTTTATATATTAATTGGCAACGATTTCAAAATATTGTAGAAAGAAGTCGGTCAAAAAATATTTTTATTATTTTTAGAGTGAAGTTGGTTTTGTTTTTATTTCAAAAATATATATACCTTAAAATTAATTTTTATTTTGTAGAAAAGCATACCATCCTATTTGAAATAGACTTTAGTTTGGACATTAAAAATAATAGTATGAGTAAGTAAGGTTGAGAATAGTATTCCCGTGTCTGTAATTTTCATCCCGTAAACTTCGTAATAATTTTCCTTCTTGGCAACCGAATAATTGTAGACGGAACTTAAAACACCTGAACAAATCGACGCAAACATTTATCGTCAGTGAATTAGAATTTTATTCCTTTTCAATTGGAAACACCACGAGTTTAGGCATCAATTATTGAGTTCAGTCTGGGCTAAACAACTACATTAATGGTAAATAAAAACTTGAATGTTGTCTTAACTAGTTTTTTGTTATCTATGAAGTAAATTTATGAAACGTATTTAATAAATTAGATTATTATCAATACAAAGTATTTATCAAACCAGCACGTGAAAAGAAATAAAAAGTATTTAATATAGTGTTTTATAGTTAAATAAAAATGTAAAATGGTTTTGTTGAATTTCTAACGCAGCAATACGCTTAACATACGCGTCGATTAAGTACTTTTGAAAGATTTAAAGAGATTTTTAGTTTCCGGAATACCATTAATATACTATATTATATATTAATTTTATTGCATATTATTTTTTAGGCACTTATACTAGCCAGCATACTGTAAAGAGTGTTTTAATTTCTTTTAATTCGGCCTAATAATAAATCTCTGTTTCTTTTCTTTCATCACTCACATAAAGAAGCGTTCAAACTTACTCTATAGTATTTATAACCTCTATATAAGACAACCAACCATGCACTGACGTATAGAACTCTACAAAATTAGCTTATGAAATCAATCCGTGTAAAATTTCACAAAAGCATGCTTAATTCATAGTAAGCTATTTCAGAAGAGTCGATGTTCATAAAAAACGTTTGTGAAAAAAATATTATGTTTGTAATGTTTATAATAAAATAAGCACTTCACATACAATTCGAGACAATGAAATTGTGAGATCGAGATTTTTATCAATTTTAGCTAGCTAGCACACCTCACATTGTATATCAAAAACACACGCCATAAATAAAAGTAAGCATTATATTAAGAAGTTCTAAATAGTAGAAGCAGTGTATATTTTCTTTGCAGGTACTAGATTCTTTCCAGGTCAACGTATTGATCAAAAATGATTACATAACCTAGGTGGTATCAAACGATGACCTCTGATATTTAGCTCTTACAGATCTCTGTACTTTATGTATATAATTTAATCATAGCAATCAACTCGTTGTTTCTTTCTGAAAGCCCAAGAAATGTAGGTACCAATTATTATGAAATTTAATACACGCACATTTTGGATAATAGGGATGCATATCTATTAATAATTCTTTATCTTATAAAAAGAATAATATGTGTGATAAACAGATCTGAGTTTTACGCAAGTTAAATTGCGTGTAAATAAATATATTTATTTAGTTATATAATATAATTTTATAGCCTACTTTGTTTGCGTATTTCTTTATTGTATTATAAAATTGAAAATGCCCTCGATTTCCTACATGCTTTACTTGAAATTCCCGCGGGATTTCCAGGATGAAAATATCATACATTTTATTAAGTAAAATTTAGTATCGATTAGTGAAAAAAAATAATATTCGAATATATTTATTAATCGGGACATTTTAAATAGTTACCAGGAAAATTCCCGCGGTATTTCCGTGAATATCCAAGATGAAAAGTAGCGCAGATTTTAAATCTAAGAATTAGCTGTCGATAACACTGCATTAAAATCGGCCCAGTAGTTTTTATATGAATCCCGAGCAGAGAGACAAGAAACATAAAAAAAATACTGCATCGTGTTCTCCATCGTTTATATAGTCCTAGTCTATTCCAGTTGTTTTCTTTGATAGCTTCAAGAAGAAAATTGATAACGTTTTCAGGGTTGTGAATAATTAAATATTAAAAATTTGTATTTATTATTTTAAAATATATTACATATCCAGGAATCGTCAAGTTTTAGAATAATTGTCAAGTCAAATCTTCAGCGAAGATGACTGATGCTGAAGGATTTTTTCACTGTACAGTTAACATGTTCAATCCAAAATTTATAATATTTCATTAAAAAACATTCAATACCCCACAACACTTTTAAACATATATTACCGGACCTGGCAGCCGTTTATTTGTCGAAGTCGTGGCTGATAAATAAAAATCTATAACGCAATTTCAGCATTTCAGTCACTAAAAGTAACTTTAAACCATTACGTAACCCACTCAAACACGTTCCAAAATGTTCATCATAATCTTGGAATCCGATTGCAGCGCCACCTCCTGGATCTAATTGCAAATCTAAAGTTTCCTGTATTTGAGAGGGTCAAATACGCAAAAAAAGTTCGATACGGTTTTTTTTTTGTTTTTGTTTTTTTATTGCAGTTCAGCAGACAGGCAGACGGCCCACTTGATGGAAAGCGGTTACCATCGCCTATGTATATTTGCAACACCAAAGGTGCTATAAATGCACTGCTGCTCTCTTAAGGGAGACTGGAACCTGGTCACTAATGCCGGAACACAGCTCAAGGTCGTTATGGCGACACACTTTAGACCAGGGGTGGTAGCCATCCAGTCGGGCAAATGCCCTACCACCTGGCTATCAGTTGTTTTGTCGCCTCTTACGACAGGACGCCCGGCTGCAGGAAATTGTATTCCTTCTCCGTTCCTGCGCGGATTAAGCTATTTTTGAGTTTTAACGAGAGTAACGAAGAGCAATTGATCGTTATACATAAGATTTTACTGTATTTAAATAAAACTATACACCAGTATATCAATCACCCTTTAAAATTCAGCATCTATTTTGTAAGTTTTATGACTAAATTATTAGATGAGCTCTAGACATATACTAGTTTACCTAGTCTGCGGAAGGTGTCGGTGGGTGAATGACCAGTGTTTTACATGTGCTAATTTCAGTTTTTTTGTCGCTTGTTAGTGGAAATGTTTTTCACTATTCACTC
Source organism: Dendrolimus punctatus (assembly GCA_012273795.1). Classification (NCBI taxonomy): domain Eukaryota; kingdom Metazoa; phylum Arthropoda; class Insecta; order Lepidoptera; family Lasiocampidae; genus Dendrolimus; species Dendrolimus punctatus. The sequence goes on from CM022541.1 coordinate 1,999,567, forward strand.
CTTATGATCTAAATTCATGATCTAGTGCTTTAGTGTTCATTTGAGATTGAAATTAAATTGCCATTGTGTAAATAAGTCGAGTTTTTGAATTGAAATATTGTTTACGCTGTTGAACATTTCTAGATTATAAAGAATAAAAAATCTTTTCTTTGTTTTACACTTATAAAATGGCTTATCATTTAGCTATAACTTTAAAATACTTTTCAATAAAATTAAAAATCAAATAGAAATGATGATGATGAATTCAAATTATGTTTTAATGGATTTAATTTATAAAAAAGTATAAATTGTACAAAAACGTTTCGTTATTTTTGTTTTTCTTGAAGTCGGCTTCGTTTTTTTTTAAACTGCCATGTGCCAGCTATTGCAATATACTTTTAAATAGGTGACACGAAATATAATAAACAATTAAAGTTTTTTTTACGTATTTTAAAATTAATTCAACGTTGAGAATATCTGATTGTTAAACATTTTGGTGCGTGGAATATCGCTATAAGTAATTCTCATTTACCAAATGGTGCCAGCAGTTGCCCTCGAATCACCTCCTAGAGCAGTTTATATCAATTAAATAGACATTGTTAATTTTTGCGTTAGGCTCGTGAGAACTCAAGTCTTCGTTTCGAAGGTCGCTGGGTTAATGGTGAAGGCGCCCTTCAACTCCCACGAAGCCATTAAGACTTCTAAATTAAGTCCTATCTTGCAAATATTGCATCACTTGTAGAGCTATCATCTGTCTGTGTTTTGGAAAAATCACCTTTTCAGACTAATTTCCAGACTAAAATCAGCTTTTTAATTTGTCCTATATTGTTTATTCATGTAAATAAATTCGGAATAAATCTTTTCATAGTACATAACAAAGTCGCTTTCCGCGTACGCGTCTGTCTGTGCATCCGCTAACCCTCCTAAACCGAAAGATTTTTAAGCACCATCAGTTAGATGTTTTCACTGTAGGTTTTTAAATATATGAATTATGTACTTATAAATACCTAACTAAGTTTTTATGTAAGTAAAATATAGTTACTTCCTAGTTCTTAGGGTTTGATCCGCGGCGTAAAATGTATATAACAAAATTATTGAAATACAAAAAATAGTTAGTGGTAGATAATTAGTTATTCAAAATGTCATTATTAATTCTTGAAAACTAGGTACGTAGCATTTGATTTATCGTTTTAAGTTAATAAAAAGCCGGGTTTACTATCAGGACTGTTCACATTACAGTACGTAGTGTAAATGTTTTGAATAAGTTCTACTGGAGAACATTTTTTACTCATAATTATGAATTAAAAATGCTTCCTACTCTATGTATGTATAGCATGTAGTACAAATAGTACGGATTGTTTTAAATTAATATTCTTTGCAATCAAAATGTAATATTAATATTTTTGAAGAGTTTCCTACAAGCATCACTTTCTCAAATGATCAAAACATAAGTACTACACATAAAATATTTTTAAAATTAATATTTTAAACATAGCTAAACATTTTCCAAAATAAACATTCGGAGAATTACAAAAATAAAGCGTAGTTTATTTATTTTTAAGAAAGTTATATCGAATGCAAATTGAAATGCATAGTTTTGGAATATTCAACGATAAAAACTGACGAAGATCAATCGCTAGTCATAAACAACGGCATGCATTGAGAATAGATAATGCGTTGCATACGGTTGGTGGGTTTGTTTTTCGATATATTTTTGAAGTGAAACTTCTATATAGACGGGGTATTACGATTTTTCGCTCACGAAAAAGCGTCACGGTCGCGTGTTCTATAACTTCCATTTTTACACTCGTGATAACTTTCGAATGGAATGTCCGAATTGAATAATTCAAAAAGTTATTGAAGCAGTCTTGAATATGAAGTAATTTATTTTGATAAGCATGAATACCAAGTACAAATAAGGTGCCTTTTCTAGCGGCGGCATTTGAATTAAATTTTGGGTTCAAATTAGACAAGTACATTAACAATTTGCCCGTAAAACTTGAAGTTAAAATTTAGTTGCAATTCAATTTGTCACTTGTCAGTTGGAGTTTTTCCAATTGTCCGTTGCGATTCGTTTTTCCACTTGTCCGTTGAAGTTCCACTTCTAATATGTGTCCCAGCACACGTTTCGATTTTTTGTATAAGGCAAAACGCACCCCGGCAACTAGCTTCGGCAAATTGCGATAAAACTTCAGTGGGAGTACGTCAATGAAATGGGTTAAATGGACTGAAGCAATAATTGTAGCCCTCGCCGTGAACTCGCAAAGCGCAGACTCGCGGCCCCGTCGAAGGCCGAGATAACACACACGGCACACACAGTGTAAATATTAATTAATAGGTGTAGGTAATGTTTCATTATCAGTTTTTTCAGCAGCGAGTATAAAGCACATATTTATTTAGCACAATTAAACACGTAGTTTTTGCAGGCCAATCGAGTGTGAGAAACATTGTAGGTATTTCTGTACTTTAAATGGAAAATAATGCTAAAATATGTAGCATATATTTCTCTCATAATTATCACATATCTTCTTCTTATATATGAAAATGAATGTTTGTCTGAATGTCCTTCATAGAACCGTAAACTATACATTTGATCATGTAATGATCTTTAGCAAAGTTGTTGTGCATGAGCCAAAGAAGGTTTCTGAGTTGGTTCACAATTGGACCCGGTAGGTGGCGCTGCTGTCGGCATATCAATTGAAGCTTTTCCGGGCAGTACGACGTCATCCGGGACAGCTAGTTCTCTATAAATATTATAAACGCGAAAGTTTGTAAAAATGTATGGATGTATGTTTGTTACTCTTTCACGCAAAAATACTGCATGGATTTTGACAAAACTTTAAAATAATATAGCTTACACATCAGAATAATACATAGGCTATAATTTATAAAGATATAGTGTGAATTATACAAAATACCACGATTTTTCATTAACACGCGGGTGAAACCGTGAGCGGAGCTAGTTATTATATACTTCTTTCTAACAGCTAAAACAATTTCATGTAAAACATCAGCTCCAGTTTTCAAAGTGTGTAAAAATGCAGTGAAAATCTAGTTGTATTCATGATTCTAAAGAGAAATGGAACAAACGTATAAAATTCCTTATTTATTTTCAAAATATTATTATTATTATTGAAGGCTAGGAATGCGTCACTTGAGTCTAATAAAATTCCAACCAGTTTGAACTGTCCTATAAGTAGTTTCACTATGAAAATTACAACCAATGTATGTTCTTCCACTTTATTTAAATTTACCGTAGTATTAAGCGAGGGCTATGTAAATGAATTATATCAATGTAATAAATAACATTAAATAAACTATTTGTGAAAAACAGTAATTTTGGATGGAAATTGGAAACCGAACCAACGCATTGAATGGTAATGATAAGAGCGGTCGTTGAACACTCGTGAACTTGGCTCGATGGCCTTCGTGGCTTACATCAACCCATTCTTAAAGTATTGTTACCATTCCACTCGAGTTTGCACTTATATCGATTGCGAGAGTATTGTATTACACTTTACTATATAAAGCTCGTGAAATATTATTAAAGGCTACGTCATCGCGCTCGTGTCATCAGTCTGTCGAATTTCTTCCTCAATTGACTAGCTGACTGATTAAAGATAAATATGGTTTGCATCGTTATAAGTTATAACTGTTTAGAAAAAGTTAAGTGTAGTTGTTATAATAAATAACATGTTTAATCTAACTTATTGTCATCGTATAGTATCGGAAATTTGGATTCCGTGCATGCAAGGTGGTATAAACATAATTAAAACAAGTAGACTATATAAGTCACTGTAAGTACACACATAAGGAAGTGTCAGGTACGATAATTAGAGTTAAAGTGTGTCTGCACATGTTAATCAAGGAGATCGTTCTACAGATATGCTCTTTGACAGTAAGTACTTCTACAGATGTATATTTCTCGAAGATAACCATAATATAATACAAAACTATTTTGCAGTCACTTTGCTTGATCCTAATTTGTAATGTTTTATCGCTTGTGATAAATACGCTCTACACGAGGCAAAAGTGACGTGTACGTTGACGTATTGTGATAGAAAAACACAGTGTGTGTTTGGGGATAAACTCTTTTTAGATTCGCATCAAACATCACACCATATAAGATTTGCAGGCTACAACTATGTTGGATTAGATTTAGGTCGTACGTGATTGTATCTAAATCTGAGAACGAGTTAAAATATAAGTTTGCTGGAACCCGTATAACTGACCTCAATTTCTAGATTAAAATAAATCTCGGTCCACGGACGCGACACATCGTCCGACATGCATGTCACGGCTCCTATAACGCCATATAAAACATTTTAGACACTATAACGAAGCTAACGAAGTCCAGCCTGACATATTGGCCTAATTTTCATAGTTCAATAAAACATTTCCTCGTCTGGTTTCCCTGAACTTGCACGCGTTCGACATGAACCAAATGCTACGCCAGACAAAAATAGATCGCTGATACATCGAGTGTCTAAAAAAATGGTTTCTACCAATATAATATATATTAAAAGAAATGCTAAAGCTCTATCGTTTGCATTTGATATAGAATAAATAGAATTTATTTGGGAATAATAAAGAAGACTAATTCAAATTCCATGATCATAGTTTAGCAGTGGATGACGCAGTTTAACAGTGAAAACAATGTCATTTTATATTCAATTAATGAATGACAAACGATGCAATTTAGAAGCGATCGTGACTCGATAAGTACATTTTTATACCGCATCCATTCAACGTATTTATCTTCGTGACTCGTGTGTAGGCATAATAACGCGTACGATATATACAATGTACATATAGACAGAGTTGTGTGTGATTTTTATTTTAGACGGGACTGGGAGCAAGGCACGCGGGCGGCGTCGTTAAAATTTAACTGCTGGGCCTACGTTATACCATGGTGTGGATATACACAGCTGTTAGAACTTTTGCGAAAGGTTTAGTACTTTGCTAATCTCAGCTGTGATTAAATTCATCCTAATAAAATGATTGTTGAATATATGACAATATTACCGATTAACATTTTATACAATTTATAGAAGAACACCTGGATATAGAATTTTAAATAATCTTTAATGCTGTTTTTATCATAATAAATACATAAAAGTATATTGTTTTCGTATGTTTTATTGACCCGGATATAAAGTATGTAAAATGTATTGTAATAATAAAAAAGAACGTCTGAATGTAATGAAAAATCAAAGTCGTACTACTTATTTCCTACAGCTCATGGCCTGATTTTGTATGAAAAGCGTCTTCTGCTCAACCAACTGGTGCTAAGTGGCTATAAAGTTTGAAGATATAAATAGAACAAGAAATATAAAGAAAAACAATTTTTAGCTAGACGTGTTGCTGGGGAGTTTTTGCCGCTTCTTCTCCTAACAGCAATAACACGTTGCGAAGTGGTGTACATAGACTAGGAAGTAAAATTAAATTTTAACCTATATGACCTTCAAAATGTGTTCTCCAGTGGAACTCATTTTGAATAAAAACTTTTTAATTTGAAGTAGATGGGTCAACAAGACGAGAGTATTGAAATATTTCTTTATTGTATTTATTTGTTTAACAGTTATGAGTATTTCCACGCTACAAGTAATAGCAACATCAATCAAATGCTACGCTGACTTTTATTTATCATTAAAATAATAGGTATTTTAAGTTGTTTTACGTATTCTACATATCCATAACCCGAGATAAGTAAAAAATTTGATCTTTGAACTATTTCTTTCTTATCTGCAAAATTTTTTATACTTTTATTTGTCACGAAATTTTGTCTGTAACATGTTAATAATAAAATGGTAATATTTTCACTAGAGTATTCAACGCGGTTTGGACTATGTAAATGTGAATGTGGTGCTCCTCAAGATTTTTCCGGGGTTAAATACTTACGCATCTATACTGACACCTGGTCTAGCTAAGTGTCCGTATTATATATATATAGTTCAAGAATACGTGAGTGATCACACACGATCACTCATGTAATCTTGAAATCCGCATCCCTCGGAAACTATCAAATTATTTAAAAAAAGTGTGTGTGTACTTATTGTACACGCGTTAAAAGTTATACTTCTTTGGCGTAACAAGATAAAAATATTTTCAAAAATTTCATCTTTCGCCTTCTGCGTTTGTAGAAAAAACGACACTAACAAAAGAAAAACTAAAATGTTGACTATAGCTAATTTCAGGGTGTCGGTTGACTATAACTAACTTCAGGGTGTCGGTTTTTCGTGACGGTGTGCGCGCGCATCGTAAAAATTTACTCTCATGATTTTTCCCTAACGCGCCAAAAGACGTATCACTTCAAAGAAATCAAATTCATCCGCTTTATTGAAAATACACATATACTTAAATCGAGTTTCATGATAACCGGCTTATTCTTAAGACTATGAAAAAGAATCAAACATAATTACTTTTGTTTCTGTTAATACAGATTTATATTGCAAGACACTGTGGGAAGGTGAACAGAAAAGACAAAGCTATAGTCTTCCTGACCAGGAATAGTTGTATGCTTATACAACACTAAAATAATATTTACAAAAGCATTTAATGTAACTTAAGAAAGCAGCTGTAATCTTACTAATGTATTTTATTTTTTGTAGTATACATGCACAAAAGGAACATTTCATACAATTTTTAATATAAATATTTTAAATTGTCTAGTTACCACCCATCATTGGTCTCTGAGTGGATAGCATTTATTTGTAGGTATTCAGAACACGGGTACTTTAGAAAGCGTAGAACAATGGTAGGCATACCTGGTCACACGAGAAAAATGGCTACATATCTTATTTGCCACACCGCATAGCATACTGACTCGCAAAGTTCAGATGAAAATCACGCTCAAACCCTCATAGAATGCATACCTTATCCTCTTCCTATTTCATTTAGAGTTCTATTAGAATTTTTGATGTAAAATTAAAGAACAATGTTTTGTTTTGCAATTTTATTATCAAAAAATGTATGAATTGTAGTAGTAGGTACAGCCTAAAAGTAGACACTAGTTGTAGGATATTGAAGATTTAAACAAATATATGTTTTAGATAAATTACATTGTAGCACCAGCGGTCTTATTCATAATGAGTTAGAGTAAGTTCAAAGATTGTTTATGGTTCTTAAAGAATCCAAAATAGTAACAAAAATGTATTAGACTGTAAGAATTTGTATCATATACATTCTGGTATAGCTCTAGATCCATAGTTCCCTCCCAAAAAAATAAGTCCGCCGATATATAAATCGTGCAGATTCATATTTAGAAACAAAAAGAAGTTTATTGTTTTAATTTTTAACTAGAATGTACTATGGTTTTATTTGCATTTACTTTGACCCCAAAGCCCTTGATTACTTCGGTATTTTTTGAAATGAAAGCTAGGAGCCAACTGGCTGTCTATAGAACTATCTGTATTAAATTTCATGCAAAACAATGTAAAGCTAAGCATATGATAACTTTACAAACAAAATTTCACATTGATTGCAGAAACGAAAAATTAATTACAATATTTTTGAGTGCGTATTAATTATACAACAGTATAATACCACACCACATACATACTTACCTAAGTTCATTAACTTCTATTGTTTTATTTTTTTATTTAAAATTCTCAAATTTATATGATAATAATCTAATACAATAAAAGGGAACTTAACTTATTTGTATTATATTCTCCCATAGTCCCTCAAGACTATAAGTAGAATACTGAGCCTAGATAACTGTCTTCTATGGGCAAGGTGCCCAGAAGGTTGACTACGTTGCCTCACTGGATCGCCATACTGATCCGTTGGCCGAGGTAAGTTTTGATAAGTTAATTTTAATTTACATTATTCATTGTATTTTAAACATTAATTAAAAAAGTATAATACTAATGTAGCGACCGATTGTTTCATTGAAAACAATAATTACCATGTACTTCTACAATTCATTTCGAGAATTTTCTTTTGTACATATAAATTGTCGTAACTACAGGTTCCAATGTGTGCGAGCGGAAATGGCGATACTTTGAAATGAGTTAAAAACTTTTTCGACTCATAAGTAATCTTTTGTAAAAGTATTAGTATCTAATAAGTAATGCAAACGAAGAAGTGTGAGACTTACAAAGCTTGCATAAATGTCCACTTCGAAATGTTCCACTTACCTTAATACACTGTTGACATGCAGCTGGTTCGCGCATTCGGTCACACTGGTTAAATATTTATTGTTCATGATTTCTTGTCAATCTCAGCCCTGATTTATAAACAGAAACGTCTGTTATAATAAAGGTTAATTTATGAGAGTATTTGCACATGACTCAGTATTACGTGGCGTAAGCGGTTTTCCTTTCATGAAATTATGGCGAACACTTAACACGTCTGGAAGTTCAATACTCGTTTAGTATGTTCCATCGAATTTATGTGAATTCCAAGCAATTTTAAATCAAAGCGTGACGAGATATGTGTATTTAATATATGAGGTGAGAGTAAGGGATAAAGTACCAAAGGTGTACTATGTTAGGCATCTTTGCAGTGGTTGTAAACATTATAATTTTTGCCAAGTTTATTGGTTAACACACGTACGGAAGTCATGTTTACGAACATGTTCGGGAGTCGTAAACTGTTTACGAAGTCGTTTTAGATCTTGTCGTTAGGTGTTCGCTCGATGAATTTGCGAACATTAAAGAATTAAAATGTGTTGAAATGTCCCTTTGGCGTCGTGAAGAATCACTCTGCATACTCATAAAAGTTCAAGTTAACAATTATGTAAATTAATTCATATAGCTTTAAAAACACGTGCGATATGCCGCTCCATGTACCGTCTCAGTATTTTAATTTTTTACAATTACTTAAGCTCCTTCGAAAAGAATTAGTTAACAACAAGTTTTTGTCAATTTTGCATGAAGGCCGCGATAACTCTACCTTTGGTGCATACTTATTATTTAATTAGATGTAATCAAATTTAAATGTTGTACATTTTGAATGCCAAGCCGTTCCAGGAAAAGCTTCCTCGTTTTTGACAATACTAGTTAAGCATGAGCGAATAGACTGTAATATTTTATAAGTCTAGTAAATAATTCAGCTCGCCTACGATATTTCAAGTGTTCCAAAGAAGGTGATCGGCGTTCTATTCGTTTCACGATTTTCTCTTAGCAAACAAGGACAGATTTATGACTCCTTTTCACACCCACGCTTTTCAACTCTTTGCATGCAAAGGAATCGCCTTATTCAATAACAGTTATTTGAACCCGTTCCTATGAAATGAAATTTATTTGCATTTGGTATGGTGTACGTCACATTTATACAGGACGTACGAATATTATTCAAAAATTAGTCCGGTCAATCTAGACATTCGAAGGTGCATAAAGTCACAACAAGCTGAAAATCAGTAAAATTGTTCAAAACATAATTATAAACAAAAATTTTAACTTCCCCATCGTTCCCGTGTATGGATTTTTTTACTCGAGGTCAAAGGGCAAAAATAAAAATAGTTTTTCGCGATTTTCAGCAAAACGGTAAGTTTTATCATAAGACAAAAGACATCAGACAAAAATTATAGATCATAAATATTACCTATGATTAAAAATTAACTAAAATTATTTAAATGTATCCATACATTTTTTTTACGAGCCACCGTTTCTGAGAATAGCGATTCAAAAAGTTGTAACATTCTTACAAAAAAAACCCACATTGGCATTTATAATAATTACGATTTGGATTTATGTTTAAAAATGAGTAATCCTGCATTAAGCTTGATAAAAGAGGAAACATATTAATATATAAAGTGGAGTAAAATTCAGTTATTTGTAAGCGTTTCTGAAAGTAAGTCGACATATTGTTACCTGCAATATCACCACCTAAAGAGTTTAAATGTTAGAATAAATAACTGTTGTGTACATAGTTGTGTAGGTGCGTGGGCGGCGCACCAGGCACTAGGCGATGTCACTGAAGTTTACAATCTTTGAATTTATAAGTGTACTATAAACAATGTAAGTAGATATATTTCTAAGCATGTGTGTCAATTAAATCCATTATATATTACATGCCGTTATTTGATCAAATATTTCGGAGGATTGACGCTTATAAAGATTCTGAACAATATATTCTATTATCGTAGTGTTTATTTTGGATCAATTGATTTGCTAAATAATGTTTCGTATCGAATGATAAGAGTTATGTAAAATCGTTTTTACTTCGTTTTAAAATAAATGTGTGATGATGTAACAGTAACTATTCAAATACGTATTTCTAATGTAGATTACATCGGTGACACGAATTTAATCTCAAATTATGAGTTATTAAACGTAAATCAATAAAAAAGTACTAGATAAAGTTGAACTAAACTTCAAACCTTTAACAACGTTAAAACGACATAACGACAAAACCAAACCGAACTTTGTACATTAAAAATGAATATTTCAATCTTGATAAAAACAATTTTGTGCACCCGGGGTTCAAAATAAAATAAAGTACTGTAAGTTCCTTAAACCAGAATCATGTATGTAAGTTTTAAAATGAAGAAACGCTGTAGCTGTTTGATTCACGCCAACAGCTGTATATACATGTAACTGCACAATTCCAGACTAAAACAATTTTACAGTTAAATAATCCTATGAAATCCTCTATAAGCCTTGCTATTCAATAAGTAGTTACTCAAACATAATTTTGTAAATTATAATATTCAAATTAATATTCTATGACATAGCTTTAATTAACTCTCTGGTATCTTACAAACGTTATGGAAAATGGCTATAAATTCAAAATTAATCATATGCAACTGTAATTCATTGGAGCTAGTGGGCAGAGCTTGCATAATATTATGATGCCCTATACAAAGTATCTGTAAATCATTTAAACGAGCAACTTAGGATTTAATTTAATCACGCAACAAAAGTAAAAATTATATTAACACTATTTTTGATGATAACTTATTAAAGACTACTATCCTAATTTTAAGCCCTTTTACGTCAGCAATGGAATCAATATACAATAAGGTCAATTTACCGTACATCTAATAAATAATTTCAACTTATAAAGTCGATCTCTCAGTAGGGGAGACCGAGGAGAATTGTGTCCAGTTTTACTTTAACTAACATATCTCAGTCCAATAACATTCTACATCTATGAGCTTTATAAGTCAATGTAGCCTAACTCATTGGCTTTAAGAAAGAATCATCAAGCTTAATGGCAATGTAAGGCAATTCTATGAGCTTGATATGTTAGCCTGGCTACTTTTAGTTCATAAATTTCAGCCTTAGCAATTTCAATCTATCATATTATTAGTCCATCATATATTAACATTCTGAATCAAAGAAACGTCAATGCAGCATGCAACATTACACCATAAGAAAAAACTGCTTGAAAAACTAACAAAATAAGCCGGTTAAATAGGAGAGTTGTGACAAGCTGTCACAATTCGCCTTAGTGTAAACATTCGTGAACAAATCAGAATAATAATTCATAATTAATAAATAAGATGCCAACGTAAAAAAAACATTACCACGTTATGAAACTTGAAAAACGGAACTATGCAAAATTATAATAAAGATGCAAACATAATACATAGCAATATATTTGTAATGAAAATAATTATGAAAAAATTATTCCTTGCAATTTTTTGTGTGCAAATTTCATTGAAACGAAACCACTTTCCATACGCCATCGGTTCGCACTGCGTTAATTAGCGCATCTTAAATACAACAAATGCAAGTTGTTGTCACATTATTAACGGTCATAGGTTCCGAAAAATCAATTATGTCACAACTCTCCTCTTTCACAACTCCCTCGGTCTCCCCTAAACCATAAATGGTATAAAAAATGCATCTTTATTATTTCATTTGTTCATCCTTTAGTCATTGGAATGTTCATTTAGTTATGACACAACATGTCGTTATAACTTACGTAAGAGAGTAACGGCCTCATCATAGTAGTAAAACTTAATTATACCTATAAGTAATAACAATTTCAGAACACAAAACAATGATAAAGATTTTATGAATTGTTAACCCTGAGATAGTTGTATCAAATTAGCTCCGGAGGTCTTTGCGGATGAATGATGAATAGCAACAAGCTTCCAGAAATTGTCACTAATGATTTGTAAAGTTATAACACCTGGGAGGTGTTAAACAATCAAACTAAAAATAGTTAATATGTTGCTTAGAACTGAACATATATATCTTATTATTATAAAAGAAAGCCATAAAAATAATTACTACCTAAACGCCATCATTTTAATAGTATCTTTGTCTTTTTATAAAATTAGTTTTAGTTTGCTTCCCACGACATAAGGAGGAACCTCGTTTAATATGCACCACCTTTGTATGTATAATAGCGTATTATTTAAGTGCATATGCATTTATACATAATTATATGTTGTCAGACAATCGCAACCTACTGCTGGACGTAGGCTCCCTAGGCCTACCCCAGTCGGAGGAGCGGGATGAGAGGCACCGACGGGCGCCACTCATTCCGGTCCTCCGAATTCCTAATCCAGCCCATAGCGGCGACTTTAACCAGTTTGTCAGTCTATAGGGTTTGAGGGCATTCGATATTACATTTACCGAGACTCAGCCTCCAGTGCAGGATTCGTCTGCTCCATCGGCCAACGGTCCCGCGACATACGAGACCAACCTATTGCCGCTTCAACTTAATAATTTTGCGAGCTATGTCGGTTAACTTGGTTCTCTTAAAGTTATCCTCATTACTAATTCTATCCATAAGAGAAACACCCAACATGTGTGCTATACAGCCCGTAGAGCGACTTGAAATTGATGGACCAATCTTGTCCTCAGTGTCCACATCTCGGCCAAGAACATCGGGACGGTCAGACATATACCTACCTATATATGTATTGCGTATTCCGTGTGGGTATCGGTGTAACATAGCATACTGTTACCTTTATATTCCGGGGTATATATAAAAAATGAAACGGATATGAGGTAACAAATATTTATTTAAATAACAAAAAAACAATTAACAACGGTGAATGAGGAAAAGCTTAAGTCTAATTGTTTACATTAGGTTTGTATATTTTAAAGTTTACTAAGGCTCATGAAAGGCTGCCAGAGGGTAGCATAGAGACGGACGAGTTGGGGGAATTAAATGTGGGGTGTCAAGCAGAACAGGCTAAGAGAATCATTTAAGAGAGAGATTCCTAAGGGAGGCAGTTCGGGTATGTTACTTTAATTATGGTGTTGTCGAAAAATAGATGTTCAAGAGTAGGCTTATTTAAGTTTTGATAAGTCGTATTATTATTATTATATTATATACCCGAGACGGAAAGCATGAAAGTGATATTGAAAGGAGAATAATGGCAGGTAATAAGGTGAATGGAGCGCTGAACTCTTTTATGAACAGCCAGAAAGTGTCTGTAAAGGCACGTCTGGCTGTCCATCAGGGGGTATTAGTACCTACACTAACGTACGACAGTGAGAGTTGGGTGTGGCAGAAGAAGCATGAAAGTAGGATAAATGCAGTTGAAATGAGAGCTTTGAGAAGTATATGTAAAGTTAATGTAAGTGATATGATAACAAACAGTGTGATAAGGGAGCGTTGTGAATTGAAAGAAGATGTAGTGACAAGAGTTGAAAAGGGAATGTTAAGGTGGTTTGGCCACGTAGAGAGAATGAATGATAGCAGAATAACAAAACAAGTATATGATAGCAATGTGACTGGAAGAGTCGGTGCCGGTAGACCAAGACGTACTCACCATGATCAAATTGAAGATATTTTGAAGAAAGGTCAGATAAAAGTAGTTTAAATAAGCGTGTATGTATGAGAAGATTAATGAAAGTTGATGAAGCGAAAAGTTTTTGTCAAGATCGTAACAAGTGGAGATCCATCGTCTCTTCCTACCCCAATGGTATGTATGTATGTATTATTATTATACGTTATACAATTTTATTTAATACCTACATAGTAAGCGATTGGTATCATCAATCGTGTAATACATAAAGTGGACACCATACTTCGCAATCACTGCTGGATGTTGGATCCCCCAAGTTATTATACAAGTATTCGCTCCCTTTATTCCGTGGGTACCCACTGGCGACTTTGCACAGGTCGTTTGTTCAGTGGACTGTAGCTCATCTAGGCAAATATTGCTATGAATTTGCCAGGTGGTAGGGCATTTGCCCGACTGGATGGCTACCACCCCTGGTCTAAAGTATGTCGCCATAACAACCCTTAGTTGTGTTCCGGCATTAGTGACCAGGCTCCAGTCTCCTTCAAGAGAGCAGCAGCGCATTAGTAGTACCTTTGGTGTTACAAATGTCCATAGGCGATGGTAACCGCTATCCATCAAGTGGGCCGTCTGCCTGTCTGCTGAACTCCTGCAATAAAAAAAAAATTAAAAAAAAAATGAAGAAATAGAGGACAGACAGAGGACTGTCTGTGGTGCTTTGCGAAATCCTACATCCAGCAGTGGATTTTTAAGTAGCTAACTATTACGCTTTATACTTAATTACACTCAGAAAAGAATCCTTACATTCATAAAGCTTTCATTTAAGTTTGTTCATTCTGAGAATAAAATCGCTGATGATTAATTTTAGTGTTTCAAACATAAAATTAATACACATGAATTGAGTCAACCAGCTGGGGGGAAAGACCATATGAATCGTAATGTTATATTATTGTATTATTTTACCCTAAGATTCGTTTTAACAAAAGAGACAGTTTAATAATGTCAATTGTTTCCCGTTATATTCATACATTATATTTATGTATGACTAAAGGATCCATATTAATTATAGCACACATATTCAGAAATTCAATTAAATAACCCGAAAAACCCGGTAAAGCTGTAAATACCTAAATTGCAAAGTCTCAACAGGTAAATACTGGACGTTGAGTCCAAGACATAATTAATAATCAGCCAAGTGCTTGTAGGTCCACACACAAGGAAGTACTATGTAAAGGTGCCGAGTTTCTACTTATTACTTACTGCCACTTTTTCTATAATGCCACTATTGATGTTTGATTAAGGAACCTTAAAAAGTATTTAATCGAACATACTCTTTATTTTTATGGAGTTCACTGACGGATTTCCCCACCTTATAATTAATAATAATTATATACAATGTATCAAGGGCGCAATAAGAAAATTACAAATCAACAAAAATGGCTTTGACAGCTAAATATCGTTTTAGAATATTATATATTTAATATGTTCTTCACTTAATTTCTACCATAAAACATTTATGTACAGGTTTATGTAAATCACGTAGTACTAATTTACAGGCAATGCTCGTACGACAACGGCGCGGCACACAATTTGCTGGCCTATTAACATTCTTTCTATTAAAACAGGTATATGGGAATATGTATTAGACGTCGCTTTTCTAAGTATTCTGTAATAGAATCACCGTAGGAACAAGCGATTATTTTGTAATATGTGTCGATATGACCTCAAGTGTCACAATGAAGACCTATGACATTTTTACCTACTATTTCTACAACTGTTCCCTGAGCCTTATAAATATTTTAATAGCATTCACATTTTCGTAATCTTATGGTGTCATCTCTTCAGTCATCATCTTACTAACCACAATATTAATGCCTCATTGAAAAGTAATATATAAAAAAATATTGTATTAGGAATGTCATAAAAATCTACTATTTAAAATACGTCTTTCTAGAAATTACCCTAGCTTCTGTAATGTTTTTCTTAAAGGCGGTTGTTATGTTTAAAAAAAGTAATCAATGCTTTCTAAAAAACAGATGGTAGGGCATTTGCCCGACTGGATGGCTACCACACCTGGTCTAAAGTATGTCGCTATAACAACCTTTTGTTGTGTTCCGGGATTAGTGACCAGGTTCTAGTCTCCGTTAAGAGAGCAGCAGCGCATTTGTAGCACCTTTGGTGTTGCAAATGTCCATAGGCGATGGTAACTGTTTTCCATAAAGTGGGCCGGCTGCCTGTCTGCTGAACTCCTGCAATAAAAAAATAATAAAAAATAAACATACTTTAGAAAATAATTCTCACTTCGCTAATTCATTATAGAAAAGTACCTAGTTACATTATAATAAATAAAGCACTACCTGCAACATAGTGATATTTGATATTTCTACGGATATTTATGTATGTGTATATATAATAATATATGTATCTATATATTTATGTATGTATATAATATCAATAGGTGTATTTATAATTATATCTATTTAGTATAAAATATATGTAAGTAGCTGCATATCCTCTAATATTTATATATACCACCTGTGAACAATATAATATGTTTTTATTCTTGCCTCGGGTTGTCTGGAAGAGATCGCTTCTTAGCGATAAGACCGCCCATTGTGCACATTAAAAATATTTTTTAGGCTATAGTTCATCTGTGTTTTCTGTAATGGTGTACAATAAAGTGTTATCTATCTATCTAAATATTATAACATTGTAAAAGTTTTTTTTTATATGTTTCGTGTTTGTTTGTTAGTTCGGGATGCACATAATAACTACCAAGTCGATTTTGATGCGATTTTCGGTAATCGAATTACCGAACTTAAAATGTGCGCTGGTTTATATTCTGCGAGTCCTACGAGAATTTTCTTGGGAGAGTTTGAAGCCGGATAGTGTAACGTCCACCCCGCCCTCAAAGAGCCAAGGAATGACAAACTCAAGCCGAAGTATAGAATGAGAAATAAAAGAAGTTATAAAGTGAAAATTAATAACATTTATTAAGTAAATAAACTTACTTTGGCCATAAATCGTGATCATCTAGTAATAAGAACCCTCGTCATAATACCGTTAACCCTATGTTCACAAGGTAGGTTATATAGGAGTGTTGATCAAGGAACAGGAAGACTCAACGATCGGTGTATAATATATATCTATAAAAATAATAGTTTTGTAGGATAAGTTGTAAGTGTAAAATGTCATGCGTTTTATGAATAATGACAAATGTATCGACTCATGACATAAGCTCATCACCTGAGTACGCCGTGCCTTTATTAGCCAAAAGGAATTTTAATGTACATTTCATAACAAATTATATAATTTTGTGTAGGCACCCCACCTAACCACCTCTCTGATATTATGCCACCGCATTCTTTAGCTATCAGTAAAAGAGCTCATATCAGAATAAAAGAAGAACCTCCAATCTTTTAATTAGAATTTATTGAATTGATTATAAACATTATCTAAACTAGCGTCGGTTCACAACGTACTATGGCTGGTGAGAAGAGCCGACAAGAAACTCACTAGCAGTACGTCCTATCAATTTGGAAAACACATTTGGAGTGCCTTTGTGTAAAATGAGTTGGAAAGGCCAAAAGACTTGAGTGAACATTTCATCTCAGAGTCACCCTTCCAAAATATCAAATAAATTTGTAATTATGAGGAATATCACCTCAGCGACCTCCCCTGATGCAAGTAGAATATCACAGTGAATTAAAAATAAAATTTAAATAAAGTTTAAGTAGTGATACTCTCTACATCCATGAAATTCCCTTTCCTAAATTGTTAAAGTAAAAGTTTCAGAATGTCTCTCTATGAATTGTAAGTAAACTTTAAATTAAAATTAGGCGAGAGACACCTTCACTTGTATTATGTATCCCTTGTCAAAGACAGATTTCTGGATCCATCGTGAAAATGAAATTGAAAGTTTAAAGTTTAAGTAAAGTGATGGACCCTACACCTGTCTAATGACCCTAACCCTTGAGATGAGAGCATAGCACCGTAAGGTAATGATTTAAGATTAAATTAGATGTGAATTGGTGATACTCAGCATCAAAGATGTCAACATCAGTAACACTGCTCATAAGTAGTTTTTATTAATCACCCTTTCCAATTCAGTCAAGCTTTGCCAGGCCTACCTACTTCTAAGACTCTTGTGAAATCACATATTGTGGAAAGATGTAAATTTTGATACGAATGATCCGCTTGCAATAGCCAGTAGCTGGCCTCCGGGGCCCTCAACTTCGCCTCCAAGCTGATCCGCGATTTAACAGTCTCCAACCCTCAGTTACTCATTCAGTTAAACTCAATATGTGAAATCAACCTAGTCTCATGAAGGCACATATTATAACCAAAACAAACTAGGTTGCCTAAAAACAGCACGCGAGAAAACCTGGATAATTGACGAAACTATCCTAGGTAGATTAGATTGTCCCAATAAACAAATGGTTTGCGACGTCATTTGTCCAAGGTTACAAAGACCATAAACCGCGTCCCTAATCAAAGTTAATATAGAAACAATCAATATGTGCTTTCACCCCCTTCTCATTATTTTGTAATATTAATTGAATGCCTATTTTATACACATTTAGCAACAGCAGAGTTGTTTGGTTAAGGAAGTATAGTAAACCTGAAGAAAACCTTTAGCAAAATTTGGATTATAATAAGCAACTCCTTTGCGCCAAACAAAGCCAAATGCCAAGGCAAGCTTTCTCAACAGGAAAGTATTTAAAACATAAAAAATCCAATAAGCCAAATAAACTTTAAATTTTCTAAAGTCAGTTAAGCCTTCCCACATAGAATGCATGATTGTTGTATAGTGTAATGTAATAATGTAGTGTTATAAAATATACTTAAATGTATACACATATATGAATAGACTAAATAATAGATAATAAAACAAGACTTGACCTCACAGATCTAGGTCAATAATAACCCTGTCTATGTTCAAAACAATCAAGACTCAATACGACGTCTGACTTTAAGCTCACTGCGACAAGAGCAGATAGACATTAACAATCAACACCCCCATCAAGTAAGTGACCGCAGTCAGGTACAACAACATGTATGCAACAACAAGACAAGAACTCCTATAAATAAGTTCCATTGACGTACAATTAATCTCCCTTAACAAATTAATAAATAATTAACTGCCTAAAAGAATCATCAGAACCCCTTAGTAGCTCCCGACTATGAAGTAGAATGTTATTTAATTCAGTTTCTAAAACCAAAGTTATATCTCAGAACCCCTTAAGTTAAATTCAATAAATTAGTATTTTTATCCGCAAGAGACTATGTGTCATACTTCCTAAGTAATATATTAGCACACTCAGGCTTTACAATTAACCCTTATTAATTTAGTTAACTATGAAATTATAACAATGTATAAACAATTCTTATCTTATAATAACGCACAAGTCAATCAAGACTTACATCAAAATTAATTTAATATTGTATAGCTCATTCTCCATATAATATACAAATCAAGGACAATAATTAGTTAAGTTCTAAAACAAGAAGGTCAGTAATAGATAGTATACAAGTCTGTCTTTTATTACATATGATCATGTAGGTCTCCACAGTAAATAGTTATGTATGTTAGCATATATGCCATATAAGTCAAAGGAACGTCTCTATTGAATTAAAAGTCTGTATAGGTGGATCCACGGGCCCAATATGTCTAAAGACTAACACCAAAGTATACCATAGTCAATGCTAACTAATTAATATATGCTGCTGTAACTAACTACACATCATTAGTTAAGTTTTTGAAGATAATCCCAGGTTTATACATACAGACACGCATTCAATGCAAATATTCCATAATTCCTAAAATTTAAATTACTAACACAATATTATTAGTAACATCTCTGCAAGAAAAGAACATTAGACTTGTCTGCAAAATAATGTAATTAGTACACAAGGAAAATATCAACAACACATAATTAGTTATAGAATACATGTTCAATAAACAGATTAGGTTAAAACACATAATTAGATATATCATTAATAACATACAAACATAAAACAGCCTCTGGATCATCTGTGAACAGAAATAAAAGCAACAAACACGGAATAGATTAATGTTAGTAGATTATTAGTATATAGGTATTAGTAGTTATATATTACAACAGTCCAGGAGAACATCTGAAACATAGATAAACACAACAAGCAAGATATCGGACAAATCTACATGATTAGTAAAATTATTAATGTATTAATTGTTGACTTGAAGATGTGAACTAGCCCTTTGGTGAAATCCATAGCACCGAAGTCTGTAGCGCACATATCGAAGATATAGTTATTTATTGTTAGTATTGATCATTTTGTCCACAAATATTTTTCTCCATCTGTAATAATATAAAACACAATTTTTCCCGAGAATCATTTTTCATGTCTTGTTCTGTCAAACACGAATATTCAAGTCCCTTCCTTCTCTGTCAAATTTTCAAACAAAGAAAAATTCAATTATATCATACAAAGAGATTAATAATAAATACACATATTATGCGAAATAAAGGAGGGAATACATTATATGGAGAACAGCCATTCCTTTATAAATAAATAAACATTAATAAGAGAAAAAAAAAAATAAATTCATGATGATGCGTACCGTTACACCACCCCGAATTTAATTTCGTAGCTTGCGGATAAATTAAATTCTAACCTAAGGTACGATCATCAAATAATAAATTGATAACACCCTGTATATAGTCCTATAAGTAAATAACATCCTGTACATAAACTTAATCTAAGTTAATAACACCCTGTATATAACCTTAATCTAAGTTAATAACATCCTGTATATAACCTTAACATAAGTATTGTCCATCCCATACACCCCACCAACTATATGTCTCATATCCAAAACAAATTTTAAAATTAGATAAAGTCACCCCTTAAAATCTGAAATTCATAGGCGTAATTTAAACACCCCATAGAACATGAAAGCCACAAATGTTTAATATACATAAGTCATAATTCAAAGAAACCTAAAACTTCTTCATTAAAGAAAATTTCAATAATTGTTCTCCTTAAAATCTCGAGAGTCCTTCTCCTTAATATACTTTATCTGATAGCTAGATTGCTCTAACTATAATATCCATTAAGTTAACTGATTATTGTATAATTCCCAAATCCTTACAAAATCAAAGTTTTATGATCAATCCTAATTACTAGCCTAATAATTATATGACCCGAAAAAGACCTCAAATGCTCTACCTATCGATCTATCTATCTATCTTGGGTATAGGGAATTTCCGTACGACCCTAATGTTTCCTGATCAACCCTAATACCTGAAGTCGACATGATATGCCCTAGTATCTTAACTTCTTATATATGAATTTACCCCTTCTAGTATTACATGTAAGGCTAGCATCTTGCAATTTCTTTAATATTATACTTAAATGCTCTAAGTAATCAGTCAGAGTACCACAAGTTAAAATTGCCAGATCGTCCAAATAATTTACATAACCTGCCTAACCTCTGGGCCCAATATAATGTCTATAGCCCACTAAAACTGCCACTGAAGTCCTTAAACCTTGTGAGAGTACATTATACATATATGACTTTCCATTAAAAGTAAACCCAGTATATTTCCTGCCGTCCTCAGATATAGGTATCTGAAAGTAGGCATTAAACCACACTTATATATGACACCCCATGAAAAGAATTAAATACATCAATTTGCATAACTGGAGCTTCAGAGTCTGCAACCATAAACTTTTGATCTCCCGCGCATCGAAGAATAAACGTAAAGACCAGTCGGGTTTGGTCGCAAACGTTAACGGACTACTATACGGAGTGGAACCCCGCGAAATAACGCCCATCTCAACCATCTCCGCCAGTTTCCCTCCATCTCTTGATGGTAAGCATAAGGCACAGGATATGACCATCTTATAAATGGTGTACTATCTGACATCTTAATCTCATGTTCATAACAATTTGCACGACCCAAAACATTAGAAAATATAATACGAAACCTACCCAAAACTTGTTTTAACTGACTTAACTGTACATCCGAAAGCTCTATCCCCGTTTTAATTTCCTTTAACTTTTCTTGGAAATCTGAATCATCAACATCTCGAGTAGATATCTCTGATATTCCACTCTCGAAGATTATCTTCCTAAAAGGCAAAACTACATCTTGTTCATGTATTTTCAAACATAACCCCATTTCAGAACCTTGTAATTCAATCATGGCTTCAACTAATGATAGCCAATCAAAGCCTAAAATCATAGATTGCAACAAATTTGGTACAATTAAAAAACTAATATCAATAATGTTACCTCCCAGTTGAACCGGTAACAATCCATTTGTTGAATTTTAGTACTTTTCTGACCTACTGGACCCCTAATTTGAATTGGCCTGATGGGCAATAAATTAATTTTACTACATTCTTTTGATATTAACTCCCAAAAGGTGCTGGAAATACATGTAATGTCACTCCCCGTGTCTACCAAACAATTCACTTCTTTCCCATAGATTTTAACAGTAATTATAGATTTCACTAACTCAAATTTATCTGGCAAATAAGCATCTTCCTCCTCAAACAAGGAAGATACACATCCGTTTGTCATAACTGAATTAGGATCTACATCCTTCAAAAGTAATTTTAAAATATTAGTAAATGCTCCCACCGAGGTTTCACCAATATAACCTAGCCCTGATTTATCTAATGAGGACTGACCCTTAGCTATAATAGGTGTAAGTATACCAGAATTACTAGTGCCTAAAGACTGTCCAGGTTTCCACCCGCTCAACGACGTAATTCTTAACCCTATCAACAACTTATCATTCCCTCCTATAGTTGATGGTCGGGCACACTCCCACCAACATCGTTAGTTTAAATTATAATCATATTCTTCATGTGGTATAGTTAAATCTTCTATAATATTAACATTAGCACTACCTACTGGAGGTACTTGAACTGGCTTCAAAGCTTGTTTCTTGATTGCCAATTGGTCTTCGCCTTGTTATTAATATTATTATTCTGTTCATGTGATGACGCAGGTACCCGCAGTGTAGTATTCAGCACTTCACCCTGTTAACATTGTCTAGCTTCCTCAGGAACTCTGACGTTTCAATAATCGTCCTGCTCTGACTCGTAGACCACGCATATTGCATATCTTTAGGGAAGTGATGCATAATATCATTTATGAGTTGTGTCTCCTGGATTGGGTAGGTGAGCATCTACGCTTGCCCACATAAAGTGATAAAACAGTTCAGCATACTAGTGCCAGAGCGATTCCATGTGTCTTGTACTATTTTCTTGCGAAGCTCTCCCTGCTCAGCTTCTCCTCAGTATGTTTCTAGGAAATCTCGTTTAAAATCTTCAAAATTGGTCCAACGCTCTCGGTATACACGAGCCCAACTCCTGGAACCACCATCCAAATACTCAATAATGAGGTCAATCTCATTGCTAAATCCCACTGGCATTCGCTTGAAATATGCACATAAATCTTCTATGAAGGCAACTGGGTGTTGTTTTTTTTTGTGTTGGAAATTTCGGCTTCTCTAAATTATTAACCGGCAGCAAGATATTAACAACTCTTCAGCATCAAATGATATGCACTTATCTTCAATTAATCTTAATAGATTAGCTCCTTTGCTTATATGAGAGCGCTTCTGCTCTTTGCTTTTGTAGCAATTAGATAATACCTCTTGATTTATTATACTAGCAGTGAACTAGCACTGTTACATCTCTTGGTTCATCCTGAAATATTAGAATTCCATTCTTCAATTACTTCATTCAAATATTTACACAGCACTAGTAAGCTATATGTAATCATAACCTATCTAAGTTATGTATATAATATAATTTAAATGATTAAATATTATCCCTAAGTTCATGCTTCATAACAACATCTGACTCCACCATAGTAAATAATTATTAGCCTAACTCCCATTTATAACACAAGACTGACTAACTGTTAATAAACTTCCTCAACTCTATTATGAAAAATAAAATTAATAAAGTCCTCATTAAAACTTCATAAAATGATTAATATTTCATTTAATCGAAAATATACACCCCATTAAATTAAATTTGCCTCGCTATGTAATTAATCAACAAGACCAAAGAATATCAACAAAGTCATTGTGGCGCCCCCAGCGGCAAAGTGTTGAACTAATTCGAATGCGAGGAATAAAATTTCTAAGTCACCATGGTGCCCTCTAATAGCAAGATGACGAATTAATTTGACACATAATTAAAATTTGCAATGCCACTATGGCGCTCCCTAGCGACAACCTGACGAACTTATCTGGACACGAGATTAACCTTTTCCCACAATTTCTAAATCATTTACCTATAAGATCAGACTGTTAATTATTACACCAACCACCGATCACCCCCTGTCAACTCTGGAATAAACAACAACCCTTCTATAACCTTTGAAACCTTGCTCCGCCTCACAAGCAACAAATTGTGTATCTTTTAGATACACAAGAATAAAATAGATCAGCCTGACAGCAGAACTTGTTCACTAACATCAATCCAGACACCTTGGATGGAAAACCTAATGTAATTTTGGACTCGCGCGTCGAAACTGCGAGATCCAGGATAAGATCCAACTGTCCTAGACCCACTCCACATCATGCCGCAGCAGCCGATTCTCGTATCCTGGGAACGCGCACCAAATTGTAACGTCCACCCCGCCCTCAAAGAGCCAAGGAATGACAAACTCAAGCCGAAGTATAGAATGAGAAATAAAAGAAGTTATAAAGTGAAAATTAATAACATTTATTAAGTAAATAAACTTACTTTGGCCATAAATCGTGATCATCTAGTAATAAGAACCCTCGTCATAATACCGTTAACCCTATGTTCACAAGGTAGGTTATATAGGAGTGTTGATCAAGGAACAGGAAGACTCAACGATCGGTGTATAATATATATCTATAAAAATAATAGTTTTGTAGGATAAGTTGTAAGTGTAAAATGTCATGCGTTTTATGAATAATGACAAATGTATCGACTCATGACATAAGCTCATCACCTGAGTACGCCGTGCCTTTATTAGCCAAAAGGAATTTTAATGTACATTTCATAACAAATTATATAATTTTGTGTAGGCACCCCACCTAACCACCTCTCTGATATTATGCCACCGCATTCTTTAGCTATCAGTAAAAGAGCTCATATCAGAATAAAAGAAGAACCTCCAATCTTTTAATTAGAATTTATTGAATTGATTATAAACATTATCTAAACTAGCGTCGGTTCACAACGTACTATGGCTGGTGAGAAGAGCCGACAAGAAACTCACTAGCAGTACGTCCTATCAATTTGGAAAACACATTTGGAGTGCCTTTGTGTAAAATGAGTTGGAAAGGCCAAAAGACTTGAGTGAACATTTCATCTCAGAGTCACCCTTCCAAAATATCAAATAAATTTGTAATTATGAGGAATATCACCTCAGCGACCTCCCCTGATGCAAGTAGAATATCACAGTGAATTAAAAATAAAATTTAAATAAAGTTTAAGTAGTGATACTCTCTACATCCCATGAAATTCCCTTTCCTAAATTGTTAAAGTAAAAGTTTCAGAATGTCTCTCTATGAATTGTAAGTAAACTTTAAATTAAAATTAGGCGAGAGACACCTTCACTTGTATTATGTATCCCCTTGTCAAAGACAGATTTCTGGATCCATCGTGAAAATGAAATTGAAAGTTTAAAGTTTAAGTAAAGTGATGGACCCTACACCTGTCTAATGACCCTAACCCTTGAGATGAGAGCATAGCACCGTAAGGTAATGATTTAAGATTAAATTAGATGTGAATTGGTGATACTCAGCATCAAAGATGTCAACATCAGTAACACTGCTCATAAGTAGTTTTTATTAATCACCCTTTCCAATTCAGTCAAGCTTTGCCAGGCCTACCTACTTCTAAGACTCTTGTGAAATCACATATTGTGGAAAGATGTAAATTTTGATATGAATGATCCGCTTGCAATAGCCAGTAGCTGGCCTCCGGGGCCCTCAACTTCGCCTCCAAGCTGATCCGCGATTTAACAGTCTCCAACCCCTCAGTTACCCATTCAGTTAAACTCAATATGTGAAATCAACCTAGTCTCATGAAGGCACATATTATAACCAAAACAAACTAGGTTGCCTAAAAAACAGCACGCGAGAAAACCTGGATAATTGTCGAAACTATCCTAGGTAGATTAGATTGTCCCAATAAACAAATGGTTTGCGACGTCATTTGTCCAAGGTTACAAAAACCATAAACCGCGTCCCTAATCAAAGTTAATATAGAAACAATCAATATGTGCTTTCACCCCCTTCTCATTATTTTGTAATATTAATTGAAAGCCTATTTTATACACATTTAGCAACAGCAGAGTTGTTTGGTTAAGGAAGTATAGTAAACCTGAAGAAAACCTTTAGCAAAATTTGGATTATAATAAGCAACTCCTTTGCGCCAAACAAAGCCAAATGCCAAGGCAAGCTTTCTCAACAGGAAAGTATTTAAAACATAAAAAAAATCCAATAAGCCAAATAAACTTTAAATTTTCTAAAGTCAGTTAAGCCTTCCCACATAGAATGCATGATTGTTGTAGAGTGTGGTGTAATTATGTTGTGTTATAAAATATACTTAAATGTATACACATATATGAATAGACTAAATAGTAGATAATAAATCAAGACCTTGACCTCACAGACCTAGGTCAGTAATAACCCTGTCTATGTTCAAAACAATCAAGACTCAATACGACATCTGACTTTAAGCTCACTGCGACAAGAGCAGATAGACATTTACAATCAACACCCCCATCAAGTAAGTGACCGCAGTCAGGTACAACAACATGTATGCAACAACAAGACAAGAACTCCTACAAGTAAATCCCCATTGACATATAATTAATCTCCCTTAACAAATTAATAAATAATTATATTGCCTAAAAGAATCATCAGAACCCCTTAGTAGCTCCCGACTATGAAGTAGGAATGTTATTTAATTCAATTTCTAAAACCAAAGTTATATCTCAGAACCCCTTAAGTTAAATTCAATAAATTAGTATTTTTATCCGCAAGAGACTATGTGTCATAGCTCCTAAATAATATATTAGCACACTCAGGCTTTACAATTAACCCTTATTAATTTAGTTAACTATGAAATTATAACAATGTATAAACAATTCTTATCTTATAATAACCCACAAGTCAATCAAGACTTACATCAAAATTAATTTAATATTGTATAGCTCATTCTCCATATAATATACAAATCAAGGACAATAATTAGTTAAGTTCTAAAACAAGAAGGTCAGTAATAGATAGTATACAAGTCTGTCTTTTATTACATATGATCATGTAGGTCTCCACAGTAAATAGTTATGTATGTTAGCATATATGTCCATATAAGTCAAAGGAACGTCTCTATTGAATTAAAAGTCTGTATAGGTGGATCCACGGGCCCCAATATGTCTAAAGACTAACACCAAAGTATACCATAGTCAATGATAACTAATTAATAAATGCTGCTGTAACTAACTACACATCATTAGTTAAGTTTTTGAAGATAATCCCAGGTTTATACATATAGACACGCATTCAATGCAAATATTCCATAATTCCTAAAATTTAAATTACTAGCACAATATCATTAGTAACATCTCTGCAAGAAAAGAACATTAGACTTGTCTGCAAAATAATGTAATTAGTACACAAGGAAAATATCAACAACACATAATTAGCTATAGAATACATGTTCAATAAACAGATTAGGTTAAAACACATAATTAGATATATCATTAATAACATACAAACATAAAACAGCCTCTGGATCATCTGTGAACAGAAATAAAAGCAACAAACACGGAATAGATTAATGTTAGTAGATTATTAGTATATAGGTATTAGTAGTTATATATTACAACAGTCCAGGAGAATATCTGAAACATAGATAAACACAACAAGCAAGATATCGGACAAATCTACATGATTAGTAAAATTATTAATGTATTAATTGATGACTTGAAGATGTGAACTAGCCCTTTGGTGAAATCCATAGCACCGAAGTCTGTAGCGCACATATCGAAGATATAGTTATTTATTGTTAGTATTGATAATTTTGTCCACAAATAATTTTTCTCCATCTGTAATAATATAAAACACAATTTTTCCCGAGAATCATTTTTCATGTCTTGTTCTGTCAAACACGAATATTCAAGTCCCTTCCCTTCTCTGTCAAATTTTCAAACAAAGAAAAATTCAATTATATCATACAAAGAGATTAATAATAAATACACATATTATGCGAAATAAAGGAGGGAATACATTATATGGAGAACAGCCATTCCTTTATAAATAAATAAACATTAATAAGAGAAAAAAAAAAATAAATTCATGATGATGCGTACCGTTACAATAGGCCGAAAAAAAGAATTCCTATGCAAAAATTTCATTGATCGATAAATTCTTTAGTTAAACAATTGTAGTTGTGTATGCTCCAATTTACATTATTTGTCCCGAGTATGTAAGGGAATTTCCAGGGTATATGTATTTTCATACAAAAAAGTCATTACCGTGCTAAAAATATCCTTTGGTTTTATCTATGTTTAGCAAAATAACTGTAATCTTTTTTACCTCTGCAACGTAGACAAATCGCGGGCAAATGCTAGTTCTATTATAAAAAGATTGTTGTATATTTTTCTCCTTTTCAGGAAAACCTGTCATTGGTTTTCTAATGTTAATTGTAATTCAGTTGTAGGTTTTCCATAAATAAATAAATAGATGCTTCTTGAATTTGTAGTTATAATCTGCTTGAGAACTAGTTGTTATTCGAAAACTAATGTTATGAAAGGTTACTTTTTAAAAAGATCCTTCTGGAAATTATCCTATCTTAACATCTAATTTGTAAGCCAAATAACGATGATGTATATCGGTATATGTCGAATACAATGGGACATTACACGATATGTATTCCGATAAATCTCAGCCTACGCGTTCGACATGTATTAAATGCATGAATACTTAGGCATGCGCTCCTAAATCGCCATTCTACGAAACCGAGGGTCAACAGTGGAAACGCCTTAAAGAGTGCTGATATTAATGCACTGTGTCTACTCGTATTTCATTCATATAATTCATACATCTCCCATTTGTCACTAATACTTAATAAAGATTTTTTTTTGTATGCATCGTTGGAGTCATTCAACTTCATTTGTGTTATCAAGCTTGTCATTTTTTTTTTGCTCCTACAGACGTGACTCATTTCTTCCAAACATTTACGCTGTACTAGTTTATTAAAACTCCGCCTCTGCGATCGTTTGGTCTGAGCTCTGATCTTCCTAGATTATGGATTATTTCTAGAATGCAGAGAACACGGGACAGCTAACTGTATAAATCTTTCAATTTGTTTGTGTTCCTATGGATAAAACTCTATAACTTGCTTTGCTTGGAAATATACCATGTATACATTAATCTACCGATAGGAAACAATATATATAAAGAAACTAGTCTTAAAAGATATTAAATACAATGTAACTGGATAAAAAAGGGCAGGCAACGCATCGGCTCCCTTAGTGTTGCAGATGTCCATGGGCGACGGTAGCTACTTGCCATCAAGTGGACTAGTCTGCCAGTTTGCCTATACGGAAACACATAAAATATATAAATCATTTTAATTACAAATTAAATAATAAATTTAAATTATATGACGACTAAGTTATTTTAATAGTTAGAATTATGATGTCACTATTGGCTATACCTATCTATACAAAGTCAAGGAGGCTCTGGTTTTGTAATGTATTAAAAAGTGTCTCAGGTTACTAAAGGAACGGAGAAAGAATATAATTTCCTGCGGCCGGGCGGCCTGTCGGAAGAGGTGACAAAACAACTGATAGTCAGGTGATAGGGCATTTGCCTGTCTAGATGGCCACCACCCCTGGTCTAGAGTATGCCGCCATAACAACCTTTACTTGTATTGCGGCATTAGTAGCCAGGTTCCAGTCTTCTTTTAGAGACCAGCAGTACGTTGGTAGCATCTTTGGTGTTACAAAGGCAATATTAACCGCTTTCCATCAGGTGGGCCGTCTGTCTACTGAATTCATGCAATAAAAAAGGTGGTCTAGCTTTCAACTAGTCTATTACACTTACAAATTTTAGACTTTATAACTTTGTTAGGCAATGTTTTTTTCACGAAATGCTGTTAGCCCGAAATGAAGCCCACAAACAGGACATGATCAACCTCGTTTAAATAAGGATCTATTGTACACTGTTTGAAAGATATGTTTGATGAATATTGATGATATTTTACAGCCAGATTATACAGGCGTTGGCGGTTCATGACAAGCCATCAAATGAAATAGTGTAAACTTAAACTACCATTCAATATTATTAACAATGGATTCATAGGACCAAAAAAATCTGTTGGTATCTGGCACGTAACTGTTCTGTAGGAATATTTATTTTGTCAAAACATTTCTAATTTTTTTAAGGCCGCAACATTTAGCCAAAAAAATAAAACTACATTTTTACGGTAATTTTAATCTGACGTTTCAGCGGCTTTTGAATCCTGGAAATATGTGAGTTTAATTTTAAAATAATAAGAATTTACTAATCATCTTTAATAATATCTAGCGAGTCCAATAAGCTTCATTAGTGGTAGGTTTTTATAAATGTAAATCATTATCTTTGGGTCAATAAACTATTTCGACAACTTATGATTTAAAATGAGTCGAAAATTAAAAATATGAACAATTAATCTAGTCACATCTGACTTACACACGTGATCTCTTGTTATTAATGATAATTAACATTACAGGACTGATTTCTCATATCTACTGTTCTGGTCGACGATAACCTTAAACGATACGTTTGACGTGTGCATGTCAAATATAAACTATGTTATTATGAATAAAAATTGTTAATAACTAGTTATTTTCTGTCTGTTTATTTTTGATGAAACGAAAAATGAGATCCGTCTTCCACACTGTGTTCTGTTAACGACTTCTAGGTATTCGCTTGTTCTGTGCTATGAATATTTTATTTGGTATTAAAATGTAAAGATTTTCGGTGTGATATGAAACCATTGACAGGTGGCATGTAACCATATAATCCGAACCGATAAAATTTGATAAAGTAATCTTTCACATTTTTAGTGCCAGAACGATGTGCAGACAGCGTGACGACGAAAATTAATAATCCATCCGTACTAATATATAATTGTAAAACTGATTTTGAAAATTCGTTGTTTCCTGTTCTGAGGCTTGGATGAATTGATTGGCGTGAGATTTGATGTGTAGATTATTTCAATTAAGAGGATGGTAAAGGACATGCATACTACTTAGTATCCTGGAATATGACATATTTTCGAGAATACAAATTCATAATTTATACAAGTAAAAAATAATTAAATATGTAATATATTTTGTACTGGCCTTATAGAGCTTGGGAGGGAAATACATAGTTTCAATAGAATATATCGAGGGATAAAAGGTAATAAATATTAATATTTTTAACACAATGAATGTCATTGAAAACAATGTTAACATATCTACTTATTTGAATAGAAAAATCTGAAAATGCTTATAACGTTAGGTTCCTCTTAAAGTGTCACTTAATGAAATTTTAATACTCCTCTCTCTATTATACTAGCGAGAAGCTGCGAGAGAAGTTTAGTGATAACATATTACACTAATTAAGCTCTCATTAGCATTATGGTAATGTAAATGGACGATACTTACATAATCCAAACGGTAATATTTGGCAGATAAATATTAAGTATGAACTAATAGGAGATTATGTTACGTCGGTAAGACAAGGCGATTTACAATGTTAAGCCAAAGTTCAATAGCCGAGCATGACGTAGGTAGACGTCACGCGTTAACATCTCTTAAATTTTATGTATGAAATACTTTGATTTGGCTAGTATTTGTTAAAACCATATATTACATCCGGTTGAAAAATATGCCAACTTAACGGCACGCCAATTACAATAAAATATTTGTACAATTTGTCGTGCGGCATCTGGGAATTAACACCCATAAACTAATTTACATTATGCGCTTTTATACCTGATAAAATAATCGTGGAATAACTTTAAAAGAGAGAAGAACACGTCTATATACGTGAAGCAAAAACACAGCAAAAACTTTGTACCCTTTTTATGTAAATTGCGCAGAAGGAACGAAAATTCTAAAAATTATGAATAAAAAATACATTAAATCCATAAAAAAAATACACACACTACCATGTATTTGACACACACACGCATATTCTTTTATTTATTGTTAAACTCACATTAACAGTATAGACTTGGCAAAATCTATGATTATAGAAGTATAGTATTTGACAACAGAACCTTCATAATGTTCAAACTTATAATTTAAATCAATTATTACTGGTCGAATTTCGACCACGGACAACCACTGGTTAGAAGACATACACAATCGTCTTTCATGTCACAATCATTAATATAGACGGGTAGAGGTTTTCTTCTTCATCATTAACTAAGTTAATCATTAATTAACTAACAAATTCTGATAATAATAATAACAATCACAAAATGTCGATGAATAGACTAAAGAACTGAGACCACTATCTCGAAAGGCTCTCGCTGAGTGTCTGGTTGAAGGGTCGCATACAGAAGGCAGCTTGTCTGGACACAACACGCGATATCAGTACGTTCCTATCTCTAGACCGTCATATTACACTATACTGATCTACGGATCCAGAACACAGATGCTTCTGGCCTGGCTAAGGATTCCGACTCTCTTTTTATTTTTATATTACTCTAATTTAGAAAGTGTCGTAAAAATGTAATAATAGCTTTAGCTTAGTGAGTAATACACCCATATTATAAGGCAGTTTTCCTCTCGTAATGAATATAATGTTACAATTACCGCGCGCTATAATTATTGAAGGAAAATATTTCTAGGAAACACATTTTACACATTGACAATATTGATGTGATGGTTTCCTTAAAACGTTTTCCTTTATTACCAGTAAAAGATAATTGCGATAATTGATGACGTAAAAAACTAAAGTGATCAAAGGTACAAACAATACAAAATTCGTTTGGTTCACTTGATTAAGTTGCTTTTAGACTTGTTGTTTGAAACAGTTTCGCTATTTGAAGCTATTCTCTTTATCTCGGTATAAATAATGCGCATAGGCCTAATCGTTACTAACATCGACTTTGATTTACAACAACTCAAAACAAGAAACTATTTGTCTCGAGTTACTTTCATGAAATATGAAGCACGTAATATATCCTCCACGGAGAAATGTCTTGCTCGCGGCCTTCTAAGAAATCACCTATCTCATCTCAATGTTTTGAACAATTCGCCTATGCATGAATGATTTTATGAAGAATATTAATTGTTCCTCCAGACTTCGCCTATTACAAAATATTTCCGATTGAAACTTAAATTCTAGTTCCTATTCTATTTGAAGTTGAGTTGTTAGAAACTTTACTATAAACTACAGCGGGCACCCTCTTAATTAATGCTACTATTGCATGGCTCAAAAATTACAATTAAAAGTTATAAGCTATTCGTACAATGATGTAGTTTAGTTAGTTACTTCTTCACAACCTTGAAGATAGATGGATTCACGGATATCATGATGGCCTCTGTGGTTGAGCGGGCTAAGCCTTTGTCGGCTCACATCACTACAACCCAGAGGTTCCGGGTTTGATTCCTAGTATGGTGAATTTCGGAAACTAATTTTCTCCGTTATGTACTATGGTCTGGGGGTCTGGGACCGGCCCCAGCGTTGTCCATTTTATTATTATCCATAACACAAGCGTAACCTGTGGGGTTTTATAATATATGACAACAGACAGACAGTCTGCCTATTATTATTTATTTATGGTATATAATATATGTTATTCGTAACTTGCGAAAAAATAGGGTATTATTATCTTAGTAGGTAACTGGATATTTTTAGTCGGGATATATAAGCATATACTTGAAATGTTGCAAACATATCAATTTTAAAATACTAATATATTTTAATAATTCATCACTTCAAAGGTTTACATATAAATCTCCATTCATAGCTTAAACTTATTACTTTAAAATAAGTAAGAAGTGAAAGAGCTTGTGCAGTTTTTGTGTAAACTTAGACAATGCGCTTTACTATTTGGTATCTTGAAGTTAGTTCATAAAGGGCATTAATTTGAGCCAGTCACAACCGGCGCTACCGGTCCTCACAATGGCCGCAGACAAAGCCTGCGGTGAGCGCGAGACGATGACGGATGCCCCGGCTCTGCGGGCACGCATTGTTAAACCTCCTTCACATTATGGAGGTTGGACACGCTCTCAACGCATTTTTCTCAATAGAACCACTTGCCAGCATTTGCATCTTGCATCTGTCATGTCCATATTCATAGCAGTGTTGCTTGACAGTTTAGATTTTTTTATATATATCGCTTCCTCCTCTGTCTTAATTTTGGGCAGAGGCTCTTATGTTCTTAAATACCTCTCTTTTTTTCTTTTCTTTCACCATATCCTAATTAATTGGGGTCGGCATAATATGTCTTTTCCTTTCACACTCCTCTATTTTGACGTACATCTGTCACACCACAGATCATATTATCACAAATATGTGGGTATGTTTTATGTATATTTTCTTTAATAGACTCGGAAATCTATTTCTAATCCAGTCTTATATCTATGACAAAGTTTCATTATGACCTATTTACTATACTAAACACTTTATAATTAATTTTTTAATAAACTAGCAGTCTTGGCAGACGTTGTCCTGCCCTGAAAAATCAAAATCTAGAACCCGATTCCAGCGCCGACTGTTACATTGATAGGTTACATTATTGAAATTTTATAAGGATCCTTAATTTATAATATAGCTTATATTAATCGGGGATAATGTAGCAT
Source organism: Dendrolimus punctatus (assembly GCA_012273795.1). Taxonomy (NCBI): domain Eukaryota; kingdom Metazoa; phylum Arthropoda; class Insecta; order Lepidoptera; family Lasiocampidae; genus Dendrolimus; species Dendrolimus punctatus. The sequence continues at coordinate 2,034,048 of CM022541.1, forward strand.
TCTAATGGTGATTTTTTTTTAAATCGGTGCAGTTATTTTGAGTTTATTTGTTACAAACATACAAAAATTCAAATCTTTCCTCTTTATAATATTAGTTTAGATATAGATAGTATAGATATTATTTTTTCTGCTGTTCTTAAAAACTAATCTATTTATGCGTATGTAGTGTATTTTTATAATATTAGTAGAGTTTACCCCGCGGCTACTTCGCGGGTCAACCTCCAGTGCGTGCTTCTTGTTTAAAAAGCAAGCATTAATACAGCTTACATTGTATACATATTTTATGTTGGTATTATTTTCCCCCGGAAGATTCACTTCATTTTATATCGCAAGCTGTCCTATCTCCCGGGATGAAAAGTATTTATGTCCATTGTCGGTATTACTGATACAGCACTTCTTGTAGTTTTGCCATGAAAGCTTAACAGATAGACCTGCTTCAATTTGAATATGGCCAAATATTAGTACTTCGTAACGGACACAGTTGGCTCGTCTCTATATTTCCGGTTCCATTTCTTAGCGTGCTCGTACAGATCATCCGCTTTATAAATAAAACCGGGCACCACAATTTAGAAGTTTACTCAAGATTAATTTTAGTAATCGTTTGTACCAATATAGGGAGGAAGAGGAGTGGATGATGAAATCAACTTTTTATAAGCTTACAGAAAGTTGCATCCTCATAGACTTACGAGTGTACCACCTTATAATATTATAAGTAGGTACAAGTAAAATTAGTCAAATAGGGCAATAATAATTATTGTCTGAATCGTAAATAAAATTATTTCTGTTTGGCTATTTTAAAAGTTATATGATGAAATGTTATTTGAACCCTTTATTCTTTTATATTTAAAAATAGTAGAATAAAAATATTGTGACATGTGTCCGCATCCTTATTGCTGCACTCAACAAGTTTAAAGATAATTAACTTAAAGAGCAATTGAAATACTTTCAAAATAATAATTTAAGTAATTATTAAATATACAATAAATTTAGTAAATACCATTTTGTGTATATTTTATATTCTGACGATGTAAGAGAAAAAGTCTTTTTCATTCAATTATATATGAAATGCTTAAGTTAAAATATATCGACTGTAATTCAAGACTTTTTAAATTAAATTATTAAATATGAATCGGCAGACAACACACACCTTGTTACGATTAAGTTACGACTGTCTTACGAATAAATTACAAAGGGCAATTGAAAAAAGGTTAAGTTCATTTACAAAATACCTTGGATTGAAACTGGGACCTCTGCATTTCAATTAACTAGGTGAGCTAGCACTTAAACAACTATACTGCAGATGTTGTTTCTCTTTTGTTCTAATAATGTGAAAATTAAATAATTTCACCTTCGCACTACTTGTACAAAACTTAGTCTTAAACCGCTGTTTACTTAATACGAGTAACTCCTCATGAAAATGATCCTGTTGCAAACGATTACGGCAATGCAAAAATGACAGGTTGAATAAAGAGCTTACCGAGGAGTTATCAGGTGATCACATAATTAGAAAAGAGATAACTGACTGCACTTATTACGTTTTCTTCGTATTAAACTACAAAAATAATTTATGTTTAACACAATCAATTGTGCATAATAATAAAAAATAACTTTAAGTAAACAAGAAAATATTTATTTATTTATCTAAAACAGTTTTAACACTAAAGTGACTTACGCATACCTTGCGCATTTCCACAAAATATAAGTTTATACCCATTAAAATGTTGGAATTAACCCCGTAAAAATTTTGATACATAGACGTAAAATATAGGCCAAGTACACGTCAGTCCATATACATAACTTAGACTGTTTTTTTTAATCCCAAATACACCTTTCCGTCTAATTCTAGACACATAAATAGCTACAGTAGTTTTAGTTTTTTTAAGTAATACCTATGACATAGATAAACAAACGGATGACCATAACGATTTTATAAGGATTCCCTTTCTATAGGACCACGAAAATAAATAATGTAAATTTACAATCCAATGTTGCTATTGATAAACGATGCAACATTAAACCGGTCAATTTGGAATAAACTGCCGACATTCCTTTCATCAGGAAGTTTTCGGAATACCTTCATAATTAACAACAACATTTTAAACATCAATTTATGTAGCAAGTCCTCCAAAAATGACCATAAAAATAAAACTATAATCATCTGTATCTTTCAAGTTTTAATTTAATTCCTTGGAATAGACTAGTTTTGGCGCCAGCAAAACTCAATAGTGTCATTTGTTTTTTATACCTAGATGATAATAAAATGATTAATGTGATTTTATTTCGTGACAGGTTTTGTGTTCAAGTTCATTTAATTTTTATTGTGAAATTAAAATGATTATAAATTTATATACATGTAGAACATGAAATATATAAAAAAACATATTATTAACTATTTGCATTCCTGAAAAGGCAAAATCATGTAAAACGTAAAATAATATATTGTCATCTAATTAATGTTTGTGAGCAAATAAAATATTTGGTTTGATAAATTTGCGCCATATACAATTTTCCAAAAAAAATGTAGAGTTTCATAGACTATCTTTAAATTTCCATTATCCGTTGTTTAAAGAACAATGGAGGAGATTGAGTCTGGGTCATACGTCATTATTAGCCTAGTCGTGAACCGGGTCAGCTCTAAGATTAGGTGTTGTACACATAGATATTATTATCTACGTGCTGATAACAATGATACTACGTGATACCGGGAAACCAGAGAGTTGTAAAGATTATGTGTTTATGAACTTGCAATATTATTATCATAATGTTCATAGTTGTTCAATTACAATAAATTAGAAGGTGCGAGGTACTTACGACAATACGGCCAAGTTTTTTAGAAACCTGCAAGTTTGGTAGGGAATAAAATTATATGCTTAGCTTATACAGCCCTTTTTGAGGTGTAATCCATCATGGAAGCCCGACCGCTCATGGATAGCAGTAGAATAGTGTTGGACTCTTGACGGCATGCTCCTATCTACCAACTAACCAACCCTATATTCCATCTCATTACCGAACGTCAGCACCTCGGGAGCCAGAGATGCATCCGATGGTCCAGACAGTGCTGCCTCAAAGAGCTCCTATCATAAAGAGAGCGATTGTTCCTCTTTATATCTTCCTATTAGACATGCGTGCGAGACACAACGAAACTTTTATGCTTAGACCACTTGAATGACGAGATCTCTTTGTCATCGTTTATGGCGCATGTTCTTAGGCCGGTAAGAACGGGTGATAGTTCCGTCCGCTTATATAACGTAAGCCAAGTCTAATGTTTAAGAAACGCCAGCCTAACATTTTGCTGCTGTTACTGTGACTGCCAACAGTCCCAAAATTTTGCCAAAGACCATGCGAATCGAAAAACTAAGATTCCGAATTCCAAAGCTCATTCGCCCCAAGCACAATTGGAATGATAATGGTGAAGACAATTAACAGATGACGTTAAAATCAATTTGTTTTCACGTATGACCCACTTTTAATAGCCGGCCAAAAGTTTTTTGTTTAATTTATAATTTCCATATGAATACAAGTTAAATATTAAGCATGAAAAAACAACTGTGTGGACAGAAAAGGCGTGATACGTTACATTAATACTACAATGAGTTTGGAACGCTATGGTTAATTCATTGAATAAATGGAATGCCTAGTAACACAAAATCTAGTGGAAAATTAGGGCATAGAAATATTTGTATTAAAAGTATGTGACAATATTTCTAATTCAGGCTTTGGTGGTTTAATTCTTAGCATACACATGTACATAATAACAAATGTACATACACTATCAATGTTACCTAACCCATGTAAATAATATCGGCAGACTGAATTGAACTCAAGATTTGCACAAGTGTTGCTCACACCGACAGCGTTAGTGTGTTTGCCACAGGTGGCTGTTGTTGGCACGCAGCATCTAAATGTGTATAGTAGCTAATGAAAAATGGTACTCGTATGTAGCCTCGATTATTTGTTAAATTAGTTAATTACATAACCGTTTCATATCAGAACGTAAGAGTTGTTGTCATGGCGTATTACGCAATTTTAGTTCAGATTTAATTTGATTTTTCTTTGGTGTCTTAATATGGTTTTCTATAGTTTGTGTATCTAGCCTAGTTTTGGATTAATTTTCATATAATATACTTCTTCTGGTGACACGAGGAAATCTTATTTCATTATATAGCTGAGATTTTGTAACAAAGTATTCTAATATCTTCTTTAGTTTTCGGCAACTAGTATACATAATAAAATTAAGTTTTAATGGTTTAAAGCGCGGTCATTTTTTATTTTAATTATTCCGACGTTTCAACCACTTTTGGTGAATTAGATTAGGCTCTCATTGAGTAAAAAGTAACCATAAACAAAATTAACACTAATTAATTAAAATGAACAAGTTGACGGTAGGCTAAATAAAACTTCTTACACATTGACACTTGACATCTTTGTCTTCCGTGATTATAGCTACAGAAAAGTGGCTACAAAATCGGAATAACAAAATAAATTACTGCGCTTAAAACCCGTTAAAACGTAGTCTTATTATATGAAAACTCGATGGATTTGTTAAGATAGCGACAATATAAGATTAACATTTCCTGATCCCTTACACAACATTGCAAAGATTTTGCTTTGGCTTTAATTTAATCTGTTTTATTGAATTTTTTTTTTTTGTTTTTTGTATTTCTTCTTCTTGATCTATTAATGTACAATAACGAAATACTCGTTCAATATATATATTTACTTTACTATTTTAAGCACATTACTCTTATTATTGTACACATAGATACATGATTTTCCAGACTCACAACAACATACTTATCTCTATACACATCAAAATAATGAATCATTATTACGTACAGGTTGTTAGAACGGAACTAATGATTCAAATTCAAATCTTGTACAGCCGTAATCCCTTATTTCCTTTTGAATAACGTTAATGACAACAAACCATAAACCGTCGGAGTAAACATAAAATTAACCAACCTGTGATGGCGCCATGAGTCGCGTCCCGGTTCTGAGGAGAACAAATAAAAACAACGTGATAATTCCGTGGAGCCAAGGTGCCTGGCGCCTCTCTTATCGTTAGGCACGTGGTCCCTTTACAATTCTTTGTTCCTACAACGCATTCCTTTTTCAAACGAAAGGGCTAGCAACATTTTAACTAGTGATGGCATTCAAAACATTTTAAATCCAAGAAACTGCAATGGACTCAAAACTAGAATCGAGTCAACAATCGACTCGCTCTACGACTGAACATTAGAGAAGTTTTACGATTATTTCGAATCTTAAACTTAAACTTAGAACCGCTTCCTATATCTTACTATGTACTAGCACAATTGCCAGACACCTCGTTAAAATTTGACAGTAACTCCATACAAATACTGTAAATTTCCTACCAACGGTCAGGTCAAATAATGCACAGTAATGCTGATCTTAGACATATCAACCAAATTGAATTAATTTGCTTCACAGCAGGACAAGGACACGATGACATTCAAGTACATGGAATGATTTATGTTTATATGAAACACTTTGGTTGATTCAATCAAATTGAAAGGCAGAAATGAACCACGTTATATGGGCTTAAGACGCAGAATTGCGGCTTTATTAGAATTTGCAGCTGGTCGGCAAACGACACCCACTGAGACTTGTATTCCTACGCTGCGAACGTTCATCACAACGCCCGACTCAGAATAGAGATCATCGACTATGACTGATAACAATCGATATTCATTAAGATGTTCAGATAATCAAAACAATCTCCTTGTATATCACATCTTCATACATCACTAATTTCAACCTTTGTTTTCTTAACATAAATATCACCTAAACGCACGTAATCAGGATCGCTAGAAAGTTTCCCCAGATGAAAATTGGGTTGTGAACAAAATATGCGCATAACTACGGGAGAGTATGTATTTATGGTTTAAATGCCAGAGCCTGTCAATCATTTGTGTTTTGTCGCAATTCCAATGAAGAAAGCTATGCCTTTTATAGCCATCCAATAGCATTCAAGAGACGACGTGGATGTTGCTTTTTTAACCTTCATTAAAATAATATCGTGTCTGTAACATTTTTGCCAAAGTTAAATAAAATCTAGCATGATTTTGGGAAAGAACGCGCACTGTTTGTCGAATGAGCGTATAGTCATAATTACTACGTACTGATATCGTAAAAGACTTACACATTGCGGATACACATTGTGTGAAATACACTTTGGATAAAGGACGAGTAGATCTTTTTTGTCTAATTCAATTTTTTACTATTCATTTTAATTTGACTTGACTACTGGCTCAAATTTTCCATCAACTCCATACAAGGAAAGTAAAGTTTATACCAAAGATATGGATAGTAACATATAAAAATACGGTATAAAAGTTGGCCGGTCTAATCCACTGGAACCGTGTTTAATTCTTACATAGCAAATGTAAACGAACTTTCCTTTATTTACTATGGTCTGGGTGTCCCAAATTGTCGCCAGAGTTGTTCGTTGTAAAGCTTAGCTCAGAATATTATAATACGTGTATTGATTTTTTATTTATACGTTCCATTTCTCTGAAATAGAAAGGCCCGAGCCCAGCCGTCAAACTTTTATGAGCTGGTATTACACTAATTTATAAAAACGTAGATATTTGACTGTAATGAAAATACGTTATACTAAATAATGAAAAAAATGTTATAAACCTTAGGGATACACTACGGCAGAGTTGTACGCTAATATTTAAGAACACTTTAAAGATAAAACATATGTAATTATAAACTATATATATTATGTAACATATGGTTCTACGCTCAGATACGGAGATAGCAACCTGACTCTGTGACTCAACAGTCGCGTGGATTGTGCTCCGATCTAAGTGGCAACTAACGTCACGTCACCCAAGTTTCATGAACAAATTTTTATTCCAATTATTTTATTTTTACAAGTGATTTGTGCATTTATATCTATTGAATAAGGTGAGTCGAGTATAGACTTTATTAATATACTTCGAGGAGAATTAGTTTAGAATCATTCTAAAAGAGACATAATTTATACTCACTAATTTTTTTATATATACTCCCAGTGTATAATGGATTATTGTTTAATATTGTACATATATATTGTAACAATATTTTATAGTCGCTTAGTTTTTAGATTAAATTATATTTAAAGAGCATCGTAATTATTAACTTGAGTTTAAGAGAACAACTATAAAGTTCTTGAGTTGCTATTTAATTTATAACAAGTAATTTACTTTATGTTTATATAAAATTAATTTCACTACGTTAGAATCTATATAGTATGCTGGATTTAGTATAGCGAGTGTTTCATTATTTTATAAAAATACCAAACATAACAATAAAATTAATGAAGTCGATATTTTCTATGATTCAAAACGAATTTTTAAATTAAAGAAAGAGAAATTAGAATGACTTTTAGAGTATTTTTAGCCAACATATATATCAAACAACACGCCGTTAAAACGAGTCTATAGTTCTTATGTATTATATGTATATATATACCATATATATCATATATCTTATTTTAAACGTAGTTAACAATTCAATTTTTGTATTTTTTTGTTATTTATATATAATATAAGTATACTATACAGGGACACATCAGCAGGCATTATGTTTGTTAATAAAAAGATTGCATTTATATCAGAGCTTATCGTGAACTTTTTAAAGCGGCCTTGCTTTTATACAAAAATATTTAAAAATGTAAGTAATTGGCGGAAATCATATTAAACTGAATTTATTGTTTATGCCATAAATATTGTAAGCTGTTGGATATGTTATAAATAAATCATTTTAATTAATTTAATGATTATAAATAATTTTAAGACACAAATATCGTGTGGCAGTAATTAAGCAACTAATTGTAGTCAAAGTTAAACGTTAACAAGAATGTATAAATGAATACCGTATATTATACGTATGTATATCGAATAATGTAAAGTTTTAAATTTAAATAATATGCAATAAGAAAATATAAACTTAGTTGCTAGTGTGTGATTATAATCATTAAATTCAACATCGTTTATGCAGATCGATTTAACCAAACGTTAAATAGCTCCGTCTATGTTTATTAACCTTGGAACACACACTTCGCTTTTGATATTAATTGAAACTAATTGATTCAATATGATATGACTTGATGTGACAGTTGGCTAATGGTATCTTTTCGTCATTTAAAATTTATTACGTGTTTTGATAAATAAAGTATTTTTGTTTCTTTACAGGTAATTTATAATGAGAACACTCCAGAACCGAAGACGAGTGATGTGCTCGTTATCAATATCGAACTATAAACACAAAGCTTCCTAAATGTCCCCTTGTGTATGCCTATCTACCTGTTCTATTGACTCGAGCCGGTAGTGGCTAGTCGAAGTAAAGCTATCGAATAAAACAAATAGTGAATACAAAAGTGTGAACTTAAAATGCGTGCGAGTGACTTTCTGGTCTCAGAAAAGATGGAAGTTAAGTGTTCCTTTTTCAAACTGTTATTATTTCAAATGTTGGTGGCTTGGTGCGGGGCGAAGCATATTACGATAGACAGTAGCGTGCCTAGAGTGGAGTTCGCCAGTAATGATGCCGACGTCCAGGATAGCATAAAGAACCTAATATATACTGGTAAGTTGATGTTCAATTTAGCACTTACATTTTATTGGCCACAAATAGGACCTTTGCAAGAAGGATTTGTATGCATGCATCAACTAGTTGTGTATATTTTTATAATATCACTGTTGTACCAAATTAAATGCGTAAAATAAATACATAAGGGTATTACAATACAAAACAGGTCTAACGATATTAATATTTATTTTAACCTTACAAACACCCCTTTGAAGACACTGTCATATTAAAATTTATCAATGGTAAGGGAATTTGTAGTGCAGAATTTTAAGTTTAATAGGTTCTTCGACCTGAATATTACCCGCTTTATTCATTCAGAATGTGATTATGAATTACATTTGTTAAACTCTGTAAACCTCGTATTAACTAAGTATTATGGAATGAGGGGATAAAGGTTGTCGCTGGTATGTAAATTATTTATGAAAATCGGGTTTTTGTTGCAAATCTTTGGTGTCATGTATGTTTGAATAAAGTTTAACGTAACTAATATAATCTTCTCTTGTATATAAAATCAATTTCTGTTCGTTAGTTTGGCTAAAACTCAAAAACGGCATAACCGATTTTGATTAAATTTTGTGTGTATAGTATAATTTTGTATGTGAGTGGTGGGATAGTTTATATTATTCACAATAGGAACCCGGTAGGTTGCAACCATGCTTTAGATTTTTATTTTCTCAAGATAGGACAACGTCTGCCAGGCCCACTAGTAAACTAATGATAACAAAAAAATCATAGAATTTGGCGAGTTATAAATATAATTATAAATATTACTTAGTAAAGAATAAAATATATAAAAGAATGCACATATGTATCTATGTTTTTCCTTATTTATCCATATTTAAAAATATAATCTTTTAAACACGTTGATAATAAAAATCCAAGTTGCAGTGTTTATAAATAAATTATTGTAACACAGAAAGCATTCGTAGGTCAGTGTGTTTGCTTATCTTAAATGACTTTCATCGGGTCAACAGTATTTTGTTGATGAAATTGAAAAGTAACATGAATACAGTGAACAATTCCTAATATATTCTGGTAATAAGGGTTTTCTAAGCCTACAGACTTGGGATTGGAGCCCAAAATTTTTCAAGCATATTTTCATATCACCAAGAAACTTCGCTGTCGAATTTGATGCATAAGGACTTCGATCAATATTTAACAATATCCACTGACTCTTGACATCTTTGTCTTCCGTGATGAAAGCTTCTAAAAGTGGCCGACACGTTGGAATAATTAAAATCAAATCAAATACCGCGCTTAAAACGTAGTTTTATTATAAAAAACAAGTTCAAAATTTATTGTGCCGTATGTCATCTAACCGATTTTCTAAGTACATTGTCTCATCGTATCTAACCTAAGAGGTTGTTTGAAATATCTCCAATTTACAGGCATGACATTTTGACAATTTATAATATTGTGCATAGAAACTTCTTCTATAGCATTGAATGAGAATTCATCAACAAATAGACTCTTTGAAATTTATTATTAGCGAGATATTAGATGGCGGTAAGCCAGGCTTTATTCAGACTTACAATCTTATATATATAAATCTCCTGTCACGATGTTTGTCCGCGATGGACTCCTAAACTACTCAACCGATTTTAATCAAATTTGCACACCGTGTGCAGTTTGATCCAACTTGAAAGATAGGATAGTTTTTATACCGTTGGAACCGGTAGGTGGCGCTGAGATCGGGTTCTAGAATCCTCTTAACAACGGGGAGCGGTTTGTTTTTGTGTGTTTGAGTGGGTCCCCGGATGGTTTAAACCCACAACTGGAACCGGTAGGTGGCGCTGGGATCGGGTCATATTTTTTCAGAGCAGGACAACGTCTGCTGGGGCCGCTAGTACTTATATATGCTTATCTAGTAAGCAATAAAATAGTAATAAATCAATAAATACTTTCATCAAAAAGTCTTGGTAACTTAGTGGACAAAGCATACGAGTTTCATAAGTATAATATATCTACAAATTATCGCTTATAACGTTAAGCCCTTCGTGCACCTCTCTTTCTGGGATCTGGTGGAGGCATGATTGTTTCTTCTATAAATTAATAGTAATAGATAGATATAGACATAACACTTTATTGTTCACCAAAACAAGAATTACAAAAATGCACAACAAGACAGTAGTTACACACTAAGGGTCGCTTGCATAAGGTTGCTTAAATTTATGTAAGAAACACAAAACATAGTTTAAACCCTTAAATACAATTAGCGTCTTGTAGAACGCAATATTTGCCGCTAAATATATTCAAAAAACTGTCAATACGTTATGTGTAAAACGTATTTAGACAGTTTAATATGATTATTATTTAATGGCGACCGTTATGCAAGCGGCCCTAAGTAAACGAAAGGCGGCCTTATCACTTAAAGCGATCTCTTCCAAGCAACCTGATGCACTGAAAGGAAATTTTTAACTTATCTAATTATCACAAATTAATGAAAAGTGAACAATAAAGATGTAACATTACCAGCATATGCTATTATTTTCAATTTAACTGCCATATCTCGTACATACATAAATGCTGCAGCGAGTACAAGAATCAAACAAGTAAAAGCCAGCAAGCATGTCATTTCTTATGTATATGCCATCAAGTCAGTTTTTATCTATTTGGCAAAAAATATATACAAAAACATAATTCTTAATTAAAGATCAAGATAAAATTCAAAGTGACGGGTGACAAGGGTCTTCCAGAGATAATAATGTATATCTTTGATTGTGCGAATTGCGTTTCCTTCTAAATTTTAACACTATATCGATTGGGACTGACAGTGATTATAATATGAATTATAATATCAGGCCTCCCTGTGTTAGGCGGTCAGTATACCCGTCACGGTTATTCAAAACTGACGAGCGGATTTCACATAGCGACAAAAATTTGCCAAACTACATGAATGACAAAAATTACTAAAGTAGAACATTTGCCTCTGTCAAGGATTGAACCAAACTCATTGAAATTAAACGCAATCGCCTTAGCCACTAATCCACGCACTAAGCGACTTTAATATGAATGAATGAAAACTCGTTATTGTTCATCATAATATCAAATCTAGATAATTGTTATGGAAACATTTGCATTAGAACAATGGGTGGTCTTATTGCTTATAGCAATCTCTTCCAGGCAACTCAGTGTCTAAGGAGTTTTTAAAGATAATTACAATAAACGATTTTTGGTGGTATACTAAACTAAAATTAAATATAAATAAACTATTATATATACATATATTATTAGATATACGGTGATATTATAAATAATATATATACTCGTATACGTTCAAACAATAGATACATTCATGTTATGCAACAATTTATTTTTATAATGAACTACTTACAAGATTTTGATCAACAATTAAGCTAAGAAAAATATAATCTATAGACGTATAAATAAGTGTTAAACTTTTATGTTTAACACTTATTTATGGTTTACGTTTATACAAATCGTGTTGAAGCTTACGACGTACAATTTACTTTAAATATAAATAAGGTAGAAATTTAATTTGTTTCTTTATAACTCGAACTATAGAAAAATTCGATTTCTTAAAAAAATGTGTATACTGCTTCAAGACCATACCTGCTTCTACCCCCCAAAATTGAAATTTAATACTCAATTTAAAATTGTAGATCACAAAAAAAATATCGTGTAACGGATTTAAGTCAACTATATTATGTTACTGCAGCGATCAAGTATAATGCACTAAATATTATCAAGGTAAAAACTGCGTAAACAACACACACATGACCACATAAAGAAATACACACACACACACACACGCACACACACAAACATACATATATATATATATATATATATATATATATATATATATATATATATATATATTTATATCATGATAAACGTTGATTCAGATTTTAATTTTAAACGAATGTTTCTCATAAAAAAAGTATTTCAACATAGATAAGTGTTATAAATCAAAATGAAGTGTTTCAAAAATAATTCTGTAAGCTCACATGAAGCATAAATAAATCTATTTAAAATCACACTTGTATATCTCGCGTATTTTAAAGTATTCTTGTCTATTTGAATAGTTATGGATTAACCACAAACATACATAGCTGTAAGACTATGTGGTACTATGTACATGTAATACAATATGTGTTAATGGCGTGAATAAAGTTACTTAAGTATAACATAGATACTACATAATATACATTGATCCCAGAAATTAAGAAAGAATTAAGAAAGATTTAAAAAAACGTGCGTCTCGGGACAGAAGTGATAACTTAAAGTAATCTAAGTTGAAATATTTAATATTAAAATTGTTTAAATTGAGGGAAGCTTAGGTTATTACTTTAATTTTATAATATACTAGCTTCTGCCCCCGACTTCGTCCGCGTGGTTTTTTTTCATAAAAAGTATCCTATGTTACTTCTAATACCTCCAAGAATATGTGTACAAAGTTTCATAATGATCGGTTGAGTAGTTTTCGCGTGAAAGCGTAACAAACAAACTTACATTCACATTTATAATATTAGTTAGGATTAATATGATGATGTAAGGAAAGGTTATTTATTAATAAAATCTTTTATTTATTATAAAATATATTTTATTCTTAGTTACAATTCTTGAATATGTACATTAGAATTTTGTGCATGTACATTATTAGTACCATTATTTAATCTCATTACTCTCAGGCTAAGGCTGTGGGTTAGAGTGAGAGAGGAGGAGCCTGTCATCCGCTGCCGTATGCTTGAGAGAAAAGGAAGCCAGACAGACTGACGCCGTAACGCGTTACGTGGCGAAGCGGTTTACCCTCCCATAAGAAGTTATTACTTCAAAAAATAAATTCCTTTACACGAGAGCTGTTACAATGATGCTACTGCTTCATTTGGGATAATGTTAATCTGCGTGAAACGGTCCATCCGTTTCAGATGTAACGATGAGCTTAATGCGTTATTTGTAAAGCGACATTGTTAATTGTTAATGGCGTTAAATATTGACAGATAACGTATATATGATATAGGTATCTATGTATGTATTGAACGTTTATAGACTAATGTAGCTACTTGTTAACGACGTCACTTTTAATGCCGTAAATAAGACGCATTTGATTACAGCCAGTAACTATGAGAGGAGAAGCCCGAGCTTGAGAAATATAAACTTTTTTTATTATATTATAACTAACACTTATACTTGCTGTATATTTGAGTAATTCCTATTTAAAATTGGACGAAATAAAATAGTTCCGTTATTGAGGGTATTGCAATCCAAACTGTACGATGCAGTCAAGTGTAGTTTGAAAGTATTTTATTATAAAATGCTGACAAAGCATCTCGTCAGCTTCTCAACTTGAAAAACAGAAATGTAACAATGCAAAGTTGTTTCACTACATTATCATAAAAAAATGTTATATACAAAAGCAGGCGTATTCCTTTTTTTCGTAGTATATAAAGTATACGACAGCAAAGCGATGTGGAAACTTTGGTAAATTTACATATAAGCAATGCAACCAGTAACCCTAGAGCGGCAATCGGCGCATGGATTCATAAAACAATACTTTAAGATCACAATTCGGTCATCGAACTTACCTTCCTTGTTTGTTGCCATAGATAATCAACTGATGCAACAATCCAAATTGATTTGAACATTAGAGACTTTAGTATGCAGAATAATCCACTTACATTTGGATTTTTTCGAGAATTACGGACTCTCGAAAAAACTGTTGGACCAATATTTGACTTGCATATCAAAAAGTACTTAATTATTACCAAAATTTATCGCTGGAAAGTGTAAAGTATAACGATCTTGATTCGCTTATCTGATAATATAAATATTTGCGGAGCGAATCTTATCTGTGCAGAGCGAGAGACGCGAATCTGTTGGTCTTGGTGACGTGTGTCATGACGTAAAACTGTCACTTGTCATACGGTATTGAGGCCCAATAGCCCAAAGGCCTTTTCCAATTTCTTTTCATGTAAAATATTTAATAACTTATTATTGAATGTCCAAGTAAATGAGAACCTCGTGGCCGAGCCTAAAATAATAGGAGAAATAAAAGCTCACCGCCTCCGCTGGCTCGGTCACGTAGAACGAATGGGAGAGGATCGTGTGAGGAAAGCATATTTGGGACGGCCGGTAAGTCGGCGTTCGGTCGGCCGTCCTAAATATCGCTGGAAGGACAGAGCAGAGGCTGACCTGTCGGAGCTAGGAGCCAGTAATTGGCATGAAACCGCACACGACCGAGAAAAGTGGCATTCGTTTCGGAGACCAAGACCCACTTTGGGTCGCTGAGCCAACGGAGTAAGTATTAAATGTCCAATCTTTTGGGAGCGTTCGCTATTAACAACGGTCTGGCGCTAGATTGTGTGATTTAACCTAGGATCGCTTTTTCAATTACCTAATAAAAGTTGTTTATAAATATCATGGAAAAATAAAAATGCCAGCTGCAAGACTAAAACAATTGAATGGTTTCATAGTTTTTACATGTGTACTGGAAGATTTATTTTCATCTCTATTATAAAATTAACTTTATGAATTATATAATTAAATATATACACTGAAATAAATCTCAATTATCTTAACTGTCTTAAAAAATAAAATACACTAAAAAAATTAAATACTATTTATTATAAACATATTTGCAGGGAAAAAAATGAATCCGGGTCGCTGTCGGTAAGAGCGTTCCCAAAATGCTGGCCGCATTTCCACGTTGTATGCGTTTCACTTTGGAATTCACTCGGTTTATAACTTATTCGCAAACTTTTGTCTAATGTTAAAAAAATTCGGCCCTTATAATATAGTAGTGTAGTTTATTTCTAGACTTCAGTTTATTCCTATAGACTTTTATTTGCAACTGCAATATATGTAATATCCTATAACAATATAATAATACATATTACAAACGCGAAAGTTTATTAGAATGTATGTATGGATGTATGAATATTTGTTTGTTACTCTTTAATGCAAGAACTGCTGAATGGATTTTGATGAAACGTCACAGTAATATAGCTTACACAGAATATCACAGGCTATTTATAAAGATATAGTGTGAATTATCCAAAATATAACGATTTTCCATCACGACGCGGGTGAAACCGCGGGCGCAGCTAGTTATAAATATATGATCAATAAAAAAAACGTGTGCGCCTCGAAACGCCCGACAGAAGTGATAACTTAAAGCCAGACAGACTGGCGCCGTAACGCGTTACGTAACAAAGCGGTATGATATTTCCGAAGAAGCGGTATAATTGAAGCGGAGTGATAACTTCCCATGGGAAGTTATCACTTCAAAACTTCTTGACTAGCAACTGCCAATATTGTAAGGTTTTCACAGGAAATAAATATTTTTATCTAGTCTTGTACATATAGGATTGAATATTGGTCGTTCTTACGACTTCGTTCGGACTGGATTACAAATATATGTATTTTAATTTATTTTTTGATATCCGTTGAACTTTGTTGGAGCCTATTCGAAACAAATATTCTAACAAAAACAAACCATAATTAACTTATGATTAAGCATCGTGTATATATAGCAGTTTCCATTTAAATTTTGGCGTTTGGTTTAAAGTCACAGAGAAATTTACAAAACTTCAAAAACACTAAAGACGGAAAGAACAATTTTGATCTTTGATAATCTTTATCTTAAGATTTATTTCTATTATATCAGCACGCGCATATCCACAAACTTAGGTAATTGAGAGCGTTCTGAAAATATGCGAGTTGAACTGGCAGTGGCACAGTCTGTTTTATCAGATGGCTGGTGAAGCATATGAATGCTGAAATACAAACGGCTTGTAGGCAAACTAGCTAGAGAGCCTGAAGAACTGAACACAATAGCTTGTATGATTGAAAGAACAAAACAGAAAACATTAAATAATTGATTGCGATAAGCTGACGAAGAAAATTCTAGCATGTCTATTGTACCAATATATACATACTTTACTGCATAACTTCGTTTAAGTACATATTTGACAAAAGAATGAAAAAAATGATTTAGTACAAGCACATTTATATAATTTCCCAAACATTATGGGAAAGTACATCTACAATCTTTGTTAAACTTTTCAAAAGGCACAATTCTCATTAATTTGCAGATAAATTTTACTACGGGCTTAACAAAAGTAAACGTACGATACAAAATTAGACTAATTTAGTCACAAAATAAATAGTTACGCATCATATTATATTCTTTTTGCAGGAAACTCATTAAGACGTTTGCTCTTGTCACCTCATATATAATGCCTGAGTTTACTTACTCTGATTATTACAACAGGGTGATGTAACACACTTTTATTGCGGCGCATAAAATCAGTTTTTGTTGCATGGTAACTTGTCTAGAAATATTATTAGCGATATCCTACGGAGCGTCTGCCATTTGTTCCGCTTTTAGAACTTAATAATACAATGTAAATTATTAGCATTGGATGTACGTGCTTAATGAATCACCTTGACCGTACCAGACCCCAAGTAATGAGGATCTTTATAAACCTGATATGGTAGGCGATTGTTCTAAACTTGAAATCACCGCTAGACTGGCTTATATCCGGTATTAAATAGAATAATTATTTTAATTAGATTATTATAATTATATTGCCCACTTATTATATCAACAGGGGGTTTGAAACCATTTGAAAGATAAGAACTTATTTGTACCAAT
This sequence comes from Dendrolimus punctatus, assembly GCA_012273795.1. Classification (NCBI taxonomy): domain Eukaryota; kingdom Metazoa; phylum Arthropoda; class Insecta; order Lepidoptera; family Lasiocampidae; genus Dendrolimus; species Dendrolimus punctatus. The sequence continues at coordinate 2,051,266 of CM022541.1, forward strand.
TATTTTGATATACTTCCAGTAACAGATCTTAGATGAGGCGCCCTATGGTGCTCAGCATTCTTAAGCCTTAATTACATTTAAACCGCCCACGGTATACATATTAGAAACTCAATCACAAATTATTTGAAAACAGTATTTTCTCTTGTGATCGCCTATTGGGACAACCAATACAACGAGAAATCAATTCTGTCAATTGTTTAAACTGTATCCATTGAAAAAAGTAGATTGTTTTGTAATATTCAGCTACAAACGTCCACCCACGGGCCGCAGCGTGTGATTGGCGTGAGTTGAGCGCGGGCGCAACGCGCTAAGGTCGCCGCTCCGGCGGGCGCCCGCGCTTGTAGGCATCAGCCACACCAATCCTGCGCGACAGTTAAGCAAACGCTAGTATATCGATGAAATAAAAATAAAATAATTAATTATATAAAGTCTTTAAGGGCTAAATAATTAGTAATCTTTTAAACAAATATATAAAATGTTATTCATAATAATTTATTTCACATTTTGCTTGGCAATTTTTATACTGTAGTAAATCTGTCAATTGCGTCACTAGCTTGATCGCAAATAAAACTGCAATACAAATTTATATTAAATTTATCATAGCCAAGTTCACATTTTTATGACAAATAATAATTACTCAACTAGTAACTAATGTGAGAAACTGACTTGAATAAATGAAAATCAATCGTCTTTACATCATTAAAGGATGTAAGTAATAAAATTACTATGTCTTGACATAGGGAAGGGTTCATAACTACATATACCCGTCGCCCATATTGCACTCTACTAATAAGGCTAATGTTGCGGGAAGGTTATTTAATTCGTCGCTGAAACTGCCTCAATGTGGTTTATTCTTAATGTCAAGTAATTGCCGTCGTACCTCTAGAATGCTGATCAGAGTTCGAACATTCATCTGGAAACCCACGCGTACCATTACTAACTAAAATTATTGAAGAGACCTCAGATAAAAAACTTAGAATCGTAATAGTTAATTTTCTATAATAGCTGCTTAATGACATAAACGTCTTGTAGAGTCCGCGGCAATTTTACCCATATTAAAATCTATTATATTATTATAAACACAATTATAAAAACTCTATATATTAACAAGCGCGTGATTTCGAATCGTAACTTGGGAAAATTATACCACTTTGCAGTATAAAATGTATCCTATGTTTGTGCGTGTTATATAATATATAAATACCTAAAATTTCACGATAACGGATTAATTCATAAGACCGTGAAGAAACACACAGAAATATAAATGTCTTATTATAGTAACTCATGTTTATAATATATTGGCATCGATTATTTAAGAGTTGTGGTAGCTTAGTGGCTACGTCACTCGTATCACATTAAAATAACCTAGGTTCGAATCGTGGCATAGTATCCACTTTTTAGGCAGTTTTTCTAGTTTAATGCGCAAACGTAAAAGATTGGAACTCTGCTGAAATCTGTATTTCCTGTTAATAAGACTTCAGACGAAGAAGAAGAGGTCAGACTTACACTTGGTGTACCAACATAAAAAATAAAGAAACCTTGACGGTGAGATTAATCTCGTTTTCAGCTTGTCAAGATTAGCGTGATGTATATACCATGTGTTCCCCTGAATTGTAGATGCCCGAGCCCAGTGATGGGATGTAGATGGTCTAGTATTCCCCTCCTTTTATCCATTCAATTTCTTCTGACTAATCCCCCCATCCTATCCTCTTAATTCCAACTCTCCTATTTCATCCTTGGCTGGAAACACGTTGGCTTCACCCCTAATGTTACAAGCCTCTATAGGCGTTGATCACTTCTTCACATTAGGTAAACTGTCTGTTTGCCAACTTAATAAAAAAATTCAAGGTTTGTTTACTTAAGGTATAAATAGTATATGATTTAGCGCTCGAGCATGGCGAGGGCGTTAATAGTTTGAGTGCCTAAATAGGTATAGAGCCTTTCACCTGAGGTTAAAACTCTGCTTTTCATTTCGAATATGAGGAAAGTAAATGAAAATTGACCAGTTAAACAAACAACCACTTCTCTTATGAAATAAGGCGTTAATTCCGTATTCAAATCTGATTAACTCATTTAATACGTAATACGTCACATTTGAAACGCCAAGTAAATTTATTTTTCTGTGACATTCTACCAGCCAGTATTTTTCATCATTAATTATGGTAAATATCTCGCTAAAAACGTAAATTAAATAATAATGTATTCAAAAGTAACTTATCTTATTAAAAGTACACGTAAAATGTTACAAAGTTGTTGATATTTTTTTATTACAATTTGTGCCTCGAATTGACGGTGGCAGTAAAAAACGTGGGTTAGTATATTTTTTAAATTTTAATAGCAGTAAAATCATGTCCAATGGAAGAAAGTACTGATTTCATCCCTGTGCTTAGGCAACTTCAAGTGTACTTTTCATGAGAAATAAAAAAAATATTATAGTACTAGAAAAGGACAAGTGACTTGCGGAATCTGTGTGGCCCAACATGTCGACTGGTGTCGTGTCACTAGCGCCGGCCGGTTGCTGACCCAGCGTACAGATTTCATTTGAAATCGTTCTTGTGATGAGAGATAAGCTGCTAATTATTGTTTGTCAGTAAAAATAGAACTATGTTACTAAGAAATCTAGGTTTACTAATATGATACCTGCTAGGTACTCTGCTGTTATGCAACTAAAATACATATAAGCTAATGTACTGAAAAGTGACCGAGACTTCGCAATAAAAATCGAATAAAATGTCGCATTTAAAACCGTTAAAACGTAGTTTTATTTATATATGTGTATTAATCGCAAAAACTTAAGAAAATAGTATAAGCTAATAATGTATTCTATCCAAACTGAATAAAATTACTCTCGGAATGGTATAATGCTTAAAATTATATATTTACGTTTATATGATCTAAGAATATACTACAAGTTTTTTTAAAAAATAACTTTGATATCTGTCTAAGTTAAGCTAGATAGCACTTTATTGTACAGCATTACGGAAAACACAGAAAAACTTAGTCTAAAAATATTCTAAATGTGCACAACGGGCGGTCTTATCGCTAAGAAGCGATCTCTTTCAAACAACCCGCGGCAGGAATAATAGTACATTATGATACTAGTGTGTAACATTGGTGATTACCGCCGAGGCGCCATTGAGACTCGAGCCGTAGGCGAGTGTCTTAAGAGAGCCGAGGACGGTAATTATCAATACACACGTGTATCATACGACGTTTTTCAACACACTTGAGAATAAAATAACAACAAAAACTCATTTTATTTAATAGATAAAATAGATATTTTCCTTGGAGTTTTCAGGTAGTAAACTTTCCATAACGTTAAGGGCTTCACATCTCATATCGGGCGGTGTACAACATAAATAATTTTCTTCGTAACTAGTACTTGTAGACATTTTAATTAATAAATAACTATAATTTCAACAGTGAAAACGAGTTGTGAAAAATGTTTCGCTATGGCGGGAAAAAATAATCAGTTTTCCTATGCGCGCGCATTGCGATCGGCCACAGACTAAAGGGATGAGTGAGGTTTTTTTTTACTTTCCGCGCATAGGGTTTGCGCCTATTCTGCCACATACAAAATGGGGAATTTAAAGTTCTCTTTTATTACAGAGAAAAAAAAGTTATACATGAGTGAAAGTTTTATTTATTAAACACGTACGAGTTAAAATTATCTATTTAAATAAGAAGTTGCATGAAATGAGCAAGCAATAGGAACATTAATTTATTTGTTCTATAGAACACGATATTTTTTTTGAATAAGAACTTTTTTAAGAACAAAGCAACTCAATCAATAAAATTTAAAAAAATCTATAACTCACTAGTGAGTTATAATTTTTTTTTATCACAGTTTGATTATGGGTGTCATTCTGTGCCTAATTGCGGTGAACATAGAGCCACTTTATGAGCAAGTGTGTTGAAAAACATATTATATTGGTGGTATACATAAATAGTAGAGGATAATATGCAGTTACTTACATATATTTCATTTATAAACATATAAGTATCTATGCATAATATTATATAAGTAAGAATTATACTTAATAGACATATATAAATACACATATTGATATTACATACATAGATATACTTATATATATATATATATATATACACGTAAAAATGTCTTCTTAACTTACATAAATATCAATCCATTACCATTTTCATTTGATTGAAAATACCACATAATTCACAAAATAATTAATGAATTTATTCTACTATTTTTATTAAAAGTGTTTTTAAGTACTTTGAATTCTATTATAATTCGTGAAACATATAGGCAAATACGAATAAAAAGACAAAATACAGACTGAGAGAGAAAAAAATATAAGAGGAATCCTAGTTATTTAATGATCTTTGAAAAACTGCATTTATTGTTATGCTACGTCATATAAAGTGTCTCAAAATAGAAATATAAGAACGTTATAAACGTCACGTCCACAATATAATTTATTAGAGGAAGATTGTTAATGTGTAATTAAGAAGATAATGAATATGGCTTAATTTAGATGTGGACGGGTGGCGCCAAGCAAACGATGTGGCGCCAGATTAGGCCCAGCACGCGACATTGACCCTTTCGCAGTTCAAACGGTTACTTTCTTTTCGGAATTTAAGAATCCAACATATGCGTACAAATGTGAATATGGTTTTGTTTGAATGTTTGTATTTTTGTCACTTTCTTTACGTTCTTGGTAATGAATTGATTGTGGGTGCTGTGCTGTTGGGGCGACCGCGTTTCTGCTGTGCGTCGTCTATGTTTACATATAGATGGTTTTGATTGAAAAATACAGCTTCGTTACTGACCAGATTGCGAAGCAGCAACAGCATCCTGAATAGAATTGCCGATAAATTTGACAATAAGTCGGTTGTTTGGTTATTTATTAAGAGGACCAAATCAATGTTAGTTATTAATTACTAACATAGATAAGGAAAAATGCTAATATTATTATGTATTTTTGTTTGTGTGTCTATCTGTGTGTATGTATTGGACAAGGAAGTCTTTTAGTAGTAACGGCCCCGGCAGACGTTGTCTTGCTCAGAAAATAAATAAATAATCTAGGTTTAGATTGCAGCGTTACCTATTGGATTCAATTTTGAATCTAAACCATTCTCAAATTCACTTAAACACACAAAAATTTTCATCAAAAGGGCTTCAACCACTTAAGAGAAGTTCAGTGACATACACTCCAACAGGACAATTACATATATATGCTTAATATGTATAAAGTGTGGCTAGTTTACAAAACCGAGAAAAAGCAATAAACAAACATATAATTAGTCTGTGTAATTTTTTGTCAGACCTATTACTGAATATTTTCTTAATGTTTCAAACAATAAACCATTTTCCCCTTCAGCCTTTGATGTTCAATTGCCCAGATATTAGCAATGTATAATTTAAACAGAAGAACATTGAAATAAACTCTCATCTATGTTTAGTCCGAATTCAAAAACCAATCGTCACTTTTAAACTACATACAGTGGAGTTCATATTGTTTAAGAATATCATATTGCAATATGGTTCGATTAAAAAATTTGCATCATCAATTAGCACGCGCAATGGTGCTATATTTATTTACTAATATCAGCAACATTGCCGTGGACAGGTCAATGATGGTTGTATATTTTTGATTGTTACCGTTTTTCCTGGAAAACGCATTAAAATGCTGCATCGCTACTTCTACTTATTAATGCAAATTTGATCAAATTGCTACTTATCTAGGTTAGCTTTTTTGCCTTCTTTGTATAGCGAATTAACTATGATTAGATGTGAATAGTTGGACGTATATTGTATTTTATGTTATTTTATTTTATTGTGTGTAGGTACACATGGTAATTTTATTATTATACCAATGATTTTAGTTAAACTGGAAATTAATTTAAAAGGTTCGAACGCGTATTATTAATATTATTTGATTTTCTGGTATAAAAATATCCATATTTTACGCGAGATATTGCAAGTACACATTGCCACTCTTACATCTATTATTAATTTTCGATTTTAACATTCCTTTTGTCATTATATTATGATTATAATCATCATCAATCATTACATGCCAATACGACCTTCTTCTGTAGGGGGCGGTTTGCACAACTTGATCACACAGCACACTCAGGAGTTTTAAAATTGCTTCAGACTTCATGAAGGATACCTGATGTGGCCGTGTTGTTAACGGCCTTCATCTTTTCTTCGCAAATTTTTACACATTTATGTGTGCAATTTTTAAACCCCCTATATATTTGAAAATATTAATATCGGCGTAATAATAAGATAAAGTGTAATTATTAATTGTTGCAGGTATTTATTCCCACCGACACCTGGACACGTCGCAGGTACAAGTTGTGAGGCCGGTGAAAGTGACGCACGATGGCGAGCTGGTCTCGCATGCGGTTGATCATGCTCACCCTCATGGCCACTCGAGGGCTCGACGGGATCTGCACGACACCGAGCAACACTTACCGCCATCATTACACTATAATCTCACAGTCGACGGCCGAGAACTTAGGCTGGACCTACGGTGAGTGTTTTTAAAATAATTTTGCTCTACAAATTCTACAATATCCCTCAGTTGCATGACGCAGAATTCTTGGTTTAAAACGAAAATATGAATTAATGAAAACTCCTTATTGATCACTCCTATAATAGTATAAACTACTATAATATACACTACTACTATTAGATTAGCGGCCTTATCGCAGGTAGCGATCTTTTTCAAGCAACCCAGTGTGAGCGCAAAGTATATAATTCGTTGATCTTATATTGTTGCTAATTATATATATAAACAATAATAGCTTTCGTGAGTTGTGTTTTTCAATACCTACTGCATTTTATCGTAAATATTTAAAAGTTAAATAAATAAATAAAATAATTATCAATTTGAGCTAACACGCAAAGGGTATTAAGAGCGGTTTGTTGTAAATGAAAATATCTAGTCTATAAATTGTGAGGGCATAGAGTGCAGTCATTTATAAGTAGCCAGTTAACAAGAGTTCACCAATGTTTATTCTATGTAGTAAATGAAAGCTCATTTATCAACACGGCGTTCGTTATCCGTCTCGGTGTCATGACAGAAACTAAATACGGATTGACAGTGCCGTATCTATTAGAGATAAGTGCTTAAGTTCATGGACAACACTATGAAATTCATTGTGTAATAATGATAAAAACGATAAGGAACAAATAAAATCATCTCTAGATGCGTTGCGTGGTTTCTCCAGCCTTTTCGTCATATATTTACCTACTTTGATATCTAGTAACATGTTGCTAATATTATTATAGTTATATTGCCGCTTTAGTTGTAAGACTGTTATGACATTGTAATTGAATGAAAAATAAACATAAAGACATTTGGAGAAAAAATAAACTCTGTTCATAAGATGACTGTTTTGTTATTTTGTCTCTTCTTCAGGGACTTAGGGATAAAAAATTATTAAACGTTAAAAATGTTTCAGATATCTAAAATTGTTTCGACAAACACATAATCAATAGTTTTTGTAATATAAAGTCGTCTGTGAATATAAAGTAGCTAAGTCTAAGCAGACAGAAATGGTTTTACATATAATTTGAATTTAACTTTAAAGAACAAATTGAAGCAGATAAGAGAGTGAAATCTGCATGCGTGCGCGCCGTACTGTTATGCCGGTGCAACTGACAGACATAATTTTTCGCCTATCGCGAATCGACCTTCTCAAATATATGAACTTGTATCCCTGTCATATTGTGCGGCACATCTACGACTGTTATCTGTTACAGGGGAAATTATCATCAATGTAATTTCGTTATCACGTGTGACACATGTTGTGTCATAATCTTTATTCTCACCCACTCGTGTTGGTAAAAAAAATTATCATTGAATGTCATTTGCAACCTTTTTATTGCCTTTGTTACAGTCGCTACCAAGTTTTGAGGTCATTCTTCTTACTTGTGGTGCTTGAATTCGATTAACTTCTAGCACCTTTACTCACGATATGTAACGAAATACTCTATCTTGTTTAATTACTCTTAGATTCGGAAGAATCCAGAAACTAATTTTAATTTTCTTATCATATTTATTTGCTCCTTTATAACATTACCTACAGCGTTGAGCATATGCCAATTCTCATGAATTTTGGTATATTGTAGATGCTTTTAATAACGTAACATGAAATTGGGATAGTTTTATCTTGAAATATTAGGTTGTTTTCAAGGTAAATGGATTTGATTTCGCACTTATATGGGCGCGAATCTGTGTGGAATAATCTAATTCAGATATTCCCCGCCTTTTAATATATTTACGAGTATGTACGTCTCTGTAGATCTAACTGTTATGAATAAGGAGAAACCATTATATTTTTCAAGATTTCTGTAGAAAAATCTTTTCTACGTCATCTTGTAATCGATACCATGTAAAACAGTAAAATTAATATATAGGTACATTACTACAATCAACGTAATATTGAAAATTTTTTATGTTATTTAGCACCGACTTCAATATTTTATAAAAAATAATTATTTTTGACTTTTTATTAACTTGTATTTTTATTACTGAAGCCGAATTATTTTTTTCAAAAGAATTGTAAGGTAGCTTCTCAGATGTAGAGAAGACAACCAGGTGACACGAAATTCGTAAGATTGTTGTACTAGAACATTTTTACATAAATTTATGTACACGTTAGTTGTTTAATTGAATAAGATTTACCCCACAATCTCAGCCAAGCGTAAACACTTAACAAACGTGACTACCCATTTAATATATAAAACACTTTATTTAAAAACTTTAAAAACGTTGAATATAATTGTAAATTTAAAATAAGAGTAGATTGCATGAAGTAGTCGACGATTTTTGACCTTGAAACAGACTAGAGATTTAAATCGTCCGGTTGCTCGCTTTCAAGGAATATGCGCATAAATCTTTATAAATCTTCCTGTTGTTTTATCTGACGTGACATTAATACTATTCTCGCTACTGGCGACAGTTGTAACTCCTGAAACTTTTATGGATTCATACAAAGAACATGTATCTATGATATTTCTATTAGTTGAATTGAAATGAAATATTTTCAGATTCTCGGAATTATCAAATCGTCTAAAAGTTCACTGACACTGTTATGACATGTAAATGCGAGAGTGACTAGATGTTGCTGTTTGTTTGTTTTTTCTATAACGATATTGGAAATTAATCGATAACAATGAAATTTGTATATTTACATATTGATTTCAACGATATTTTGAATAAATGTCACGAGTGAGATTGCAGATTTTTTTATTGCTGTAATGGGAAGTGGTCAGCGTCGCCTATAAACACTTGCAATACCAAAGGTGCTACTAATATGCTGCCGAACTCATAGACGGGACTGGGACCTAGACACTAATGCCGGTAGCCATGCAGACGGGTAAATTCCCTACCACCTGGCTGTATGTCGCCTCTTACGACAGGCCGCCTGGCCGCAGGAATTAGTATTCTTTATGCGTTCCTGCTCGAAAATAAGTATATAGTATAACTTTCAAATTACCTACTCAAAAAACTACCAGTAGTAACGACGTACCCTATTAAAAAAAAATAATATTTGTAGACTTTGATAACAAACCAGTTACCGAATATTTTTAAGGTTATAAAATTATGATGTAGAAATGAGATTATATCATGTGTCGTATACATTATCCCTCTTAAACAAAATAATCCGGCATTAGTGACCAGGTTCCAGTCTCTCTTAAGAGAGCAGCAGCGCATTTGTAGAAGCACCTTTGGTGTTGCAAATATCCATAGGCGATGGTAACCACTTTCCATCAAGTGGGCCGTCTGCCTGTCTGCTGAACTCCCGTAATAAAAATAAAAATAATCTCGATATATATTTTGTATTTTGGATAAACATAGAATACTTTCTCATCTTGGAAAATAGCATTTTTTCTTTGCAATGAGGATCAGATACGTGAGTGAAAGTTGACTGATACGCGTCGAATCTCTGATAGAATTATCTGCGTCTGTGATCTAGTGGTCTAAGTGGCGTTCCGCCTAATTACCCGGATTCCATTTCTAACAAGGTAAATTTCCTGATAGGCTGAGATCCCAGTCACCCCAGATTTACGTGATTTTACGAAAAAAGAACTTTTTAGGATCGATAGTTTAACATGAACTTAGAAAGGTATGGATACTCGCTAAGCGGAAAGCGGGGCCGTTTTTCAGATATCAGGTATCAGACGTGGAAAAAACTATGCTAACTTACATCAAAGTTTTTACATATGTCATACATGATATTGTTATAAAAAAGATATACAGTTACCAAACACTTTCTGTAGGCCATAGCTTTTGACAGACACTTTAAAAAAAATGTAGCCACTTAATTTTAGGAAGGGTGAATTTTATATAATACTAGCTGTCCCGGCAGACGTCGTCCTGCCCGGTAAAAAATAGGGGTTGATCGTAGAGGGTTGAAAATTTAGGGTTGTATGTATCTTTTAATGCTGTATCATAAAAAAATAGAAATTAAAAATTTTGTCTAAAAAATAAAAATAAAAATTTAGGGGTGGACTACCCCTAACATTTAGGGGGATGAAGAATAGATGTTGGCCGATTCTCATAGATACCGGATAAGCACAAAAAAATTCATCAAAATCGGTCAAGCCGTTTCGGAGGAGTATGGCAACGAAAACTGTGACACGAGAATTTTATATATTAGATTAAAACAGATAAAATAAAAGAGAAAGTGTCAATGAAGTTGGTTTGTTTTTCGGTGTACACAGAATGAGCTCACAGTGTCTTGAAGTTGTAGTTGGTTTTTGCTGGGTTTGGGTCTTAACCGTTTTGATGATCGGATCAGAAACAGGTGGTACTTTGTAGTGTCATACACACTTGACATCTTTGTCGTCGGCATAATAAAAATCAAATAAAATAACGCGCCTAAAACAGTAAAAATGTGGTTTTATTATAGTAATATAATTCCCATGAGAAACAGATTGGAAGTAATAATAATGAATTTTGTTACAAACAATTTTAAAGACATTATCACTAGATGTGTAAAAACAGAGAACTGTACAGCATACGGCGCTAAATTATAATATAATAATTAATGGAAATAATTTGTAATATTAATTAGTATTGATTAAACGAATTGATAATTATGATGAATAGTATAATTACTTTGTCTGTTGGATACAAGATATTAATTCCAGACATGTTGTTGGCGAGGCGCCTAATTCACCACACGCACTACTTACTGGAGCTAATAAATTCTGCGGACTATTTCCGTACAACTTTTTTTAGTGCAACTTATCGCTCAATACCGACTGATGTTGATCTTTGCTTAAAATATTTATATTACTATCGAATTTAGTATGCTAATACTTAAAATTACACATCCGCTTCCATTGAAACAATGTATATATCCCAAGCAGCTTGGGTTTGGATCTTCAGGATACATGACGAAATGTCGTAAATATTTTGAAACTGTACTACAACTTACTTTTAAAGTGGCAGTTTTAGTTTTGAAAACGATCCCTCCCTTTACATGGGAAAAGGAAGGGATCATTCCCTCCCTCCCTGTCATATTTTTCAAAGGTCGATTGACGAGTTTCGTATTTCGTAATTAAGTAAGGTGAATTTAATTATAATTAAATCCAATCTGCCATATGCAATTAGCATGTGGTAATTGTAGCACTAAAAAATAACACAGAAAAGTTGCTTAAGTAGTATATCCTCGTCCTATGCTAGAATTTGTATCTAACTCATTTGGATGAGGACGGATATCGATGATAATATAATCACTCAGTACAAAACATAGTTATAAAAAGTTGCTAAGTTTGTACTGTATCACGTTGACATTTTCGTCTCGCTTTAATTCGAAACTTATTATCAGATCTAAAAAGTTAATAAGTGAAAGGTTAGTAGATGTTTTCCAACAGCACTATACGATGTGAAGTTTTCCATGACATTCCGTCTATGCCCACCAAAATATACAATTACAAAAACATACCATATTTACAATATTATCTAGGCAATACAATAGGCGACCTTATCGCTAAAAGCGGTCTCTTCCAGGCAACCTAAATCATATAAATCTGAATCAGGCTTTGTAGGCGGTGCAGAAAAAAGCTAATCGATACATTAATACTTAATCTTATTTCAGAAATAAGTATACAAATACATACATATATACATATTCATATGTATATATGTATGTATTTGTATATGTTTAGTTAAGTTTGACAGCCTGCACTATAAAATAATTATCATAATAGGATGAAATGTGCGCAGATGTCATAAATTTTCGATACATATCAGAGCGCAAATTGTGGGTAATGGATAAGCGAAGAAATTTAAAACGAAGATAGTACTTTCTTTGTTGTAAATAATGTTAACCACTTTTCATCAGGTGGGAGGGAAGACAACCAGCCAGCTATAAACTTAGCGACCCAAGTTAAAGTTCAATTAATTAATAATTCCCGTATCTGATCGGTGGGCCAATAGTTTTCCTATTTTACCTTAAGAGCACTTTATCTTAAATTAGATATAATGAATTCCTAATCTGGAAGTTAGAACAGCATTCCCGGGCCAAATACTTAGCGCTAATAAATTTATGAAAGACATGCTGTGGCTGCCTAGTAAGGTAAAACGATTTAAACACGTTTTATGTTCTATTTCTACCGCTAGTCTTGAAAGTTATAAGCCAAAGACCTAAGAATGTACTAATAGGATTTTTTCACGCGTTTTTCTCGGTTTGGAACGAGATTTACTATATCATCGATTCTTCAATACAAAAAGGCTACAAATCAGATCTCGGGGGAGGTATACGAGGGGAACGAATGCGGGGCTCCCTGGAGACGATTCTGCACACACCTTCACGAAGGAAGGAATTGTGTGATGCTGGACTATCGACTACCTTCCAGTGTACCGTACGACACTTATATCCTCAACCTTTTTGAGACACTGCTTCTCTTACGGATATCATCGTTTCGGTTTTGTCTGTCAGGGAAACATCCAAGATAGTTCGCTTGCCCCATAGCCAACTAAACGCCTTGATCTGCCCCACTGCTAGTGTCTACGTAAGTGATGATATCTTACTGAGTGTGATGAGCTTAATAGCAGTTTCAAATAATTATACAATACCAATTAAAGCTCTAGATAAGGATGTGAATGAAACCGCTGCTTAATTTACGATCTGAATCGGCTTATGTAAATGACCTACATTTATAGCGCCTAATTTGAAATTAATTGGATAAATGTTAATTAATAATAGGATTTACTTCGTACAAATATAATTACAAAGTTATGATTAAGCTCTATGGCTTGTTAAACAAATAAATGTTAATATGTATATATGAATGACCGCACTAATTGGCAAGAGTTAGACGAAAAACGGTGTTTTGTATGAAAGTTCTATTTTATTGCTTAATTTGGTAAAATGATCTGGGCTGAGTTAAAACCAGTTAGTCGGTTGGTGACCTGTTTCTATATCTTTCTATTCATTCACATGTCTTATCATTAGTTGTATTTTGACATAGGTATGGTTAAAGTTAATGAACGGTTGCTGAGATATAGGAACCGGGAATTAATGGCGTTGTAATGCGTTTCGCTTTGGAATAGATTCGCGGAAGTGCGACGTTATCGCCGGCACTCGTGAGAACGCAGCATTACCTAGAAGTCACATACTCACTTTTATATCTATATATAAGTCGTATCTAGCTTTCAAAGTATTAATTGGCTCTCTCAATATAAAAATACACAAAATATATGTTCCTTTTAAGATATGGCTGTTCGTGGATTTTAGGTAATTCAATATTTAAAGTAGTTTTAATACTCCAGTTTTAAAATAGTTTTCAGTGAAAAAAGCTTTAGGTGGATATACAAACTATTGAATCTCCCAACCAAACAATATTTTCTGTGACACGACATTCCGCCAAATACGTGAAATTCTTATATACGATTGTTGCTTATTCTATACTAATCCTTGCTGACAAAAGTCCAAAACTATTAGCTCTAATTTACATTAAACCCACTGCCACGGCAGGAAAGTAGCGAGGGAAGTCAGAAGCGCGAATTAGAAATGTTCAAAAAGTTACATATATATATATATATATTTAATATAGGTACTAGCTGTCCCGGCAGACGTTGTCCTGATTGCAGCGCCATCTACCGGGTCCAATTGTGTATCTAAACCATCTCCGAATCTACTTGAACACACATACAAAAATTCATTCAAATCGGTCCAGCAGTTTAGGAGTTCACTGTCAACACACGTACAGAAGAATTATATATGTATAAGATAAATTGTCGTAAAAACAAAATTATTGAAGCAGTGACACCAGATTCATACATTTTTAATGGGTACAGGACAAAATCTCGATGGTTTGAAAGTTGCAGTATGGACTTAAATTCATACATATTTATGGGGCAATTATTGTAATACAATGAACGATGAATATTTCAAGGATTGCGCAACGCGGCCCTCCATAGCGGGATCTCGCGCCGAATATAGCGAGCGCCGAAACAATGTGTAAAAGTAACTGTCGTCTGGAGAAAAAAACTCGTTGCTTTATACAAGGAATTATTCAGAATCAATATGAATAGTTAAATATCAATTTACATCAGCTATCTGAAAAAACAGAACGAGTTTTGATCACGGGTGATTGGTATATATTTACATTGACGAAAGCGATGTTTGCATACATTTATAAAAAATCCTATTATCATATATTTGGAATTCTAGAAGTAGATATGGACCGCTAGGTCAATGTTAACACAGGCCAAGGTTAAATTTTATATGCACGTATAAAACAGACATATTAGATCGCTTTACCATTCTACTTTGCTTTTTAAATATTAGGCACCAGAAATTCTCCCGATCATGTCCGTATGCATAGAATCTGGATCTCATGCAAACATTTCCATTGTCTCGAATAAAAAGTCTCAAGTAGTAAGTTCAACTCGGTTATCTTGACAAAAAGATGATAAACAGTATATAATAATATGAAAAATCATGGTTTTAGCCAAAGACGAAATAAAAAAAAGTGTGTTCACACGCAGTAGAAGTAAAATATCAGAGAAAACTTATAGAGAATTCTTCTCTAACTTTCATAAACATATTTCCTTTAGCCTACACCCGTCAGTATATTATAATTTGAAATAAACTTATTAAGTATCATTTTTACTTTTTTACTGTTTTAGTCTAAAAATATTATTATCAGTTTTATTTCGGTCCATATTGGACCTATATTTAATCAGCGTTCTTATTGACTCTCTAATCTGTGTTGCAAGACGTAAAACTCGTATGTCATTCTCTCGCAGGCTTACTACGCATATATTATTATTATTATTATTTTCAAATCAATTAATTGCAAAGGCACTGGAAACAAGGAATAAAAAGATTCAAAAACCAATTTCATTTTTAAATAGTAGAGCTGATTTTTAGAACAACGGCGATAGAAACAGCAATCCGTAAATATCTATAATAAAATTATATTATCTATAATACATATGTCCTTCATATTTATAGTTAAATAATAGCCCGTGTAAAAAAAATATAAAGTCTGAAGCATACGCTATAAAAGTTCACTCTGCAACAACTTAATTTAGCACACTCATAATAAATTTTGATTTATTATGCAGCACTTTGGCTGGATCATGTTACAGAAATTGTACGGAGAGCCAGTTGCCGATCTCGGTTGCTATTTCGTAAAATAACACTTTCAGAGTGATAATCGCCCATAATTTCATTGAGAATTTTATTATTGGCAGGTTGTGTTGCAAATATTAAGAATTCCCGCTCGAAAGTTGAGAGAAACATCTCTCTTTTATTTTATTGCTCGGTGTAGTTAGAGGTGTGTATCGGTGTTAAGATTTCGTACTTGTTTTTTCATAAATAAACACTGGAAAGTTTTGTATAATCAATCGCTTTTACTTTGTTTTATCTTTGTACCAGTAATTTGTAACCGAAGCTCAGATATCTTTCGAAGGCTCCGCGAACTAAAATGTTCTTGTAAATCTGAATAGTGGTAAATTGGAGCGATGTTAAATAAATCTTGGAAGAAACATGGACGTGTCGACAGGGCGAGCGCAATTTACGCAGTTAGCTTCGAAACGATTTACATAACGATTTGCTCTATACAAACTTGACACTTACTTCTTTCTTTTAAATGGGGGTGTATGAGTATGAATCTAATGTCAAGTATGGATGAGCAACTTTTAAATGTTCTTCAAGCAAACCTCTCTTCCAAATTTTAACGCTGATTCATATTGGATCCAGTTACTGATTTCCAATTCGAAGGAATCCTGTGCTTGTTTCATACTGGCATCGTGTAACTAGCTTCATGTACACGGCAGAATTCAGTGCTCGGAGCCCGCATTGGCGCCGTGTGAAGTCGTCAGGTGGATCAATGTAAATCAACCTTTAGGTCTTTTAGTGTAGCTCGTAAAGGCACATATTACTGAACAGTTGAGATTATCAAACACGCAACTCGTCGTTACAAACAATCAATATACAACTGAGTATTATTCACTCTTAACCAATAGGCATTTTACATTATTTTTTTCAATTTCGAGTTGTTCCCAAGAGTTCAACGCTAATTTTTAAGTTTGAATAATATCTAAATTAAGGGCCGCTTGCATAAGGTTGCTTTTTATTTAAGAAACTCAAAACGTATTTAACATCCCTAAAATTAACGTCTTGAACAACGCAAAAATTGCCTCTAAATATGTTTAAAGAACTGTCAATACGATTTGTGTAAAACGTATTTAGGCAGTTTAATATGATTAACTAATTTTATTTAAATGCGGTCGTTATTAGCGGCCCTTTAATCTTATCAATAAAATATGGTTTTAATTATAAATTATAATACCCCAGACCGCTATCAAGAGGTAACGTTCGCAAAAAGATAGCTAGCTAAAATGTAGACTATAGAATATAGACTAATCTTGTTTGGTCACGTGAAACATCTACCCGAACTTTGGGCTATCTCGGTAAAGGTTTTATTTAGTAAGTACGCTTCAGACCCCTATGTTCCCATGAATTATTAATACTTACAATAACTAGTAGTTTATAACGTTCAAGTTCTTATAATCTTATTGCATATTAAATTATGATTTTCAAGCAAATAAATAATTTATCTACAATTACATTAATCCGCTATAAATTTAAACGGAAAGCGTAATGTCCACAGTTAAGAAATAAAATACATTAAATAATAGGTATATTTTTATTTAAGTCTTACCTGCTTACTTTTACGATCGTAGGTTTATGGAAGATGGATACTGGAAATGACAAGAATACTTTAATGTGTTACCTTAATGATTAGATCCATGCGTTTCGTAAATATCAATATTATCTAGTCTTCATTATCCTGGCCGTGCACCTGTAAGTTTTCCCCGCGTAGGCCTCTAAGGCTAAGTGCGCTCTTTAGATTTATTAATACTGGACTCAATCTTTTACATATTAGTCCAGAATTGATAAATTGCAGTGCTGTGCCTTAGAGTCTTTTTTTTATTTTATTTTTTATTGCAGGAGTTCAGCAGACAGGCTAACGGCCCACTTGATGGAAAGCGGTTACCGTCGCCTATGTATATTTGCAACACCAAAGGTGCTATAAATGCGCTGCTGCATTCTTAAGGGAGACTGGAACCTGATCACTAATGCGGCGAGCACAAAACAAGGTTGTTATGGCGGCATACTCTAGACCAGGGGTGGTCGCCATCCAGTCGAGCATATATATAATACCCTACCACCTGGCTGTGGATTATTTTCTCGCCTCTTACGACAGGCCGCCCGGCCACAGGAAATTGTATTCTTTCTCTGTTCCTGCACGTATAAAATCTAAAACGGATCTTACAATAATAACAACTTAGGAATGTAAAGCTACGTTTATTTTATGTACGAAATGTCTGGGAAAAATTATTTAGTACTGGCATACTGTTTAAATTAATGGCGTCGTCTCGCCATGAATGATTTAGAAACTTTTTTGTGTTTTAATTGGAAAATTGTCACTCATGGTATTCTTAGTCCATGGTACAAGTACAAGAGGCTCGTAAAAGTTGAAATAAAATAAAAACTACGCTCTCCAGGGTGCCGAAACTACAGAACTTTTTTTTTTGAGAATGTCTTACGGTTCTCGCTGCAAGGCCTTATAAACCAAATGCGAAGCTCCTGCGAGTAGAATTATTAGACGTCATGTATCCTTGAACCCTCTTTTACTGTGCTTAGAGTAAGTGCTAGCCTCATCTTTGTATGTACTGTGACAAATGCTGGTTGATTTATTAAACGCAATATAATAAATTCATGAGTATAGTGAATCACCAGTAATCATTAATGTCTTTAGGATTGTATGTTTCTACTGTTATAATTGTGTTCTTTGCACATACAACAACTGGTATTGACAAAAATAAGATGTTGTGGCTAAGGCATAGTATGCGGTAACTTCTGGGATGCCCACATATCTTTTATCGATATCTTGTTGTCGGTTAGAAACCACTTTAAAACTATACTATGGCTTAAAGGCCTAGTTGCGAAGCCATCAATATATTTAAAAAATACATGTAGTTGCCTAGATGATTAAAGCCGATTATACATAGTGTTCACATTAATTTAGTGAACATATGAGATATTTATATGTTAATGACTACCATTGGGCGAGTTTAATATGGTAATAATTTGAAGTTATTAACGTATGTCGTAACAAAATACATCTTTACAATATTTTTTGTTTTCTACTGTTTGTATAATGAGAACTTTTTTCAGGAGCTGCCTAAAGTTATATTTTCTAACTGCTATTACACCACTATAATAAACTTAGCCTTCTTCTTGTTCTTTCGACTACTATGATCACTACACTCCGATATGGGACTGTTTCAAAGATATTTTTGTTGGATACTTTTAGGGTTTGGATTGACATACGTCTGTATGTATCTATAGTCCTATGATATAGAGGTTTTAAAAATGCCTTCTACCCTTGCTAGATGTTAGTACCTTTGTGTTGTAAATATTGGCATAAATGAGGTGACGGCAGCCACTTTAGTCTCTTAATTTTACTTTTGAGATCAAAAACTTCTATAGACGTGTTTGCATCTGGCATTGATTACGAATAGAATCGTTAACAGTTTCAAATCAAGTCAGCCAGAAAAACAGGAATATTTAAAATAGGTCTACAAACCCTCGTCTAGAAGTTGCCGTCATAGCAACCTTAACTAGTCTTTAGTGACATTAGTGTCGGAAGATATTAATGGCTACGTTCCAGTGTCTTGGTGTTGCAAAATTTCCATTGGTGATGGTAACCACTTTCAATTAGGTGGGCTGTTAATCAGTTACCTGTCCCCAGCAATAAAAAAACAATCACAGATTATGTACTACATCACCGCCAGAGGGAATCGTGCCTAGAAGGCAATTCGCCACACGAAGTATGAAGTAGAAATCTATTTAGACACATTGTCAAAACTAATGACGTAAATTATTATAATTTACAGTTCGTTGGGAGCACGCGTGCGTAGTAACAAACATAGTCCGACATTTGTGTCAATACAGCTCAAGAAGTATGTAGGGCGGCCATGTTTACCTCCACTAATTGCCGTAATGAGCCTTATCTGTGTGCTCAGTGCCTAACTCGCCACTAGATCTGTTTGCCTGTCGATCGACAGCTCACCTCAGTCCAAGGCTGATAATAGCCGCGATGGTAAAATAACATCATCACAGCAGGCATGTTCACTTAAGCTTACATTGTAGTAGTAAAATTAAACATTATTATTTTAATTGGAAAATACATAAATTATAACTATTGTTAGACCTTATGACAAATTTGAAATTATTATTATTATTATTTTATTAACATCAATGCTTAGCAGTGTCCTTATTTTATTTTTATTTATTTTATTTTATGACATATTTTAAAATTATTGTATTATTTTATTTTTGTCATCACTGGTTCGCCGTTTTATTTTTAATTATTGTATGTCTATAGTCACCTAGTTTTTGCAATATTTAGTGGAATAAGGCAATTTAATATTTGCATGCTCTAGGGGTAATGGCATCTTGAACTAACCGTAATTTAACACCCGTTTATCCATGTACCATGTCATAAGCAAATAAATTTCATTTCAACAATTTATTATTTCTTAACTTACACGCAGTTGTAGGTACGACTGTAAACTTCATATAAACCATATTAGAATTTAGCACAACTCTCTTTGAGATTGGGTTCAGAAAATTAAATATCAAATCACATGAATAATTTATGTACGAAAACAAAATAATAAATAAACAAACTTTTTCCAAACTTGTTTAGACTAACTGATTACCTGGAAGAAATTGCTTTGGAGCGTGTATACTCGACACTCAGCGACCGCGCTGCCATACTGTGTAGCAAGTATCAGCGCTGTAGCAGCGGGATATCAGAATGAACATTTACATATACATAGGAATTCACTGAACAACAGTGCGGTGGCGTCGCGGCCGCAACGGCGGCGTGTCGCCGGTGGCGTCTACAAAGACGCTAAGGGATATAACTACTCATTGCCTAAGTCACTATTCTTTATATAGTCATCGTTCTGCCCGGAAAAGCTTCAATCGAAATGCCAACAGCAGCGCCACCTACCGGGTCCGATTCTGAACCAACTTAGAAACTTTCTTTGGCTCATGCACAACAACTTTGCTAAAGATCATCACATGATCAAATGTATAGTTCACGATACTATAAAGGACATACAGAAAAACATTCATTTTCTATTATCAGTTATAAGTAAAATTATTTTATTCCAAATTAAGGAAAATATGTACGTATAAGTAGTAATTTATAAAAATCAGTTCAATCTAAACCATGAACAAGGAAGTCCCAAATAAAGAAGCACCCTAACAATTTCTATTTCTTATTTACAGTTTTACATTTATTTATGTACAAATATTTGTAGCGGTGTAGCTTCAAGAAACTATGTACACCGCTATTCAAGAAGCTATGTACGTTACATATAATTATAGTTGAGAAGTGTATGCTGCTTAAAAAAAAATTACGATTTAGTGTTCTTAAATACACGTTAATTACTTTTTGTCACTAATAGTAATTAAGAATGAAATGATATAAAAAGTCAATTAAAAGTTATATCTATTAATTAACGCCGCTTTACTCGTAATATATTTAATAAAGCCATTCAAAAAGAGCGATGACCTAAATAGATTCATTAGAATCCATCTTCGCTCTTATCTTTACGACTGCGTCTTCATCTTGCAAATGCATGTGTTGATTTGAATCTAAATTAAAATTGCAATGTGGAGTTAGTGAAATGTTTGCATGACTACATCTGGAGTAAAGGCCGGTCGGTTACACCGCAGCGACAGTCGTTTTCCTTTTTCAGGATGCACTTGTGGCTGCATTCCTTAATTGTTTGCACTGTGTTCGGTATCTAAGGCCAGCCCCGACGCTGCCCGATAAATCTTGACCGTGTGCCGGTGCAAAATCTACTTTTTATGGTCGCTGTTGTCGCCATAGTGGACAGATTCCTTGGCCGATATGCGCTTAAACCGCAACTTGAATTTATTGCTTTGCAGTCTTCAATAATTCAATGTTCGACGGGTTTTTAAAGACCAATAATAAAATAAACAAAGACTCTCGATTCCCAGAGTTCCCAGTATTGTCTGACGTGCCTTATTCTTTAATGTTTATAGCTTAACTTTCAACAAACTGAAAGCATTTTTAAACCTGAGCCAACGTAAAGCTCAAAATCTGCACGCGAAGAATCTGACTAAATCATTAGTCATAGAACCTAGTGCTATTTATAATAATTTAAATTTATATTCTAGGTAGCCTAGGATTTCATATTTTTAAACGAATGATGATGCTAGATCGTTATTTGTGTGCGCGAGTAAGAATGCCAGCAACGCAAGATTGCAAAAAGTTCGCAGTAAGCTGCGGGAACTCGTCAAGTATGGCGTACCCTCCGACCAAGAATTCTAATTATGTGGTTGTTCTTTCTTAAGGATAAACATCACAAAAGGCACAAAGTAATATTACCTACTACCAAGTTTGTATTTGCTGTCTACATCCGGTTAATAATCATGGTCTACATGTACCATATGTGCTACTGTTTCTATATTGTACATGTAGTCATTATTAAATAAAACGAGGCATTTCGAATACACTTCAATTGAAATGAATAAAAAGAAACTACTACTAATAAATAATCTATGAAATATTAATTGATTTTAAGCCGAACACGTCTAATTCTATTTTCGTATTTGTCCGCAAAAACATTTCTTCTTTATTTGAGGTTATGGCTTATGGCTCCAACAACACACACACACACACACACACACACACACACACACACACACACACACACAAAACATTTAATTTGAAGTCAAATGCGTTAATATGCAATGCAATAGGTAAAAATATAAACCTTAAGTGTCAAGGACACCTCTATATTGCATTTTTGTGTATATACGAGTAAAATACAATATATAACGACATACTATATATATCTTCTTGTCTTTCTTCTGTATAGACTAAATATATTCCGAGCAATAATGAGTAATATGCGAAAAAAGACGGAAAGTATAGATGGCGTCATGGTCATGACGATTTTATATGGGTTTCGCTTTTGCCAAAACTGATGCGCAACCCTAAAAAGTAAAAACATATGCTCTTTTATTTTAACTACTGATATTAATTAAAATGTCCCTTTTCCACTAAGTAGTTTATTTTATTTCTTGTTGCAGGCCATCAGTAACATTCATAACACCAGCGTTGATTGTGGAGCGACACGGCGCAAGCGGACGCACGCGACAACGTCCCAGCCCAGAGGCCACCTCCTGTCATTTCACAGGATCCATAAGAGGCCAACCAAGCTCAAAAGTTGCCATATCAGCATGTGACGGACTCGTAAGTATCACATTAGCATTAAAGGCTGATTTAGATCAAATCAATAAATTGTCATTAGTCCCATGCGCTGCAATTCTGTCTTAGCTCCGGTATTTACGTTTGAAGATTGATGTGGTGACTATTACATGGAATTATGTGTAATTATTAATTATTAATGTCGCGGGCCAGCGCGACACAAATATCAATTTATTGTTAGGGGCCATCTTTAATCATTTTTATGGTTACGATAAATAAAGGTAAATAATGAACCTAATGGTCTTACTTCGATTTTTATCTTCTATCTATATCCCACAGTTAAATATGACAGACCAGATACATGAAATTTGGCACATATATAGCAATTTTATATCTGTATAAAAATATAGAGACAAATCGTGAATTTCTTTTTTTTATTAGAATATAGGGTCCGCAGGAATAAGTGTTAAAGTTTAAAAGTTAAGTACAATATCACCGAGTAAGCTATCAAATGAAAAAGTTCCATGAACACGTTATAATTTATATAATATAGATAGATAGTACATTGTATAATAATATACATCTATATATACCACAATCCTGGATACCACGCGGTCGGTTTCCAAGACAATTATTCTCATATACACGTCTATGAGAAAATTTCGTAATAAAACTTGTATTTAAATAAAACTCTCATAAACAAAAGTAGATCAAGTTCAAGGTCAATCTTTTAGCATTTAATTTTTACATTTAGCTTTTGACATTTGACATATGCTACCTTAAAAAAAACATAGCAACAATATTTTTTGATCTACGCTATGTTTATTGTTCATATATAATCATAATTTCTAATAATAAAATAAATTATATAACTATCCACTTGAAATTTCTTATTTATTTATTGAAAGTCAATTTGGCAATTACTTTTGTTATGGTTAAATAATGCTATAATATAATAGCTATGTTAGCCACGACGTATGGATACGACTAACCAATGAAAGTTGTTTATAAAACTCGCTTTTATTAATGGGAATTCAAAAATGTACAAAAATACACGGGTTTTGAATTTAGTCAGGCGAGAGATTTTTCTACTACTGAAAGATACTAAGAGTGAGAATAAAAACCACTTTAAGATCGAAGTTATATTTATTCAAACAACTCTCTTATATATACACACCTTAATTTATAAAAGATAAACATTACAAATAGTTAACAGGTCCCAAATCACCGTCAGTTGGGAGCGTTCTCAAAACGCTGGTCGCGTTCACGCTATAAAAATCTTTTATATTTATTTTATATATTTTCCGCATTATATAATGAATAAAAATAAAACAAAAACTAAATATGTATACATAAACTATTCTAATACACAAACACAGATCTCCAGTTTTGTGCATACAAATTACATAAAAAATTCACACTGTATGTAGATCCGAAATCGCCGTCCGTCGTAAACGTTCCTGAAATACTGACCATAATTCCCAAACAGAGAGCAACGCTTTGTCTCAAACACAGGTCAATCCTTTGATCATATGATTAACCACGTATGATATACCACGCCAATTTAATTAATAATAACAAAAACCATTTTTTTGGTAAGGTCGTCCCGCGTCATTCATTTCAAATTAAGGAATGCATAATTTGAATTGATTTGGGACCCAACAACAGTGACTTAGGTTTAGGAACCTAAAAATAAAATACAATGTATGCACGCTTCACTGGAAAGACAAACCACAGACAGTTAAAATTAATGGTGGGTGTCCAACCATAAGTCCTAGAACTCAATGTTCATGATAAATATTTCACACGAATAGAATATGGTATCCCACCCAATACATTCATTAGTGATTGTAATTTGTATTTTGTGTCAAAAATGGTTAATTTTGTTATCAGATAGAAAAAATCTGCCAAGCACATGACTGTTTCACTGTTTACACATAATGAAAAGTTCTGTATATGTGGCAAACGTCAACTGTTTGCATCATTTGGTTGCGAAATCATATTTGTTTGTCAGTATTTTCCATTTCATGTTAAAAACTTAGGGAACAGACACATTTTTTATGAGTTTGGAAACTAAATATCTGCATAAATTGACTATTAAAAAGGCATTATAAATTCATAGTTATGATTTTTCAAAATCTGACTGGCTATACTCCATATACCGAGACCTAAATTAAATAAAAATAATTTGTAGTTCTGTTATGTTGCATTGTTATACAGTCACCTACAGACGTTTGCTACACCAGGAACAATGTTAATGTACTGACAAGCTGGGGATGGAATCGGTATATACGCAACGGGATAGGAGGGGTGGCATAGGGAAAGAGGGAATTGTGCTACCAGAATCTTTTTTCGTAAAAACTGAAAAGTTTTTACGAAAAAAGATTAGCTCATAGATAATCTTATTACACTGATATTCTCTGAGAACGTGGTATCACACCAATGTAGCCAACCCTAAGGGCTGGAACTGAGTGATCGAATGATTGGTAGCGACCAGCTTCACAGTACAAGGCTTCAAAGCCTAGAACATCGACGCCGGATTTCTAGTCTATCGGTATTCTACAGGCTTCATTTTGGAGAGGGTACGATTGAATTGTTCGAACAAATTCACTCTACCCCATTCCATTTTCGAAAGACAAGGTGATCTGGTCTATGTCATCGTTTCACAGTGGAAACACCACCAGTGCGAACGAAGCA
Organism: Dendrolimus punctatus; assembly: GCA_012273795.1. Classification (NCBI taxonomy): domain Eukaryota; kingdom Metazoa; phylum Arthropoda; class Insecta; order Lepidoptera; family Lasiocampidae; genus Dendrolimus; species Dendrolimus punctatus. The sequence continues at coordinate 2,076,740 of CM022541.1, forward strand.
TTTTGCCTCCAATTTCCTTCTGCGTATGGCAGAGCAGTGTTACCCAAAAAGTAAAATCCAGGAGACTTCAAGTCACGTGCGAACAGTCTAGGAAAGCGTACTCCATTTTCGACCGCATCATCGTTTAAAATTAAGCGTGGTCGTGGTCAAACGCAAATCTATTTATCATCAACAAATTATTCAGAGTGGCTCTACTACTGCAAGATATAATTTTTATACGGGATCACTACAACATCGCTAAGCGGCGCATAGTAATTACACATCTGTTACATTACATTATGGAGTCACCTCAGCAGTTTTTGAGAAAAATACGATAAAATACAAATACAGAAATAATGGACAGACGGACGGACATTTTTGCCAAAACAGCTATGTAGCTCTAATAAACGAGTTGTAAAATAAATTATATAGATACACATTGTATAAGGTCGCATGTTAAAGCATAATAGGTATAAATCTGATAAACGCTAGTGCCAGGCTCATCCGCCTAAATTTTATATTCTATCCCAACCCAGTGAGTCACGTACATATGGTGTAGCTTAAAATAACTATGATTATAATATATCGGTGTATACCTGGCATTTAAGAGTCATTTATTTTCAAATTCAAGGGTTTTTTTCAGTCTACTAGAGACCATTTTTTCAAGGTCATGTATATAGATAAGTTAAAAATGCTAATAGTGAATAAAAAACATACGTTAACAAATAATTCTACTTCTTATTCTATTTTATGTACACTGCTTCGCAACATGTTGTTGCTGTTTTATATAATTTGTTTAAAGCGTAATTACATTGAGTGCGTTACGGGATTATAATGGTCTCTTTCGGGTTTTTCATACAGTGCGGCCCCCGAAAATGTGTTTCACGCTCATGTCCCACTTAAAATTAATGTAGTCATTTTTTTTTAAATCAAAAAAGTTCACGACAGGCTCGGTTGTTCGCCGACATTCCCGGTTTCAATTAATTATAAGAATCAACTGTATATGACGACGAATGTTAGTTTGGACTTATATAATATAATAATGTCAGCCCATAAATGTCCCACTGCTGGGCTCGGGCCTCCCATTATAGGGCAACGGACAGTATACCCGCCACGCTTGTCCAAGGCGGCTTGGCAGGTTTGACACATCGGTTATCTCGATGTGCAGGTTGCATCACGATGTTTTCCTTCACCGTTTTTAGCACGTGGTAATTGTAACAATATGCACATTAGATCAGAAAACTGACTAAGAGGTGCATGCGTTCCGGTCAGGATCGAACCCGCGCCCTTTGATTTTAGGGGCGCGTGCGCTAACCATTACGCTACCACGACTTCGACTTATATGGCAAGATAATAAAATATAAAAAGTAAAACGATGATTTAATATCGCATGCACAGAGCGTCGAATTTCGAAAATTTCGTGTCCAGTTAATTGATTTCCCATTATTAGCTCGCCCACTTGGCCTACAATTTATCTCAAATACGCTAATCATATAAATTAAACATATCTAATTGCATTTTACACATTACAAATATCACGCTGTTGCTAGACAGATAATGCCCAATGTATAATAATCGGTATTCAACTAATATGTATATACGTGTGCAATGCGTACAAATGCGTCACTTCTATTCATTTTCCAAGAAACGGTTTCTTGGAATGGAATGTAATTTGGATTTGGATGGAATGAAAATGGAATTGTATTTTATTGTGCTAAAACCAAATCACGAAAAGGAAGCCCTTATAGATATTGCATATATAACAAATCTATAATATGACACACATGATGTCTACGACAAGGTGTCGAGATGGCATAAAACCAATATTTAAGTGGCAACACTAAAAGGTTACGCAATCTATATTCCTTAAACTGTTAATACCAAAAAGGGTCACGCAAATTGTATTTATAAGAGTGGCAAAAGAAAATAAAGCCTTCTTGAATACGCATCCGTGACATTTTTTCCAACAAGCAAAATCCACATACATCTATAGCAGGGTTTGGCCGAGTTTGATGTGGTGATGGATAAATGATCAAAATCCGGATAGTAGCACAGAGAAAGTTATTTAATTTTGTACTAGACAATACACCGAAGAGACAAATAATCACACACACAGTAAACAGTCAAAAATTATAGAAATTGAAGGAGTAAGAATAAGAGTGATAATATTTTACTAAATTAGCAGACGACACGGTTACACGATATAATCGCCGAGTACCCACTCGTTCTTTAGGCATCGGAATAATCACCGAGCGTTGCGGTGAAGCGAGTGTTTCCAATGCACGATATTTCTTGTACTTATGTACGATATTTATATATCGTGTTATAAGTATGTAATTTATAATTATTAAATATATGTACGTGTATGTGTTATATTGTAAATAATTATGTAAATATATGTAGATAGTAATAAATATTTTAGAATGTAAATAATGTAGGCTACACATCTATTTAATCGGTATACCAAGCTTCCGAATAATTACAAATACATGACAAACACGTTCGATTATATTATTTCATAAACAACTGGCATTTTCCCTCTTCTTTCACCTTTTCCCAAAGATTTGGGATTGGCTGAATATGTTTTTTATTCTCTTTTCCTTCCATACTTGTCCTCTGTCACACCACAGATCATCATGTCATCCTTCACGCATATCCCTCTCTTTCAGAATTTAAACTTATTTTATTTAATAACTTTAGCGATCGGTGTTTCTTATTAATTTAATTTTAATATTGAAATTCTATTAATTTCAAGTAAGTTTAAATTGTCTAATTTATAGGTGATCCATACTATATTTGCATCGAATGACAGTTTTTCAACCTTGATCTAATAGATAAAAAAACCCAACAAAAATTTACATAAATTGAGTTAAATAAAAATTTAAATGAGAGTGGGCGTTGCATGGCCTGTTCACCAACTACTGTTTTATATTTTGTATATTATAATCTAAAACGTGAACGGTGACATTAATTCCTTAAAATTCTATGTGCAATTTTAAAGAAGTTATTATTATAATTTTTTTACAATGATTATATGATGTTACTAAAAACTATGTTTTATTGAAGACACAAAATAAATGTTAAATAAAATAATAAAATCGGGTTATTTGAAACATGGTACAAAAAGGCATAGGTTCACCAAAGTCGATTGATAGTTCATAAATAAAATATATTCTGCTTTTTTATTTTAATTAATTACAGTTTATTTATTATTACAAGGAGTGTATTACACGTATTGATTTTGCAAAAGGGTATAAGCAATGTATTTCAGGTGTGGCTTTACATTAGGTTGCTAATTTGCATTAGGTTAAATAATATTAGCATTACTACATTGCATAAAGCTAAACATGTGTTTTTGTTTGTTGACTATTTAACACTTATTGTAATGTTTGAAATATTGTTGGCATACATTTCTAGCATAGAACAAAAAAAATATGTTTTTTATAAAGTTTATTTCAGTTAGTTTAACATCATTCTAGATCGCCAAGGAGACTCAAGACAAAACTCACCAAAATCTTTTTACGCATATATTCCCTTCTCTTTCTGACGTTGAATTAAAAGTTTGTTATTTAGTTTTCTTTACACAAATACGTAGAGGGTTTCCTATTCACAATCTTTACTAGATACTACTCTAATCTAATTTATTTCAATATTTTTTAACAATAATAAGTTTCTGTTTTAATGTCTACAAATCATAGTGTTACGTGCGAGCGGGGGTACGCAGTTATGGATTGGAAGAAAACACCAGTTTTTGACTAAGAGCGTTTATTGACTTACACAGCCACGCGCAGTACCTCCCTGCAGGGTCGTCCCTGAACACACGACCAACGATGCACAGTCCCAACGATAAGTTAACACACCTTCAATACCGTCGCCGATATTGCGTAGACCACCTCCGATAATATCGCGTGTAGCTCGCCTCTGATTCCTCTCTCGAACTACGCTACACACCTACTCACGTATCCGTTCACCAAACTTGTCACTAAATTCACCACTTAATTCGTCTCTGTCTTCTATTAACCTTCTCTTCCAACTCTTTAGTATCGCACTTATCGCTTCACCGTCTTGGACTGAACTCAACTTAAAACTTGCGAAAGTTCCCGAACCTTCTGTTCGGGAACTTTCGTTTATACATCTATCCCTTTCTAACATCTTTCTATCTCTTTCTTTCGGTCACCGTCTATCCCTTTTTAACATCTATCTATCTCTTTCTTTCTTTCGTTTATCGTCTATCTCTTTCTAAATATCCGTCCTTGTCTTTTCCTTCTAGATTGATCCAGTATTTTCCAAAAGTTCTAAAGCTGTCTGGATGGTTCCACCATCATTCGCCACAATGGTTATAATCTAATATAGTTAAGTCTATTTATACATAATGTTCATAAACATTTTTAAAAAGGCATAACAAAAATAGACGCATGCATAATAAACTAAACTAAACTTTCAATTTAGTTTAGTTTGACAAGAGCTATGAATGTCAAAGAAGCAAGTGAGGTGTGTTAGAATAAGCCTGTATGGTGCTCTGTTGTTCGTGCCTACCCCGCAAGGGACCTGGCCTGAAGTTATGTATGTATGTATGTAAACTTTCAGTCTAAAAGACTACTGCTCATGCGTCTGATGGTCACGGTTTCATATCGAGTTGGAATAAACCTAATATCTTATTTCCAGGTCGTCGATCTATATGAAAATTACATAAAATCGTACACGAGTAAAATAATTCACGGGCTATTGTTGAAGTAAATTTACATTTCATGAAATAATAATTTTGTTTCTTATATAATTAAGGCATTTATGATCTAACGTATTTTTTTCTGAGTTAGTTAATTTGAACAATTACGTTGGGTTAGTAGGTACCTAACAGAATTTTCTTGTTTTACAACTTAATAGTTCGCACAACGGATGTGCTTCATTATAGCCAAATAGTTTTTATTTTTATTCTTAGAACATAAAAATAGCATAAAAATTATATACGTCTACTAAAGGTAAAAATTAGATTTATCTTGCATTAGTATTAGGCGCATTATTCTTCATAATTATCTACGTAAATTTCAGCATATTATAATTCAATTTGAACCTTAATCGTAACGGACAATTTTCATATTACATATGAATAAATTTTATTAATATTATGTATTAATAAAAAATATAAGAATAATACTTTTCTAGTAATTAAGGCTCTTTTAGCCGCTAAAACAAAACAACTTTTCGTTGCTATTTAATAATAAAAAAAATTACCAAAAAAATCGTAAATCTTAACGATATGAGATGTAACAAGGTTTTTTCGTATTCGTTAAAAAAACAATCATCAAATCACCTGCAAATTATTAACATTTTACTCCTTCAATTTTTATCAAAACAGAATATAATGTATACGTCTTTTCGTCATTAATATTTTCTTAAGTTTTCGCGAGTTGTATACATAATAAAATTAAATTTTAACGGTTTTAAGCGCGGTAATTTATTTGGTTTTGGTTATTCCGACATTTCGGCCACTTTTCAGTGGACGTGATCACGGATTACGGATGGAATAACTAAATCGTTAAAACGTAGTTTTATTTTGTCTTTATATAAGATAAAGAAATAATGTTATTTTTATTCTTTTTTAAATACTACTTTATTTTAATCACAATATAAAATAATACATCTAAAACATGAACGTGTCTATGGAATCCCCAGTATCAAAAAAATTTCTTAAAGACGTTGGAGTTGCTATAAACTTTAAACATTATTTTTATTTTATAATCGTTTTTAGACATATTGACATTCGTTTATATTTTACTATTAGTAACGAACTTTAAGCAGGCAAAAATGTTAAAAACTTGACTTGTTTTTTGATAAAACTTATTATAAATCCTTAGGTAACAAAGAAACCAAAACCTTTTTGTTCTCAAAAATGTACAATTAATATAAAAAATATTTGGCTATCTAAATTAGACGTCGTTCATTAACAGTATTTAGATTTCTTAGAAAAGAACCCATAATAAGAATCACACCAGAGGTGTTGAAAATAAAGCAAGAAATATATTTGTGGATACCATCTTTTGAGATTGTTCAGTTCTATTTCAAAGATTTAATATCATTGCTTGTTTAAATCATTAGTTAAATTTAAATTATTAAGATAGACTTATATTTGTTACGTAAATTCGCATATTTTATGTCATTATATTGTAATATAGGTGCTATAAAGTCAAAGACCACAAACCAGAGTTACGGTTTAGTATTTATATGTAAAAAATGCATGTTCAATAATCATAATTCATAGTTCATTTAAGTAGCAATCATCGTATACCGACTAAATATTTCTTCTTAACTTTATATAAATCTAATTGTTTAATTCAATTAGTTTAACAAAATCATAATTTACGTAGTATTTTCTTAAATTTTCGCGACCAGTACACATAATTAAAACTAAATTTTAACGGTATTAACTGTGGCATTTTATATGATTCGTAAATCGTCAATCGTAATTTACAACAAGCTTTTGGGTTGTGCCAGCTTTTTACATTTATTTGGGTCATAGTTCAAGAAACGAAGTGGGAAGCATAATTTTTTAAACTTTGGAAGCGAATTGTTTCTCATATATTGACTTATGGACGGTTCCTATATTTTACTATGCATTCACTTGCCTTACCATCGGTCGAATTATGAAATTACTTGTATGGAGCTTGTGTCACATTTCAACTGATATTAAGGCAAATTGACGGTCGGTAAGATATAGGAACATGTCACTAGATAAAATGTTAATATAGAACAAAGTCTAGCGCACTTCAAATTTACAGCAATGTAAGGAGAATTTAGTCCTAGACCAATTTATGTCTTAAAAAAATAACTATGTCTTACAAAGACAGATACGACAATCTTTATATACAAAAATCAATTGCTGTTCGTTTGTCTCGATAAAACTTGCGAACAGCGGGATTGATTTGGTTCATTTTGATTTTGAATTATTCCTGGAAGTTCAGAGAAGGTTTAAAAGGTGAGTAAATATGAAAAACTTGCTTGAATATATTAAAAACAACAATTTCGATTTCACTTAGAAATGATTCTGAGGCGGTACGAAGTTTACTGGATCAGCTTGTCATAAATATATATTCCGTTTTTGACAAAATTGCTACTTAAGAATCAAAATACGAACACAACTAAAATAATAAGGTTTATACTAGATATGATTCAATAATACCTGCAGACAAAATTAATACAAAACAGGTTATTATATATCTAATAACGAGTATCCATATACTTGTAATTATCAAACGAACAAATAAAAAAAACATGTACACAATTACTATAACATGATGAAACGAGTTGATTGTAGTGAACAGCCTTGCTTAAGCTATAGTTACTGCTTTTAGATAATCTTCTGTCTATAGATGACGGATGAGAGCAAGTGGAGATTAGAGCGATATCACCATAATAATAACCTGTATAAGATAATATAATACGTGGGCTCACTAACGTTTTCTAGTTAGAAAAAATGTTTATCACACATAGCGCCGCAACCTATAGTTAGAGGCAATTAATTGGAATAGCGAAGAATATTTCAGTTTATGATAGGGTTATTGTATCACTTTTACTATTAACACGATACAGACTATGTAAATTAAGCAAAGGTATTATAGGCAAGATAAGGTCGCATAAGAATACCTTGGTAGTCATTCAATGAAGCGTGGCGTGTCTACTTTACTTTATAATGGGCGGGCCCGAGTCCAGCAGTGGGATGATTATGGGCTGTTATTATTATTATTATATAGTCATTCATATTATATATATATTTATATTAAAAAATATACTTAGATTTATTATGTACAATTGGATTATTATTTTTGTTTTTTTTTATAGGACTGGATTAGCATTATGTAGAAAAATCTACTTTTGCGAAATTTGATAGATTATGTATTGCAACAGTTTAGAGGGCGTAAAGAGTTGTTTTCACAGATTCATATATGGTCGATTCCTATATTTTACTTTTCACTCCCTTTCCCTAATATCGATTGAATTTTGACATTACTTGTATGCAGCTAATATCAAATTTTCACCGATAGTAAGGTAAATGAACTTTAATATATTAATATCTTTCTTTTCTATATTATTGTGAAATTTAGTTTTGTTCATACTCATAACAAAGAAAACATTAGTCCACATTTGTTGGTGTGAGAGTGCCTTGTTACAATTTCAGAAAAGTAATGATGTATTTTCCCACAATTTCTTTTCTAGCACTCCGCAATAAAAAGTATTTTTAAAATGCGGCCAGAGTTATGTGTAAATAATACTCGTAATCTAGGCATTAGACTCTCATGGGCGAGGCTTGTATGTAGACTTTGAATGATAATGCTAGTCATATTTGACGTGTCATCCATTTCCAGCAAAAGTGCACTAAATTCGTGGAAATCTCACAAATGTCTGCACATATTTTATTTTGATAACAAGTAAAAGATTTTTTCCCAAACGACTTTTTTATATCAACTCTTATCTTAAAACGTTTTGTTAACTTGATATTTTTATAGGTTACTAGAGTATAATGTATGATAATAGTTTCCTACGTAATCCATCACAATCAAAGATTTGTTTGATTTTCAGTAATAGTGGCGGATTTGATAAAAATTTAATAAATCATGCTGAGATTCTAAATAAATATTTGCTTAATCGACTCATTTTTTTTATTACTGATAGAATGATTGATTAAATAACTTATTATTACATTGCAACCTTAAATATATAACATATACGGTCTTAGGGAGTTTATTAATTATGGTAATCGACAACTAAATAGATATGTAGTTAAAACTAAAGTACACCATGTAGTAGATCACTGACAACGGGGTGCGTGCCCTGCATTGCCACGTCGTATGGCAATGCTTACTTTTTAATGCACTTATTACAATGTGGTTATACAGGGGACTTTTCTCTAAATTCCTAATGATGTAATAAGAAACATTTTTTTAAATTTATTATCCAATATGCTTACATTCATATACATTAGAAACACATTTCAACTGTGGCACAGACACCTCATGGGTTTATTCGTGCCCCAGGGAGCAGAGGCAAGTAATTACTATCATCATTCTAGTGTTTAATTCTGATTTGATAATAAAAGCTCACCATTCTAGTATATGGTTCTCATTTTAGTCCCAGGTCTGCACATGTGAGCATGATGTTCCTGATGATGATGTGCTTTGGGAATCAATATAGAATCTTTTTACATTATATTTGATAGATTTATGATTATTTTTGTACTTAGATTGCAGTTCCTCTGGAAGATAATTTATAATGATTAGTATCATATATTCTTCGCGCCATGTCCCATACACATTATTATATTAAGGAATAATATATTTACATGAAAGCAGAATCATATATCAATAGCACGGCCATGCCCATCCTCTATACCGGATTTTACATACAGTGTTGTAATACTCCTACAATAAGGGTCTTTTAATTCAGCAATAATGGTCGACGAGCTAAATATATTAATGTTACAAGAAAATTAGAGCAACACGTAAATTTGTTGTAATATCTGATGCATCGGCCCCAAGCCCCGATAATCATTAATCAAACTTCAATATACCACTTTGATGCCAGCTGAGCTTAATTAAGTAATCTTTTATTTTACAGTGCCTTCATAATGCTATCCAAAATTAAGGTTGCTTTTATAATGTAATTGAAAAAGGCGGACACTAAAAATAAACATCGTCATTTTTTTTATCACAAAACAGGTATCACGCTCAAGGTGATTATTTTAGTTCCTTAGACTAAGTCTATTATTTAGAAACGTTTAGTTCTTTATAAAAAGATTAAACAAAATGAATGATTGGATCGGAATCAAGATTTTGTTGAATAATTTATTTTCTAATCGCAGGTGATTGAGTTGTTCTCGGGTCAATATTCTTGTAAATTAATTCAATTTACTACAAATTATTTCAATAGTTAGTCATTTTGTAATTTTTTGCTTTTGTGTATGTTTTACTCTGGCTGCTTTTAGGAATCAGTCTACAATAATTCGTAAATATTACCGAAATATTTGACATAATGACGAAATTTCCTTACTTCAAAAAAATACAGTAATGTAGCTATTCCTTAGCCGTGTTATTTATATAAACGCTATAAACAAGACCCGTTTGGCCACAGTCACAAACATCAACATTTTCCCAAATGACGCAGGGACATTAAAAGTGCAAAAGTATCTACTGTATTATATAATCGTAAAATTTATAACAATTTGCCTACCTGGTCTTTCAATTAATTCAGGACTCCAATTGAGGAAGGCAAAATAATCTTTATTAACTTTGCATGACGTACCTGCTTAGACATTCAGTAGTTCATAGTCCAGACTGAACGCTATGGCGAAAGTCCATAGATTAACATGAATAATGCATGTCTTTAGCAGAGGGTTCACAAAGTGCAGATTGTACAGATCAATGAAACCGCCGTAGCTTAAAACCTAATCTGGCACTCGAAACGCCAGCTGGACATCTCAAGTGGGTACATCCGCGTTTATTCAACTTCACCTTCTACCAGAATGCTTTGCTACAAATACAAAACTATGAGACCAACATTGTAACAGTTGAATATGCTTTATCCGTTAAAATCGGCAAAGGGTTTTTACAAATAAGTTTGTAAAAACCGTTTTCATACTATCCATCATCGGGAGGCTGGGTTGCATTTCGCTAATCAGCATTTTAATACAGCATGGCAATGCAGCCTTCTGGACTTGCTTTCCTCTAGTAGCAATTTGGTTACATAGTTTATTTTAACATATTTATAACTTAGTTTATTTTTCATATTTTATTTAAAGTTAAGTTCAATTTTAGTATGTATTAAATTGGTGAAAACTTAACTAAGCATAAGATAATCTTTATACTAAATAACAACTTGCTTCAGTTAAAATGTAGGATTTTTTTTATTGCAGGAGATCAGCAGACAGGCAGACGGCCCACTTGATGGACAGCGGTTACCATCGCCTATGGATATTTGCAACACCAAAGGTGCTACGAATGCGCTGCTGCTCTCTTTAGGGAGCCTGGACCCTGGTCACTAATGCCGGAACACAACACAGAGTTATTATGGCGGCATACTCTAGACCAGGGGTGGTCGCCATCCAGTCGGGCAAATGCCCTACCACTTGGCTGTGGGTTGTTTTGTCGCCTCTTACGACAGGCCGCCGGGCCGCAGGAAATTGTATTCTTTCTCCGTTCCTGCACGGATAAAGGATGCCGTTATAATCGATAATCTAATATCAAAGTTTTTGTTCGTTATGCATCTAATCACATATTAATATCTGGACGACGATTTATTTGAAATACTGCTATATTTATATCAAACCCCTTACTGAACTTAAATATGTATTAGCATAGAAAAAGCATTCTATTCTTCTTCCCTAGTATTTGAACGGAAAGATTGTATTTAAATTTAGCCTAAAAAAATATATTTACTTTTATTTACTACTAGCTGTCCCGGCATACCGTTATCCTGCCCGAAAAAGCTTCAATTGATATGCCGACAGCAATGCCACCTGCCGGGTCCAATTGTGAACCAACTCAGAACCTTATGTGACTCATGCACAACAACTTTGCTAAAGATCATCACATGATCAAATGTACAGTTTACGATTCCATAAAAGACATACAGACAAATATTCATTTTTATATATAAGAAGAAGAAGTCTTGTTGTCTGCATAATAGAAAAATCTGTCTTCATCAAGTTAAATAATATTCAAGAGTGTCAAGTATTTCTACTATTTTTCTATACATTTAATAAAATTGTAGAGATCGAATTTCTGTACAATGAAAACAAATGCTAAAAACCGGGGGATGTAAGAAGTGAAATAGAAATAATTTAGATTTTTTTTTAATTTTTTTGTTTTTCTGTTTGTCTGTCCTGTTTGTACCGGGTAATCTCCGAAACAACTGGACTAATTTAAATGTAATTTTGTATGGTGGTAGCTTATACCCCTGGTCAACATATTATAGGATACTTTTGATCCCGAAAAAATAAAGAGTTCCCGTGGGATCGTTAAAAAAACCGCACCACGCGGACGAAATCGCGGTAGTATTAAAATATGATTATGTCACGATGTTGTCCACGGTTTGTACCCGGTAGGTGGCGATGCAATCAGCATATTGATTGAAGCTTTTCCGGGCAGGACGACGTTTGCCGGGACAGCTAGTTTAAAAATAAAGTTTATTGTGGCAGCTATATTAGTTAACTTTTAGGCGGTAATAATAACACATTAATCTTAAATATTTTTAATTAAATTAAAACTCACACACACACACAAAAACAAAAGAATTTATGCGCATATCAAACTTTTGTTTCCTGTGTCTTCAATCCAAATGTAACTTTAATTATTATTATTATCCAAAGACCAATTAATGTAATAAAAAGAACTTTTGCATGATTAATCAATTACTAAAGAGAAATTTTGCCTACAATAAATCAAGCTTTCTGTTTTGATCATAAAATGTCACTAAACATTCGAGCAATAAATAAAATATGAAAGTACCTATGTAAAATAAATTAAGATAGTTGCTTGCTTAAAGTCGGCGTTGTTAGTAGTTAGCTATTAAATTAAAATGATCATTTGTCAATATAATGAGTTGGTCATATTGCGCAGCGTGACTTTCGCGGCCGGCCTTCTGCTTGGCAAGGCCGGCGACAAACTGACTGGCCGGCCGTCTCCTCGTAATTACAAACGTAAATACATAGCATAACTAGATTCACATCCAATAGATTATACAGAGTCATGACTAAAAAAGATTCGCAGCCGAGTTTTTATACGTTTTTATAGATAAGATTCTGCACGATACTTCGCCATTGACTCATTTGTTAATAGATTTTCTGACTAGGCCTCTTGGAGATATAAAACAGACATGTAAAAAAATATTTTTAGCTTAATTAAACGTTACAGGCTACTTACTGAAAGTCACAATTATACCACCGCTTACAAAGCAATTTAAGTTACACCGGTAAAGGACAAGAAGCGGAGCAAGAAGCTCCCTAGCAACATGTTGTTTATTTAACATATGACTTTAAATAAATGACACAAAATTATATAATGCTAGTGATCCGGCAGACGTTTTTCTGTCACGAAGAAATTTTAGGCACTCCGAATCCTCTTGAACACTCACAATTTCTTCAAAATCGGTCCAACCGTTTAGGAGGAGTACAGTGACATAGCCAAGAAAAAAACATATCTAGATTTAACATTGAGCTAGTTTCTATCTTAATGAGATTTAATCACTTTCTTGGTTTTTATATCTATTTTGTAATAATGCAAGATTTAAAAAGTATTTTGTTTTATAATTTCTGAGAGAGCTTGGTACCTAGATATTAATCGCAGCTTTCCGAAGAATCCTTCCGAGAATGTCGAATACTGTGTGACAAAGTATTACAAAATCCCAAACAATTGTAGAAGACCATTCCATGCGGTCTTCTATCGTTTTTCTCTCGGCCATAAGTACAGCGTGAAACGTACGTTCAAAGTTACCCATACACTATACAGTGCCTCGTTTATCTAATTACTTAGTACTTCTTTTTCACAATGCCAAATTACCATAATTCTACGTTTTTATCTTTTATGACAATTTAATTCAAAATTTATAACGTTAATGAATAAATAATATTTAAAAACTTTGATAATAAATACTACAGTCATGGTAATTTTAAGTTATGAGTTATATTTTTTATGTAAAATATAAACGAGTTTTGAGCAATAAAGCGGTGTATTAACCATAAAATTCTACAACTCTGAATTAAAAATTATTTAAGTTTAAAATATGTATAGTTTTTGCCTCAATCACGCAGTGTAACTACAAACTGTTTCTATTAAAAATGAATTATTATAATACTGTAATACTATTGTAATAACACTAGGATAGTATTGTAATTAATCATTTTTAATAGAATCAAATCGAGTTATAGAACTTGTAGTTGTAGATGTTTGATGTCTAGTGTCATACTACAAGTTCTTCAGCATAATGTGTCAAATGATCAATTATACCAATATATTTCTGAACTGTCGGTGTTTGTAAGGAAATTTGAGGTTTATATTTTCAATCACCTTTCAGTTGTTATTCACAAGATAAATTGCAACACTAAAAAAGAAATTACAGTTGTATCAATATTAACCGTCTAATTGTTTCACTTTTTATTTTGTCAGATTATAATTTAGTTGATGGATAACTATATCTGATGAAAAATAGAACATTTGAAAGACAAATTACTAACATTAGCTATCGCATAAATAACTTATATATTGGTTAATAAATTATTTGACTTCTTAAATATTTTTTAAAATAAGGCTGATATTACATCTAAGATGAAATAATATTCAATAAATTTCGCACAAACGCCGTCCAACCCGTTATCAATCAATTTATCTAACTTTACAAGCAAACACCGTCGATCTGTTGACCCACTAGTTGCCAGACCGGTTTGGACCTCTCAATGGAGAACACACCATTCAGCGGCGTACAATGTACATAATTATATTGAAATATTTATTACTAGCAGTACCTGCGACTTTTGCTCAGGATACAATTATTTAAATTTATATCTTTTGAATTTGGTCATATATCAAAATGAAACATATACCATAAAATTCGTGATTTAAACGCTAGGATTTTTATATATTTTATATTTCAAGCAACTTTTTAGAGAGAAAGACAGATAATACTTAACAAACGGTGAATAATTATGATTAGCTATCGTATATATAATAATGTTATCGTCGAAATTATCATTAAAATTTGTTACATCACAAACAGACCTTTCCACTTTCTTCTTAGAACAGAATCAAATATGTATTGGTAAATTGTCATAATTATCAAAATAAATATAAAAAATATTGTACTAGCTTCTGAAATCCGTTAGATACACAATTATAATTTACGAGAAAGAGACCGCGGGAAAACCTAGTAAATAATATATTAATCAATTATTATGGTCTTAGAAATTACGATAAAAGATATGAAGGCAATATAAACAAACCCACAACCAGTTTTCTGATATAATGCTATTAGGCGTTGGTATTCTTCTATTACGTCGTATTATGACGCTGAGAGGGTTATGTTTGAAATATAAATGAGTACATTCGTAAAACCTAGAAATATAGAAATAGTTTATAATTACATTATATAACTGATCATAACGTTAACAAATTATTCAACAGGCAGGCCATTTGCGGACGGAACATGGTGAATACTGGATTGAGCCGTCAAACAAAGTTCCCACCGACAGTTCCGAAGGAAGACCGCATGTTATTTTCAAAAGGTCAGCAGTAGACAAGGTCGACGCTTACCATAGAGCGAAGCGTGCAGTTAAAAGCAATGTTAGAACCGGAACAAGACTGAATCACGAAAAAGATTCTCAACTATATTCTAAACTAAATACAAATAGTATAAAGAACCGGGAAAGTAAAGAAGACAGAGATCGAAGGAGGAGAGAATATTTAGAAAAGAGGAGAAGACGAATGGAAGCAATGAGGCGAAACCCAACCGAATACAGAAGACATCAATCACAATTGCGCATGGAAGAGAGAAGGACAACATCTAATTCACAAAGTAACTCTATAGAGAGAAGTAAATCCACAGAGCAATCCCTAGAAGCTAGAACAAAGAACAAAAACAAATCGAGAACTGAGCAAAGATTACGCCGTATCAGGAACAGGCGCAGGCGACGACAATCCAAAAACTGTGCGACGAAACAACCACCTTACCAATGGAAAGAAAAGAATATTCAAAAGAAAGAATCTGAACATTTTTATAATAAATATAAGCAAAAGGTAATTTTCATTCATTTTAATCTTTTAAATATGACATAGACCAAAATGAAATTATGCAACGATATATTGTTTAACATTTTTGTCATACACAAGTATACCGATAATAATAACTGCCCATGAACATGCTCGTGTTTTTCCATTTTTAAGAGAATAGACAATTTATGCACCAATGTACCATCCATGCTTGTCTAAGACGGATTGGTGGATTGGTGCAGGTTTCGGCGATGAACAGTTATCAGCATATACTTTTGGTAACAATAAGCACTTTAGATAAAAAAATACTGGCTAACTCCCAGAAATTACACGCTTGCTGCTTTGCTTTAGCCACTAAACTGCCAGACACAACGAATTTAAGATTATTTTGAATAATGTTATAGGTATTAATAAATGGGGTTAGTCCCTTTTTTATGTAGTTACTATTGTAATTATTTTTTGTTTTAGTACAATCATCGGTACAACCCACATCACAATTCACAACGTCCTAATTTCGGTGGCGCGAAACGTCCCACTCGTTCAGTCAGCAGACCACGACATGTTGAAGTGTTATTGGTGGCTGATAAGTCTATGACCGATTTCCACAAGCAAGCAAATCTCGAGACTTACTTACTCACCATTATGAACATGGTACGTATTGAACACTTGCATAAGATTCTTATGTAAACAAAAATAATATGTTTAAGGTAAATTATCTTTTGCTGTTCGTACTTAGGTATCTTTGCTGTATATGGATCCTTCAATCGGCAACTACATCAAAGTGGTGGTTGTCAAGATTATTCTTGTCGAAGAGACTCACGCAGCTCCCGATCTGGAAGTATCCACAAACGCAGATTCAACTCTGGCGTCATTTTGTCGTTGGCAACAGCAACTCAATCCTGACAACGATGAGAACCCACATCACCATGATGTAGCTATCCTTGTAACTAGAGAAGACATCTGTAGCCTCCACGACATCCCTTGTAGGTATGGAATATTTCATTTTTATTAATTTACAGTAAATGAATATTCACGTATGGAGATGAAAATAAAGTGTCGTTCGTGAATTTATGTCAGCAATAAAATAATCATTACAAACCTATATATATGCATATACATTGGAATCGATTTATTCAGACCCCACGGGGCACGGTCGCCCCTATCAGTCAATGTGTCGATAGCTGACGTAACATGTGATACGCGAAAATCATACAGGTTACAACAAATAACATTAGCATTTATATATTTTTTGTTCGCCGCGCCGAGACAAGGTCAATGGCAGGAGCAGGCGTCTGTTTGCAAAGTATACATAATCGCGGTGAGTAACCGCCTCAGAAATAGAACACTTTCGGATTTGATCGTCGACACCTGGGAGTAGGTGTGTCGGCGCCTCTAATCGCTTTAGTGCAACTCACACTCATTTACCTCTTTAAAAATAAATTCTAAACGTCTAATCTTAAAATACATATAGTTAGGTTACTATTTATATATGTTTTATAAAACATAAATTAGGAATAATTCAATGCAAGTTTCGTTTTCCCAAGAATTTTTGTAGATAATATTTCCAAAGTGCTTTTCTAGTGTCCGTGTTTTTGGTTAGCTGTATATTAAAATAAACCTCTCTCTTCTTCTTCTCTTTTTCTATATTTGAATGATATTAGAATATAGTACGTCTTTGCGTCTATTGTTAATTGAGTTTCCAGAAAACTGTAATCCGCTACGCGTGTGAATGTAAAAATAACACTCTGTATTATATCCCGGTCCATAACCAACACTGTAATCAAACGGTACCACGAAAAGTGGAACATTAATATTGTATTCAATTTCAACAGGAGTGTAAACGGGGGCCCGTTTCAACATATGCGTTAACTTATAGCGTATATATGTTGCAAAATGTCTGTCGTGTTTAGTCTAACAGCAGATATTTAGTTTAGACATTTGGTTTATCTATAGTCCGCAGAACACTTAACATTCAACGCTTGGCACCGCAATGTCTGACCATGCAATTATATCTCTGTACACATAAATAAACGATACGTATGTACAAGTAGTTGCTTATATAATGTTAAACATCTGAATCTTATCAGTGACAGGGAACAATGCAACCTGCAGTACACTTGCTCATTTTTTCATAAGTACCTTTGTGATAAGGGAGATAAAACTCTGAAATTTGCGTCACAACTTACTATGCATTTTTTTTATAACTTTCCACTGACTTATCTTATACATCGATAATGATAGCTTAGATTCTATCTTTCGGATGCGAATAAAAATAAATGTTAAATTTTGAAAGTTTTGATCTCATTTAAATGTTGCAATTATTACACATCGCTATATAAAATCATATTGTATATTCTTAACTATGTTTAAACGCCATTTGTCTGTGAAAATGAACGTATGTAAACATTTCAATTTGATAAAGGCGAGTTTATTTAGTAATACTGAATACATATGGTCATTAATTATAAGCAACAATTCATTTAATAATAAATGGTGTTACCCAAAATGGATACTTATGTACGTATCGATGGTAAATTGGTGTTTACAAGATTGTCGTTTTTTGTATATTTGCGAATCGCTAACGGCTCTGCGGATCCATCGATCACATCAAACACGCCGACTTTTTAAGACCTCGAAGGTTGAGTGTGTACAAATTGGGCATTCATTATTTTAACAAAACCTATGACCATATAGCGTTATATAATTACAAGTACAATTTTTTGGTCATGCGAAGTTTTTGTCTGTTGCACAACTCGTATAAAGAACGGTGTGCCGAATTATAAGTACTTACTCATGGAGCTCATATAAAATATGGCGAGTGAAACAATACGAGTATAATACGATTGAAAACCAAAATTAAACACAAAAACAATTTTACCTCTTCATAGAAAATTCAAAACATTCAAAAGCTTTTATTCAAAATTAGTTCCACTGGAGAACACTTCTTGGAGGTCACACATATAGGTTAAAATTAAATTTTACTTCCCAGTCTATGTATGTACATCGCTTCGCAATATATTATTGTTGCTAAGGAGAAGAAGCGGCAAGAAACTCCCCAGCAACACGTCTAGCTGTACATATATATAAAATATTATATTATATTACCATGATTTATGTATTTAATCATGTGTATTTTTTTTAAATCATATGTATATTTATTTAATAATATTAATATATATGTAACATTTTTAAAATACTGTGCACCAAACCCTGCCGTAGCTTTTGTGCCGTATTTCTCTCTCAATCCCAAGGTTGTCTGGAAGAGATCTCTGTCACCGTTAAGACCGCCATTTGTACCTAATTCTTAGCTGTTTTGTGTATTCTTTCAATAATTTTATTGTACAATGAAGCATATTCTATTCTACATTTCAAATTTGCATATAGATTTGTTTCATTTCTATTCATCCACAAAATATGTGCACCCATTTTCTGGGAAACGGAGTATATCCGGTGCAGTGCAAATAAATGTTCATTAATATTAAATTTGTTATAGTGAAGTATTTACACCATTAATATTAACTCATTCCTCTATACTTAACTGAAAGCGTAATATAAATGTAGTAACCAAAATGTTTTAGTAACAACAAGGCATAACGTCGGTTTGTTGGCCCGCAGACCTGATTTCTGTGATGATAAGCAGACACCGGCGCCTTACGTAACTTCCCACGCGTTATATATATAGTAATTCTTTCAATACGATCTTTTTAAGCTAAATTCGTCATTTATCTAGGAAGCAGCCAGTTCACCTAGATATCTAGAATAGAAATTTATAAAAAACCGAGACAGGCTTCTGTAAACGTTTCGAAGTGTTAACTAACAGTTCTACACTGAGATATATCAGCTTCTGTTCTGTTTGAAACTAAGATGCAATGGCGCCAGACTTCGCGGATTGATTAATATTGAGTATATGTTTGAGTTTATAATCAAAACTTTTTTTCAGAAATTGCTTGATAAATCAACGTACAATATAGTTTACGTACCTGAAAAATCAGAACACATTTTATCTTTACGATATCTAAGATAATTTTGAGAGGCTATGTATTCCAAGGAGCATGTATTACACATTGCTTACGTAGATATGAAGAAATTGGTTATTGATATTGGTGATTAGCTATCGTATGTCTTAGATCAGTGCACTTATCAGAAGAATGTTCGGGCCAACTATTGCAAAAAAAGTAACAATAATATAGTCAAAACCAGTATTAAATTAATGTAATGAGGAAGCTCGCTGTCCGTTAAACGGTATAAACAAGAAGTCGAATGTTCTCGGAAGGCGGCAATCAAAAGACAATGAGCTTGTTGATAACGGTGTCGATGCATGCCGTGGGCGGAAACCCAATAAGGTTACACTCGTACATTATGCATTGAACTGCATAAAAAATTGCAATCATCAGTATTTATACATCTATGAATAATTATATCGCACGCCGAAGAAATCCGCATCGAACCTGCTCGAAAAAACGAAAACTCAATAAGATTCGATTCACACTATCATGCCGATCACGGTTCAATCTCGCTCCGGTCGCGGTATGAACGAATTTCACTGTCTACACCAGGGATTCCTAAGCTATTTTGGGCAAGAGACCCCTTGTCCAAAATGAGCTGATACCGCAGACCCTCATAGTCATATCACTTTAAAAATCGACTTTGTGCATACTTATCGACTTGTTGAGTTTTTTGAAGTAGAACAATGATACTTCCTACTAAAAAAATTGACATTCTTATAACACGTAATACAACTTAATACAGTGTCTTGCTAGTTTCAAATAAGAACGTGTGTTATTAAATTATTAGTGGTCAATTTTTAAACCTCGGACTTTGTCAATCCCTAAAATCAGCTTTTGTTTCGTCGACCTATGGAAAACTGATATCGACCCCCTGGGAATCCACCACTTTGGGAATTCCTATCCTATTAGTCTGGAGTTGAAATAAAAACGTATTAATATTGTCGGTACAAGGCATAACATCTCCTATCTCGCTTCAGTCAATATTCTTTTAGACCAACTGGTACCGGGATATTGGATCGGAATTAAAACGATATTATATTGGGACTGCTCTGATTATTTCCTGTTTAAGAATATTTGACCGGAACGAAAACAGACCGAGATAAAACCGTGAATGACATATCATAGTGTGAATCGGGCCTTAATCACACTGTATAAGATTGCATATTTGTTTGTGTTACATGCGACAGATTGTGGTCTCATTACATGCGATGAGAGATAACATTATCTTCTAATCTTACGTCGCGCCGAGTCCGGTTGCATAATTATTAATCCCGGTAGCGGCGTTGGACAAAGGGCTCTCGTTAAAAATAATGTTGTGGGTTGGTTTTGTTTCGTGGTATGGAGTGCGGCTTTGGCGTCGCCACGCTGTCTCGATGTGTCCCCCTCACCGGCCGTTCCGACGCCTGCCGCCCGCGCCCGTGCCGCGCTTATCTTTTCCATTTCACGCTCGCCAAGTTAACTTGCAGAAATCAGGTATCGGAGATATACCAATTTCACCGCTGATTATCAAGTGGTCGGTTAGTTATGACTACTGTTCCAGAATATTGATACGTTATAAAGCCGTTCTGAATGAATTAATTAGATCAATGTGATACCAGGTTCTTACAGACTATCACCGAGAAACGGTTAGCCTTGATCTCATCGTATTTCTTCACAATTCTCTCTATCTCATCCTGCTATTCTATAATATTTTATTAAGTTTTCGCGACTTGAATACATATCTACGTTTTAACGGCTTTAAGTGCGATAATTTATTTGGTTTTGGTTATTCCGACGATTCGGCCGCTTTTTAGTGGCCGTGGTCACGGACGATAAAGGTGACAATTGTCCAACGAGTATTGTTAAAGTTTTATTGAGCCTACCGCCAACTTGTTCATTTTAATTGTTTAGTTTTAATTTTGTTTAAATTTATTCTTTACTCTATGGGAGCCTAATCTAATTACCACCGCTTCACAACACGTTGTGACTTGAAGAAAAGAAGCGGCGCAAGAAACTCTTCAGCAAACAGCTCTAATATTAAAATGGGTGGAAAGGAAAATACAAGAAATTATTAGTCAAGTTGGTTTGAGTTCCGTTTCACACAGAAAGAGCTCATAGTGTCTTGACGTCTGGCAGTTGGTTTTTGCTGGATTTGGGTCTTAATAGTTTTGATGATCGGATCCCAAACAGGTGGTAATCTATTGAAATTTGGGTGTTTTTTGATTTCGCCAGGATTTGTGGGTTATCAAATCTGATATAGTGGTTGAGTTTATCCAGCGTATGTTCACTGATCGCAGACTTTGTAGACCTTGTGTATTTCATGTGTGGCATTACAATGTGTTCTCGCTTTTGTTTTTATTATAACGAATGGGAAGTAGAATTATAATTAAATAATTGAACCCAAAATAATTAGGTTCTGAATTAGTCCCGAGTCCGAAACTAAATTTGACATAGAAATTCTAGTGTAATTAAATAGCAAATATATTAATAAAGACATTAAGCTCGTTTAACACTACCAATTAAAATTATTATTATTTGTGTGAGTATCAAATACCCAAGACAAAACCGTTGATTGTTATGTGTATTTGCATAAATAAATCTTTCAACATTTACCTTTAAATGTTAAAACACCAAGTTTCGAATACTTAAGTGCAATCAATGCAATTCAAATGTTATTTACGTGTGGATAACATTAATTGCAATTTTCGAGGTGACAGATAGTCTCATTGGCCTTCTTTGATAGAAACAAATGTCATGAAAATACACGATATTAACATTCAAAACATCTTCATTACGCTTTGTTTTCATAGTGTTGTTAGAACCAACTAAAGCATTTTGCGTTGCTTCGACCAAATAGACTTCTTAAGGCAATGTTAGATTATTCATTTCTATCTTTCAATTTGGAGGTATCAACCAATATGATTTACAAAAAGATAAACTTGAAACGTTCATTATCATCGAAGAGCGTAATCTTTACAGTGCTGTGCCTTTCAACCATATTGAATCAATATGGTTAATCTGTGTAATGTTAGTATTACCTAATAATAACAATATGAAACAAATCATTTTGTTATTATTAGGCAAGTCTATATTATATTTTCCTTTAAATTTCAAAAGTTGTTATTGATATAAAATACCTAGTCGTAACCCAAAAATTTGATAAAATGCGGTTCTACCCTTAATGTGAAGAAATCTGCGGAGGTTATTAAAGTAATTTTTGAGTAAAATTTATAGAAATGTTTAATCAAAAAAAACCCTAAGATCTTTGTTATATTACGTAAATAAGACTATTTAACAAATTCAAACTAATTTTAGTTGAATGTATTACTAAGTAGTACTATCCTGAATTCTTTCAAAATTATTCATGTCATCGTTAGTGTTAGAAGGCAGAGAGACACAATGATTATAAAAACACTGGATCAGATTAAAAACTCATAATTATAACATAATGTTGCCAATGTCCATAAGGGACGGTAACTGCTTTCCATCAGGTGGGCCGTGTGTCTACTGAATTTATACACTAAAAAAATATCTTTACACCTATCTAAAGATACCCACACCGTATATGCAAAGGAAAAAAAACAATTTTCATGTGTCAATTACCTCTATGGAGGCCACCCATTATCGAGAGCTTCATAACAAATGGGCGTACAGCCAAAAGTGCAGTTTTACACAAGGGACAAAATTGTGAATAAAACAAAACTAGTTGATTGTATAAGGCTGAAATTTGGAATACCCTTCTTTTTCCCTCGATATATACAAATATACAAAATATATGCCTGTCAAATTTCAAGTGTTTTATAAGTTTTTGAAATAATGGCTCGATAGCGGCACGGCACGTACTTAAACGAACAGCTATAATTTTGTTAATAAGATTTCACTTTTAGCAAAAATAATTACGTAACCCTAAAAGAGATAAGTCAATGACATGGCGAAAAAGTAAATCAGGTAAAAGTAGTTTCTATAAATAGTAATTTTCCCTTTGTGAATAGTGAAGTATGATAAGTTTTATTTCTTTAAAAATCTTCACTCACGCTTGACCTTATTATAAGCGGTTATATACCAAAAATGGTTTTTATTAATACACAAAAACATATCTTTATACACAAAACGACTTTCTCTAGTACCTGATCGTATCTTTTAGCAACTATTGTTGGATTTAAGGGATATAAAAGCCACGAATAAATGTCGCTTTAATGGGTTTCTTTTATGATATCCAATTTTTGTGCCATTCTATTGTATCACTGCTTGTATTTAGATTGGATGTAAATCGAATTTTTCCATAGTTTTTTTTATAATACTGTTACAACATAGGCGCCGACAAAGACAAATTCCACGTACAGACTGTAAAAGCACATTTTATTACTTGTCGGCATTCGAAGTAATTGTAATTCTTTTATGATTGTCTTCTTTTTTTTAATTATTTATTGGCATACGTTTCTAGAGAACAGTCCATTGTTTTCAATTGTACTCGTTTATGGCTGGTGCGGTCGAATCATTGGCCAGGTGTTACATATTACGTCGACTACGATACGGGCACAATTGCATTTGTGCAGCATAAAACGGTGGCCTGATTGAGGGAGGGGGGCACTTCAGCGACAACTACGATGAAGGCGTGACGTGTGTATAATCGGGAATCTAATAGTGACGGACTTGGCGCGTTTTATGAATTACGACCTTCTGCATTACATTTGGTTTTGTTGTGTTCAGTTATATTTGTACCTGTGTTATACGTGTTTATATAGTTCTAATAAACTCTATAATAATTCAAACGGCATTTTAATTCGAGTCTGTCCACTCGTAACAATACCATTATCAAACTGTCAATAAAACTGTATTATGTAACTACTAAGTTTCAATTTACAATTTATGAAATATTTATTATACAAAGTTACACAATAAATCTAATATGATAAGACGAGTGAAGACTAATTTTTAATGTGAAGTATGAATTTTGAAATTCGTTTCAACAATAACAATGTAAATGCCAATTATGCTTTTGTTCAATAAGTGATCGCTTAAAGCAATCTCTTCCAGGCAACCTAACTTAAGTAATATTTTAACCTGGCGATGTAGGTGTTACACTAATATTATAAAGAGGTAAAATCTGTGTCGTTGTAGGAGGTAATCTCTGGATCTACCAAACTGATTTTGAAAATTCTTTCACCGGTGGAAAGCTAAATTATTCTTGAGTGACATAGGATATATTTGCTTGTGATTATAATAAGTATTTATTAATTATTATATTTTTTAGCGAAAGTTTCGCTGGGCATCAAAAAAAAATGAGTCAGTTAATCATAAATAAACATACTAAACTACATATTTTATAAATTAAATTCATAGAAATATATATAATAGTCTATAGTTAAAGAATGAGCCATAATTATTTAAGGAAAAGTAGTGTTTTCCGAGTGCATTCCTAAATGTAGGCGATGTTTTGATCTCTCTGACAGTAAGAGGCAGCGCATTCCAAAGTTTGATATCCTGCACTGTAAAAGAGTTATCATAAAAGGATATCACTCATAGTGAAGAAAACCATCGATAGAACTTTGACTCAAATCTGATTACCATTGGACATGAATACTAATGTGATGATTGCATACCCTACTTCAGCCAGCCATTTGATAGAAACGATGCATTTAATTAAAATCTCATGGTCACGTAGCCAATTCACTTGACCAGGCAAAACATCTGCAACTTCAGGTATTTACACGCCCGTGAATACAACCTAAATGAAATCAATTTAGCAAGAGGCATAAAAATACTGTTTAAGTGGCATTAGGCGCAATCAAAATCGTAAAAGCTCGTACTTCGATCTCTCTTGCGTCACTATATTGAATCACGTATTGATGTAAGCATATTGTGTATGTATAAAAGCCCTCGATAAAGTGTATTGGAAGTTTCAGTGTGTTCTGATATAATAATTTTAAAAGGAAATCGTCATTTTTGAAACTTAATTACATAGTAGAAAAGACATCAACGCGCTATTTTTAGTTGATTTTATTGTTACTAGTGGTCGCTCGTGGTCGAAGTTCGACCATAATAATTAATGTCAAAGACTATACTTCTATAATCACAAATTTTGGCAAAGCTACACTGTTAATTTGACTTGAACAATAAACTAAAGTATATAAATGCGTGTGTGTGTTAAATACATGGTAGAATGTGTATTTTTTTATTATTCATTTAATGTAATTCTTATGCATGTTTTTTTTTAAATATTAGCATTCTTCGCTTCTTTTCTATATAAACTATAAGTGTGCGAAATTTTATACTCCTCCGACCGCGCAATTTTCGTAAAATTACAAAGTTAGGGTACAAAGTTTATGCTTCACGTATAAGTATATAGATTTGTACAGGCGAAATAAAAACCTTCACCAGTTTTCAAATCGAATCATCTAACGTTCCGCGAGCACATGCACCTTTTCAAACTAAGTCACAGAACAAACTTTTCCACAGATAATTGTTTAACTGCTTGACAATAAAGATTTAAAATTACTTAGATTAAAGTTGTTCGATTTTCTATCTTGTCTAAGAAGATTGCTTAGACACGTAAAACCTTTTTATCGAGACAGACAAATTGATTTTTAGATATAGGTACCGTATTCATCCATTTCAGGTTTAATAAGCTCTAATCGATATTGACATGTAACCTTTAATTAATTTATTATTTTTCAATGAATAAATGTGAAAAACTTTTAATTCTCTCACAAAAAAGATAATTACTTTAGTACCTTGACACTGCTGCGCATAAATTATGATAAATAAAATATTTTACCTCTTAAATCAGTATGTTAAATGGAAATACGCTGTAAAGTAGTCATAAATAAAGATATGCTTATATTCTGCGCATGGTGATATTGGACTGAGTCGACGAACTTCTACAAATGAATCATTTATATTTTTGTCTATAGAATACACGTATCAAAAATAATAATTAACCACGGATCACTTACCACTTACACTTGGAAGTAGTATGTGTAATAAACCAACAAATCACATACATTTTAATTATAATCGGTTATACACAGACAAGCCTGGTGGCACCCCAGACACCCAGACTAGATGAAGTAATGAAAATTCTTTATTTTCGGAAATGTTACACATATTATATTATGTATTGAGATAATGGCAGCGGTCTTGCGGAGCTGGACACAATTATTTTAGATTTATTCTTGAATATATTTTTTCGTTATTGTTCCGAATCATTATGAGAAGTAGGATATGCTCATTTATAATTAATATTCGTAATTTATCTCCCGAAAGGAATTGGCAAGTATTTCTGTATTTTTTTAAATATCTATCTATTATTAGATTTATACGTACTATTAGAAATATTAATACAATGGTGCCCGCGTTTGAAATATTAAAAAAAATCAAAATAAATCACTTATAAACAAAATCACTCAATGTTTTAAGGCGTAATACTGTTCCTAAAATGAGGAGGAAAATCATACATACATAAAACTACATTTAATAATTTAATTTATTATACGTTTTCAAAACATTATATCTTTGAATAAAGTAATATTCATTTATATACTAAATACGAGATTTAGCCCTGAATATATAATTAACCAAAAATCACTTAAGTTTTGATGACAAAAAATAACCATACAATTACGTATACATTAAACATATTATTAAAGAATTATGAATGTCGTTTACTTTTCATTTTAACCCGTATACGTATGAGTACGCACTTGTATGAGTATACTGAATTTATTACTAGGAATTTATTGCGCTTTTCATCGGTTTCCGCGTGGCTGTGAGTCAGAGGCGCCCGATTATTATTAGCAGACTATTCGCGTACTCGCCGCTTCATAGATTATGTGATTAATATGCAACAGATGCGATACATTTTCTTCGTTGTTTTTTTATAGTTACATATCTAGTTATAAACATCTATCCATACATCCATTTATACATATTTTAGATTACGACCAGTAGTATCCTGAGGGTGTTTGCTGAAAGAATGGACTCCCGTTTCCTTCGATGCTGGGTGAGGCTGTTTATGTCGAAGAAAAGTAGAAAGGCCATTCATTCTGTTTTTCTATTCAATTGTAAATAAATATTGCCTATTATTGGGCAGACAAACACACATTGTATATCCGCAATTTAAGCAAGTTACGCTTGTGTTATGGGTAATATTTAACGGACTACTCTAGGGCCGATCCCAGACACCCAGGAAAATAAATTAAAAATTATGAATAAAGGAAAAATTGGTTTCCGAAATTGACCATGCCTAGAACCGAACTCCGTCGCAGTAAGGTGGACCAGAAAAGGCTAAGGGCTTTCAGCCACTGAGGCCGTGTTTGTCCTGTTACATAGATGTAATGTTTATCACTGATCTGAAATGAAAATAAACTATAGTTACGGATCTTCAAGAATGCGCATGAAATGCAAACAATAGCCCAGAAGGATTTATGACGTCTTACCGGAAGGCTTACAAAGGAATAACGCGAAAAATAAACCAGTTAAATTCGAAGGGGTAATAAAATACCTACAAAAGACCGGTTAGCAACATAATTATTATTATTATATACAAGAATTGTATGTTCGCGAGGTAAACTAGTTAAAGTTTTTTTATTGTACTCAAAAACGTTCGAATTTAAATCTGCTCAGTGAAAAGGTAACACTGAGTTTATCTACCCTTATTTGGTCCAAATACGTCATAGACTTACTGGCGTTCATCATACCTTGCAACACAGTATTATTTTACAGCAGTTATTTGCGATACCATGTTATTCTCCGTACACTTAAGTTAATAGTTTTAAATAAATTATTTAATTCTTAATACCAAAAAAATCACAAATCATAATCAGTAACAAATCTTCCAACACAATTGCACTATACACAGGTTGAAATTCTAAAGACCATAAATACATCCAGATAAATACAAACATAAACAGTATTCCATGTAGTTAATAATATCAATATGTATAGACTCTTCTGTACGTTAAAATACTCGACGAGAAATGTTTTAGTTATTATGGTACGTTCATGTTTTGATACATTTAATATTGGATCAACTATCGTTCCCTTACGCATGCCCTCCAAAAATAAAAGCAAGAAGTGATAAAGTCTTATGGTACACAGCTCGCTACGAAACACAGTTTAGTTATGATTGTGAAGTTAACCCTATCTTGTTTATACATTCATGTTTAGGACTTGTGACTGTCACTTCAATAAGCGCGAGAATTTTCTAGTATATCTAATTGATAAATACACATACATTTAAGATAAAACCTTGCTTTCATCCCTCAAATATTCACTGAAGTTAAACAGATTAATAAGGAACCCTATCCGAGGACAATTTTCAGACAGTCTGATAGCTTAATTCCATAATCAGTTAATAATTATCAACTTCCGTATAAATAAATAGCAGATATAATTTCAATGTACAATTTGACATTTATTTAAAAATCATAGAAATAGAGCACGGCCTGTGAGTATTGACCCTTCTGAAGTTAACGCCAAGTGGTTGTGTAGAACATACTTTACGAACCAAATCGTTTTACTTAGTACCTAACGTAAACAAAAATAACAACTTATACGATTAAATTTTATAAACGACTATTTTAAATAAAAAAATTAAAAGAAATGTTGGTAGAAAGGTTATTAACGAAATAAGTTGATAATATTATGAAAACAAATTAAACTTTTTCGTTGTTCATTGAATTTTTATGCATATTTAATATATAGTGACACACAAACTATTATACTTCGCTTAAAAAAACAACATTTATAATATTAATTTTAATACTCTACTAAGTAAGAAAAAATTGAAACTTTGTTAGAATAGAGAAAATAAATGTATTTATTACTTAATTATACTCTATTTGAATAACAATTGTTTAAACTACACGACGTTTCACATAGATTTTTGTTGCTTCATGCTTATTCGGCAATAATCGGAACGAACCACGAGGTCTCCTGTCTTAGTCACACGTCAGCTTTGGCCGTGTTGCTATCATTCTCTCGAGTACAATCACGAGTGTAAATGCGCGAAAGTTCGGAAAGCCTATATTCAGACGGTTCACGACTCATCGGTCGTACTGTACTTGAATATTATTGGTATAGATTACATTACTAACTTTTTTAATGCATTAATTCAGAGATGATGAATCTCCACTGTAGAAGTGTCGAAGGAGGGTAGGGCTGATATAACTATGTATTACATACCTAGATTAATAGCTAAATCAGCCCTATTATTAACAAGTAATTACATGCAATTTTCATGCATAAAAGTTATTAAGAGCCGGCTACGTGTGTAAATATATGAAATTAGTTTCCCACGTGATAAAAACTTTCTATTAATTATTAATTTAAACAAAATAAATAAACTAGTTAAAGGAATGTACATAATTATGTTGCTAAAACCAGTCTTAATTAGACAAGATATGCAAAATCTATTAGCTATGTAAATATTAAAACATTAATTTTCATGTTTGGTATATTTACAATAGCATAAATTATAGTCTAATAACATTTAATTAAACAAAAAAATAATCTAGTTTTTTGATGTTTTGGAATCAAATAACTCTGTAGTGGGTACTAATTTTTTTTTAACTTCCGATATCTTATTATTTTGCATCTTAATTAAGGCCAAGTGGTATTTAATATAAATAGAATAATTATTTAATTAATATACAAAACCATGTAATAGTTTCATGTCCCTCCAATGTAATGGGATAATACAAAAACAGATACAGGTCAAATTCAAACTATTACAATATTTCGTGAAGTTTACACGCACCAGAAGCTAATAAATACCACGTACGTTTTAACGATCTACAATGCGTTGAACAACACTGACCACAATTCCGCGTGTAATAGGTCGGTGGACATTTGAAAATAGCGTAGGAGTTCACACTGATATAGTTAGTAAATAAATATCATTGCCAACATTGTAGCATGTTAATAGTTAATTTTATGTTGGTAATTTTTGCAGCACCCTCGGCGTGGCCCACGTCGCTGGAATGTGCAAGCCGGACCGCAGCTGCTCCGTGAACGAGGACAACGGTATCATGCTGGCACACACCATCACACATGAGTTGGGGCACAAGTAGGTTTTTTTATTTATTAGTTGTTTTGTTTTGTATAACAAAACAATAAAAAGGACCACTAAAACTCAAGCTTGACGTGACGCACCACACTCTCGCCTTTCTTAATATTAAAGTTTATACATAGTTGAAATGTTATTTTATGGCGGTAGGTAATAAATAGGTTAAATAGACTTGAAATTATGTGATCTGTAGTGTTTATGCTATATTGCCATACAAATACTATCTATACTATTATAATGGCAGCCGTGGCAGCTTGGCGCAGATGTACAAAACTTAAAGAGTGCGGGATCGAATTCTGGCCGAAAAGCATTCCTCACTTAGGCATCTTTTCTGACCTAATATGCACATTGTTGCGATTACCACGTGCTAACAGTATAGGAAAACACCATGATGAAACCTAGACATCGAGATAACCGATGTATCAAACCTGCAAAGCCGCCTTGGACGAGCGTGGCATGTGTTCGTTCCCCCCATAATGGGAGGCCCAAGCCCAGCAGTGGGACGTTTATGGGCTGTTATTATAATATTACAAATGCGAAAGTTTGAATAGATGTATGTTGCACAAACACGCCAGGACAGCTCAACAACTCTTGATGAAATTTAGCACAGAAATAGATTATAGTCTGGTATAGCACATAGTCTACTTTTCACACCGAAATAATGTACGATTCCCGCGGTATAAAATTAACAAGAGCGAAGTCGTGGGCAAAAGCTAGTCAAATATAAGCTTATCACTTTATTATTTACCCACATTAATAGACACAAAAATAACCATACCTATGTAATCTGGCGATATTGGTAGCGCATGAAATTAGCTTCTAATATTTAAATATACAAATTTAAAGCGTCTTTCCAAAAAATAGTCTTAATATATTAGGGCAATGCCTCTGAAAACCTGATAATACTACTGATAGTGAAGAGGATGCATTAGTATAATATACAACAGCATAAAATATGGTACAAAAGACTGACTATAATTCAGTCAAGCGTAGTCTTAGTAATAGATGTGAAATTATTTTGTTAAATCTTGTCACACTTGATACCTGATCGACTGCACAAAGCTTTCATTTGTTAATAATGAAATGCTATTATAAAATCGAAGATTATTTAAATGATAAATCCTGAATATTATAAATATGTTTTTTTTGCTTTGTTTTACATGTAATATTATTATACTACATATTTATGATTGTAAAATTCAATTTAATTTTAGGTATAAGATATGAAACTGAACGCCTAATAATGTAAAATTTATCGAAACCAACAAAACACCAATTCTTATGCTATTGTTTGTATTAAACACAATTCCAAAGAACTAATTTGATATTAAAATATCAAACTCGAATATTTAGACTTTTGACAACTTCTCATTCAAAAATTTGTCTAATTTATAATACTCCGTTGAAATCTTACAATTTAAGGGTCAAATATTGCATTTGTTAGAGGACGCAATTTTATTTTTGGGACATGTGTGGGGGTCAATAGAAGCTTAACCTCAAGTTTGTGGGGTCGCCACCCTTGTCCCCCGGCCGCCATCTTGGAAAAAGTGGTGAAAACAATTTTTTCGCGATATCTCGGAAACTATGCATCTTACAAAAAATTTGTAAAGCATAATTTGTGGCAAATTGTTTTGCCTACAAATATGTTTATGTAAACTATTTGCCCTAAAATAAAAATTAAAGAAGTTATAAGCAAAAAGTGAGATTTTTTTTATTCATTCCTAACTCTTTTCTTTACCATAGAACTTACCAAATTTAACTTATCGAATGTTAAGCAGGTAGAAAAGGTCCCTCGTTTTCCCCGCCACCTATGAGGTAGAGTCTGTAGGCGCGTTTTTTTATGTCTGTTCTGGCAAAACATGCACCAACATTATGGAGATACCAAAGTTAATGGAAGAAATTGAATTTGAAGATGAACTTCCAACTATGACTCCAATTTTAACTTCTGTCATACCTCAAACTTTCACATTTGACGTTGATTTAGATTCTGAGCCCCCCCCCCCCCTGGACCATCGAAGAAAAGCCGATTAGAGTAGCTAGCTAATAAGTGATTAAAAATATTATGATGTTGAGGATTACCTTATAAGCAAGATGTCCGTGAAGTAGGCCTACTGGGGATACCACGTAAAAAAAACGCGCCTACGGACCCTACCTCATAGGTGGCGGGGAAAACGGAGGACCTTTACTACCTGCTTAACATTCGATAAGTTAAATTTGGTAAGTTCTATGGTAAAGAAAAGAGTTAGGAATGAATAAAAAAAATCTCACTTTTTTGCTTATAACTTCTTTAATTTTTAATTAAGGGGGAAAAGTTATATGGCATTGTAGGCTAAACAATTTGCTACAAATTATGACTTTACAAAATTTTTGTTAGACGTATAGTTTCCGAGATATCGCGAAAAAAGTGATTTCACCCTTTTTTCCAAGATGGCGGCCGGGGGACAAGGGTGGCGACCCCACAAACTTGAGGTTAAGCTTCTATTGACCCCCATACATGTCCCAAAAATAAAATTGCGTCCTCTAACAAATGCATAGCTCATGTAACATTTCAATGGAGTATAAGGCTTACGTTATATTCCTTATACTCCATTGAAAGAAGTAGAAGAGAAGAGCAGAAGAAGAGAAGAGCTAACAAAACTCGGGCTCTACTTGTAGAGCCCGAGTTTAGTTAGCTCTCCACCATCGCCAAATTAATTTACTTACTCACATATTCATGGCGACATGTTTCTCTTTTTTTATGGTTCTGTTCAGTATTAGAACCACAATTAATTCAAGCCTAATTGTATTGTCATTAACTTATGTGAAAGCGTGGCAATAATTTTGACGACTTGATTTACAAATAAAGTCAACAAAATGACTTCCAACGGCTCACTGCTCGCGTCATAATATAGATTTACACCACCAAAATATCGTAAATAAGAATTAATATACAACATATACATAAGTTGTAATACTCTTAAGTCTCACAAATAACTTCTAATTTAGACAGTGTTACACTCAAGCTATCAAGACAGTTGTTACTTTCATAAATCGTTTGATATATTACGTGTTAACCAGTGCTCTCAACGGCTCCACTAACAAGCTGTCGTCGCAATAATCTGCATTTATGTTTTATTTATTCATTTTGATAGATGTAAGAGAGTAGCGATAAAAGATATAAACGAATATTGATCCTAGCGACACGGATTATTTTGAAATCGTTCATCTAATCTTACAAACATCATCAAAACTGTATTTAAATAACTTTACTAAAATTGGATAGGATAAATCTTTAAGCGTGTGGCCAATCAAGAATTATGAACGTTTATATCAAATAATATTGTTACGAGCTGCAGGACTCGGATTAAAATGCCGTTAGAACTACTATAGAATTTATAAGGAATATACAAACATGCCTAACATAGGTACAAATATGTACACAACCAGTCCAAACGTAATGCGCGATTGAATAACCCGCCCAAAGTCCGTCACTAACGTCTTGGTTCGCTTGTGGCTATCGCTAGACTGCCTCGTCCTTCCATTGGGGCATTGCTTTATACTGTACAAATACAACATGTGTGCTGGACCGCGTGGACTGAATTTCCTAAAATCACACCTGGCTAATGACTACCATAAAAGATTACAATGCACAGAGGGCTGTTTTTCTAATCACAAACTTTAAACACAAATTTAACAAAAGAAGTCCAAATGCCGCAAAGGTAATAAAATGTCTACAGGTATGAATTTCTTTTTTCGGCGCTCAGGTCGTAACAATATTCCAATAAAAAAACAAATTATAACCTTCACCTCGATATTTGCTATTTTTCACTATCCTACTGATCTGTTTCCTACGGTTTTATTTCCCCTACTTTGTAGACAATATTTTTATATGGCATTTCGCCAAGAAACCGTTTCTAACGGGTTATATATATTATTGATAAAACTCGAGACATCAAGGAATTTGTAATTTTTGTCTCAAAGCCATCTTAGTTCTAAACCCGCATGTTTATATCTATAGAACTAGACACTAGAACTACGACATAAAGGGTTGTTTACTACGTTTCTTTTTGTCTCAATGCCAGGGCAACTCTAAAATTACACATTTATGTCCATTAAATTAGTGCTACGATACAAAGAATTATTTACTAGTTAAAATTCTTGTCTCAAAGCCAGTACAAATCTAAAGCTGCATATTTGTGTCCATTGAACTAGTACCACGATACAAATAAAATTATTTACAATTTATTTTTTTTGTCTCAAGGCCAGTGCAACTTTAAAGCTGCATATTTGTGTCCATTGAACTAGTACTATGATACAAAAATCATGTATTCATTGTGCTAGTACCACGATACAAATAAAATTATTTACATTTTTTTTTGTTTCAAAGCCAGTGCAACTCAGCTGCATATTTGTATCCATCGAACTAGTACTATGATACAAAGATCATGTATTCATTGTGCTAATACTACGATACAAATAATTATTTACTATTTATAACTAAGTAAAATCAAACCGTACCTGATGCATAGATAACAAACACGTGTTATAAAGCGTAGAAATAATAAAATTCTTGTCGTTATAAATTCACGACAGAAATGATATCTTGCCAATATTTTACTATATCATAAAGAATTTAATGTTCGATTAGATAATAGAAATGATTTAGTCCATACGAAAGATTTATGGAGGGAGGCTTGTAATATCCTATCTATTTTGCCACACCAACATTACAGAATTGATACTCAATATTCAGAAGCTATAAAATACTAATGGCCGTTTATAAATTCAAATAACTTTCATACGTTTAGTACGGCGGGTAATTTCATTATGATTTATGTAGTCACTTTCGCTGGCGTCCGCCCTGAGCCGTTGCATTTCGCAAATCAACAAATTGAATTACTCAGGACGTACTCAGGCCGTGGCCGTCGTATTAATCTTAAATAAATTAATATAATATTTCTAGTTGGGTTCGGCTCCGAATGAGTAGTGCCGATCTTAGATAAATAGATTATACAAACATTGCAACACAGTCATTAAAGCGCCATGATCTTCTCGACTGGCCAGTTTTATGTATTGCTCGTAGGCATGAGTGCAAATTGCGGTACGGACAGCGTTGTAAAAAAATAAAGAAGTAAAATGTGTATGCAGTTAATTAAGTATAACATATCTAAAACCATAACATTTAATTAATATT
Organism: Dendrolimus punctatus; assembly: GCA_012273795.1. Classification (NCBI taxonomy): domain Eukaryota; kingdom Metazoa; phylum Arthropoda; class Insecta; order Lepidoptera; family Lasiocampidae; genus Dendrolimus; species Dendrolimus punctatus. Next base: position 2,112,695 of record CM022541.1, read on the forward strand.
ATTGTTACTTCACAAGTCCCACGCAAACGATCTTATTTATCATATCATTTTCATCATACGGTACCAAATAGACGACTCATTTGCACAATTTAAACTCAGCCGGTTTCAATGTATCATCTCAGACTGGGCTACTACTGCTCAAGCTTCACTACGATATTTTAAACAGGAATGTAATATCGTGTGTATCATTTTGGTAATAAGTATTAGTTTTATTTGGCAACGGTTGCCTAGCGCCTCAGTTATCGGTACTGACTCATGTTCCCAAGCCGATATTACCGCAAGGACGTTGCTTTCGAGATATAAAATTATGAAACGTTCGTTACGTTCAAATGCAATTTTAGCCGCGAGAATGTGTTTGTGAATAAGGCACATTTCCTGTGCAAAACTCTTTTTTTTAATTACGCAGGAGGCACGAATGAATTGGCGTTGCTAGCACGTTAGACAACGCTTGCGGTCATAATACAAACACATGTTATGTAAGTGGTGCAAACATCGCGACAGGCATTGACCTTCCTCTCGTAGACATGAATGCATCATTCGTCGCGTACGATGCACCCGCGGAACCGCGGTGCATTGACGTCGCACTATCGGCCCACACATGTTCATTATTTTTTCATGCACTTATCTTGAACAAAGAATAAGGAATAGGGAGATGATAAACCGTGCAATTTGTGGGCGTCAACTGTAGACTAGTATACGGGTCGCCGTTTGCGAGCAGCGGCTTGCGCACCGTGTCGCCGTGGTGAAAATAAAGTGGACATGTTTAACTAAATACTTTACTGCATTCTTTTTATACAATGTATTGCGGCCCTTTTTATTAAAGTACGTATACATGAACGTACGTATATTAAAACGTCTTCATTCTATTAATATACTGGCAGCATACACTACTTTTTATAAACTCGTTTGTATTACCTCGTTTTTCTATTTTACAAAATATGTTAAAACTATTTCGAAATATATATCTAATTAAATATCTGTGCGTATAAAACAGAACATAAAAAAGGTTAATCAAATCTTGTGCTTTATAGTTACGTAATTGTTCGTTGCTTTGAATAAGAAACTTAATTAGAAAAAGAAAATATGAAATACGTTAATTTAATAGGATATTAAATATAGGAAAAATCTTATATAATTGCTTTACCAAGACAAGGTTTTTAACAATGACTTTCTATTTAATTATGACTGCTGCACAAAAAAATATAATATATTTATATTTGTAAACACTATCGATCCGTCCACTCTTAATGAGTTTTCAGAATTTATATCGAATTTCTAACCTATAACAAAAGATTATCAGCGTTGCAGTTGCGTATTTTTACATAATGTTTAAAAACATTGGTAATTAATCAGTACTTGGTAGTAATTATAATTATAAAAACTAACTTTAATTACAATACGGATACCCTTTTGACTCCTGCTGGCGCGACTGTGGATGCGCCGCGCCTGCTTACGCTAATGCACATAAATGAGTTGTTTTTAGGTGCTAACGTATTTATTTTTATTTCTAAATGTTATACACACTTGAAACAATGAGATGAAGTAGGAATGCCAAGTATTTCAATAAAATTCAATTTCCATAAGTACAAGAAAACAATCTTAACAGAGTACCCATAAGTTTCGACGACTCGATGTTTGGTATTTATACATATAGTGAAACTTGGTTAATTGGGACCTGGAAAGTGAGAAACCTCCACAACTGGACCTCATGCTGAGGTTCCAACACTTTGGGACTGAATTAACCCTGATAGTGGGCTAAATCAAACCTCTATATCTGGGACTCGTTCTTTCGATTTATCATCATATTACCTCTATAACTAAGAGAGCGATTTAATTTTATATGTATAGACCTCTGTAACTGAGATAACATCATTTTGTTTGTTTACTTACTTATTCTTATTCTACCTACAAATAGCTGAAATAACCTGTATACTGACCTCTATTAATGGAAACCTCTGTAAATGAGACAGATATTTATTATATCTGAGACACTGGGTAAGTGGAATACCTCTTTAAGTGAAACCACATTGCAGGTTCCTCTCACTCAACCAGGTTTCAAATACAGGGATGTTTGAAAGTGGTAAGATCTTCAACATAAATCTGCAATTGTCTAATAAGATTTAATGGCAATTTGATCCTATTTCTTATCAGAATAGAATTGCCATTGGTCTCTAAGGGGCCACATTGATACAGAGTAACATAAAAAGTCGCAGAAGCTTGGATCAAGGCAGCAAAATCTTAACTGTTAGCTATTAGAAATACAAAAACCAGCTTTTCATAAATTTTGTACGAATATTCTTTAGAAACTGTACATGAAAATAATATTAGCATCTCAAAATAGTACAAAAGTTTTCACGAGATACATAATTAAATTTTACAACAGGCAAAGTTGCGAAAACGGTTCTTGTATAGTATACTAGCTTCTGGCCGCGACTTCGTCCACATGATTTTTTTTCATAAAAAGTATTCTATGTTACTTCTAATACCTCCAAGAATATGTGTACAAAGTTTCATGATGATCGGTCAGTAGTTTTCGCGTGAAAGCGTAACAAACAAACTTAAATTCACATTTATAATATTAAGTAGGGATAATAAAATGTAAAAGCCAATAACCCGCTCGGTTTTCCTCCCAATAATAATCAAATAGGTATTATGTCATGTTGTAATTCTTGTTTTATTTTCTTATAAACAATCAACACATTTTACTGTCATCGAAATATAAATATAGTCTTTATTTATTATAGTATTTAAAAACGATTTTTATTTAACAATCTTTTAAATCATTAACGTAGTGCTTTGTTTATTTGTATTAATCATGTTGAGATAATGAGATTATTCAAATTTAACGTCATTAATATCTGTAGATCCAATCTAAACAAAGAGGAGTAACCACGCTTCTATAAAGCTAGCTGATAAAATACTTCGGCCGGCCGCAGGTGTGGTTATTTCGACATCGAAGGTTCAGAAATGTCAATTTAAGACGATAAAGATTTCGATTAAGTCGTACGTTGATTAAGAAAGATTGTTTATTAGTGACTTGATCTGTCAATGTTTATGGTCTCATCGGACCTATGTATTGTTTCACTGTGCTGTGAGACATCATCATTTAGTAGCCAGGCTCAAATTAAGACGTGGCGTAATGGATAGCGCACGCGTTCCAAACTCAAAAGGCGCGGGTTTGATCCTGGCTGGAACACATGCACCACTTAGGCAGTTTTCTAATCTTATGTGCATGTTTCTACAATTACCACCTGCTAACAACGCTGAAGATAACAACCTGCACATCGAGATAAGCGATGTGTCAGCTTGTCAAACCTGCCAAGCCGCCTTAGACAAGTGGCGGGTATACTGTCCGTTCCCGTATAATGGGAGGCATGAGCCTAGCTGTGGGACATTTATTTGCTGTTACAATATAAATTATTATATACTACACTTACGTAAGCAATGGTAGCTTAGCTAGCTACTAAGGCAGTATTATACTGAGACTATATAAGTGTAACCCGTGCGTTTACATACACGCATCCCGAACTCAAAGGGCGCGGGTTCGAATCCTTTTTACGGGTCTTCTGACCTAATTTGCATATCATTACAATCAACAGGTGCTTACATAGAATTAGTGTAGTTATTCAACGCGGTACCGCTACCAGCCTTTTGGGAACGTTCCCAACAAGTGACAGTAGCTTGGGACAATTTTTTATCTACAGTTTTATTGTTCATATTTTTTTGATAATTAGTATTAGTGGTATATATACATGGTTTATTTTTAGTCGTTAGTTTTGAACAATAATACTGGGGGTGGGTGTCGTACATCTCGTGGCTAGACACTAAAGATAGCATGTGATAATTTCCTCTCTTCATCAATAGTGGTGTTGCTCTTAGAAGTTATACTATAGAGTGTTACGAAGTATCTTTTAAAGTGGCCGCTATTGCAATATCAATCAGGTGATACTAATAGAGCCATTAAAATAATATAATGTTGCTCCACACCAGATATATGAAATTAATGTTGCATTGACAATGCCAATAATTAATGTATGACGTATCGTGGCAGCTGATCTCTAGCACTAATTGACCAGATAAAAGCTAGATGCGAGAATACTACGTAACAAAATATCTAGGTAAGCCGATAAAATTCAATGGACGTCAATTCTGATTGATCATTTCCAACTGAATATCCATAGTTTATTTGTAATATCACATAATTATATCGCGAAGACGCTAAGTTTCAGATCTTTACGTAAGTGTTGGTGAGAAGATTCTTGAATTGAGATTAAAAAGAGGGTAGCTTTGAACATCTTGAGATATGAATATACTTCGTATTATCTCATTTGTATTTCTTTTTATCTTTTTTGGCCAGTTCCTATGTCATACTATTCACTCACTTGCCTCACTATTGTGAATTGGCAGAAAATTGACATATTTGTAGCGAGCTTATGTTATTTTATTACTAGCAGTAAGCCAAATGAACGATTGTTTAGACGTAGGACCGAGCCATAAGTCTGTTCACTAATTATTGATAACCAATAATTATAGAAATATAAATAGAAAAGAATAAAATTACTAACATAACTCCATTGATTCTGTAATCCGTTGATTTTCCCCACTATAAGAAGTGCCAAGCTACAAAATATACAATACAACTACTAATAAAACAATTGGTACAGCCCAGATTCTGTTTTTACACCACACAATTCTAGTACGTACATATTCCTGATATTGTGTGTATTTTAGACACTTTCGCTTTTTATGATCATAATAAATCGCCAATCACCAAAGCCCCTTACTAATAGCCAATAGTTCTGTAAACAAACCTTTGCAATTTATTAGTGTAAATTGACGTGGATTAAATACCGCCCAATTATTTACTTCCTTTTATCTAATATTGATATAACGTTAGGTACTAATGTTGTTGTTTTGAATTGAAAATAAATCAAATTTAATGGCTTGGAATTCCACTGCTGTCGAAATATTATAAAGGATAATTTTAATTGAGGAACAAATCTTGCCACATTGTGAAAATGTTTGTAATTTTAAGTCTATATGGGTGAAATAGTAGGAATTAGTGCCACCGCCTCACTTTTATAACTGAACTACTCGTCATCAACAGGATGTGCACCCCCATTTTCATGAGTTCCACTCATCTCATCATCTATGCAACAGTTTTCTAGGCAATATATTCCGCGTACAACAATGATCTGGAGGGAACTACTTTATTAGAGGTCGGCAACGCGTTAGCGACACCCCTTGTGCTGTAAACGTCCAGAGGTAACGATAACCACTTTCCACCAGGTGGGCCGTCTGCATATTTGCTTGCTCCATGCAATTTAAAAAAGATGTGATCTTACAAACAACCAAAATTTTCTTTCGAAAAAAGAGCATTACATCTAACGTTTTATGAAATAGCTAACTCTTGTTTTATGAGACCTAAAATATCATAAAAGGGATTACGAAGTGATAAAAGCACATAAACAAACATCCTAGACAATCTGATACTGTTTGGTGTATTTAATAGCGCCTATTATTATAATAAATATTTCACGATATCTCAATGCAATAAATCTTGCAGATATTATTGTACTCGTATTTTGTAATCACTTATAATTGAGTTTAACGTTTTTACGCACGATAGCACCGGTATAAAAGGATGATTATCATTTCATGCAAAACGTTTGTCTAATGACTATTGCAAGTTACAGAATGACCATGACGAAGCTTTACCTCTTTTGAATAATGACAATCCATAAACATTTCACTCCTAGGCTCCAGGCTTCCAATGTCTGGGCCGGTGTTTCCACCACGTTTGTGCCCACGGCAAATTAACTGATTTATTGTTAATTTTTATATCAATTATCAGTTAATATGTGACATAAGCACCATACAAGTAATATCAAAATTCAACCGATGGTGAGGTAGATGATTGAATATTAAGATAGGACCTGGCAATAAGCCTGCATCACTGAAGCGGGTACTTTAGCTTTTTTGAAAACCTAATGGCTATTACATATTTAAATGATATCACTTTGTTATCCGTACCGATACATTGCGATACCTAAATGTAAAAATAAGTTAGTTTGGATGTGTTTGATCATCGATCAAGTGATCGATGTGTTTGATACATTTTTCTGGCGATAGACGTGAAGTAATAGCAAAGAGGGTAGGTTCATAAGATCAAGAGTTCTGTAGGTAATGGTAGTGAAGTGTAATCGAGTGAACTCACGTTGAAAGCTCAACTTAAATATATTTTGTCAAATATTAGATTGATACCTAAATAAAGTTCAAACGTAATTCGACATTATGATAAATGATTTTTATTTATTTTTATTAAACAATCAAGACATTGAACAACAATGGCTCCTGTAGTGTCTGTATAAATACTAATCACGCGAATCAAATAATATATTGTTAAAATTGCACACGGAAAACCATTTATCAAAACAATTACTGGAAAGGTCAATCTAAATATGAAAAAAAATGAATCGTTATCAAAAGTTGTTAGTTACCTGTTACCTATAAAATGATATCGTCAGCAAATTCCAGTGAACTGTTGGGTGAAGGCCTTCCCAAGTTTACTCAATACTACTCATTAATATTTTACTTCGTTATGATTGAACATTTTAGTTTTGTTCATTAAATACATTCTCAATTTGTACTTTCAATATGTTAATTAGAAAGTGAAAAATGAAAGATTCCCATAAGGTTTCGTTCCCATAAACTTTGTATTCGTATCTAGTAAACTATCATTTTCCAGGGTAAAAAGTGAGCCTACATAAGTATAATTAAAAGTAAAGAAAACATATTATTGGGGAACTTGTTGCGCCGTACCAACTCAAATTACTTTGCAAAAGGTGGTAGCAACATCTTTGATAAGTATCTGCAGGATTTTTAAATTACGAAAGTAACAATCTCATTTTGACTACCCAACTGTCAGCCAATTTAACGGCTTGGAATAGACCTTAGTCGCAAAGCATGCGTTACTTAGCAATATTTTTGTCCTAATGTGCATGTTATTCCAATTACTGTGTAATATAATGCTGATTGTAAAGGAAATAATCGCGAGGAAATCAACACATCGAAATAAAAATACGTGTACATTGTATAACTTTGACGGAAGATAAAGTGTTAAAGTTACATAAATTCAATATGTACATTATTTGTACATGTATTTTTTATATAAGATTATGTTAGATTTGACAGTCTTCTGTATTTTGACAAATACATTATTTATTATTGCTCTCGTGTAAACCAAAATATCTCCTACTGTAGACTGTTCGGATACTAAATACCTCAGTTTGGTAGTCGTTGCAAAATAATCCAATAACAAAAAATAAACTTTTTAATTATAGAAACCTGTAAAAATTAAACACCTTCTCATACAGCAATCCATGTTTGCGAATCAAAACATATAAATAAACATATTTTTCCATTTGTGGTCTTCTCCTGTAGACATGTGAAACTTATTTGTGTTTAACCCAAATATACATTTTCTATATGAAACTTTAGTCAGATATTTTTTTGATAATAGGCAACTTGTAAATAACGTGACACGTTTTAAGTAAACAATTTCGATTTTCTTTATATTGAATTAGAGTAGGCTTCTTTAATGAAGCCTTCAAACTTACTCTAACTCAATATGAATAAGACCGTATTGCATTAGTATTAGCTGTTGTATATAAACGCTGATCGCATAGGTACGATGAACCGCCGTTGCCAATCTCACACTTTATCCGTTCAGGACATAACTAAAACGGCGAAACCCGAACACAGGGCAAATTAGGCTGGCTGATAAGCTGCTACTAATTATTACAGGGTTTAAAAAAAAAAAATTCATCTTCTTCCAATCGTTTAGGTCCGACATTACATATCTTTTTTTCCATCTAGGAATTTGAATACTAATAAAACTTAATTTTCAGCTTCGGCCTTTATCACGACACCGAGAAGATTGGTTGTCACCGGCGTGAGGGATCGACTTTGCACATAATGACACCCATTTTCGAAGCGGACACAGTACAAGTGGCTTGGTCCCGTTGTAGCAAACGAGACGTAACAAATTTCCTGGAGTGAGTATCATTTAACATTTAGCGCATTCGTTTTCCAGGCTAGTAGTGCATGGGTTCGAATTCTGGCCGGAAAGCTTCCATCGTTTAGACAGTTTAGTAGACAATATAGGGAATAGTGATGAAATCAGCATCGAAACAACCAATGTGTCAAACCCACCAATCCGTCCGTTATCTGCCTTGGATACGCATGGCGCGTATACGTCATGTCCATTTCGTCCAGCCGCTACGTCCGATAAGTCCTTTCCCCTATAAATAACAGGCCCAGGAGATGGACGTTACTTCTTATTTTCTTTTATCTTCTCCCAATTATTTTATGTTTTTTCTATCAATATTCTTCTATCCTGGTATACATCTAGGAGAGTAACGTTTATGTGCGGTTATTATCATTAAATGTATGTCTTTGAAGACCACGGGCCATTAAAATGACCCGGAGTTTTGGAGGGCTTGCGTGGGGCCATAGGGAGGCCAACACGTAGAGGCCCCTTGACAAATTTAATGAAAATGTGGCGGGACACTGACCGGCGATTATCCCTGTCTACGCCATATAATAATGCACCCAAGGACAAGCCAGTGTAGGACTATTGTGGGAAATGAGAACAAAAAGTACCGGGCTATTGGGGTGAATTGTTAGTGGTGGTACTAAGGATCTAGGAATATGGGGACTATAGCGTCTGCCCGTCGCAATGTTCGGGGAACATGGAATAATGGGCAGACGGTGAGTCGCCACTGCCTTCATGGCCCCCAAAAAATGCCATAGAAAACAAGGGCAACATGGGTGTAAGTGGCTAAGGGGTGTCGAGAGGTGAACTGCAGGTTTACCGAAGCTACTTCCGAGGTTAGGCCTCTTGTCACTTCCACCTTATCCCCCGGAGTCAGGTACGAGGTGTCTCTACTCACCCAAGGCTTCGCCACATTATTATTATTATTATTCCACTTCTCAAATAAATTCATCTTTATTACTACCATTGGAATATAAATGCGATTCTTAATGTACCGATGTAGCGATAACATCAAATTAATTACACACCAACAAAGTTGCATCCATTCAGAATATTTCCGTGAAATCGTTGTCACACATTCGAGTACTCTCGATGTAAATTACAAAAAGCTTTCAACTCATTAAAACTTTTTTCCCTCAATGAGAGCTCGAATTATCGAAACGATTATACGTAGTAAAATAATCTGATATTGCATACTTAATTTAACTTACAATTTGCCGCGGCTCCATTCATGAGGTTTTATACAACTCGTTAATACATACGCTTAGTTTAATTCGCATTGCCATTTACATATGAAAGTCACTGATTGTAATAGTTTTTATTACCAGACGGTATTAAAATGTTTAATGTTCTCAATAAAATTAAAAGCAAAAATCCTACGCTCTCATAAATAATAAATACTTCGATTTGCTATCCGCGACTAATACCGGATGTCGTTATGTTCGATTTTAAAAATTAATTATTAATGGCACAACATCATTCGTCTTCATATATTTTATATCCATTCTGAACACACGCACTGGATTTATTTGTCACCGTCAAACAAAATAATCATCATAAACCATCGGATTATGGCTACCACTAGACAAATTATATGTATAAGATGAATTATGAAATTTATGACTTATTAGTATCGTTGGTAGCTATAATAATAATGACCCGTTATTTATGTGTAAAATTTATTATCACTGAACAAGGAATGGCTGGCTTTTATTCGAATAGCGTATTGTGCATCGTGGTCAATAGGTACTTACCTACATATCTTATATATTGAAATTTTTCGAATATTTCTTCAAAAACTTTTAAAATCCGTACACATGAAAGTCTGATGATGAATATCTTTTGAACGGTTAATTTCATCGCCAAAACATAAGAAACCATTTTTATAGAGCAGTTAATTTCCAACAAAAATTTGTATTGCGCATTTTGTAAAAGTCATTTATTGTCGAGTTATAAAATTCACAAACAAAAATGAAATTTGTCTTAAAATAATCAAAATTAAATCCTTAATATCTTTCAAATGGTGAGGTTTACGGAAAAAATATAAGATACCTTTTTGTAGAGCATTAAATTTCCTAAAAAATTCTCTCGAAATATTTTTCTGTTCAATCGATAAATGATGAGGTATGATTTTTTTTCTATTGGACTGAGAAAAAATACACAACTACGATGCGGAGGATCTTCCTATTAAAATTAAGAGCTCATGCTTGATGAGAATTTTTTTAAGGTGTCTAAAAACCCATTTTTCAGTGTCACTTGTAAAAAAAACATGTTTTTTGACCCACCGTAATATATATAGTTAAGAGGCTAATCCATTTAAAATACTGCTCACACTTCATGCAGTTTTAATAGCAAATTCGAAATTAATTCAAATTAATAAGGTAGCATATTAAATCTTATGGATATAGCCAACGCCAAGTCTTCATGAATGTTAAAGTTAAAAAAAAAGCTAGGTACTAAGCAAAACCGGCAACTTTAACTTCTGCCAAATTGTAGCTGAGGGCAAGTACTTATGTTAGTAAGTTCTTATGTTTATTCCTCACATTATACGAATCAATTGACATTTTCCACACAAAACCCAATTGATGCTAGAAAATATCCTACAATTATTGTTAATTTACAACCAGATTTATATAAAACCTACAAGTTGGTATATGCGCTAAGAACTATGGGAATAGTAAATAATAAAAGAAAAAAAACGATAAATAGATATTTCTTGCATGTACCTACAATTGTACATATTAACAGTCCGTGCTAAGTTGCTTAGTTTGCGCACAAAGAACAATCCTAAAATTTTGCCTGTACTTGAGGCGAATTAATAGAATAAAATAATCTTAATCTGATATTTTTTTATTCTCAGACGAGGGATTTAAAAAAATCAAGATACTTATTTTTTTGTTGCCTGAAGCAGGCAAACAGGCAGACGGCCCACTTAATGGAAAGCGGTTATTTGTTATTCTTATTTATTACTATTTTAATAACATTGAACTTACAATCTATTTGCAGCGCCGGTTTGGGCGAATGTTTGAGCGACAAACCTTCACAGGAGGACTACGTTTATCCAGAAGTTCCAGCTGGTGAGTTTTAATGTTAAATAATAAAAACTACCATAAATATATCAAAGAAAACCATTATATTTTTTCCATCGTATAAAGAATATCCTTGAACTCCAGAAGATGTATTGGAATGGTGCCAAGTGTAATAAAAATTGTATTATTGCTATTATAAGCACTGTTTCGTATGCAGGTGTAATGTTCGATGCTGCATCTCAATGTCATCTTCAGTTTGGTGCTGAAGCTGAGGTCTGCGCCAGACCGAGTGAGCTCTGTGAACATCTTTGGTGTCTTGTGAACAATACATGTAAGACTATGCTAAGACCAGCTGCTCCTGGAACCATTTGTGGACCAGATATGGTAAGTAAGAAGTCTACATAGATAGCAATTTGATACTCTCATTAACATGATAACACAATTTAGTTAGGGATGCCTCTTACCTACTCGATTATTATCTTCTAGCTTGCTTTGACTTGATTTAGGCTGTAAAACATCTTCTCTTTTCTTCTGTAAATCTGGGAGGGGGTTTTTCAGGTTTAATGTTAAACATTTAAGCTGTTTCACGCAGATATGGCAATGGGTTTGACACCTTACTTGAGATACAACTTTGTCAATGACGGAAACTATTAAGACTCACATTTGAATATTATTAAATTATTGCATGTTAAAGAATTCGGATTTACCAAAGTCGATCGACTACCGATGCAGGGGTTGAACTCCTAAAACATATTTATGAAGCTTCCGAAAGGTCAAAGAATGCCATTGGTGTATTTTGTGACCTATCCAATGGATTCGACAGCGTTGAACACGTGACCCTTCTAAAAAATTCAAAATTATTACGATATCCATGGTGATTCTTTCAGCCTATTAGCGTCTTACCTAAATTACAGACCCTAAAGCGAAGAAAAGAAATTAACAACGTCAAATCTCGTAGTACTAGTATATCTATGAGTGTGCCCCAGGGCTCTATTCTAGGTCCCTTCTTATTTTTGATATATATTAACGATTTGCCATATTTGATTAAAGATATGTGTGAGATATTGTTGTTTATTGATGACACGTCATTATATTCAAAGTTGACAGAAATAATCAGAACTTTGTCGACGTAAACAACGCCTTGACTTAAATATCTAAGTGGCTTACCTTAAATAATTTATTACATAAACCGAACAAAACTAAATGTGTCAAGTTTGTTATTCCCAGTACAAAAAAAATACGATGATGATATTATTCTTAACGACACTAGACTTAACCTAGTAAATTCGACTGTATTCTGCTAGACGCACAGCTAGACTATTTTATTTTAATTTACAACCTTGGCTCTCGGGAGTCTCTTAGAGAACGCTTTAAGGAAATCGATATTATGACGGTCGCCTGTCAATTTATTTTTAATAATATAATTTATATTCGTAATAATTTGAGTGCATATTAACAATATAAGGATATTCAAATTTTCAACACCAGGCATAGTACCTAATAGACTAATATTGCCATCTTTTAGATTGCAAAAAGTCTTCTTATTATTAATTAATTATATTAATATCTTCTTTCATGAGGGTTGATATACCCTTATTCAATCAAATTCCGAATGTAATATTAGATCAAAAAAATTTAAAACCAAATTAAAAAGTATCATGCTATAAAAGGGATACTACACTATTGAAGAATACTTAAATTACTAAACTTTATTAAAATAGCAGCTCGCTCCAGCCTCTTATACTATACTTTGTATAACGTTTTTATCTTGCCAAGCATGTAAAGAATTTATGGAGATATGTTGCAGTATAAAATTTTAATACGCGATATCATTATTATAACTATAATAATATACTTTTCTTTCCTTTGTCAAGCGTGGTGGGACATGCTGGGGCTTGAGCACACATCAGTGGGACTTTCATAAGCTGTTATTATAATTGTACCATGTGTCCGCTGCATTACCCATAGGAGAAAAATCCTATTACAATAAAAAATTCAGAGTCACCTACTCAGAATTTTAGATTTAATACCATTACCATAATGCGATTCTATAATATTTGAGTTATCCAATTATGAAGTTGGGTATGACTATGTAGTCGAGGTCTTGCAAAAGATTTTGCATGTTATTTTAATTAAAAATCTATCAAACTTTAACACAAAAAGGTCATAAGTATATTTATACTATAATATGCAACGTTTTTGTATTCGTTGCAAAGTGCATTCCATAAAACCTAGGGATATAATTAAGGAGGCAAGATCACTAGTAACGATTCTATACTGTTATATTTGAGTTACTCAATTACATAGTCAAGGCGCAAAAAGGTTACGCATGTCATTTTAATTAAAATATCTATAAAAACTTTAATACAAAAGGTACATAGATACTGTAATATGCAACGTTTTTGTATTCGTTGCAAAATGAATTCTATAAAAACTGGGGATAGCTTTAATGAAGCAAGATTGCTAGTATTATAGAAGAATAACATACGGAATAGGAATGGTAAACCCCAGTGCTTTAATGCGTTATCTTGATGATATGAAATTGGTCTTTAATTGAATATCTCTATGCATAATTTTTATAGCACCACCTACATTATTTTATGTTGAGGATCAATTGTTATCCGATCTATCATACACTCAATATCGTGAGTTTCAAATGTCAGAAGAGTGCCACCGAGAGTGTCAAGTTTAAAATTCAGATGCTTGTTTTTGTTCTACCTTCTTCTCTTATACCATGGAATAGAAAAGACTTTTCTCACCAATGAGCTGCAAAACCCACCCATATTTTTCTGGGTCTCGACAGTCCATCGTCACTAATCTATGTTACAATTGTTCCATTAACTACTATTGGTCATTTGATTTATGTATGTGCCTACTTTTCTATCTCACGATACTAAGTTTTTTCTATTTATATCTATGTATAGTTTATGTCATAGAAGAAAAGATTTAAAATAGTCTTCCCTATAGAACAATTTTTTTGACAGTGGTGTCAACACCAGACGTGTGTGGCGCGTACCCCATCGCCGTCGCCGCGCAACGGCGGCTGGGGTCCGTGGAGCGAGTGGAGCGAATGCTCGCGCACGTGCGGCGCAGGTGTCTCCACGCAGTCTCGCGAATGTAACAACCCTGAGCCGTACAACAATGGCAATTACTGTATCGGAGACAGAAGCCGGTGAGTACATGAATATTTATCAACCAAACACGCTTTTGTACTCCAAAATGGAATTTCAATTAACTATGTTAAACCGGTGCATAGATCAGTTTGGAATAATATGAATTGAATAGCTTCTAATTCAAATAATTCTTTAAAAATTGTATGACAAAGCAGTTACAATCTAACACGTGATAAGAATGTCGATTGAAAAGCAAGAAGAAATCACGAAAGTTTAATGCAAACGTTGCACTTGAAACCTAGTATTAACAACGTAGAAGGAATTATACCTCCCACCCATTTTAATATTATATAAAATTATTAGAGCTAGGCATGCTGCTGGAGACTTTTTGGCAGCGCTTCTTCTCTTCAAGCCACAACATATTGCGAAGCGGTGGTAAATTCGTCTAGGCTCTCAAAGAGGAAATAATAACTATGAACAAAATTTAAACTAAATAATTAAAATGAACAAGTTGGCGGTAGGCTATATAAAACTTTAACAATACTCATTGACACTTGACATCTTTGTCTTCCGTGATCACGGCTACTGAAAAGTGGGCGAAACGTGGGAATAAAAATCAATTAAATATCTGCACTTAAAACCGTTAAAACATAATTTTATTGTGATAATGTAAAAAAAACTTCCAAATGCCTAGTAGGTAGTAGTAAAACTAAACCAAACTGTGTTATGCTTTTTGATATGGTAATTATTACACATTAGGTAAGCAGACTGCAACATAGTGGATGCCCCCAAGTAGGATACGAACAGGAAATGCGGTTGCAGCAGAGCCACTAAGACTTCTATTATATTTTAAAATTCTAAGCATGCTGTAACTATACATTGAATAAACGGAGAACACGATGCAATTTTTTTAGATTTCTGTGTCTTCGCCAGTTTGTTTGGGATTCACGTAAAAACTACTGGGCCGAATTCGATGCGGTTTTCTCTGACCGACAGCAAATTCTTAGACTTAAAATCTGCGCAACTTTTTGTCCTGGAAATCCCACGGGAAATGTTCTGGAGAATGATTTAATATAGAAAGTAAAGAAAGAAAGACTAAAACGAAAACTAGCTTACTCCGACACAATATCCACTAAAATAATAGCTTACATTCTTTTTTAAATGCTGCGATACTTTGTGTCCAGGGAATCCCGCGGGAATTTCAAGCCAAGCGTAAATAAAGTCGCGGGTAGATTCTAGTTTATTATATGATCCTAATCCGTCCAAGTTTAAGAACATTTCTATCACGTACATGTCTTGTGCATTCATTCATACACCTTTGAATGTACGCTGCGTTAAACATAACTCGCCTAAAACAATGCCGTATTAGATTTTGTCTCTCCAATGTCATTTCTTAACCCAATTTTAGATTCACCGTGTTATTGTTAACAAACATGTCTGCTTGCAGATACCGCGTGTGCAACACGGATTCGTGCCCTATCAGCGAGCCATCATTCAGGGAAGTCCAATGTTCCAAGCACAACAACATGCCGTATAAGAACGAGACTATTGCCGAATGGATGCCTTATTACGATCAAGGTGAGTAATGTGATTAAGGATAGGGCAGAAACAATGAAAAGGCTCAATATAATGGAATTTGTAATTATGCTACAATGCTAAATAGATAACTCTTTATTGTTCACCAGACCAACTTAACTTATAGTAACGAGAACAATGAGAAGTCTTATCACTCAGAGTGGCCTCTTTCAGACAATGATTAGGTATACTGGAAAGGTACACAATTTATAAAAAGTAATAATTTTATCCGAGTCCAAAAGTCTTTGTACAATAATCGTCGGGAGGATTAATAATATAAGTAAATGTAGAATAAAAGAGGTTTTGATTTGCGTCGTCATTTTAAAGGAATTTAAAGGGCATTCATTATAATCAATAATCTCAAAACTTACAAAAATGTTGTAATAAAAAAAATCCTAACTTATAAAAGCAACTTTATTAGAAATAAATGTAATAGTGTGCACTAAAAGATTAAACATTGATACAATGGGTGGTCTTCTCTGATGATTTACAGATAAGCCTTGCGAGCTGCGGTGCGTGTCGCGCGAAGACAACGACATAGAAATGTTGGGTGGATTTGTTGCCGACGGGACACCTTGTAGACAGAATCTTGGATCTAGAGATATGTGCATAGCCGGAGTATGCTATAAAGTGGGTTGCGATTGGATTGTAGACTCTGACGTCGAAGAAGACGAGTGTGGCATTTGTGGCGGAAACGGATCGGATTGCAAGACAGTTCAAGGAATATACAGCAAGGGAACCACTAGGCAATCAGGATTTAGTGAGGTAAGACACTTTTCCTTAAATATTGATTTTATGAAAAAATTATGCTTAGTTTATACCTAATAAATTCGAAACCAATAACGGAATGTTTCGACCATTAATGAAAACTAGTTTTTTAATCTTGTAGTCAATTCCGTGGAGTGCTGCTACTCCTTAGAGTTTCGATGGATATTCTGCAATATTTAGTTCATTTTCTACGATCTCTTGATAGATAGTCTTTGATATTTGAATGATGCAAATGAAATACGTTGAATATTCTAAGTTTGTAGAATAAGGATTATTATAAATTTACAATGATATATTATTGTATGTGGTTTTAGGTTGCTGTGATACCTGCTGGTTCGAGAAACGTAAAAATTCAAGAGAAAGTCAGCCCTGGGAATTACATATCTATTGGCAGTGCAAGATCGAGACGAATGTACCTTAACGGAGCTCGGTAAGTGACGGACTTAACAAAAAAATAATGATTATTAAACGAAACAAACTCCTGAAAAAAATGTACTAACTCGTTATTTTGTTTGTTAGAAATGCAACTATAACGGAATATTTCGTGGCGGGAGCGCAGGCCATCTATGAACGAGATCGCGATTGGGAAAAGGTCCGAATCAGCGGACCAATCGCGGAAGACATTAAAGTATATGTAAGTATCGTTTTTCTCGACGGTCTTTGCTCTTTGCGCAAAATTTATGAAAACCCTTTATTACTTAGTACCGTTTTGAAAAAAATTGTTTAATTCTACTAATTCACTCCTCTGGTCATAATAGTTATTAAAATAATTGAAGACGTGAGTGGATGAAGGTGATATGTCGCATATTCGGTTTTTTGCTTTTTTTGCAGTTTTTGTAGATGAATGTTATAAGTCGATACTAAATGACTCCAGACCTTAGACCATAGATATAAGGCATATTTAAGAAATAAAACGTTGCTAAAGGTGTTAAGTTCAGTTCAGTTTCAAATAAAAGTAAATTTTTTATCTCGATTTACTCAGAATTGGAATTATGCGACTTATCACCTTCATCCACTCATGTCTTTAATTATCTGTGACATACTGCGAGTCAGACACTAGAATTCATAAAGATTTCTTTTAAATTTTAGGAATCAGGACCCTGACTACGAATCAAATTTGATTCTAATTCCACTGATTTATCAACAATATTATCTTTGGAACTACTAGTTACTTGATATAATAACCAAATATTTAATTACGTTTGTTTTGTTACAGCAACGGATATTCAGAGGTCGACGCCGAAACCCAGGAGTTACGTACCAGTACACAGTGGACAAGCAGAGGCTTCAGAAGCACTACCGGTACAGGCTGTCGGAGTGGTCGCAGTGTTCCGTTTCCTGCGGCATCGGATACGCACGGAGGCATTACGAATGCGTCGACGAATATAACCGTAAGTGCACCTCAAGCTAGTGACGTTTGGAAGTATATATAACGTTGGTTCAAAGTAACCTAGTGGCAGGATATTAATCGTCTTTAATAGAGTATACTATGTTTGTCTTGAATATTTAAACTGTTTAGTGTAATGTGGCTTTTTAAACTGCCACGAGAACTCATTCGTATGGTGTGAATCTAATACGCTCATAAAATTTGGGTTACTATTTGATCGGGGCCGCATGGAAAGCTCTATATAACGATAGACTATTGCACTAATGACTAATACGATTATTACTAAGCTCCTTCTAAAATAATATAGATTAGGTTTTATTAAACCTAGCATTAGTTCAAAATACATAATTCAAAAAAGTCAAGGAATGTTTAACAAATTCAGAAATATTACGAATTATTAAAGAAAACTATTGCTGGGGAGTTCGTTGCGCCGCTTCGCCTCTTTTTTACAGTAAGTAACTAAAATTCCTATGGAAGCGGTGGTCGACTCATGACTTTACTAAGTGTAAGATTCAATTTTGAAATAGAGTAATTTCCATATTTGTTACCATACGTAGGGCTGGTGGAACAGTCGCAGTGCTACCACATCGAGCCGCCGCGGCACGAGGCCCTGATGCAGCAGTGCCGCGCCCCCGCCCCGTGCCCGTCTTCGATGCCGCACACGCACTGGTGGGTGGGCTCCTGGAACCCGTGCAACAAACCCTGCCATATGCCGGTACGTCTTACATCTACTATTCAAATATTAATTTACGTACCAATCAAGTGATACTAATAAAAACAATTCTCGGAAGCATTTTATCAGTTTTATAGAAAAAATATGGCAAGTAACTTCACGATCAGGCATATTGAGTCATAATTGTCCCGAGTGCATACATCTGATTTAACCAAAATAGGCCTTTTTCTTCCCAAACATTCAATAGTGACTATTGTAGATTCTCTTGATCCACTTACCATTCAGTCAATATGACTTTATTGACTAAAACCAACAGTATTGAGAATAGTTTTCTTATGTTTGTATATATTGTATTATAGCAATTATAATATAATATTAACTTGTTACTATCCCGGTGTTAAGTTCGGACCCGTTTAAGGAGAAAAGTCTGTATTTCACCACACTTACGGAAAGCGGATTGGAGTGGACGTGCAAATTTTTCACGATGTTTTCCTTTACCTATTAATTTTAACTGTAACATGCTATAAGTCAGAAAATCTGTCTGCCTCCGTGCGTGTTTAGAAGAACAAAGATCTTAACCTACTGTATTGGCATAAACAGATTGTGGCTTAATTTATAAACTACCTGCATCATATATAATTATTATACATATAGACTAATGAAAATAATCCTATAAAATACTTATTTTTTTAGGGGGAGGAAGCTACGAAGCAACGCAGCGTGTATTGCGTTGACAAATTAACGAACAAAGTGATAGGTGATTCCGACTGCGACATGGCCAGCAAGCCCATTAGCGCCATCAAATGCGCCGATGTGCCGGCATGTTAAAACCAACCGATATTGCAAACGAACAAGGAAATATCGACGAGACACATGTTCTCATTAAATCCAAGCCGAAAATCACGTGGACGCGTGGATTAAACAAACATTCGAAATGTGCAGAACGCACACACTTAAAAACCAACACTGCCTTTCCTATAAGGTTTTGTATGTATTATACACATACTCACATTCTTGAGTATTATTAACTACTTATAATTGTTAGAGGTGAATAATAATCGAGTGCGGTGAAACGCCGAGAAGAGGCGTGTGACGGAGAGAAACAATGGAACGGACAATAACGGGTTATACCAGTAGTGTAACGTGAGTGTAGTGATGATAATACAGTGAACGAACTCGAGAGAGATGAATGCAGTGGAAATGTAGAGTGATGTACTTGTAAAGCAAGGTCTCCATTAAAGCAATGTTCGCAACGTACACAGAATTTGGCAACACACATATAAGTGACAAATGTTTCTGTAATTACTTCAAATCGTCTATACATTAAAGTGTACTTCTTTAGAAAATAATTTTGGTCTAACACACTATATAATGATGGCTAAATCTTATTTACCTGAAAGAATATCTGAAGTGCGATATTAAAATAGAAAATGTTCTAAATTAACCATTAGGCACACAAAATAGCTAAAAAAATATTTCGTAAGAAAACCACGTTATACGCATGTTGCTCGTATTAAATACTCTGTGTGTCAGCAGACTGGATTTTTTTGTTATTAAAAAGTCTGAAATGCTGTCTACTCAGTTTCTACATCTTACATCAACAATGATCTTATGTCAGTTTAACATATGTATGTTACTGTCCATTCATTTGCCTCACTACTGGTTAAAATTTAACGTAAGCACCATAGAATTATTAGGTAAGATATAGAAACCGGCTTTAGTCACAGAGTAATCATAGTATAGATGTAGACAGATAGTCGACATCTAAAATGTTCCTTAAATTTTAATTCAGTGTGGCCAAAGTGTAACTCAAATTTGCGAGGTTTTGTAAAATTAACCAACGGTTAAAAACACAAAGTGCGGACAATCGATGGAGACGCGCCTTAGTCCTGCAGTTAAATAAATTAACCCATCGAATAGAAATGTTTCACTTACGCGTAAGAACTCGAATACTTAGATCATCCGAATCTCGCAAGTACACAATAGGATGCTCTGCATTTACCACTTACTGCCATATTAAATAAGCAAATTAGTTAGAACATAGTATCCGTTTAGATATTAACTACTAATATTTTATATTCTGTAACATCAGTATTAAAGTGGTGTATGTATTTCTTTTTATTAATTGAATATGCAATTTGATGTGAAAGCGTATAAGGTAGATACTACGAAATGTTCGGACCAAAAAATATTTTAGAATTCAAATTCACGTTGCCATAATCACGGTTACTGCCAATATGACACTTGTATAATATAATTTAAGATTAGTTTTAACTATGTATTCATTGTTTAATTAACTATTCATATTTTTGTACAAATGAATTATTGTATGTTTCTTGTATTTTTGTCACCAATCATTTATATGTTCGTTGTTAATCAGTTTTAAAGCAAAAACCAGTTAGTTCATCAGTTGCAATCATATACAAGTAACAAAATAAAGCCAGCTAGTCAAAACCGTAAACCTTTGTATCACTGGATAATAGGAATAATAATTGTTTAATGAAACACGTGTTTGTAAATAAATATATCTAAATCGAAATTTAAAACTAGTGTAGTTATAGTGCCTATGTTGTATTGAGTATGTTTTACGTAAATCTAACATTAAGCCAGTATATTTTCGACTAATAATTTATATGTATAAAAATATTGAATTTATACATAAAGTGCCTATTCTCGTGGAACAAATCATGCTATATATTTATGTGAGTGTTATCTAAGAATATCTCATATGATTAAAGTGATATAATGAACTAATTCAAATGTAGTTACTCGAAATCATTAAAAACATAGGTAATCTTAAAGTCTGGTATGGTCTACAGCTCACATTCGTGACTACTGAGATGTGTATTTTGTATAGTAGTTAATATTTTTGAAAAATCCATTTTTTTTAATATATCTTGTGTAGTTGACATTAGGCTTGTAGGACAACTTCAAACTAGCTACACAAGATTGCGCAATACTTAATTTTGTGTGAAGAATATATTGCGCAACAACTTGTTACTAACATCCTAATAGACATACGGTATCTCGAGAACCTTAAAGCTTGCAAACTTTAACGCAATATGAATAAGACAGATAGAATATACAACACGTAGATATTACTTACCTACATTTTGATAATGTTTCTTACTCACAATGTAGCCATGATATACAAACATAGTCTGCACTAGGCTTATAAGCAATTAAGAGTGAAGCTAGTTTTGAATTAGTAATTTTCATTTTGAACGTGAGACTTCAGTTTCTTAGACATTATATGTGACGATGCATAATGTTAATCAGTAACTAGTGTAATAATTATTTATCTTCTAGCTATTTTTATTTAAGTTACACTTAATTATTGTAAATGGGCTATTTTGTCTGATGTTTCGGTGCAGTGAGTGTACGTCGAAAAATTGATACACAATTTTAATTTCAACAGCTTGTAGACTAACCTCTTTTCAGTTGTAGACTAGATCTGTTCTCAATAAGCTGGATTATCATTACGCTGTTAGGATTAGTTTCTTATTGATGTAACAATTATAATTGTGTATTTAATTAGGTATGACAATAAAATCGTGAATTGTTTTACAAACTATATTGTTTTATTGACCTTCAAAACAAAACTTACATTACAATTAAGGATTCTCATTATGTTAAATACAAGTCCATCCGCTTGCATGAGAGGAGGATGTTAATTATAATTTTAAGGCTCAGACGAAACTGTATAGATCGGAGCCTATATGAACATGTGTCGAATGCGGTGAAGCATCATTTAAAACTGCGTAAACTTATGTATATAAGTACACGTGGTTTGAGTCTATGTAGTAAATAGTAATATATCCACTGGAAACTATTTCACCTTTATCCGTACTAATTCGATTTGATACCTACTCATTTCTCGTAACACAAGGCGGCGAGATTACCATACTATTCCAAAACAGGCATCCTTATTAAGCCTAGCGGCGTAACCAGCGTTGCCAGATGACCATGTCAATTAACCCCCAATTTTTTTTCAAAAACCCCCAAAAATAAGCTTTTTGAGAAAAAAACCCCAAAATAGTTTTTACTTATTTTAAAGGAGAGAGAAAAAAGCAAAACCACCATCGTAGCGAAAACGTCACTAATGACGTCATCATTTTCCCTCACGGGGCGCTCACAACGACCCGTGTCAATCAATAGGTGCGATAAATAGCCATTCCACTTGAGTCCAGAAGGATCCGGCCCAATCCAGTCTGTAGAAAAAAATATTTAATTTAGTTTACATTTTTTTAGTATTTATCATTAAATGACAAACAAAAAACTTTGCAACTTAAAAAATTAACTTATAAAATCTAGATGATTTTCTAAGAATACATATAATAGCTGTAATGTATCTTTATGTCGTATGAAAAGAAATAAATCCCTATCGACAGAATAGTGTATATTTGAAAGAAAAGAATGATAAATTGTAAGATTATCAACAAACCGACACCCTTTTTATTTCATGCTTAAAACTTTTAATGCATTGTACACATGACATATAAATTACCTAAATTGATATTTACGAAATAATTTCGGTACAGCTTTCCTTTGAGCCATGTAGAAAATCCTGGACAATTGAAGTTTTTTATTATAGAAATATATTTAATTTAAATTCTTAACCTCAAGATTGCCTTTCTCTTTATTGTGTCGAAAAAATGTCAAAACAAATTAGAAATATATTTTATTCTGAAATTATATTCATTTTCATTATTTTAAAGAGATAGGCAATTACTCATTAGGGTAAGTATGTTGTAATTACAGAAACGTTTACTCATACATACCTTTAAGCTCATCATCTCTCCCATTTAGTGGTATATTTTTGAGAATAACCTGAATTTTTTTCTCCCTTTGGCATTTTAATTATATGTAGAACTATCAATCAATCAACGAGTATAGTTTTATTGGTTTAAGGTTTACATTATTTAAAACAAACAATTATTTTAAACTAACAATAATAATTATAAATTTAGCGGCCAGCTGTTACGACTAGTATGTAGACATATGCATCAGCACCATCTGGTAACCATCAATGACAGTAGTGTCATTTGATCCATTCAATTTTTTTTATAAACTTTGATAGAATAGAAGTAAAAATCAATTAAAATTTTATCCCTAAAAATACCCCCAAAAAACTCCCTGTCGAGATTTTTTCTCCCTAAATTTAGGGAGAAAACCTCCAAGTTGGCATCACTGGGCGTAACGCGAGTGACGGCCGCCCGTGGCGGAAGACAATTTTGCCGCCCTTTTATTAAGGTATTTCAATTTAGTACATACTATACCTATACTAATATTATTAATATTTGTTAGTCTGTAGAGAGTAATCTCTGGATCTACTGAACCGATATTGATTTTTCTCTTGTGTTGCCAGCAGTCGCTACAAAATATCATTCAAAGAAAGGGGATTCCCAAGTGCTCTTTTAATCGGTCCAAATTTGTAGTTGCGATAAAAATATGAAATGGTTCAAATATTTATATTACTTATTGTGAAATTTTGCCGCTTTCTAAAATGTGTCGCCTGAGACGGGCCACCCCTGCCGCCCCCAATACGCTACGCCACTGCTTTAGCCGGCTTCATTTTGAGAGTCTGCAACTGTATTTCTGCGCTAGTGGTCAAGTTTTAATTTAGTAGCTAACGCACACAAGTTTCTTTTGGGATGGGAATCCTGGTCAGTACGCATACGCATCGTAGGTAGCTTTGAAAATGTGCTCATGGCGAAGAAAAACATCATTAAAAAAGCAGCACATACTCACCAAGCTTGTCCAAAGCAATCTACTTTAGACAAGCCTGTCGAGTATATCAGCCACCTCCCTAAAATAAAGAAGCTCGGGCCCAGCAACGGGACGTTTGCATGCTGCAGGCATGCAGCCTATTGCAATGATTCAAACATGATTTCGAAAGTAGATATAAATAAGCAATAAAAATTATCAGGGATTTATAATAAATCAAAATGAATAAACAGATTCATATTACAACTTATAATCTCTTTCATTATTACAAAATAAGCATCTACTAAATAAACTACTTAAGAAAAAACACTAGGAGTAAAAAAATCAGCACTACTTTGTGACTTCCAGTGATTGCGGAATAACTACATTATCAGACGTATCCAAAACAAAAATAAACTTGCAAAATCAATGCCGGCACAAATAATAAGTTAAAATTATTATTAATAAGTGTATATATAGTAATATAAGTATATAAATCACTACATTTTTTTCTTATAGAAGATAATGATACATAATTTAAAGAGTGTGTGTGAGAAATAAGTACCAAACTCTTCAACGGTATAATGTAGCTATAAGTATATCTTGATTATTTTCTACAAAATTATATATGAACTTTAAAGTTACCTTTGATTCGAGGCGGATGACAAATTAAAGGAAATTTAGTGTTCACATGATTACTAAACTTAACTAAAATATCTAATAGAGATCTTGTGTTACAAATAAAGCAAAACTAAGCCAAAGTTCAACTTATTCCTGTCTAAATAAATTTTTGTTCACTATTTTCAATAGACACAAATAACATCAATGAGTAAAAGAAACATTTTAGACAGTGTTCACCTTTTTTTTGTTAATTTATTTCTATTTTATTCACATAAAGATTTCGAGATTTTTATTAAAAAAAAAGTAATTTATCGATCTCTTGCATTAACCGGTCGCAGTGTTTGATGAATTTTTTGTTATGATCGCTTCAGACGACACGTCGAAACGTATATTTTTCTTCTTTGTCGGATTTTTCTGAAAATTGGAAAAAGCATAACTTTAATCTATCAGGGTACATAAACCGGTGATGGACATGATTATTGAATATTGAACAGACAACCATGAATTGATTCTTATTCATGAACACACAATTCGCGCAGCATTCATGACGGTCATACCTTAAAGGCCATAGAAAATATATTTAAATAGCTACCATTAGGTATGAAATAATTTCATAAATTTCGCTGGGGGATAATTTTAACCCCACGTTGTATGGGTGAGTATTTTTTTTCACCTTGTACGTAGGACATAAAATTAGTAGATTTCTATAACACAGCCTAACGTCGTGGGCCATAATGTATAAATTCGACGCACAGGAATGGCAAAGTCCGTTTCAGAAATCGTTTATATAAATACTAGCGGGCCCCGGCAGACGTTGTCCCGCTCTAAACAAATAAAAATCTAGAACCCAATCCCAGCGCCACCTACCGGTTCTAATTGTAGATTTAAACCATCGGGACACTCAAACACACAAAAACAAAATCACTCCAGGTGATTAGGAGGATTCTAAAACCTGATCTCAGCGCCACCTATCGGTTAAAAAGGGGGATAAAAAGTATCCTACTTCCATCTCCTGGTTGTAAGCACCTCCCCACCAATTTTCAGCCAAATCGGTACAGCCGTTCTTGAGTTCTAAATAGTGTAACTAACACGATTTTCTTTTATATATAGATATCCTTATATTGTGATCTTGATGTATGATTCACAATTTATCACTAACTTAGAATAATCCAGTAAAATGTATATACAAAAAGCTATATTTGTGTAAGGGACAAACAAGTGTGTAATATAATAATTGTTTCCTATTAACACTAATATAATTCTACAGACAAAGAAGTATGCTGATATTATATTATGGACCAATCAAATTAAATCAATTTGGTTGAAATATGACGAGATGAAGACATGAAGGTATTCAATGACGGCATTGAATTATTCAAGTATATGTTTATATGGATCACTTTGATTGATTTATACTAATTGAAAGACAGAAATGAATTCTGTAATATTAGCTTAAACTTAACATTCTTTATAAAACGAGATACTATGAAAGAGACCTCAGCCGATATTTATCTATGTATTTCTAGAACTCATTGTCAACAACATCGTTTTGTATAAAAAGACAAGATAGAAAATAATAAAAAACTAAAAAGTGGGTGTTTTGTGAAACTATTACCAAATCCAATGTTAATCAATTTCATGTCATTGATTGTTTTTCAATAAAGGACAGCATGAACTCGCGTTAGGCCTAGTAATAAAAACAAATTCAAAATAACAATAAGTAAGGTGGTCCTCACTTTATCTTTCGCTCTTGGATCTCCGTTTTTGGACCTCTCTTTCTCCAGGTCAGTGTGCAACGCAGCCAACTCAGCAGTTAACTCATCTTGAACAGCGCGAAGTCTCTCTACTTCTACTAATACTTCCGCCTTATCTTTCACTGGAAAGTAAATAAATTGCACCATATTAATGAATGTTTCAAATTTAAATAATCTTAAGATCCAGGAAATCATTAATTATTTTAATTCACTGGCAACACAGACAACTATTTTTCCAACTATTGTACAAACTTAATAAGTCATAATAAGTTCGTTGCTTCTGAATTTAATGTGTTGTCAATCATAAAAAAGCAATAAAATATGCAATACTAACAACAGAGTAGTTTTTAAGTGGCTATAAGTAATTTACTAACCGACTATAGCTTTTATATATTAATATATAATATAAAATTCTTACGTACTTCGAAGCTATTAAAACAACTGGAATACACTATATAAACAATGGAGAACACGATGCATTTTTTTAGATTTCATCTCTTTTTGTCCTTGTCTATTTCTTTGGGATTCCCCCTAAAAAGGGTCAATTTCGTTTCGCGGTTTTCGCTGATAGACAGCAGATTGTTAGATTTAAAATGCGCTACATTTTACCTGGAGAATCCCGCAGGATAAAATTTAGCTAATTTCGACAGTGTTCTCTAAAACGTCTTGTAGAATGAAGTCTGTTAAATATTTATTTTTACTTTTTAGTTGCGCAAATACTTCAATAGCTTTAGAAATAATATATTAAGCACCTGTAGAAATTGTACTACTGACACACATATGTATACAAATTTTGAGAGTTTCTCTCGAATTCCCTGGGAATCACTCATCAGATCCTAACTAGGTGCCTATGGGACCATCTCGGCAGTATGTCGTTTCGATTAAAAAGGAATTTGAAAATTCGGTCTTTGTAGACCCAATACTGTACCATATACATATGTACCATGTTACGGGAGAAATCGCGTAACTTGCATATTAAAAAATTAAGCACCCAAAGAAAATTTAATAATACCTAAATGCGTATTCAGGCTTTTTTCCGCACGGCGTTGTTTAATAAGGGTCATTTTCGATTTCCCTGGGATCCACTCAGATTCTGACTTGGTGACCATGGGTCTACTTCAGGAATATACACTTATGGATAAGAAAAAAATGTGAAAATCGGTTTACAATTGACAGAGATATCGTGTTATGAAGAAGTCTGTTAACACATTTCGCAGGTTTATCTGAGATCTATGGGATCCATTCATCAGATCCTGACATTGTTACAATGGGGCCGCTCAACTAGAGCTATGCACTAAGGTTTGATCCACAGCAAAGCCACGGGGAAAACTAGTTATTAAAATAAAAGTAACCTTGCAATACTCACTTTCGCCCTGCCCAAGTATATTACAAAGCTTCTTGTTCCTAGACTTTACTGTAAATAACTCCTGTTTCAAAGTGGAAACTTCTTGCCTGAGAATAGCTATTTCTTTATCTTTTCGTTCCAAGGCATCAGCGAACTGAACCCTAGTTATGACCTCATCTGGGGCAGATAATCGGTTTTTTACTCTATCAATTATTTTGTCCTTAAAAAGCTCACTTTTTGTCTCGTCTTTGACCCTTCCAAAGAATTCTGTGTCCTTATCAGGCGATTTGTGTTCCTCAACAGAGTTTGTTTCATTTTCATGATTATCTAAAAATTTTGAAAATACATATTTGCAACAACACATATTAAGTAATTTATATTAGTATATTTGGTTGTTTAAAAGATATTTTGATTAAAAAAAATGTTTACTTTATTACTACCCATCTTGGAATAATATTCACAACCTAGTCATGGTTCTAGCGATGATTAGAAGCAATACAAAATTCAAAGTGTCCCTCTCCTTTTTCAAAACTGTCAATCTCAACTATGGAAGTTGCAGACTGCTACGGAGCACAGGCAATACAGCTTTTCCTTCGCACAGCAAGGAAGTCATAGGATTAAAGCAACATTCTGTTTTTCCTTTACCTGATACACGGAGTGAATAAGGTTACACTTAAAAGAAATATAGAGTAGGCTTTCGTTACCATATATACTGAACATATTGACTCTGCAGCTGCTGCACTAACAAATGGCAAAGAGGCTTAAGATAGTGCTGTAAGCCATTGAATGAATGCACGGCCTTAGGTGATGCTTTTGGGGCAGTAAATAATTCGGTAGTTGTCAATTTTTGAGAAACAGGTTTATTTTGAGCCTTATGGTCTATTTTAGCCAATATATTAATATTTCAGTAAAAAAACAACATTTACATTTTTAATTTAGCAATTTTATAAATATTTTGACATTTCGTCACAAAAACGCGTCAAACTGGCATGGCGTCTCGCATGACGTCACAGCGTGCAAAACACACATCTGTTTCATTGAAGTGTTATCTGTGAAGTTATTGATAACTTCTTGTGTTTTGCACACTATGACGTCACGCGCTCTGATCGGCGTTCATTGTCACGTGGCTAATGGCTGCAATATAACAATTTTATTTCTCAAAAATATCAATTAATATTTAATATTTTCGTTAAAACAATTTATTTTTGTCATATTTAGATCGTAATCTACGATATATATTAAAATCAACCTATATTTTTCATACTGTCATGTACCGTATTATGAGCAGACACACAAGGCAATTGAAATGGAAGTGTATAGTTGTGCCCCTATCTGAAGTCGAAGTACAAAGAAGCTTGCTAGAAGAACTAGAAGTCATGGCCAACACTGGTAACAGCAGTAAGTCAAGGCTACTGCCCCACATAAACTGGTAAAGTGAAGCAATAAAAATGTTACCACTGGTACAGTACACCACAATGTGCACATTTAGATAAATATATGTTTGTATTGTAATTTATATAACATTTTCCCTCATATTTGCGTATATATTAGTATATCTACTGCATATCGGCCCCATCCATACTGAGTATCTGTCCATCCAAAGACTGTCTGGGAGAAATCGGTCCCAGCCATAAAACCACCTATTGTACTTATCATTATGATTGTGTGTATGAATTTATTTTATAACATTGTGTGCAATAAAGTACATTCTATTCTAATATATAACTGAGCAGTGGGTAGTTTTACATAAAGCATTTTCAGTTCAATAAAATATTCCTATCAACAAAGACCTAATTTAAGAATCCCAAAATGTGCAATAGAAAAATTTATTTTAGAACCTTTGTGTACAGAAATGTAACAGAGCAAAGAAATAGTTGCGAACCTAACTGCACAACAGTCATAAAACCATATAACAAAGGCACCATTCTGAACATGCCTTTGAAAAATGCAACAAGTGAAAGTACTCACATTGATTTTCTTCAACATTATTAACCATGTCATTGAACTGATTCAGGCTCATAGCATGTTTCTTTTTTGGTTTCTTGTTGGTTGGACGAGCCACGTCTGGCACTTTTTTTTGTTCTAGTGCTTCCTTTTTAAGTTGTTTGTAAACATCTTTCTTCTCTTCATAATCCAATTTAGATAAGAGAATCGCCTGAAATCAATGACAACAAAGTTACTTAAGCAAATAAGACAGTTTGAAAGATGTGTATTTTTGCATGTTTGTAAAGAATAAACTCAAAAATGGATGGACCAATTTCGAAAATTCCTTCATCATTCCAATTATACATTATCCCTGATTAATATTGGCTACATAAAAATTAGGAATCCCTACTAAAACTTCAATATTGTAACTCATCAATATAAGCAAAATACTTGACGCTGGAATCGGGTTCTATGATTTTGATGATATTTTATATGTGATTGCGTGCGTTTCGGAGTGATTTAGATTCACAATTACACACGGTAGGTGGCACAGGTTTCAGATTTTTATTAATTCAAGGCAGGTCTATATCTGCCGAGACCGCTCGTTATTTATATTGAGATTTTATGGTTGTGGATAAAAGGCCTTTTATGCTGGTGTTATTAAATTATATATTTATTATAGTGTATTATAGTATTAGATATTATATATATTAGATGTTATTAGTGTTAGAGGAATGTGTAAGAATTAGTGTGTGAGAATGGGCCTGTGTGGCGCTCTGTTATTCGTGCCTACCCTGCAAGGGACCTGGCGTGAAGTTATGTATGTGTGTATGTGTTAGAGGACCTTGTGGCAATTCAGTCACATTACAGTACACAGTGCAGATTTACCACATAAGCACACAATTCTTTCTTAAGTGATCAATGTCCTACAACCAACCACCTACCTTCATTTTTTCAATGCATTCAATAAAGATGACTTTATTTACTTTCATTAATTTGTTCTAGATGCTACCATGGCGAAATAATGAAATCTTAAAAAAATATATGTATTCTATTTAATGACCTGTATCTATATCTCACTTTCTCATAAGAATGTTCCTCTTCCGGTTATTAATAATTCTACATCAATGTCTTCTTATAGTCACGATGTTGAAAATTGTACTCAAACCGCGTCTTATTCAGATACTTTGACTTTAGCTGTACTAAGCAAGTCTTTGTCGTCTTCCGCTCTTACTTACTCTCGCGCCGCATTGACGCCATCTGTAGTTCCTGTGGCTATTGATGAATCTTTATTAAAATCTGTTTCATCAATTCGTTTGATTAAACGTCACTGTGGTTTTAAATCAAACGACTATAAACTCCCGCCAAACGCTGTGTTAGTCAATGCTAGATGTAATATAACATTCAAAGATATTACTGCTTTAACATTTCCACATTTTGATAACTTGTATCCACTCGCATACGTTACGATGTTTAGTCCGCCCGGTTTATTCGAATACTCTTTGTTCCCGCGCCTTTTTAGCCCTAATACGGTATATAATAATTTTAATATACTATCTCCCGCACTCCACACCGTATTAGGTTACGATATAAGTTTTCCCGCTGCTTTTAAGATTCCGCATGGATCATTTATCAATTATGATCATTTCGTTCAAGTTCGCTTGAGCCTTCTTCTTAGGATATTATGTTATCCTAGGAAGAATACCGCTTCGCTGTCTAATATTAAATATTATCATTTGCGTGATGATTATCATCGCAAAATTTGCATTAGCAAAATATTTTCCCCCGCTTCAATATATTTTCCGCGTCATACTAAATTAGTTCAAAATAAACCTTCTTCGAAAGCTCGCATACTTTTAGGTTTGAGTTATGAACACGATAACCTGCTCGGTCTCCATGACGTTTTATACGCAAAACATAATTTAAATGCATCAAACGATGTCATAATGACAAAGCATTCTATTGACATTGTTTTACGTGTGATTCCCAGTCATCATAGAGTCTTCAAATACAATTCTTGTTTTAAGCCGACCCGCATAAATTTAAACTTTTCTTTGCGTCAAATACTTTGTCGCATCGCGCCTCATCCGATGTCTTTACTCGGATCGAGTGATTAATATTTTATTAATTTTATGTTTTTAATTATAAATATTTTTCATCGTATCGTTTCTTAATTGTTAGTTAGTTTTAGGGTAATAGGCATCACAACCTTCGAGAGACGGTATATCGTGTATCCGAATATTCACAATGAATGAAGTTCACGCGTTAATTTGGTTGTGTCCAGTGCCCGAACTTAGATTAATATTTTATTTTTAAGTTCTCTATGAAGTATATTTTGTTTGGGTTAAACATTACCAGCATCCCGCTTTAGTTTTAATCTAAAAAATTAGAAATATTTATTTTATTTCAATATTTTAAACTCTGTTTAGGTTAGATTAGTTTCAATACTCGCCTTCATTTATTTAATTTTTTTCCGCTCCTTTATTTAATTATGGATTAAGCTTGCTTTGGTCTCCTACCCGCTCTTGTAAATAAGTATATACTTGGACCAAGCGTGCTTAAATCCTCTCGCTCTTATAAGTTTATTTTGGTCTTGCTTTGTTTTGGTTCCGCACCGCACTTGTAAATTTATTTTGGACCAAACAAATATAAGCCCTGTTACCGCACTTTATTTTAATTCGGACCTAGCTGTCTTGGTCCCGCACCCGCTCTAATAAATTTATTTGGGACCATGCGTGCTTAGGTCCCAAGCCCACCACTCGCTTCTTTATAAGCTAATTTCGATCCTTGCTTATTTAGGTCCTGCAACCGCTCATGTATACTTATTTTGGACCTTGTAAGTTTAGGTCCCGTATCCGCTTTTTTAATTAACTTTGGACTATACTAGTATAGGTCCCGCTCCCGCTCTTTTTATATTAATTTGGACCTTGCTAGTTAAAGTCTCACGCTCGCTTCATTAATTATTTATTTGAGCATTATATAGTCCAACATCCGCGCTCGCTCCTTTATTATTAGGGTACGCTCTCGTACAGTTATACTTTTATTCTTATTTACTATAATTATATTGGACTTTAATAATTGGTTCTTCGCTTGATGTTTTAACTATTGAATACGCTCTATTAATTTAAGTTACTCGCTCGCGTTTGTTTGTTTGCGTAGGACGCTATATTATATTAGTTCTTCGCTCGCTAATTTATTATATTGACTCTCGTCTACTTGAGATACGTTAATTAAGTTGAATTTTAATTGAATATTTTCTGCTCCGCATACCTTTTTAAATTGAATGGACATATTATTAGTCCCTCGCTCAAGCTTTATTCGTTTATAACCGCTCAGTTTATTTTATTTCTTCGCTCACGTCTATTGTACCACTCATTTGGAAATATCTTTGAACAATCAGACGTATCGTACTGGAAGTTCAATGTATACAAATACCCGCTCGCTCATTATACATTACTTTTTCGCTCGCTTCATGCATATACAGTTTAAACTCCGCTCACTTTAATAATGGTTGCCATTCGCTAATTAAACATTAAATTTGATTTCGCTCACCGCATTTAACTTTGGACATTCACCCGCTTGATTAATTTATTGGTCCTTCATATATAATTTACTTTCTTTTAAAGGCAACCCTTTAAGGCCGGGGGAAATGGTACCGCCGTGTAAACCTCCTTTCAACCTATGAATACTTTTCTTAGACATATTTAAATTCTTCCTCGAAATGTGACGGCGCGTTCCCCTTTCGCACGTCACTTCAGTCACTCATTGTCATATATCATTTAAATAAATTAAATATCCGCATTGTAAATAAATAAAATAAAATAACATAAAAACATACCGCGCCCGCACCATCTAAATATATATTTATAACTTCTCCGCTCCGCCATTCTAATATATAATAAATTAATATTAAAATATATAAAATAAAGACATATATAATATAAAATACAATAAAGTGTGTGTGTGATAGTGGATAGTTGAGAAGAGGAGCCGTGTTTCATTATCATTAACCAGGTAAGTGCGTGCTCGTCCCGATTCCTATTCCAAATTGTCCACACTTCTTATCCCGCAAAGTTGACACAGTTCGCTTAACGTTAAATCCAGCGCCGCCGCAACACCATTAATTTCCCGAATGTGAATTCATCTGCTCTGGTATTCTAATTTTCTAGATATAAAGGATAAGCCCACAAGTGTCATGTGATTTGTGAATTTCAAAGAACCGTGTAGTTTACAGTAATAAAATAAAGATATCATTGAAATAATAGTAACTTTATTGTGAAACAACATCAATTAATCTTAGATGAAAGCTCAAAATTGAAAAAAAATGGATTTCTAAAAACTTATTTCTCCATCTTACAGAACCTTCAACCATTGTAATAGATATAGTACGCTATCATTTCCTTATAATAAAAACTCCAATATTAATTAACACGTAAATTTGATGAAATTATAACATTGTTGGTAGTTTTTTTACCTGACAAATTAGAGAAGTTTTTCTTAAATGTGAGTCAAAAGCTATTTGGTACCCACCACTATTTATCCTCATCAACCTTAGTTTCTGCTGTTGGAGCTTTATTTATTATCACTGAATGATTCTGTGATATTGGGTAATAACTATTTGGAAACCCATTTTTAAAATTTTGAATATTCATCTCAGAATGACAATGATCAGCCTTGTTTTTACCAATAAATACTAAGAGTACATTAGACACAATATACACCTTTTCCTTTACATACATATAGCTAGACTTCAGGACCTTTAGTAGGACTGCCAACATTTAGTTACTTTGTATGACTCATATATGTAGCTCTCATCCTAACAAATAATACTTTTTTGAAACTCCTCAAGAAATTTTCAGTTCTCAATGATGTGTCATGTATTGAAATAGCTGCTGATTTTTCTGTTGAAATTAAAATTTGCTTAAAAGTTCATCATCATCAAAACCATCGGATCTTTCTTCACTAATGCCAATAATTATCTTAGAGTGCATACTTTTTTTGCACTATGTAACAAAGAACTTTATCACAAATGGCACAGCGGTTGGAATCACCTATTTGTTTTTTGGGTTGACCCTTTCTATGTTTTCCGGACGATACAAATGTACTTCCATTCTTCATACCTTTATACATTGCTTTGAGTATACCTGAAACCAATAAAAAGTGTTAAATAACATTTAGCATATTTTATACCCAAATAAATACAATAGAAATATTAAACAAATCAAAAAGTAATGTCAAATCTTGATCTCAAAAGAATATAAACAATGCTAAGTAATACTTCAATGACATTATGCTTAAAAACGAGTTATTGTCAATACATTACACTGTTTAGCACAAAATTGCTTATACATACCGGTTAGCTAGGCTGTCCGACTGAAAACATCATTCAACTGACAAAGTAACTTTACCACTTTAAATTCAGTCAATACACTTGAACATATTAAACTTGAGTTTTCTGGTACCACTGTTATATACACTGTTGTTTAATTATCCTCTAGGAACATTTTAAATATGCACAATATACAAATATCATGAAATAATACAAAAATTCTGATACCCACAGGTATAAAGTGACAGCAAGGGTACTCGCACTACCATTAATTCTGTGTTGCCTTTACAAGAAAAATCATTAATTCAGAAAACATTTACTTTCATTTTACATATTTTGACAGATAGTAACTTACCTGGTGCAATTCAGATTCAAAATTTCCATCAACAAGTTCCTCATCCTTCTGCTTCCATAGTTCCCACTGATGTTCTGTTGAAGGGTTTTGTTTAGGTTTCTTCTTCTTTGTTGCACTCTATTAATCAAATTAAATCAATATAATAAAACATGATTTCTTTACTTGCAGGTTCATATTGAACAGATGAGACAATTTAGAAATGTTTATATCAGGGAATGCAAGAGATTCTACTGTCTATATAACTAAGAAAATTTAATTAATTTACAAATAAATAATCCAATGAGATACCTACTATAAGTCATCTCATCACCTATAATAGCCATGACATCCAACCAATTTTTTTTTAAAGTTTTCAGATCAAAATCTATGTTGGTATGAAAATTGAACTATTATATTAATCATAACTATATAAATTGTATGTCTCTGAAGACTGTGGGGCCATAAAATGGCCTGGACTTTTGGAGGGCTTATGGGAAGGTTGAGGCAGACAAATTGAATGTAAATGTAGTGTGACATTCGCAAATAACTATCCCTGTCTACACCAAATAAAAAGGAGACTAACCCTGATCAGTGTAGGACTATTGTAGGAAATGAGAATAAAAATATAAGCCTATTGGGGTGAAATGTTAGTGGAACTTGGGATATGGGAAATATATAGCCTCTGTTCATTACTATGTTCAGGTCACATAGAAAAATGGGCAGACAGTGACTCGCCACTCCCAGCATGAGGACCAAGACTGCCATAAAAACTTGGCGAGTGGCAACATTGGTGCGAGTAGCTAAAGGGTGTGAAGAGGTAGGCCGCAGGTTCACCCAGATTACTCCTGACCTTATGCCATTTATCACTTCTACCCATGAAGCTTGAGTTTTAGCCCCAGTGATGTTCACTCCGTGCCATCTATAGGCAACATTAAGGCAAGCACAGAGGCGGTGGCCTTACCTTCCAGCCCTGGAGTCAGGTAAGGTGTCGCTACTAACCCAAGGTTTCACCACAAAGCCCCTGCTGGTCCACAAATTACACCCCATAGGCCCACAAAGCTCCCTGCAGGTATACTGCCTTGCCCCTAGTACTATTATTATTATACATGAGTTGATTATAACTAATCAATTATGATATCAAACACAATCACAATTTACTTAATTTAAATAATAAGTAAACTTGATAATAAGAAGTGAATTAGTCTGTACAGTTAAAAGCTGCGAGCTTATGAACAATCAGTTACACAAAAGCCTCTATATTGTAAATAGTAAATAAATTAAGAAAGTAAAGTATTTTCTTAACTTTTTACGACGGATGTACATAATTAAAATTGTTTTAATCGTAAACACACACAACACGTACAAAGTATTTAAACAAAATGAAATCTACCTGAGATTTAGTATTGGCAATATTTTTAGTTTTCTTAGCGGGCTCGGTTTTCTTGGCAGTGTTAAGTTTAGTCTTTTTCAAGTTTTGGCTTTCGCCTGAGGTAGGGTAGTCATCATCCTCCACTTTAAGTCCAGCAAAACGAGATTGAACAACCAGTGCAGCCATTTTTTGATTGCGGTATTGAGATTATACAGCTGAAATTTTCAAACCGTATTGTTAGATTATATAGATAAGTGAACAAAAGCAGCTAAGCCAAACAAAATTAAACTTCTTTTATATAAATAAACGTAAACAAACAGACAGGCATAAAAACGCAACTTATAGTTAATTTACTAGATAAAACATAAATTTCGATACTAATTTTTAATAATCTTCTAAAACAATGACAAGGTAATATTTTACCTATAATTTGCTACTTACCTATTGCAGAAAAATGGAATATTTACTCAGAAAATAAAGTGATTTTTGCGTAAAGTGGCCAGTCGGACATTCAATCAACGGAAGTAGAAAATTTATGTTTGTTATTTTTATTGAATTCGCTACAATGCCAGGCAAATGATCTAAAACTATAAAGCCCTAAACAAGTTTTTTGCGGGAACTTAAAAAGTGATATTTTCTTGCGAAGTGTCTAGTCGTCCGCTAAACGGATGAATAAAATAATTTAATCGTCCGATTGTTCGGATTACCAGATAACCTTTTAAATTTTTATGAGTACTGGACCTATTACAGAAGGGTCACGTTAAAAAAAAGAAAAAAAATATTAAACAGATTTTTTAATTATTTAGTTTAACAATAAATAGATGGTATCGGACGATTAAATTATTTTATTCATCCGATAATCGGACGATGAAATTACTTTATTCATCCGATAATCGGACGAATAATTTATGTTAATTATCCGTTTAGCGGACAACTAGCAATGGTTAGTTTAGGTATAATAAAAAAATATATGTTAATTTATTCATAACATATAATTTTAACACAATTATAATATAAATTACATACTATTGAATACAATGCAAGAAAACTTAACTTATTTATATTGTATTCTACCCATAGTCCCTCAAGACTATAAGTAGAATACTGAGCCCAGATTACCGTCCTCTATGGGTAAGGTGCCCAGAAGGCTGGCTACGTTTCCTCGCTGGATCGCCATACTGATCCGTTGGCCGAGGTAGGCACCAGCCCTCTGATCACCTGAAGAGTCGATGAGTCGTTTTGATAAGTTTTGGTAGAGGCTCATGGCCTCAGGACCCCACGGTCCAAGCGTCTCGACAGCAAACGGCACAAAGTTTAGGTTAGTTTTTCTTTTAGCAACACGAACGATTAGCGTGTCTTTACAGTTTCATGTGTAAAAAAAAGACGATTAAATTATTTTATACGTCCGATAATCGGACGATTAAATTACTTTATTCATCCGATAATCAGACGATTAAATTATTTTATTCATCCGTTTAGCGGACGACTAGCAATAACCATTTTCTTGTGCAGTTTTGTTACAAATACCTGTAGTAACAAATTATAGTGTGTACAGTTGTTCATAGTATATAATAAGTTGTACTTTACCTTACCTGAATGGCGCTCTCTTGTTCGTGCCTACCCCGCAAGGGACCTGGCGTGAAATTATGTATGTATGTACCAAAATGTGTTAAGATTCAATATACTCTTTGGTGTTAACATCCTTAATAATTCATGCAGTAAGGGGTTAAGAAAAGACGAGCGTGCATGACAAGAGCTATGGATGTCAAAGAAGCAAGTGAGGTGTGTAAGAATAAGCCTGAATGGCGCTCTGTTGTTCGTGCCTACCCCACAAGGGACCTGGCGTGAAGTTATGTATGGATGTATGTATGTAAGTAAAAAAATTAAC
The DNA here is from genome assembly GCA_012273795.1 of Dendrolimus punctatus. Taxonomy (NCBI): domain Eukaryota; kingdom Metazoa; phylum Arthropoda; class Insecta; order Lepidoptera; family Lasiocampidae; genus Dendrolimus; species Dendrolimus punctatus. The sequence goes on from CM022541.1 coordinate 2,151,568, forward strand.
GGATTTTTGACGGAAATACATAACTAACTTGGCGGATTTTAAAAAATCTTGTTGGCAACACTGCTCTTTGGGACCGATAGGATTTGGCCCTATAAGTTTTGTTTTGTTTAATAATTAGAATTTAGAAGTCAGAACTACGGTATAAGTTATAACTTACTTTAAAAATTATATGAAGAAAAGCAATAATGAAGCTACAATGTCAGGTGGAAGTCATAAATAGGTTACATGTTAGTCATAATATTAAATCTAATGGAAAGTATTTGAAATCTACATTAGCTATAGGAAAGGAACCGAAATTGGGGACTGAATATTTTATCTTACATTTTTCCTCCGTTAACAAAACTGGAACGAAATATCAAGTGAAATGTATAAAGCAAGTATTCGTTAAGTGTATGAATGAAGGAAAGGCTACTATAAGATTTGAAGAACCTCCTCATGACCTTTGCATTAAATGTGAAACAATACAATTAAAATGTTTTATGAAATTATTAAAATGTTGCATTACGGGTGAAGCTAAGAACTTACCAATTTCAAGTCTATCAAATATAAGTGTAACAGCTAAAGATAATGAACCAAAAAAAATAGTTATACATAATAGAAGTGAGTTTCCTATGCAAGGTCTACCTAGGACATTAGAATCTCTTTACTTGAGTGGATTGAAACTTTGTAACTTTAGAAGAGATATATTACTGCTTAAAAGGCTTGTTGTTCTTGATCTAAGCAACAATGAAATTGAGAAAATTCCACCTGAATTTGGTGAGCAAGATTTTTGTAATTTTTAATAATATTAATGAAGTTGTTATTAATTATTCACAGTTATAATATTTCTTTGTTTGGATTTGTCTTTAAACTATTTTATTCTTACAAGTATATTCTTTGTATTCCTCACTGTCAACAATGTTTATAAAATTACAGGAAGAATGCCTTATTTAAGTGAATTGTATTTATCAAATAATCAATTGGGAACAAAAGGTCAAGTTGATTGGAGATGGCTTTTAGGACCACAGGTAATTCTGCTGCTACTCAGCTATCTGGTGCACAAATTTTTAAGAAGTGAGTGAGGGTAGGGGGTCCGATATACTTATCTTTTCTGCGACCCTAGGGTCCGGAGTTCTTGGAACATTTAGTTTTGGTAAACAACCTCACCTATTATTTCACTAACATTATTGTGATGGGTGTTGAAAGGTCATGACCAGAACAGTGATTTAGGTAGGTAAGCTTCAGGCCAAACCACACGAGCCGAGCAAGTGTGCCACAGTAGCAGCCAGCAAGTGCCAGAAATGACTGTTATCCATTTACGATTTATTTTATACACACAATTTTTAATTTCGTCTATTTTTAATATTTTCATGGTTACTCCTGTAGTGTATGCTATGTAGATTTTCTTAATTTTTTTGTGATATGCACTTTTTTTGGTTCTTTTTGTGTTGATTACTGGCTTTCTTTTTGACTTCAAAAGGATTGTCCAAATTTGTAAGCGCAATATTAGTCAAAACTGAAGATCTCCGGACCACAGAGGTTGTAGTAGGGGTAAGTATGCCTACCCCTTCCCCAATCCACCACCCTGCTACTTAAAAGTCATGAACAGGATAGCTTTAGGTTCTCCGTTAATTCACAGATTAAAATACAAGTTTCATTTCCAACAATAGTAATGATTAGTTTTGAATGATATTCTGGTATAATTTTGATTATCATTTGATTTAACACACACTTGCTTATTTATTGTTTTTTCTATTTAAAAATTGCTTGTGTGCAGTCGCTTACAGCTGAAAAATAACATATTATTTTAATTTAAAAAAGGAACTTAAACTCTTAATTAGTAAAAAGAAAAAAAGTATTATGTCAGTGATATTAAATTTGACTAAATTTCATTCTGCAGATCTCTAAACAATTGAAACTACTAGATATCAGTGGTAATAAATTGTCATATCTACCAAAAGCAATTTGGAAGCTTCAAAGTTTACTTACTCTGAAATTAGATGATAACAAGCTTCACAAGTTGCCTGCTACACTTGGACGGATCAGCAGTTTAAGGTAAAATTAACACCATATTATACACATCTCTAATAAATAAATAAAAAGAATACTTACACAGAAGCCTAGCGTCTGATGACAGCCAGAAAGTACTATAATGTCATAAAGCCCTTTGAAACTTGATACTTTAAATACTTTTTAATTTGTAGTGATTGTCATACCAAAAGCCATTTTGCTTTCATGTTCAAAATCTACTCCATTTCCCTTTCACAAGGTTTGCAGCATCTTTATAGTGAGTGATATACAGGTGATTTCAAATGAGCCTTCAGGGCCAAATTTTTATTGTCAAAACACTTAAAAGATTCTTGAGGTCTATTTTTTGGAACTTTCAAGTATATTGAATTTTGCTTCTAAATTTTACATATTTTCGAAAACGAAATACGACATTATTATGAATACTTATAGAATACAGATGATTTGGTAACTAAATAAGAAATTCTTATCAATGAATTTATGAATCCATTTGAGAGGAAATTTGTAAAATCCATGCCAGATTATTTCACTAGGTGATATTCAAAAGAATTCCAATGATGATTCTGACTTTCAAAAGAGTCTGTGCAATATTTACTTCCTATTATCATAAACAAAATCAAACATTACGGTAAGTAAGAAAACTAAGGAGATAAAGATTTCCCCAATTTTTCATGCTAAACTTGTGTGCCCTAATCTCAAATACAAAATAAATAAATAATTTGCCAAAATTGCTCTAAAAATTCCAGTCTGGAGACCCTGGTTGACATTGTAATTTTTATCAAATTTGATGGTTGATGTATATGGAAATACCCTGTCCTGCTCTAGTGTGCTTTAATCACTATATTTGTTTCACCTCCCTGAGGTTAAAATTGTCTCAACCAATCAAATGATCATATGGCTATTTGACAGTAGACATGTTCTGTGAGTAGCTTAAAAAGCCCAAAATGCTCTATCAACCATTCATTATGGCAACCACGGTCTTTATGGTTGTGACAAAAATATAACCAATCACATTATCATTTTCGATCATACTGTGCTCACATTGACCCATGTCAAGGAGGCAGGTCAAAGTGGGCCTTGATCACAGAGCATTAATTCTTTCTATCTCTTGACATTGAAAAAGGTATGATTTTAATCAATCAATGACATTTATGTATCTCGTTGTTTATGACATCAACGCCCCATAATGCCTTCCACTAGAGTTTATGGTTGTATAAGAATATCCGCAAGCAAGTGGAACACAAAAAAATCACAGTAAATATCAGTTAGACCAGTGATTCCCAAAGTGGGCGATAACGCCCCCTTGTGGGCGCTGCAACCCTAAAAGGGGGCGGTAAGAGACACAGAAAAAAAATGGGCATGGCAGGTGTAGCCCATAAGAGGCAACTTGAAACCTCAGCGCCGTTGTGTACTACCTACTGCGCTTAAGTCTTGTTTAGAATTAATGTTTAATCTCTGCTGATGTAGCTCTCAATAATCAATTCATTTAATTTGAAGTTATAGTGTTTTTTTAAGTAGGTGAAAAAATGGGGGTTCTGAAAAATAAATTATTCTCAAAGTGATACAAAATAAGTTTGGGAACCACTGAGTTAGACAGATAAACAGTCGGATAACTTTATTTCTTAGGTAGTTACTAAACGATTTATCTGAATATTAAAAATCGGCCCTTAATAATATATGATTAAAACACAATTCAACTGTTTTATGCAAATAAAATTTTTAATTTTGAATGTTGTATGTTATCTTATTAATAACTTAACTGGTGATTATAAACTTGACCCTGAAAATTGTATTTTATACTTTGAACAAGTTTTAGTGATAACCTTTTCTTTTCAGATATTTAACAATATCCAACAATGAATTAGGAAGCTTGCCATGCAGTCTGATGCAGTGTCGATTAGAATTTATAGACCTTTCATCAAATAAATTCCATGAGAGTTCTACTGGACCAAAGTTGCAAAAATACACACCATGGGAATTTTATATTAATAATTTAGTACACATGGCTGCCAAACTTCTTTTGAAAAATAAAATTTACTATGCTCCTAACATAATTCCTTGGACTTTGGTTGAACTTTTAGATAATGCTAATATGTGTATATGTGGAGCCCCAGTACTAAATGATAAGTTTTATATTCACAAAGAATTTGAATTAAAAGACTATTTTCGAGCAGTTGCGTTTAATAATAACAGAAGTAGCAGTGTGAACTTTGAATGCTATGTTTGTTCGCCTAAATGTTTAAGTTATTTTAGGATTTTATAATCAGAGTATTTAGCTCTTGTCCACCAGATAGTTAATTATATAGTAAGTGTTTCAATTTAATGTATCAGCAATTAAATATGTTTATTTGGAATAATATGAAAAATTGCATGTTTACCTATCTAAGTACTTTTAATTTATTGTGGCAAATAAAACAAATTAAATACACTTGACATACTTTTATTTAAATTTATTTTTTAAATATATGACATTAAATTAATTGAGTCCATCTAGTTTCCAATTAAATTCTTGAATAACAGGTGCTATCCTTATATGTGGTTCTGTAATAAAAAGAACAAAGTGATAATAAACACTAACCCTCTTGTTCTCTTAAATAGGTTTATAAACTCGTGAATATGAAGTGCCATTCATTATTGGTATATTAATAATTGTATTATATTATTATGCATTACACTATATTTAAAATCAATAAATATTTTTGCTATGCAATTGTCATTCCCATTCTTCCATGGTATGAATTATATAGTAAACTGAGCCTTATACCAAATCCTTAAAAAAATAATCATGAATAGATATTTAAGCTGCTGTTACTTTTACATTACAGTATAAAAAAACTTACCGAGCGTCGCAATTCCCTGTGGTATAACATTTACACCCTCTGTGACATTATATGCTGCCATCTGTGCATTAGTTGCGTCCAGTACTAGTTCATTCGTCCAAATGTCTTTGAAGCTATCTTTCATTTCCTTCAATAATTTATCTAATGATTTCTGAAATATTATAAAATAAATTAAAAGATTTGCATTGGTTAAGTAGTTTTTCTGTTAAACGCCAGGTCCCTATACCTATTGCGATATATGTAATACAAAAGATGGAAGGATTATCTGAAACGTTTATCCGTGCAGGAACGGAGAAAGAATACAATTTCCTGCGGCCCGGCGGCCTGTCGTAAGAGGCGACAAAACAACCCACACCCAGGTGGTAGGGCATTTGCCCGACTGGATGGCTACCACCCCTGGTCTAGAGTATGTCGCCATAACAACCTTGTGTTGTGTTCCGGCATTAGTGACCAGGTTCCAGGCTCCCTAAAGAGAGCAGCAGCGCATTCGTAGCACCTTTGGTGTTGCAAATGTCCATAGGCGATGGTAACCGCTGTCCATCAAGTGGGCCGTCTGCCTGTCTGCTGATCTACTGCAATAAAAAAAAAAAAAAAAAAAAAACACACAGCCAGGAGGACTAACAGGCAAGGTTGAATTGGCTACCAACCAATGTATTAAATAAGTTAAGTGAAATATTTTTTCAACAATAAAGACTATTTAACCGACTTAGATCGGGGGAGGTTCTCAATTCGTCGGAATCTTTTTTTTTGTTTTTGTTTTTTTTTATGTATGTTCACCGATTACACCGTGATTTATGATCCGATTTACGTAATTCTTTTTTTGTTCGACGCGTTATAGCTGCCATGTGGTCCCCTAAAAATGTGACATAGTTTGGCCCAGTAGTTTTCATTTTACGAAGATTCTTTTGTTCCCGTTTCTTGGGACCTATATTTTTTAAGAAGCGCGGCACCATTCGTAGGTCCACCCATACATAGCTAGACAATAAAAAGTAACAAATAAAAACTTCGTTTAAAAAAAACCGACTTCAAAAACTAAAATTATAAAATAACTTATTTCTAAAGTCGGTGCTTAGTAATTTTTATGTTTTACTTTGCACCGACTACAAGATGTTTTAGATAATATATATTAATAATAATAGCTTTAGAAATAAGTTATTTTGTACATTTTTTGAAGTCGGTTTTTTTAAACGAATTTTTTATTTTTTATTCATAAGAAAATGAATGGTCCAGCATTAATGAAAATATGTATTGTTGTGCTGTCAGTGAAAGAAAATTTGAAGATTTATTTTGGTGTGGCCTTAAGAGTTATCTTAACCGTCATACACAAACATCTGATGATCACACATGGCAGCTTGTATATGCACCTGTGTTTGGGTGGATTCGTCATCATTTAGCCATAGTAATACATAAATGTGAAAGTTGTTTATATTTCATAGCAGCCTCAGAATGAACATGAAAAATTGTATGTACTATCCATAATGGGAACAAGGGAAACTTATCCGTATTATATACAAATTATATAATTACACATCAGTTGTGCAATTCCAACCAACAACTTATGTTTGTGCATTTATGGTCTTGTTAGACATTTGCATTTGCTGATGCATAGTGTTTACTAAAACATGTAAGGCTCAAAACATAGTATTGCTCCCAATAAACTCTACAGTTTTGAAATAGCAGATCCTTGAAATTTGTGGTATTGTTTTGTGCTGTTGTGTAACATTGCATAGAATGCGCTTCCTAGGTTTTGAAGCTATAGTGCTGAAATGCTCTAATACGTTGTTTCTCAACTATTTTTATGTCGCGACCCACGAAAACACCAAAAATTTAAGTAAAACTTTTTGCCACCCATTAACTAAATACATGGTACTTAATATTTATTTTTATGATTTTAACAGAATGTGACCCTCAGATTGATTAATGATGCTTTAATATAACATACCTGTAATACAAATGCTTCTTTATCTTTATTGAAACAACACAGCGCAATTACGACTTCTTTAACTTGTAGTCTCAATTCAAAGGACGATGTTACAAGACTATGTAAAGCCATTACAATGGCAACATCTTCATATTGGGAGCCTTCTTTAAGAGATGCAACTTTACGTTCGTGTTTTCTTCTATTTTTACTTGACCTGTAGGAACGGCTGAAAGGTGGAAGAAAATGATGTTTATACTAGGCCCTTTTTTATCTCATGAGTTCAGCATACAGACAGACTGGTACCCTCATGGAAAACCATTAGCATCGCCTATGGACATCACTTACTCTGAAGGTGCTGCAAGTGCGCTGCTGCTCTTTTAAGGGAAACTAGAACCTGAGCACTAATGCCGAAGCACAACTCAAGGTTGTTATGGAGGCTTACTCCTAGACCAAGTTTGGTAGCCTTGGTAGCTGGTAGTTTCAGACGAGGAAATACCCTGGCTGTGGGTTGTTTTTGTCGCCTCTCACGACAGCTCACCCGCCTTTAACAATAATTATGAAAAAACTTCAACCTTGGGATTCATTATGTCTAAATACATTGTTTAAATTTAGACAGGTTATTGTATCATGTGTAAGTTTGCACGTGTATTAGCATTGAGAATAGATACTATACTATCCCATTTTACAGGATGAAAAGTATCCTGTCCATTCTCAATATTGAAACTACATACATATTAAACAGCAAAAACAGTACGGTTTTTCCATAAAACAGCAGTAGAGACAAATTCACTGCTATCCTGGAAACTATTCCATTTTCCTAGATTATAAGACAGTTTGGGATTTCATGGATGGACATATTATGTCCATATACCGAATATACACTAAACTCCACCTAAACTTAGTAATTACAATAAAATAATAATAGGGGTTATATCCCATAACCCCGCTAGAGAACGAAATGGAATAAATAACTAAAATTTAAGATGAAATTGCTGTTTTAATACAACTGTAAATGAATTGAAATTCAAATCTGGTCATTAGAGTATTAGACTTTGGTTAATTATGAAATCCTCTGTTTTATCTGTGCAGGAACGGAGAAAGAATACAATTTCCTGCGGCCGGGCGGCCTGTTGTACGGGGCGACAAAACAACCCACAGCCATTTAGGGCATTTGCCCACCTGGATGGCTACCACCCCGGGTCTAAAGTATGTCGTCATAACAACCATGAGTTGTGTTCCGGCATTAATGACCAGGTTCCAGTCTCCCTTAAGAGAGCAGCAGCGCATTTGTAGCACCTTTGGTGTTGCAAATGTCCATAAGCGATGGTGACCACTTCCCATCAAGTGGGCCGTATGCCTGTCTGCTGAACTCCTGCAATAAAAAAACCTATAAATAGCAATTTTTATATAAAACTTTATTGTGCAATATAGTTATATTTTTGGCCCAGCAAATTGCTATTGCGCCTGGCCGCCATTTTGGTGACGTAACCGTAGCCGAACACTCAGTACTGTTAGCATCACTGGCCGGCGAGTACGCGTACATATCGAGTTGCGGATGACGTCACGTGAATGTTAATTTGACAAGGTTCCAGCGCATTACCAATTTGCGGGGATAATACAAGTATAAAAATCGATCAAATATACCTGGAACCTTTTGAAGAGGCCATCGTACTTCCAGCATCGGAATACAAATCACTGTCTTTGTTAGCATAAGAATCATATACATTTTCAAAAGGATTTTTCCTCTTGTTCTCTCTTACAACAATCAAGCGGTTTCTGTGTTTTATAAAATTACTCCAATTTATTTCAATTTGTTCTTGAATGTTTTTATAGTCTTCCATCAATGCAGGTAGAAGATGGTCATCTAAAACAGGCAATAAGACCATTTAGTTTGTATTCTTATACTTAAACTACAAGAAATCTACTTCAAGTTACAGTTTGTAATGTAATGATAGTGCATGATAAAGTTCAAGATTAAGCCAGACACTTTGTCCTTCATTAAAATAAACAATTAAATACAAAACACAAAGGCGTAGGAGCCAAAATCAATAAAAGTCAAGACAAATATTTAATAATATCGCCATGTTTTACTGCTGTCTCCGACCTCTAAGACACAGGGCCTTAATGCTTAAAGTGATTTCTTCCAAGCAACCTAACAAAAAGTATATAGCGACTTCGCTAATTTGGCAATGTAGGTGGTGCCATCGATGAATCTTAAGAATGGCAATTGCCCAGTAAAAACGATAATTATAAGAACAACACTTCTTAACAACACACTATAAGGGCCCGTTCACACTATGTCGTGACGACAGATAGTCCTGTAGTTTTAAGTGTCGTGGCTTATATGTTTAAATGGAGGTGTTCACATATAGAACGACACGACTTACTGTCGTGTACGACATTTTTTCCAGTGACGACAGATTGTAATGACAGTGGGAACGGCTAGCACGACAGTCGTAAAACGATAAAGATCGTTAAACTTTTTTGATGACAAACAGTCGTTATAACAGGAACAGCTAGAGACGACAGTCGTCCAACGATGAATTAATCGTTACGACATAGTGGGAACGCACCCTTACAGTAACTGTGTGTGTGTATCTTATGCAACATCGTAATATATAATCTCGTAAGTAATTCCTGCAATCCCCAATCAAAGCCATACATTTTGTTTTTACCTGTAGTTCTCAAAAGCCTAAAACTAATAATATTATGAGTTTAACCGAAAACTTACCCTTTAATTTGGGTTTTTTATATTGAGAACAAAGTCTCATAGCTGTTTTGTATTGGCCACATTCAATTGCATAAGATATTGCTTCATCGCAGTCCTCATAAAATTGTTCTAGAATGGTCAATGTTTCTTTATGACGCTTTTCTGCTCTCAATGCATTAATAAAGTACCTAGAAATTAGATTACTAAAACTATATTTTATTTTCTCAACAGACAACAATGACATCAGATAGAGATTTTTAACTCTGGATAAAGAAATAATTTAAATCTAAAATACCAAAACATTACATATAGAAACAATTTTCACAAATTTACTGACATTCAAAGGTTATTAGATAGCATGCACATTATGCCTGCTGTCTGAACAAAGCCATATTATTGCTAATGAAAATCAATCTAGTACATTAATTATACTTAGCTAGCCAATATTTTAAATTCTTTTAGTCTGTTAAATTAATTTTAATTAAAGACACATGAAATTATTAGTGGCCAACAATGTTGCTTGCAGACTTATTTTGCAAACAGTAGCTCGAAAATAAGTCTGCAGATGATTACTGTACCTTTTACAGTGAGATTTAATATGAATGGATAAAAACTACTGTTGACCATTAACTTAAAATTAGACAATTTATAAATATAATATACTATTAAATAATGGGTGTCTTTATTACTATTACATAGCAAGCTCTGCCAAGCAAAAATAAAATTAATAAATAAACAAAATATTTTAAAGTTAAACATAATAATTGAGAGAATATATTCATTCACTTGCCATTAGTTGAATTTTGACATTACTTGTATGGAGTTTATGTCAAATTGAATTAATGGTCCATAAGATATAGAAATGGCCATGATCCTAAAAATTGTGGTTCTGTTTGAACTTGAACTTTTTTTAAGTTCAAAGTTTACACTACATAATTATACATATTTTCATTTTGGTAACTTAGATGCTGGCACTATAGATGTGATTCCCGGAATTTGAGTTCAGAGTGTGTCTGAATTTTAATATAATATCGGCTACATAATTAATAACTTACCAACAAAGTTCCTTGAACTTTTCTTTTGGCCATGTTTGTGCCAAACAAATCGCCATTTCCCACTCCAATGCTTCTTTGTAACATTCTACAGCCTTGTCCATGTTATTTGCTCTTTCAAAAATAATACCCGCTTCTGTGAATTGCTTTTTCAGTTTCAAATACATACCAAAATCTTCTGATATTTCATTAAAAATGTAATCATCCATTGAAAATTGTGATAATGCTTCTCTATACAAACTATGATACTTAACAAATGTTTTCAACTCATTATACTTTTCAGATCCACATTTTACTAAACAATGAACAGCCTTATCAAATCTTTTCAAATATTTATTTATTGAAAACCTTCTATAGTTTTCATCCATCTCATTCAATTCATTCAGCATAGGAATATATTCTTTTGGATCTTTCTGTGATTTGTTAGCAACTAACAAAACTAAATCAAAATCATACATTCCTAAAGCAACATCAAATAACTGGTTCACATCTACCATATAAAGCAAGTATTTTAATGCTTCATCAGAACTAACAGGCAATTTTGAACCTCCAGACTCTTTCAATTTCAACTCTTTTATCAGCAATAAAGCTTTTTCCAAATCCTCAATGTTGTTCTTCTTTACAAATGTTGTGAGAACTGGTAATATTCTATTATCATTATCAGATCTTTTGAGCAAAGTTTCTCTAACAATGTCACATATTCTTTGAATCTTTGTATCAACAGGCCTTTTTATGTTATAAGCTGAACTTGCATAACTGCTAGCATACATTGTTTTAGTAACATCAAGGTTTTCTAAATCCGACAAAAAAAGATTCAACCAAGAATTATTGTTAATTGTATCTAGAAATACATTTATATTATTGACAAATTTCTCAGGATCATGATCATAAAACAAATTAAGATTGATTCTTTGTTTTCTCATTAAGTCAAATGCTTCATGATATTTGCAATTGTTTAAATATTCTCCAATGATTTTAAGAGATAAAGGTCTAGGTTGTATTACTTCTAAATTACCTCTAGGCATTTGAAATACTGTTCTAGTATCATTTGGTACAGCTATGACCAATTTTGCTCCTCTTTCTAATTTTCGTTTATAAATATATTCAGATTCATTTTTCTGGTAATCTATTATTGCACTCAAACCCGCTTCAGTTAATTCTGTACACAATAAAACATGTTGCAAAGTAGTTATCAGAAGAAAGTGTGTATGTACAAAATAAGAACTGACATTATTTATAATCATTCTGTCATTAATAAACAAGTTGCCTTTGTGAGAAAGACCAATGAAGTGTAAATTGTTCTCAATGGAGAAAACATTGAATTTAATACAAGGACTGTGAAAGGAAAGATCATGTATATTCACTGATTCTCCCAGTTTATATTTTAATATGTCTCCATTATTCAGTTCCAGGAATATCAATCCAATATCTGTGGGATGTGCTTGGATTCGGAAAATGGCTGCTGGTAATGAAATAGTATTCCTTTTGAGAATTTTGTCAGATTCAACAGCATACTCTACTAAATTATAAGAATAGTAGTTGTCAACTGTTACACATACAATAATATTATCAGTAACCCAAAACCAGTTATAATATTGAAATGGAAAATCATATTTATCCAAATGAACTGTTTTATACTCCTTATATTGTAATGGACATTTTTGTGTTTGTTCATAAAATAATAATTTATTATTAGAAGTACATACAAAGAATGTATTAGGGTCTAAATTTGAAATTTTTGGAGCAAAATTAACAGAATTAATAAAAACTTCCAACTTTATTTCCAGTGCAGACATGGGTGGAGGAACAACAGTCTGTCTAAAACCAGTTAGCAAAATCTTATTTCCATCAATAACAGCCACAACAGAATCATCTTTATCACAATGTCCAGTACTATGGTCAATATGCCAAATCCAATTAAACTTGTAATATGTACCATCATGTAAAATTACATGCAACTTTTTATTGTTGGCCACATTAAAATCATTGTCCCACATAATTTTACTTATTTTTTGTACCCGGTTAAATAGTAAATATTGCTTTAGATACCAATGATAATTGCTTGTTGTGTACAATAGTAGCTTTTGTGTATTTGTTTCTTTATCTTTGCATAGTAATGTTAATATTTCAGAATCAGAACTCCATACAATATCTTCAATGTTAACAGATTTATCAGTAATATCAAATTCGCCATGTTTCAAGCCATTTTTTTCAAAGAATGAAACCAAGTATTTATCTGGAAGTTTTTGAGTCGTAGCTATAAGGTTACCATTTGGTCTCCAAGATAAATTACTTTCTAATCCTTTTTGTTTTTCACTAGTATACTGCAGATGACCTTCTCTATCAAACACTTTGAATATTTTGATACCATCCATAGAGAAGCCAATTGCATATAAATGACCATCACCTCTCCATGTTATTTTAATCTTGTTGTCTGAGAATGCAGGATCTGCAAATAGACAATAAATATGCAGCTTTTAAAAGAAAAGTACTACAAAATCATTGTACTCATTCATTAAATATTTGTTTATTTTGATTATGATTATCGTTCTGTCTTAATTAAATTCAGTATTGAGTAATTGTTTTTTAAATATTAGATGTTAAAAATTATAGCAAAAAAAAGAAGTTTTCTTCAAGCCAATAATGCAAATGCACACATTATCTATGTATGCAATGTTTAACATACAGATTTGCTGAAAAAAAAATCTCATTAATTTCACCATGTATTAAATAGAATTAATGAATAAATAGAATGTTAAAATACAAGATGATGGATACAAATGTAGAGGCAGACCAAAAAAAGATGGATGGATTGTGTAAAGGATTATATGATGATATGTGGTGTGACAGAAGATGTACGTCAGAGTAGAGTGTGGAAGGGAAAGACATGTTGTGCCAACCCCAAGTAATTGGGATATGGTGAAAGAAAAGAGAGAGAGAGATTTAATAAAAATATATATTTTTCAAATGGAAATATCCAATTCTATAGGCATGCAAAGGAATGAAATCCTCTCCAAAGGTTTCTTATAGTTTACATGACTGTATATGTTTTAATATTTTTAAGGAAAAATTAACTTACCGGCTTGAACTTCATTCTTTATCTTAGCAGCCTGTTTACCTGCCGAACCATGAAACTGTGTCTCTTTTTTGCCCCAGCCAACAGTAATGAACTCTTTATTACCAAACTCTTGATCAAGTAAATTTACTTCACTTACTGGATCAAATGTGCATGACATTAAAATTGTTTTCATTTCTTTTGTGACTAGCACAAGTAATTCTTGGTCAGGGCTCCATTCCATAGCCTAGAAAAGGAAATATGGTTTGCACAGCTATTTACCTTGAAAACAACCAGTTTTTAATATTTTTTTGTTTTGTGTTTCCATTAGGTTATGACTTTGGACGAGTGGCTAGCATTCCTCCAAAGTTGTGGTGGGGTACACCCCTAAATTCAAATTACCCTTAATCTCATGCCACTCGGTGTCAAAGCACAGCCATATTTTTTATAACAACCCGAAATTCTCTTTATACCTCAAATAACACATAAAAATGATTCTTATCTTTTTGTTTCTACTGAACCCTTTCCTGTTAATGGAAATATATTTGCAGATTCCTTTAAGATAGCTTTTTTAAAAGTTATGAAACTAAGGCTGGTGTGCACCGACATTTAAAATGTCGGTGCACACCAGCCTTAGTATAAACATAGAAAACATTAAATTACCAGCAATCCACAATCAAATACTCCAACCATATCGCAAGTGCTGCCTTCGTCAGTAAGAGTGAATAGTTCGCCATTTCCAAGACCGACGCACAAGGTATTTGTCAGAGTCAAATAAGTAATATTTATCGGTATATTGTTTGGTGATGCACTCGCTGATAGATCGTTGGTCCACTTTATTTCACCATTTTCATCAAAATTATTTAATGTAAGGTTATGTGTACAAATGTACAAGTCACTTGCAAAATTTCCCTCATTATGACCGTGGCATGTAGCAAAATTTTCATCAGAATCAATGACCATGCGTCTAACTGATACATCGCATAATGTAAGATTCCGCATTTCTACTTCAAAAACGGAAATATTACTGAAAATTAATAAACACTAAATACGAATCAGTGTCCTAACAGTCAGTACAATTATTTTTTCTTAGAGATTTTTTTGCGTTCTATTAGTAGGTAGGTATTGCAGTAGATGTCACTGTTCTCAAATTAATCACCAAATGAATGAATATAATGTTTCTTTATACGCAGTTGTTTTAATACTTGTTTAAGAAATATTTGATATGTTTTTATGTTTTTGCAAGCCATATCAGCTAATAAATATATTTTAAAGTGTGTAAATTCTAGTCCTCACCTTTTTCAAATTATAAAGCTCTTTTTAACTTTAATTAATAGATTTTAGATGAATTGTCGATTTACCAAAAACTTATTTCAAAGATGTCAATTATGTCAAAACCAAAATGACATTCCGACTGATACAAGTTACATTCGTGAACATATGTACTATGTTTGTGTTTTGATTATTTTTCGATAACTTTGTTTGATTCCTGGACTCCAAAGACTTCGCTTATCACGTTTACTAGTGTTCTGTGATCACGTTGGACTTACGCATGTACCCTGAACACCAATTTGCCTAACGATTTGTTTTCTGATGACTTGGATTATGGCTTCTTCTGAAAGAGATTGTTGTGTGCCCAGATATGGTAAAACTTGTAAGTACATCATCTTAACGGCACCAGATTAGATGTGAATACAAATGATGTTATGAAAATGTATGCCTTTGAATATTTTAATAAAAGGAAACATAATAAATCACGCTACCGCTAAATTGTAGTTTTATTTACTAACAAATAAACATTTTTTGGAAAGGCTTTTGGGAATTGCAGGAGTTAAATTATAACTCCCGCAATTTCCAAAAGTCTAATATAAAAATCAAAATAACACTAGACCCCCTGGATGGTTTTTGCCGTTGAATAATGCCGTATACCGATAGAGTGCGTTAGTATATATATTATGACTGTTGACTCTATACCAGTATATATAAAGTACTCTGTGATACGAATGCTCGTTTCATTTGACATGTCATTTTATTCAATTGACAACGACGTTGACATTTACATAATCAATTATTTTTATAGTTTTTGTATATTTTAGGGCCAGGTAACAAAGAGACTTATGCAGGCCGTTTGAAATTCCTTTTACTAAAAACACTGATTACATAATAAAAAAAGAAATAAACAATTTCAGTGTGTGTATTATTTCTTTGTAGATAAACAATGCAAAAATTACCTAAATATTATGATATACATATCAACCATCAAACGTACTAATGTTTATTAGTAAATTATATACAGTACATTTTACGGCTCGGTAACCATTTTGGAAGATAAAATTTTAAAGTATTTACTTTCCATTGCTTTTGGCGCTATGTTGTTCGTGCCTACCCCGCAAGGGACCTGGCGTGAAGTTATGTGTGTGTGTGTATATGTTATGTATGTATGTATGCTTTTAAACATAATAAAACAAGTTATTAATATTAATTACTGTAAACACTATATTATTACGCTAATACTACATACATCATGAAATAGAATTACACCTTAGGATAATATGTGGCTTCAAACTTTGTTTTACATCTAGGATAGGGCCGCAAAACTTTAGGAATGTAGGGAGGAAGATGTTCATCAAGCCTCCTTTTAAACGGATTTATCCCTCTTTCAAAAGGCCTTCTCTTAGCTTCAAAGAATCTAGTTTTATGTTCAATTTTGTAGATCTTCTCCCAAAGATATGTTTCAGGTAACAAATAATGTTTGGGTCTATTGGAAACTAAATGTTTATAACGGGCTTCAAGCCAACAGCGTTTTTTATCGTCCTCTATATCTGCTATAATTTTTTCTTCCTTGCCTAAATATGGCTTCAATTCATGGTCCCGTTTGTCTGGAGCATTTAAATAGAATTGAACCAACATTTTAAGAACATCTTCATTCAAGCCTTGAACTTTACCATTTTCGAGACATTCATAAAGTTTCAATGGTTTTGTTCCAAAGCAGATATTATTTTTTGTATTTGTATGAGCCTTATTGCCGTGCATTTCTATTGTATTCAATTGGTATGCATATAGAGACCAAAGTTGACCATTAGTGATTACAGTTTGGGTAGCCAATGGATATGTAATATCATTGAATGTGGTAAATCCTTGATAATTTGCTTGGGCTAAAAGCCATCCAAAGCTTGCTTTCATAGCTTGACAATGTAAAGCTTCCAAATTATCTTCATCACCAAACGACTCTTTTCTTGCTAAAATGTGTCCACGACCATGAAAGGATAAGAGACCAAACTCATCAAAGTCACCTGCCCAGAAACCTAAAAGAATAAAACACTTTATTATATAATTAACTGTGGCCGTCGTTTCATTCACGACGGATTCGTACTTTATATTCTCATCTTCGGAATCCTGCAAGATATTGAAAAAAAATGTGCACGAAAACTGAACATAAACTTCGTATTTGAAATACTAAAATGTTCATTGAAATCTCTTGAGACATTGTAGAGTTTATTTCAGAAAAAATAACAAGAACAAATTATACAAAGGTTATTTATGAGGAGGCATAACATAAATGGCGGTTTGCACTTAAAAATATTTTAATCCCATAAATGTGTCACTGGTGTGCTTGGATATGCTCAAATTTTATGAGAATAGGTAGTATATACTTGCTACTCTTGATCACGGCGGATTCACGTATTTCACATATCAGTTAACTAAATATACAGGTATCATTATAATTTTTTCTTTACCGTCAGCACACAGTAATTCGATTGTTGACAGTATGAAATATATAGGCTGATTTTAATATATATCGTAGATTACGATCTAAATATGATACAAGTAAATTGTTTTAACTAAAATATTAATTGATATTTTTGAGAAATAAAATTGTTATATTAGCCACGTGACAATGAACGCCGATCAGAGCGCGTGACGTCATAGTGTGCAAAACACAACAAGTTATCAATGGCTTCTCAGATACCACTTCAACTAAACAGATGTTTGTTTTGCACACTGTGACGTCACGCGAGACGCCATGACAGCCTACGCGTTTTTGTGACGGCATGTCAAAATATTTATAAAATTGCTAAATTAAATATGTTAATGTTGTTTTTTTGCTGAAATATTAATATTTTAGATAGACCATAAGGCTCAAAATAAACCTGTTTCTCAAAAATTTTCAACTACCGAAATGTAACAATATTCAAATTATGTCAGAAATTTCCAGAAGCAATGCATGCTTCCCGGCCAGGATTTAAGCCCAGGTCATTGGAATAGGAAGCGGTTGCGTCACACCAAGTGTAACAATTTGATAACACAATCATATTATAATTAACTTTTGTTGCTGTAAATGTACAAAACACAAAAACATAAGAATAATCATTGCTTGCTATATCAGAAGAACATAGAAGTATCATAGTTATTTATACATCACATAAAACATATGCTTGTCATATGAGCATGGAGTTCTTATACCTCTGAATCTTTACCTGGAATATTAGTTCCATGTCTGTGATTTGCAAAGTAACCAACACTATTTGGAATGAAAGAAAAATGTGGTACTTTGAATTCTGGGTTTTCTGCTTCACTGTAAGGTATCAAAGGTTTTAGTGGATGTCTACTTCTTAACGCCAACAGTGGAGAACCTACAAAAGATATATTTATTAACAGTATTCAGCATTTTTACTCATTTATAACAATAAAAGGGAGTGTTATTAATTTATAATATTGTTACAACTCTCATCCCGACAAAAACAAAATCCACCTGCATATCTGAAACAAAGCACATTTATTACCCGTCGGCATTTGAACTAATAACATTTAAATTATTCTAATTGTTTATTTAAAGTACATATTAAATTTGTTTTGTTTGCTTTAGGATATAATTTAAAACATATGGAGTATAAATATGAATATTAAAAGTTCGCTCGAAAAATCTAAAGTAATGCATTAGTAAATTTAAAAAAATTATGAGTGACCTTTTAAAATTCAAATTTTGAACTGAAACCTTCAGAAATGTATTATTTTTGGTTTAAAATTTTACTGTAACAAGAAAAAAAATCTGAATAAAATCTTAAAAAATTTGGAGTGACATCTTAATATTTTTTTTACGCTGTCCGTTGGAGGGAGTTCTTAAAACATCAAAAACTAACATTTTCCCACTCGAGATTCCAAAAAAAGAGTCGATTTTTTGCACTACCATAGTACGTTATATACCAAAATTTTAGAAATATCAGTTATCATTTGATCTAAGGTGATAAATACTAGTAGTAAATGAAGATAAGAAAACCCACTTATCCATTTGTATACATTTAGACGAAAGAAAGAAAATATTTTTTTGCAGAAATAGTGCGGCCATTATTTATAAGTAATTTAAAATAGCATGTTTTGAGAAAAAGTGAATCACATTTCAGCAACCTTCATTCAGCTTATAGCTCTACCGGAATAATAATAACAACACTGATTTTCAGATAGATGAAAGTTTATGGAAATACAAACCTAAATATTGGACAGGTCTATCAACATTTTCATGAAGTCTTTCTTCTCGTAGCCAACTAAATTTCTTTCTCCACTTCAACACAGATGCGGGTACATCAACACCACCAACAAACCAAAACGCTTCATGTCTGGGGTCAAAATCTGTCTGAAATTAAAGAGAATTTTTATAACACTGACAACAGCTAATAATAACTGTCAAATAAATGAAATCTCATA
This sequence comes from Dendrolimus punctatus, assembly GCA_012273795.1. Classification (NCBI taxonomy): domain Eukaryota; kingdom Metazoa; phylum Arthropoda; class Insecta; order Lepidoptera; family Lasiocampidae; genus Dendrolimus; species Dendrolimus punctatus. The sequence continues at coordinate 2,170,856 of CM022541.1, forward strand.
TAGATGTGAAACATATATTAAAAGAATTTATGCAAAATTCAATGTTTATCCATAATTTTAATACTTATAATACTTTCTATATCTTTTTATAATGAAAGGAGAGATATTAATGACATATGGCAAGGATTAAATCCTGGGGATGAATATGTTACTTTTTAAGTATGATAAAAAAAAATATAATTTATAAAATTATAAATACAATTTAAGTGTATTTACAATAATATAATAATATAAGTGTATTTATATTTATATAATATATAATATTTGTAAAGTCGAAATAAATTATTTAAAAATATCTGGGGGATAATTCAGACTAGGAGATTCTGAAAATACAATTTTTAGAATTTTGCCTGCCTGTCTGGATGTTCTATCTAATCTCTGAAATGGCTGGATTGATTATGACAGGAACACTGTCAGATAGCTGATGTTACAAGGAGTATAATACAGCCGGCGTAACTTGGCAAATGTGAACATAGGCTCTGCAAACTTTAGAGCATGAAATTCGCATTAGGCACAGCTAATATGTAATTTGTATATATACTTATTTAATATTAAGAAGGCTTATAGTCTAGTTATAAGTCTTCATAATATTAAATCAATAAAACTATAAGTATAGAGTGAAATACATGTAGACTAAATTGTGGTTAAAAACCAGTGTCTCTAACATTAATATATAATTACAAGAAAGGTCCTTGGTACATGTAAGATTAGTAAACTTCAACACTACCATATACTAGATGCACAAATCAATAATGTTTATAAAAAGTCAGGTAAGTTTACCTGTGTAGATAGAATATGTGGTACTTTATCTGATAAACTGTTTGAGATAATTCTGTTTATTTGTTTTATAATGCACCTTGTTAAAGCATCTTCTTCTTGTTGTATTTTAGGCTTCTCCTTTGAAATATTGAAATTACGACTGGAATTAAAAATAATTTGGATAAGTGCTTCACAGTCTGTGCACAAAAAAAGAGTTCCATAGAGGTGACAGTTATCAACTTTTTTGATATTTGATTATAGAATAAAAATAGCATTTAATCAAAAGTACCTCTTCATTTCAAAAACTACTTAATAATACATATAAGTTACTTTGAAAATATTTTTAAAGTTCTAGCACCAATATTTTTTTGTTGTACATCTCATAATTTAAAATTTAGAGAATGGGAACATAATTTTCATTACTTAGGATGCTAATATCTTGACATCTATTGACTTCCAAAAATTCATCTGACTAATAATATCCCATATAACTATATACTTTGGACTATATTTTACAACTCTTGATTAAATGGACAGTAATCACTTTGTCTTTTTTGTGACTTCGCTATTTTGTAGCACTTAATGGGCTATACTCCCACATCAAATTGTATCTATGTAGATCCATTATTTTAAAGAAAAAAGATTATGAAATACACACACAGGCAGATGGACGGTATTTAATAGTCACATGAGGTCTGTCTTTGACAAAATGGCCACAGAACCATAATAGGACCAAAATAAAACATTGTGTATTTAACTAAAGCAAGCAGAAGGCAGAAAGGATACAGTATAAAGTTTTAGTTACTAAATATTGAACTCAATAATTATTGTTGTGATATTGTATATCAATTTAACAATAATTTATACATGTAAATTTAATTTTGGTGTCAATAAATATTATTATTATTATATTATTATACTTTAGAAGTTTCACTTACTCTACACAGTTCATTTCAATAGAAATGGCATCCTCAATGGATGATTTAATGTCTTTTACTACTGAACTAGCCATCTCTTCAGTTTCCTTATAAAAATCTGGCAGTGAATCCACAGAAATAAAGTGGCTTCGCGTGTAATATTGTATTAATGGCATAGCATTAAATGGTATTTTATCTTCATTTAGTATTACACATTTCCAACCATAATATCGAGGCATGTTCAACGCAATTTGCTTTTCTTCCACTGTATTTATCTCTTGTATCTTTTTATATAAATTTTCTTTTTGCCGTGATTTCCTACCTTGGATGGATAAATCCAAAATAGGTGGATATTCTGGCATTTCAGTGTATTCATTTTGTTCGAGCGCTGCTACATGTGAATGTCGTCTTAGTAACACCTTTTTAAACTTGGGAAAAGTCCTATGTATTTTAATAGAATGCATTTTCAGTTTAATTCATTAATAGAAAATAGACAGGAATCTGGTTAAGAACTTTGAGTTGAGGTTATATTTTGTTCCATTCAAATATTACAAATTTGTTCATATTTTTAGCTTTGTGTTCAAATGACAGAAAGTGACAGTAAATATACACCTCTGCAATCCGATTTTCCCATAAATAGATATATGTCTTTGTTAATAAATTAAAATATAATCAAATATTATTGAGATATAATATAAAAATAATAACTTTACAGTTCTAGGGCATATTTTTTATATATTTGCTTTTAACTGCTTATTGTTTTCATACAAACATGAAGATTACATCACTACGACGGCTGATGCAATGTCCAGCAACGTTTTGACTTTTGACAGATTCAGATGATTGACACTAACCACTTGCTAAATCGTCTTGATTCTAACCAATTTAATTTCGACGTTTAACTTGTGCTTATTGTTTGTAGTGAATCATGGATGAGGATATGATATTTGACCCGTCTTTGAAGAAAAAGAAGAAGAAGAAGACTGGTTTCGATATGGATGCAGCGCTTGCAGGCGAACAAGGTGAGAGCACAAGCGTGGAAGCGCCCGCTGAGACAGGTGACGTTGACTTGCCCGAAGATGATAACCTCGATCTAGACAATTTCGGAAAGAAAAAGAAGAAGAAAAAGAAGCCGTTTTTTAATTTGGAAGAGTTAGAAAATGCCTTACCTGAAACACCGCCTGCAGAGGAACCTGAACCACAAGAAGATGAAGTGATCGACGATCTGGACTTAGACATAGATTTCTCAAAGACGAAAAAGAAGAAGAAGAAGAAAAATGTTGACGAAATTATTCCAGATGATGATGGAAGGGGTGAAGATCAAGAGAATGTGGAAGATGTCCATGGTGACTGGATTGGTAGTGACCGCGATTATACCTACGATGAACTTCTTGAGCGTGTATTCGATATAATGCGCGAGAAGAACCCCAGCATGGTATCAGGCAAGAAGCAGAAATTTGTAATGAGACCACCACAAGTTGTTCGCATTGGAACAAAGAAAACATCATTTGCTAATTTTACAGAAATATGCAAAACATTGCATCGACAGCCTAAACATTTATTAGATTTCTTACTAGCTGAGTTGGGAACTAGCGGTTCAGTAGATGGCAATAGTCAACTAATTATCAAGGGTCGCTTCCAACAGAAACAAATAGAGAATGTGCTACGTAGATACATTAAGGAGTATGTAACATGTCATACATGCCGTTCACCTGACACAATTCTACAGAAAGATACTCGGTTGTTCTTCCTTCAATGTGAAACATGTGGATCACGTTGTTCTGTTGCCAGCATCAAATCTGGATTCCAGGCTGTTACTGGAAAACGTGCTGCCATCCGTGCAAAGACTGCATAGAATTTTAGTGTTTAGTGATAAACTAATTTTACAAAGTTCTGGGGTACATGCAGTAACCTTGGATTATTCTTTTTATTATTTGTACTTTTATAGTATATGTCAGCTGTAAATCTGGTAATGATGTAAAACTTTCTGCAATTATGAAACAATAAATTTTTACATCAAATGTTTTGGATTTGATGAAAGTTAGATGTTAAGTATATTTGAAATCTAGTAAGGTCAGGTTGATTTTTGTTTATTAATGAATATAAAGTATGTATTGAAATAATAATTATTTATGAATTTAAAGAAGGCTTTGTTATCTGAATGTACCCCATTCAAACTCTTATATTTATGTATAGCTCACTTCTGTATTATTCTCATTGATACACAATGTTTTTATATGGTTGTTTTATTTAATTCCACTTGGGCCAATTTTTCAATCATAAGATGAAAGTTATCAGTTGAATAAATTATAAATTGACCAAATTCCAAAGTAAAACAATTCAAGTGTTTTACCCATGTAACTGTCATTTTCAATTTTCCCATGTTGTGTTCTATTCTATAAAATAACTTCTACCCGGTGATTAAAAAATCGGTACCCAATACATAAAAAAAAACAAATGATATAATCAATAAATGTTTAATAACATGAGTATAGTAAAATATAAATAACAACATCAAAAATTCTGATTGAGATAACACATACAATTGAGAATTTAATAATAATATGAATGATTGCTTAATTCCCTGTAAAATATATAAGCATTAAACAACTTTCATTTTTAAAGAAAGTTAGGATTTTATAATTTGTGGTTTGTAATCCACCTTTACTGCCTTATTGAGACTTTCTGCATATAGATCCAAACGTTGAGTCATTGTGAAACCCCATTTATCTTTAACTTGTCTACAAAGATTGAGATCAATTTGTGCAATTAGTAAACCATCTTTCACTCTAGATAACTCTGGAGTCCTGGTACCATCTGGAGCTGTAACATAACTTGAACCATAGAAATGACCAAAGTCTTTATGGGCAGGTTTTCCATCTCCAGAAGTAAACTCGTTGGGGAATGATTCAGTACCTACTCTATTAATAGCGCAAGTGAAGTAGCTATTAGCAATAGCAGCATTACGAGCTTCAACAGCCCACAAATGTTCACTGAGACCAGCCACAGTTGCCGAAGGATTAAAAACAATCTCAGCCCCATTAATGCCAAACATCATCCAGTTCTGAGGGTGATGACGGCCATAGCAAATATTCACTGCTATTTTACCATATTTAGTGTCAAATACTGGATGCCCAGTATTCCCTTCAAAGTAGTATGTTGACTCATTAAAATCACCAACGCGTGGTATGTGATTCTTTCTGTGTTTCCCAACAACCTTCCCTAATTCATTTATAATGACTGCAGTGTTCCATATATTATCGCCATAAGTTGTATCCCTCTCTAAAATAGGTGATATAATCACCATACCATATCTAGCAGCAAGTTCTGCCAGGAATACAGTGCTTGGACCAGTTTGGACATCTTCAGCAAACTCACACCATGGTTGCTTCTCTCTTGTACAAAATGCAAAGGGCATACTCCAAGCTTCCTCTAAACACAAAATATTTACATTTTCAGCCGCAGCAGACTCTATTATTATTCTTATTTTATCGAATATTGCTGATCTCTGCTCCTTAATTGGTTTGTCTGTAGGAAGAACTATCGAATGCTGAACTAATCCAATTCGAATAACACGTGGGCTTCTGGTTTCTTCTTTATTTGCTGGAAAATTATAGGCAGCCATTTCGAAATTATTCAGAGTTGCTATTTCAAGGGTATCTTTCGCTATCGTAAGTTCATGATGATCAGTTCTGCCGTAATGTATTCTGTTGAATTCTATTAAATCATTTCCCGTTAGTGCACTCGTTACTAATTTATGTAGACTTTGAAGTTCTGAAGATCCAGCCATTTTATACAATATACTGTAAAAATAAATATACTACAGAACAGACTGCAGGGACTGCACTCCTGCAGACATAGATAATACACTCTATACAAAAACTACAGTGCTATTGCTATGGGTAACTGTCTTTGGACAAATAAGATTATATTAATTAATTAATCCAGTTATTCTGACTTATTCTAGTTTTGTCCAGTAATGTTATCAGAGTTATCACTATCATATCATTGCAAGTTTTACTAGGATTGACGTTGACATTTGACAAGCAGTGGTAGAACTGAAGTGAGCACATATTAAAAATATTAGTTCTTTGACGAAAACTTATCGTTCGAATCGAATCGCAACAAAATTTTAACTTCTAGTTTTCGGGCAAATTGTTAATGTACTTGTCTATTTTGAAAACCTGCCCGTAAAACTTCAAGCTAAAATTTTTTTGCAATTCGTTTTTCCACTTGTTCGTTGTGATTCATTTTTCCACTTAGGTATCCGTTGCCATTCGTTTTTCCACTGGTCCGTGGAAGTTTCACTTGTAATATGTGTCCCAGCACACATTTCGATTTTTTAAATCTGTGTATTTAATTTTTTTTATTAATATTTAAGCAAATCTCTATGAATTTACAAAGTTTGTTTTTAGTGTAAAAATGATATGACAATATCCGCGCGCCGTTCGACCTTGAGTGAAGGGGGTCGGGGGAATCAGCTATGCAGTGTACTCACAAGGGCAGATCGCAATGACGGTCCAAACATAGATGATACTCTATCCTCCTAGCGCCCACGGTCCTTAAAAAAGTACTTCAATGAAATAATGATTAAAGCCCAACACTAAATCCAATTTCGTCAAATTAATGCCCAGGGTACTATTCTAAGTACCCCAACTTTAACCATTGTTATTAATTTTAAGTTACCACCTTTTTAAAATGTTATATCTCCGAACGTATGTTCGAAGTTTTTGCTTGTGTATGACCAAGCACCAGTGCCAAAAACACAAAAGAAATTTGTCTTTCTTGACTTAAAATGGAACAAGATCATCGAGTGTGAAAATTAATCTTAATTTATTCATGAAATCTCTATGATTTGTGTTCATGTGCTTATCAAAAATAATTGCTCATGTACTATATTTGCTGTTTACATCAAAACTTTATATGGATCTGAGATATAGTGAAAATGATCATAATTCAAACTTTAAGATCTTTTAATAGGCCTTTGGTTATATAACGACTATCATGATTGTTTCGAATGTTTTAAATAAATAATAATAAAATAATTTTTTCTCTTAATTTTAAAGGATTATTTGTTATTAAATTGGTTTTTAAAGTTAACTTTTATTTTAATTGTTTTGAAGATAGTTGAAAAAAAAATTATGTGATAAAGTTTCTTATTTGTAATCTAGTGCTTTTGACCCAAAGGCCTACCAAAAGGTAATCTATTTTTACCCTTTTTTGCTTTTTTCCTCATTCACCTGATATAAGGAAAAAAATATCATACTTGTGCGATTACTGTAAGATAAAAATTTTAAAGTTCAAAGTCTTGGGTTTTCACCATTGAAACCTTTTTTAAGGACTTTGGGCGTTTACTTTATGAAAGCGTTGAACAACCTGGGCGTCAGGAGGTTATATATAGATGGTCCAAAGTTGGACCGACCAAGCAGCCGCTCGACTTGCTGTGTCTAACTTCGTGCCGCGATTTGAGGTGTGCGATGGAATTCCTCCCGCTCAGTGCGCTCTCTCGCTCTGGCTTTCTAATTATTGTATTTGTGTCTCTTACCTGTCGTTTTTTTCGTTGCATCCGGTCTTAAGAAGTTTCACTTCAAAAACATTCTTAATAGATAATTATTTTTTAAAAATAAAAACATTTATACATTAACACATCTTATACTGCATTTTGAAAGTTTCAAGTAAAAATTTATGTTAATTTTTAGATCTCGTTGACTCCCAAAAACAGTTCATTTATGTCGACCCCTGGGAAACCGATTTCGACCTCAAGGGGTCAATATCGACTACTTTGGGAACCCCTAATGAGCCCTAATCTATGTTTACATCCGCTTGGATTATGGATGTATTTCTTTTGCCTGCCATTTTGGCGAATTTAACATTATCATTAGTTTTTGGCGGGAACTGAAAGGAAAAATTGTGCTGTGCAGTTTTATTTTAAAAAAATGTGTAAAATTACTCTAAAATTAACAATAGTTGTAAGATATTGATAGTTTTTGGGTAGTTATTATGTATTATGTGACAAATATGAACTGTATAGTCAAATGTGGCCTTTTGAATTGTCACAAGAACTCCGTTGAATGGCACCAGCTGATTACATACAGTTCAGCTGTGCTACACTTAAGCTTAAGAAAATGAAGAAACTATATTGTAAACTAAGATCTGGCTTAAAGGCCTAGTTGCCAAGCCAAAAACCTAAATAACTATAAATAACATTATCATTTCATTTATTTATCACTTAAAGCTAAATGCTCTCTGTCATACATGATGGTAGTCTGTTCCATACGTAGACAGAGAAATTCTCTGCTGGCTGAAAGACCTAGTTGCCAAACCATAAATATAAAAAGAGAAATGCTCTGTCTATGGTTCTGTATTTGTTGTGGTCTGTTATGTCATGGTTATGTCAATTTAAGACAAGGAGACAACCTATTTAAACTAATGTAATGAACATAAATACAATACAATTTTTCAATAAAAAACGCTAGTTTGCTGTGTATAGTATATTAGAATAATTCCAAACCGTAGAACCTACATCAGTAGGTGAAGACTTAAACCTACAATAGAACGACATATTTCAAACATGAATGTTCTACCTGCTCAACCTATTGGTATTCAAAGTACTGCAGGAGCTGTTCCAATTCGCAATGAAAAAGGTAAGATATTGCTATACAGGTTGTTGTTGGTGCTTATACATATATTGTTATTTGCAGTTCCACTTGTTGTTATTTTCGCTTTGAAGTCTTTTTTATTTCAAGAATAGGGAATTCAAGTTGGTAATCTATAGATATCCGGGAACTGATAGCGTACCCCAGCTTAGATCTATTTCTTAATACTTAGATTCTTTAAGGCCCAGTGCATCTGTAATGAAGTCCTAAGAATTTGATATATTTATCAATTACTACTTGTACACAGCAATTAATACAAATAGGTTCTTCTTCAGGCATGGCTTCTGTAATCAGAAGATGGGGTATTTTAAATTAAATTTCTTAAATTAATAATGTAAATGTAATAGAAATTAAATATTTACAGGTGAAATATCTATGCAAAAGGTGAAGGTACAAAGATATATATCTGGTAAAAAGCCCGACTATGCTCAGGGAGTGTCTTCTTCAGAGGAGTCTGATGCTGAGGATTTTATAGAGCAGCAAAGGCCAGATCGGAAGCAACAAGTGCTACCACAGATCATCAGTAAAAAGGAGGAACATAGTGATTCTGAGAAAGAAGTAAGTGTTAATCTTAAGTATATTAAGAACAATATTTATACAACATACAGGTATGAATCTTGAGTTCTCTTATCATAAACAATAAATTACACTTAAATGTCTTGTAAATACTTAACCACTATTCATTACATCTGGTCTATACTTCCTACAATTTTGTTTATCTAAGAATCTTGAAATGTTGGGGCTCCACATAATATTTGTTACTTTTTAGTGGCAATACTGTTGCCAGATTTATTTCTTGTTCCCCTTGATAAACTTGTGGTTTAATACAAAAAGTTCTCTGGTGTTAGTGCTAGTAACAACCTGTACAAGGTCACTGGTAGGGGCAGGGTGAGGAAGTCTTACATCCTTTAGGAGGCTTAAGTCGAGCAGTCGATTGTTGTTGGCTAGTGACAAAATTCTCAAACTTGTATTCCTTGATTTAAGTATATATTTTAAATAATACAATCTTATGGAGTTGGTATTTTTTACTTGTATTATTAAATAAATGTGATCAACAAGTTGCATTCAATCAACAATGAGTTTTTTTTTACAATAGGTAGATAGATAGATAACTCTTTATTGTATACCAATACAAACATGAACTTAAGACTAAAATTATATCTAGTTATGTACAGTCAAGTTCATTAATATATATGCATTGACAAGGATTCAAAATATTGTATGCAGTAAAATGTTAAAAAATATCTTTACAGTCTGTAGTTCATTAATACATCATCATGTAATTCGTTCAATAATATATGCCTGGACACTTTACAATAATTTGTGACCAGCCATATGATCAAATATAACTCAATAACATAGGATTCAAAAATATCTGACTAGTCAAATATTCATAAATATCTTATAGATATGGGAATTTCACTCAAATTTTCTTTTTCCTAAAATTCATTTTGCAGTACCTTATATGCAAGTAATAATGCATCGTTGCCAATACGTGCAACTGCCCATCGGGCAACGTCGCGTAGCTAGGTAGTGTTTTTAGGATTCTGATTAATAAAAATGTGTTCTCGTTGAATTACTTAACTCGGTACTTGCAGAATAAAGTATACGAATAAAAAAAAAATATGACTTTGGAAAACTTATTTATTTTTCTGTAACTATGAAACTAAAAAAGAATCTCTTAAAATTATTAACCAAAAATTGAATGCAACATCAACAAAATAAAAACATTTCAATGAACTTAGATACATTTTTATATATAAAAAAATAGCTCCTTCTTTCTAGTTGTTCCTTCATTGCTGAGGATTATGACTTTGATAGCAGTGAGAACATTAACTCTGTTCCACGGAGATCGGTTCTGTACATAGTGGCTGGCCAAGTTTATTGAAATGTTTATCTGGTCAGCAATCTAGTCAAGCCACCGATTTGGAGATCTACCACAATGTCTTCTGCTTTAAACTTTCCCAGTGACCACGAGTCTCTGCATGTTGTCTGGGTTCCTTCGCGATATGTGGTCAAAGTACTTCAGTAGTATACGTTGTCAGCACACTGCTGATAACATCTGAGGATCTCAGACATCAAGCGCTTCTAGTATAGAAACATTTGTTCTGTGAGCTGTCCATGGAATTCTGACAATGCGACTCCAGCACTATAATTCAAAGGCATCGATTTTATGTCTGCTAGATACCTTTATAGTCTAGGTACATAAGTATGAAGAATACAAGTGGCTGCACTAAGCGCTCTTTTTGTCCGCTTTGAAATATGGCTTAGCCAGCGAGTATTAATACAATGCATGTCTTATCTATTTATAAGTTGTTTTTCGGTCGACCAAAGACACATGTATTTTTACATCACCCTCTTCTAGCCACCTTTTCCACCATTAAGAAACAGTATTTCTTGGTATTCCCAATTCTTCGGAATACTTTCTTTAGGAAAATTTAGAAATACCTTCCTCACACATACACACTATTTTATGTTTTGTGTGTTCATTAATTCTATACATTTTTAATAATAAAGAATAATAAATAAAGAAGATGAAATTTTAATTTATCTTTTAGAAATATTAGCTAAATGTCTCATAAGCATTAACACTTTATCTTTGAAAAAAACAAATATATCTTTTCGACCAGTAACTAATGTTACCGATCGCAAACTTTGACTAAAGAGTTTGAAAGGTTTCATAAAATCTAATGTTTGACAATTTAGACAAGTTTAAAGGTAAATCGTATTCAAAATATTTATGAATCCATCACTGCACACATAATTATGATTGTAACCCATACATATTATTGAACCGAGTCTGTCACATATAAATGAATCTAAAAGTTGACCACAAATTATTGATTTGTTAGATTGTAAGGATATTTTTTAACATTCTACTGCATACAATATTTTGAATCCTTGTCAATGCATATATATTAATGAACTTGACTGTACAAAGGGTGGTCTTATAGCTAAAATAGGATCTCTTCCAGAAAACCCTAGAAATGAAATTATATGATAATGGTGATGGTGGTATACGTAACATATAGTACAAACTACTTACATACAATAAATGTATTATAGTATAAATATCTATAAATAAAGAGTGAAAAATTCTCATGTCGATTTACTGTGGTTCTGTAACAACATGTAATTTGCTTATAATCAATGCCAACAATTCACTTACAGGTTGATGACCCGCGCCTTCGGCGGCTGCGTCAAGTTGCCCATTCACCTCCGCCCCGGGCAGAACACAAACCAGAAATTATAGATGCTGAACCAGAGGCTGAATCTGAGTCGAGCGAACAGGAAGCCAGGGATAGCTCCGAGAGTGAAGATGAATTGGATGAGGAGGAGATTGAAAGGCGACGTCAAGCACTCAAAGCTAAGCTCGCTGCAAGGTAGGGACATCATACACGGTGTCTGGGAAATACTAATTTGGCAATTTCAAAAACCTTTTTTTTTTTTTTTTTTTTACATGGGGAAATGCGTTACCGCATCTTCAGCCGCGCGGGGGATCATGCGCGGCCAGTGTGTGGGGCTCCCCGACGCCGGTTCAATACGACCGGCTGCCGGTATACCCACTAAAACCCCATGGGAGCCTTCTTTCCGCCTAGCGCCGGGGTCACGGTATGTGCGCGAGCTTAACCCGCAACCCCGGCAGCGGCTGGCCGCCTCGTAAACAGAGGCGGCCTCTCCTGTGTGCGGGCCGGGGAGTGACGATTTCCCGGCCGTGAGAGGAACGCGCGGCTACCTCTCGCGCCCTCTCGCGGCATTAGTGCGGGCGGAGGTCTTTCTGATCCCCCAGACCTCAACGCCCACTGCCGCCGGGAGGGGGAGGCTGCGAAGGATTACTCCTGCGCCATCACCCCTCCCTCTCCTTCCTCCTCCCCCCGCCGCCTCGCGCACTCAGCAGCGTCAGTGGCGGGGGGGGGGGGGCGGCTTCGCGATAGGGGGGGGGGAGGCTGCGAAGGATTGCTCCTGCGCCATCACCCCTCCCTCTCCTTTCTCCCCCTCCGCCGCCTCGCGCTCTCAGCAGCGTCAGCGGCGGGGGGGGCTTCGCGATGGGGGGAGGGGGAGGCTGCGAAGGATTGCTCCTGCGCCAACACCCCTCCCCCCTCTCCTTCGTCCCCTTTTCCCAGCCGCCTCGCGCACACAGCAGCGTCGGCGGACGGAGCGGGGGAGGGTAGGTCGCCGGTCAGGCGGGCCGTGGTGGCGTGGACATCACCACCGCCGTCCTCGACAGCCAGCGGAGAAAATCTCGACGCTGGCGGTCGCAACGGAAGGGATGGGTGTTTGGGGAGGAGGTTTGGGAAGGAGGGGAAGGCATTAGGATTTGGAGGCGGAAAGGTGGGACACCACTGTCACGGAATGAAGGGGGGAATGTGACAGTGGCCGCTCGGGGCCCCGGGGACGCATCCCCTTGTACCGCTACCTGGACGGGGGGAAGTCCAGGGCGGCACCCCCTGGGGGTAATTTCAAAAAACCTGTCCTAACTTAGGCCAACTGTAATTAAAAATTTTGAAATTCAATCAATAATAATAAAATTACAGCTGGTCCAATTTTTTGGTTTCTGGTAATGATAACAGGATTTCAGAGTTTGTATTTTTGCATATTTAGAAACATATTTTAATGGCTTGTGTTTATCTAATGGACAAGCAGGTTTTTGATGCACAGCTTATTCCACTAACAAATGTGACCTCTGATGATGAAATACTTTCAAAGTTCATATAGACTCAATTATCCATTTATTAAATATCTATGTTGATAGTTATTATTATAAATTAAAGAAATACACAAATTGACACATGATAATATCCCTCATACACTGGGGCCAATTTTTCAATCACCTGATAGAAGTTATTCTATACAATATAAGATGCATGATAAAATAAAAAATGACAGTTGTATGAATAAAACAGTTCAATTGTTTCACTTTTGAATTTAGTTAGGTTGTAGTTTATTGGACTGATAACTTTTATCTGCTGCTTAGATAATCAGTCTTTAACATGAAAGCAGTACATATATATAGTTCCATAGAGGTCACTTGAAAATTTGTATAATTACTGATACTGGACATGGGCTAGACCTGTAAATAAAATGAAACTATATTTAAAAATATTTTTTTATTTAGGAGCAGAAAGAACACACAGACAACAGACACATTTAAGTTGTGTGTGATTGTACTATGAAAATTTGCAATAAAAGAAGTTTCAATATCTTATTTCTAGAGAGGCAGAAAAAGAAGTTCTGGGCAGAGATGAGGATGAGGAAATGTTGGAAGGTGACAAAGAAGAGAGTGGGTCATCAGATACAGAGTACACAGATAGCGAGGAAGACATAGGTAATAATAAGATTTATAGGTTTTGTTATGAATACTTAGGTTCCTTAGGTACTTCATCAAGACTGGCAGCAAGTAGGTAACACCTCTGGTTTTGAAACTCTCTCTCAGATGAGCTGTCTGCCTGGCTATTAGACATAAACAATAAAGAATGTGACAGTAACAAAACTGACATTTCAGAATGACACCTAATGTTCTAAGAGTAAAAATAGCATCCACAACAAGTAAAAGTACACAAAATGTATAATTTAAGAAACGAGAACTGGTGTGGAATTCCAAAGTGGTCAATAATATTCATGGGTTTTGGTGTATGCCTATGAAAATTCAAATTAATTTACTTAAAAATATTTTCCTCAGTAATTTGATCACTCCCTTTAGTATGTTGTTCAAAAGTGAGAGTGAAGACATTGTCTACAACTTTAGAAATGGTTTTTGACCATCTATTAAGTTAAATAAGTCACTTTGAAACATGTTATGGATTTTCAAAAATTATATTTACTATATTTCTGACTTACAAATTTTATCTATTGCTAATAATAGTCTCCAAGGAAAAGAGATAGACCAAACTATATTAAATTTAAATTATTCTAAATTAACAGGTCCAAGAGTGAAGCCTGTGTTTGTTAGAGCATCGGAAAGGATGACTGTAGCAGAAAGAGAACGTAAAGTTAAACAGCAAAAAAAAGAAGAAGCGGAGGCGAGAAAAGAAAAGGAAGAGAGGAGAAGGGAAGCACTTAAACTGGTTGAGGACACAATAAGATCCGAACAGAGAAATACACAAGTGGGTATTCCTCCTACACTCAAACAACATAGAATGTTTAATTTAAAGAACAACCAAAACTTATTATTAAAACTTTATGGTAGTGCATAAAATTGATTTTTATCGTCAATTTTTTTTCTCGGTCCTTACCCGATTTTTTTGTTTATGTCGGGAATAAAATCGCTGAAAGTTACAGACCTTTACATGAAAAGATTTTCAATATAAAATACAAGTAATTCAAGATATTATGTATATAGATGTCGGTAGAAATGCTAGTACAGGTGCAGCATATGGAGAGTTTTTAAGGCTCAATGTGTTATAATTGCTATGAGTTGACAGTGAAGGCTAACTATCTCTTTAAAATCAAAGTCAGGCAAAATTTATGTCATAATTTCTTTTTCCAATTTCTTTGAATTTAAGTTTTGATTAATATGGTTTAAAGTATTAGTTTAACTTGTGTAATTTTGATTGTAAGTACAGTGGTGTTTTGCTATATCAGAATACATTAGAAAAATAAAGTATGCACTTTAGATCCAGGATTTGGGGTCTTGCGCGACTGTTATCTCTACATTCCTCTTCCATAGTTGACGGCAATATTTACGGCCGCTTTTAGTTAGGAACTAAAACACTGTTAGGTTGCACTGAAGTTGCTTAAACATAAATAAATCAGACATTACATAGCCATTTTCGCCTAAAGTCAATACATGATTTCTATAGTCTATACCAAACAATTATTCTTTAATTGTAAATAATTATTAATAACTTTTAGGGCGAATACAAAGAGGGGAACATCAATGACGTTTGTACAGATGACGAAAATGACGAACTAGAGTATGAGGCCTGGAAACTGCGTGAAATGAGGAGGATCAAACGTGACAAGGAGGAGAGGGAAGCGTAAGTTGTTCATTAATTTGAATAATATGACTCAATTATCCTATCTATATTAATAAAAAATTAAAAATATTTTTATGACTTTAAGATTATAAGAATGTTCAACACACAAACCATACATACTCTAAATCCACACGTTAAGCAAATTAAACTTATGTTATGAAACAATAAAGCCGTTAATCATTAGTTAAATTAGTAGTATAAAATTATGAGTTATCTGTGTCTACTTAAAGTCATTGGGAATGTTGCATCTTAAACCATTGCCTACATCTGTGTGACAGTCACTAACGTCAATGTTATTCGAGATGTAGCAGGAAAATGATAAAAACTAATGACGTTTCTTTGAGAAACTTGGTTAGAGCGAAGTTTCGAAGACCGATTGAAGGCCATCAAAGAAATCTTATAGTAAATAATGTTGGTTAACAAGACCTTCTTTCAAAACAGCATTTATTGCACTAATAGTTATTATTTTAGATCTTATTTCATTGCATTAAAGTCAAAATTGTATAATAATTTATAGTGGTCAGCATTTTTTTTTCGCCTAACACTTTTTTCGTCTAATCTCCATCCGTTGAGTAAAGTGCGACAAGAAACTTCGTACCAAAATTCTTTAAATATTAAATATGTGTCACAGTGTGGAGAAAGAATTATTGAACATCGAGCGCATGCGCAACATGACCGAGGAGGAGCGGCGAGTTGAACAGAGGCTTAATCCCAAACTGGTCACGAATAAGGCTGTGAAGGGAAAGTACAAGTTCCTACAAAAGTATTATCACAGGTATAACGCAACTTTTACATTTTTTAAGAATTTTAGAATTGGGTGTACTTTATTGCATAACATTAACATATAATTCAAGAAATATATGTACAGAACACAATAGGTGATCTTCTTCAATTATGTACTTGTACATGGGTGGGTCCACGACTTTCGACGAAGTGTGAAATTTTATGTCAAAGGTTGGGAAGGGTTATAAATTTCGTGATGTCACATTTCTAAATCTAATTTAATTAAGCTTATTACTGAACTGCTGTTTTAATTTAATAATTTCTTGATGTAAAATTGCAAAACATAGGGACACGCATGTTTTGGCAGGAATCTGACGAATGTGACAAGGACGGGGGAGGGGAGAAAAATTATGAAATTCATGTGACGTAATTTGTGGATGGTCCATAATGACAAATAATTAAATTCAATACGAATGTCATAAAGGGTCATTTATGTCTTGTTCCATTTAAAATAATCATTAACTGAGTAAAAACATTTTTTCAATAACCAATTTCAAGTAATTAATAGAATATTGACAGTATAAACGTTTTATCTCATCGTCATTTTATTATTAATTGTAAATCAAGCGTGGACGAAGTCGCGGGCGTATCTTAGTTTATAATATAAATGCATCAAAATTAACAACAACATAACAAACAAACATAAATAACATGTCTTTTTATTAGTTACATAGACAATGATTTTGTAAAATGATAACATAATATTTAATTTTCAGAGGTGCTTTTTATTTGGACAAGGAGGAAGATGTGCTCAAGCAAGACTTTTCTGGGGCAACATTGGACGACCATTTCGACAAGACTGTACTGCCTAAGGTGAGTTTGTTAACATTTGTTCTGGTGCCTAAAGTACCTAAAAAACTATTACGATGAAGTAACTTATTCCGAAGCAGAGTACATAGGAATTTAGAGGGGACTCAATTTTAACTTATATACCCACGTAAACAAATGTGTCAAATGAAGTAAACCATTTTTTTACAAACCTGCATACATAAGTAAACTTACGCAGCATATACATGGCTTACGTGGTCATATACATGGCTTACGTGGTCTATCTATCTATAATATTATACAATTCTAAACATATCGTGTCTATGCATTGAAAATACTTAAAATAACAACTGGGACTAGACTATATAAACGACGGAGAACACGATACAATTTTTTTAGATTTTTTGTCAGTTCGAGATTCACGTAAAAACTACTGGGCCGATTTCGATGAGGTTTTCGTAGATCGACAGCAAATTATTAGACTTAAAATCTGCCTTTTATCCTGGGAATGTTTATGGAAATGATTTAAAGTTAAAAAAAAACAAATTCCAATGTAATTTTTGTAATACAAGGTGTAATAATAATAATTGTAATTAAAATCATATGAATATTACTTTTCGAGTTTTGAGTCCAACAACATACGGAAGCTGGATTTTTATATGTAAAGATTTATATATAAAATATCTTGATAATTATTTTGTAGGTGATGCAAGTGAAGAAGTTCGGTCGTTCTGGCCGCACGAAGTACACGCACCTGGTGGACCAGGACACGACCGAGTTCGACTCGGCGTGGAGCAACGAGGGCACGGCGGCCAGGCTGGCCAACTTCAGGGGCGGCATGAAACAGGTCTTCGAGAAGCCATCGGCCAAGAGGAAGCATAATGTCTGATGTTGTTTTAAGTGAATAAATCAATCGCACTTGTTTTCTTAATTATTCATATATGTGGATCGGAGAAAGAATACAATTTCCTGCGGCCGGGCGGCCTGTCGTAACAGGCGACAAAACAACCCACAGCCAGGTGGTAGGACATTTGCCCGACTGGATGACTATCACCCCTGGTCTAGAGTATGCCGCCATAACAACCTTGAGTTGCGTTCCGGCATTGACCAGGTTCCAGTCTCCCTTAAGAGAGCAGCGCATTTGTAGCACCTTTGGTATTGCAAATTTCCATAGGCGTGGGTAACCGCTTTCCATCAAGTGGGCCGTCTGCCTGTCTGCTGAATTCCGGCAATAAAAAAAACAAAAAAATCGAGTCATTACGCCACCATTACACCACTAACTAATGTTTCTCTTGCGTACTTTAGAGATTTGGATTAGCTCGAGAAGTTTTCCCTGAGCACTACGATATGAGTATTTTAGGGGC
The DNA here is from genome assembly GCA_012273795.1 of Dendrolimus punctatus. Taxonomy (NCBI): domain Eukaryota; kingdom Metazoa; phylum Arthropoda; class Insecta; order Lepidoptera; family Lasiocampidae; genus Dendrolimus; species Dendrolimus punctatus. The sequence continues at coordinate 2,189,080 of CM022541.1, forward strand.
AAGAGATTTTGGCGGGAACTGAAAGATGTGCTGTGCAGTTTTATTTTCTAAAAATGTGTAAAATAACTCTAAAATGAACAAGTTTTAGTATATTAATAGTCTGAGTAGTAATTATGTTTTTGTGAAAAATGAGAACTGTATAGTCAAATGTGGCCTTTCGAGTTGTCACAAGAACTCCATTGAATGGCGTCAGTTGATAATCTACAGTTCAACTGAGCTATAGATAGATTTAAGAAAACGAGGAGACAAGATTGTAATGTAAGATCTGTCTTAAAGGTCTAGCTGCCAAGCCATAAACCTAAATACATAATAAAATAGGGCAACGGGCTGTCAAATCAATTGAGATACTTTTTATACTTAAAGAACATTGCAGTCTCATAGATTTTGTACGAGCATATCTACTTATGACGTCATAGGTAGGTACAAACAGCGAAGTCAAATAGCGTATTAACTATTCTTTGAAAAGTAATTAAAATTATTTGTATCGTAATATTTTAAAAGTTAGATGATGTTATTTTAATGATTTGTTCTTTTGTATGTAAAAGTTTTAGGATTATTTGTAACACGTCCGCATTCTTATTCTATCCAGGGGCTCAATTCTTCTATCCGGACACTATCATCTCAATCATAGGTTTGCCTGATCTCGATATCTTGACAATATCTTGATGATTCCAGTAGGCACGTCACTGTATTTTTATGAATACTTATAAGAGAAAACTTGCGAAATAAACTTTTGAAATGTTGGTAGCTTTTCCATATTTAATTCAGCTGAGGCCATTTATGCTACTGGTAATACCAATTTTTGTATACTACTATTCCGTCGCGACGATATCCAGTAGATGTTGTGGATTTAGTAGAATGCGAGTTTTTGACATTATCGCACTCAAATCATACTTTAAATATCTTCGCAATGTCAAGATATTGAAATAGCAGAGTTGGACCCCAGGCCGGTAGCAAGTTGGTAACAATTCTGGTGATACAAATGTCCATAGGCGACGGTGACCACTTTCCATCAGGTGAGCCATTAGCCTCTGCTATATTCCAGCAAATATAATGTAAAGTAAATGAATTATGATTATGTATGGTATTGGCCTACGAATCTGCCACGGCTGGGCTTGGGGTTTCCCATGAGACATTACACCCGCCAAGCTTGTCAAAGGCAGTATGGTGTATTTTATCAGTGATCTCGATGTACCGGTTTCATCGAGATGTTTTACTTCACATTCGGTAAAACTGTGTAAATGGTGCATGGGTCCCGGCTAAAGTTCGAACCCCCTCGTCATTTGAAACGTGAATGCATTATTTTAAGTTTCAACGAGATAGGCAAATCATCGGCTCCCTTGGTGATCGATGTAGATGTCCGTTGGCGTGGTTAACCCCTTACCATTAGTTGGACCATTTGCCGGTTTCTTATAAGCAAACTTAAAAATTTAAATAAACTGCGAGATAAAAGCCTTTAAATAGTCAAAAAATAAAATGTGTTTGTAGGCCCTTTAACTTTATTATAAGTACTAAGTAATATTTTGACCCAAGTGTCGTCGCGTTGGGGGACCGGTAAGTATAAAAACAATACAAAGAAGCTTTGTAATTATTATAATTGGTCCCCACAGTACCGACTGCGACGCTGGGATCAAAATATTACTAAAGATACTTACGAGTATTAATAAACTTAAAGGGGTAACAAACAAATCTTAATTTTTAGGGGTCTTTCGTAGCTGGTTATTGAAATTCTTAATTTTATGTAAAAGTAAGATTTGCCCGCGACTTTGTCCACGCTTGACTTGAAATTCCCGCGGGATTCCCGGGACACTAAGTATCGCAGCATTTGGAAAAGAGTGTAAGCTATAGTTTTAGTGGCAACGGTGTCGGAATAAGCTAATTTTTATGATCCGAACAACTTCAAACTGCTCCCGGGAAAATTTCCGTGAGATTCCCTGGATGAGAAAATTTCACTCATTTTATTACATTAAATTTGCTATCGAGCAGTAAAAAAATCACATTGGAATTCGATTTCTTTTTTAAATTTGGCCCAGAAAAACTCCCGCGAGACTCCCAGGATAAAAAGAAGCGCAGAGTTTAAGTTTAAGAATTAGCTGCCGATCAGCGAAAACCGCAACAAAATTAGCTCAGTAGTGACGTGAATCCCGAACAAACAGACAAATCGCAAACAAGATATCTCAAAAAAATGCACCGTGTTCTCCTTCGTTTATATAATCTAGTCCAGTTGTTTTTTTTAATAGCTTCAATGTGCAATTCCAGCATGTTTAGAATTTTATAATATTATAGATTCTGTGTTGCTTAGTTTTCTGCAATATAAAGTACCTATAATGTTAAGTGTAGAACTGTAGATTATAAATGGCTATTACGCCTATTATTGTAAGCATTGAGGGATTTGATACGTTGTATATATTCATTTAAGGAAGGGTAAATTGGTAATAAATTTATAAAAATTGCTATTAATTTTATTTTTAAACCTTCAATACAACAATTACAACATTCTCTTCTAAATTGAAAACTTATTCACCCATTATTATCTATCAGTAACTTGTCAGTACTTCGACATTTGATTCTAATTAGACTGAATTAAGTTTTTGATAAGTCCTTGTAGTTCGTATAACGAATAAGTTTTTTTAATGCACGATGACTATAGAATGATATAATATGATAGGATGATTGTCTTTGTAGTTATACTGAAAATCGCTACTTTTATTGAAGTATTGAGTTGCTTCGAAGAGAATTTTCTAAGTTGCCTCGCGTAAGGCAAATGAACCTTTTTCTTGTAATGTTCGCAACGGTTCTCTAGAACATTTATTCCGCGTACAACAATGATCTGGAGATCTTCCCGCCGCCGTTTTCCCTTTGCGCTATGACATGGGGTTCTTTAAGAAGGGCGTTATAAAATTTCTTAGAGGTCGGCAATGCGTTGGCGGCACCCCTGGTGTTGCAAACGTCCATAGGCTGCGGTAGCCACTTTCCAACAGGTGGGCCGTGGGCCTGTTTGCCTACTTCAGGCTCTAAAAAAAAATATTCAACTTTTTACCACATTCATATTAAATGAATTCATAAAAAAATAAATACTTATATGTTATTTTGCTGGGAACTTCAGGAATGTGATCACTTTCTGGAATCTCAACTATGAATAGGGAGCTGCCTTCGTCTTTGGCGGTTGAAGTCGCAAACTACGTTGTTCAAATGTTTCGAGTTTCATTACACATATTAAAACTTTAGCATACTGCTGTCTCATGACGCTTACTTTTAAGTTGGTCTTCACGTTCCACGAACTCAAGATTCATCACCATTGAAATCCGGGAAGCGACTTCAACGGATTTAGGTGTAAAGTTCTATCGTTACAAACTTTTATAATAATGCGACTTGGGTGCTGCGACGACATAGGAGATTTGCAACTTGATTTATGGGATAGCCGCTGCATTGTAGAATTATGGAGAGGGCTTGGAATAAAATAAAAATTCTTTGATCTAATAATATAACATACTTTTAGGGCGTTTTCAATTTAGACTTAGTTTCGTTTCGGACCGCTATCGCACATTTACCGTGCCGCTAATTTTGACCGTCTGCTGTGCTGCCACAGTACGGTAGCAGTACGTTACCCAACGCCTAAATTGAAAGCGTTTCTGACAGTCGTGCGTTTGTATGATAGTGATGTTTTAAATATATTTGACAGCAGTTAAGCCATGGATTCTGACGAAGAAACATTATTGTTAGTGTGCTTCTGTTCAAAAATATAAAACACCAAAATCGACGCCCTCGTAAAAGAGCATCACCGACGTTTTCGTCAACATGTAAATTTGGCGATTTCCATAATATAAAAAACATAAAAAATAGCTGTAACGTCAATTCACCACACTATTCAACAGTGAAATGAAGACGTGGGGCTTGCGCCGTTGCCGTCCTGTTGACGAGCGTTCGCGACACCGACGCCGCAATGTTGCCGCACCGAACGTTTTATATGAAAACATTGGACCGTCCGTCAGCAATACGATAAACGCACTGTTACAGCACTGCAGTGGTCCAACACGAAACGCATAAATTGAAAGCGCCCTTATAGTTGTAGATACTTGCATATTACTAAAGTATACCATCGCTTTGTCAAGAAGAGAACAATACTTCATATGATTTCGTTTGCGCGAGACTTAGATTTTATTTTCATATTATCGGAGCCCTAGAAGATATCCAAATGGTTTCATTTGGATATCTATATGTATATGTTTATATACACGATATATAGGAAATAGAACTCTAAAAATTTCATTAAAATATGTTGCTGGGTTCAATTAAAACTAATTTTCAGACTGGACACATGTTTTTTTTGGTCGTCGTGGTCTTTGAAATTTATTGATTACTTTCGATAAGAACGGTAAACATAGGATATTATTCACCCTCTCTTTAGTAGCACGTTATAAATACATACATACATACATACATAACTTCACGCCAGGTCCCTTGCGGGGTAGGCACGAACAACAGAGCACCACACAGGCGTTATAAATCTTTATTTTAATAGCTTTTTATCAACTACCGTCATTATGCTAACTATTCGCACCAAAAATCAGCACAAAACCAAGCGTTTAATGCCCAAAGTCGAAACCCAAACGTAAATACGCAATGAGAACTCAGATAATCGTACAACGCTCAAAATATCAAAACTCAACAACCTACAAACATCGTTTAAGAGTGAAATAAAAGTTTATGCGCCTAACTCCGACATGCCGGTCAGATGATAAAAGTTTCTGCCCCGTTGTGGCCATTATGCGATGTTTGTTGGAATGCCGTCCTGCGCTTAGGGCTTAAACCTGAACCTTACTGTATTTAGTCTCGAAGTTTACCGAGTGTTAAATTCGTCTAAAAACATTATTGAAATTGAATTTACAACACATAGATAGAATATGTGGAAGAGCTGTGTTCTATTATTTAATGCTAGCTCGATCGGTGTGCTATCGCGGTCCCACATAATATCGGTGTGAATCGCTTACCTTTGAGCTAATCGGGTTTCTCGCGATGAATGAGAGTTCCGATCCCCCACAAGCCCCCCCCCTTTATCCCATCCATCTCTCCACCATCTAATTCTCATTGTTCGAATTCTAAAGTCTGACATCGCGTTATCTTCGCCCCTAAATAACCACGTTATATTAGTTGGGCCGTCTGCCTGTTTGTTAGCTTCGCAATAAAAAGTCAAGTGTGTTTTAAACGTGTTGTTGTTTGCTTTTTTGTAGCTAGAGATGCTAGGGTACATAGGTATAATGGATGGGGCCATGAACGATTAGGTGTGGATACTTATCGTTCTGATACTGGTCTAGAGATGGCGCTGCGCTAAGTTCCCGCACGTGCGACTTATTAATAATGGTGGTGGCTCAACATTCCATTCTCTTTAGGGGTTCTATGAGCCGTCTCCGTCAGAACCATCGGACGTGTCTTTGGTTCCCGAGGTCTTGACATTCGGCGTCGAGGTGGATCAAATAAGTGGTTTACTTGGTAAGTTCGAGCATGCCATCGGAAGTCCAACACTACCGTACTATTATTCCCGAGCAGTAGGCTGTCCATGATGGATTACTACACCTTGTGAAAAAAATATATAATGGATAGGCTGACGGTTAACAGTCTGATCTAATGTGCACACTGAATATACTGTTACAATTACTATGTGTTGATGAACTGTGTGAAGCAGATCATAACACCTACCATTTTAAAGCCTGCATTACAATAATTAAATGATGATAGTATTTATTTGCCTAGTTGCAATAGTATTAAGAGATGTTTGATGAAATTGAGCCTTATTTATTGGTTGAATATCAATATTTTTCTTATATCCATTTCCCCCGATATCTTCGGGGTCTAGGAAATATTCATTATTTTTACATAATAATTCTCTTTACATAAATTAATTATATATTAATTAGTTTGTAGTTAGATTATGCTGAAAAATATCAATATGAACTATTATGAAAAACAATTTTCAACCCTCATAGCACTTGTAACGTCTTTCCGGCCTAGTAACAATAAAACGTATTTTCTGAATATCTGCTCTATAAGCTGAACTCCCAAACGTTGGAATCTCTTTGTAAATAATTTGCTTCTGTTTGGGGTCGATGGGCCGTATTATCGTGTCAATTCTGAGGTCCGTGTTCGGTTGAGCTAATCCCGGATCCTCTTAAGGATCGCCAAGTTCCATTTTGGCAATGGAATTAAACCTTTTCCATGCGAGCTATGCCAAGAATGTGGAATCCATCGGGGCTGGCTTCACATCAGCGTTTGTACTCGGTGACTTTGTGATCCCTTAAAAATGTATGCCGCCTATCATACTTTCCTTGAGTAAGTACAATGACATCGTCTTTATAGTAGTTTTTGTTTACAGCACCTAGTATTGTGGAATGCTGTAACGTTTCTGACTGCAAAATATTTTTTTCATTTTATTTAAATTTGCGTAGATTGTTATTATGATTTTCTCCAACATGTTTTAGTCAACAAGAGAAAAATTGCAATAAAAGTTAATAGTATTTAAACTAAAAATCAATTTAATTAAAACTAGAACAATTATTATAATGTCTTCGTATTGACATCCGCAGCATGTCAACCCAATTTTCGTATTCTTTTCGAATCCTAGCCAGGGCGCCACAGCCCTCAGTTTTTATGACCAAACGCAACCCCGGATCTTAATTTTTGTAAAAGGGGGGCGAAAACTGAAAAATGCCGCACCTGCGCGCCTATTATAATCCCTTAATCATAATTATCATCATTTCAACCTTCAGACGTCCACTGATATACGCGTGCGTCTGTAGTTTTTAACCTACGTGCCATAGGTTATCTAAAACCACTATGTGCTATGCGTATGTGTACTTCGTAAATGATGTTTCAATTTGCCCCGTCTCTTGAGTTGGCCGCCCGGGGTACGGGCCTCGGCTTGCCCCCCCCCCTCTCCTAGATCCGGCCCAGACCTAATATGCTTGTTGTTAGAATTATCATTTGCTGATGATAACTCTAATAACTCGTTATTAGATGGTAAATAAAATTTACAATTTTTCCTAAAAATTATAATGACCGTTGTCTTTAACCCGCCAATTTGACCTAACAAGTCTGGCGGGTATTACGCCTGTTTACTTAATACGGGGATTTTAAAAGCCAATTTTGTCAATTAATCATCTATTTGCATAAACATGATTTGTATTTATATTATTACACAATCTTTATTACAATAATTCAAGAAAAACAAACTCGGATGCAAAAACGAAATGTTTTGCCCAACAATTTATTATTTTACATAAGGTTATAATTTTATTATAATCGACGTGATATTTGCACAAGGATATAAATAATGGATGTTTGAAACTTGCCAATCCCACTTTGGTGAGTAAGGTGGCTAGTAGGCATACCGTCAGTTTCCCGAAAAATAGTGAGTTTTGACACTAGTAGTGGGACGTTTAAGGGCTGATAATTATAATAATTGTATTTTAAAGAGGAATCCTCCACGCGAGCTTCGTGCGAGCCTCGTGATTACAAATTAATTAAACTTATGAAATAATAATTAACAGTCAAATCACTGTCATTGAGATTTCTCATCATATTCTTGAAAATTCGATATAGGGTAATGAACTGGTGACCCGTCGCCTAATCTTTTAGCTATTGAATTTATCATCTGAGGTGTAGCTTGTCGTAAATCATAGGCCCAACCAATTCTCTCGAAGAACTTGATAAATGCTGTACCAAAATTAAAAAAGTCGAAATGTTCTGCCGCTTTGTAGTCGAATGGAAAGACGTGGTGATAGTTATGCCAGCCCTCACCGAGAGTGCAAGTAGCTACGAATCTATTTTCTGATGGTACTATGTTCCTGTAACAAAATCAGAATAGTTAACAAAGTCAGATTTGAACTTTTGGTCTTCTATATAGCCCTGAAATCATACACGATCGATTCGAGTTTCAAATGTAACATTATAATGAATATGTATAATATTTGGGTTTCATTTTATCTAATTTTTTTTTTGTTTAGAATATACTATTAATTAAAAATATTTTTAAAACATGTTGCTGTTCAGTACGGTAGATGTTTTCATTTTAATATATGGAAAGCTGCATCTATCTGCATCTATCTTATAACTTACTTGTTATAAGGCTTATATCCAAACGTGTGAGCAAGACTATTAACAGTGAGTTCACTATGAAACATTCCAAGGAATCGGATGAAGGCCTGCCAAGCAACAGCGCATCTCCAGTCTTCATTCCACAACCACACATTGATTGTGATAGGAAGAATATAGCAGAATAACAGGGTGAAGTATCCAAAATTTCTGTAATAAATATAGTTCTTACTAGATAATCTCGCGATTTCCATTGCGTGGAATTTTATTTCACGGAACCCTAAAAAAGTCTAGCCTAAGTTATTCCTTATCATCAGCCTACTGGTAGTGAAACTCCCGTGAGAATCGGTCCAGTCGTTTTAGAGATTTGCTGGAACATACAGACAAAAATTGTGTAAATTAATTATATGATATAAGTAAGTACCTTACATAATTTCATAAGCATTTAGTAAAATATTGTTACGAGTTACGGGACTCGAATTAAAATACCGTTGGAATTACTATATAATTTATTAGAACTATACAAACACGCATAACATAGGTACAAATATAACTGAGCACAACTAGTACAAACGTTATGCATGATTCAATAACACGTGCAAAGTCCGTCACTATACATATTATCGAATGTACTATACACGTCTCGCCTTGATCGTGGTTCTCGCTTGACTGCCGCACCCCTCCGTTGCGGCATTGCTTTATACTGTCATATACAATATGTCTCGACACAATACTCGACCGCTTGGAGAATTTCTTAGAACCAGCTTATGTTTTAAATACGAGACACCTGGCAATGGTCACAATACAACAATAGGCCCCAAGAGATTACAATACACAATGGGCTATTTCTAACTACAAATTTTAAACACAAAGTATACAAAAGAAGTCCGAATGCAGGAAGGTAATAAAGTGTGTGTTTTATGGTTGGCAGGTGTGCATTCACTTTTGTCGGCGTGTAACAATATTTTATTTTAACATTACATATTATAATTATAATATAACTTTTTCTGCGGCTTCGCTCCTGATAATTCTTGCAATACCTAAGTATTTTCTACTTAGAAATACATATTTCAACATTACCTGTTGTAAAACTTAAGAAGTCGATCGTTTTCAATATCGCTCATGTCCATCTGTTTTCCATGAAGTATAACTTGTTCATTCTTCTTCATCATCAACCAACCAATATGTGAGAAGAATAGGCCACGATTCGCATTATGTGGGTCTGCTTCTGTATCACTGTATTTATGATGAACACGATGATCACGCACCCATTGTAGCAGTGAATTCTAAAGCAGAAAATATGATTGGACTCTTTTGTAATTCAAGTTCTGGCATAAGATATTTTTATTCTTGATAATTCTACTTTTTTTTTAAGAATTGGTTTCAATTGTAATTTGTAGCGTTTTATTTTCTTTTCAGTGTATATATTTGTTAAAGATTTATTTATTGAAGAATTTTATTTATACTTAATTTGTTTTTATTATTTGTGTTCAGTTTTAATTTTCTGTTATTTTTAGTAACTTAAAACTAAGGACCACTTGCATAACGTCCCTTAAATTTATTTAAGAGAGACCGAACGCATTTAACAACCTTAATACGATTACCGTCTTGCACAACGCTAAATTTGTCGCTAAATATGTTTAAAGGACTGTCAATATATTTAAAAGCGATCGTTATGCAAGCGACCCTAAGTCTATGTTATTAAGGAATTAATTATACTATTTTTGCAATATATGATTAAGTAAAGCGAAAATAGATTAATATTGTCAAATATTTATATTTAATAATCCAATTTGCCTAATTTCGAAACGAAAGGTGGAGAATCTTAAGTTATACGAAGCCTTCGGAACTGAAGTGCGTATACCATTTGGAAGTTCTGTGAGGTTATCATGTTTCTGAATTTACATACGACTAATGCATTTAATGTGGCTTCGCTCTTATAACTATCGCTTCCTATAACAGTCATGGTATGAAAATGTTCGCCAGTTTTCAAATTGATTCATTTAACGTTCCACGAGCACATGTTACCTTTTCAAACTAAGTCACAAAACAGACTCTTCCACAGAAAATTATGTTTAACTATTGGACAATAAAGTTTAAAAGTGCCTAGATCATACTTGTTTGGTTTTTATCTTGTCTAAGAAGATTGTTCAGACATGTAAAACCTTTTTATTGGTTTTAATATATATGTTCAGCGTAGTGATTATATCCTCTTTGTTTCTTAATCTCAGCGTCTGTCATTGACAACATTGCAGTTTTCTTTTTCACGTTTCTGTATTTTATAAACGTAACATTTAGTATTAAAATGTTGGCAGTATTGTTTCTTGTATTCGTGCAAGTAAAAGTCGACTTTAAGGTGACGGACATTTTCATTCCGGGAATATTTAATGTACAAATGTCTTAACGAAAAAATAACTAATATATTATTCATCCCCGACGACGATCATTCGATAGTACCTACACGTTTACTGGCTTTTGTGATAGTCGTTTGATTTACTAGATCTTGAAAAAGGTATAAATCAATATGTAAATAAAATCAATTTCACATAGAAATAGTATAGATAAGTAAAACCGGAAAATCTCATTGGCTTATGTTAGACAACAATTTATGTAAATACTTACTTGCCCAGCACTAGCGAAGCAAAATAGAAGAAATAACTGGAGCGGAAGTTTGGCTTTATATGATCTGTGAGTCCAAAGGCGATGGGCACCACCAGTTATTCCAAATCCCGTTGCTATGTACATAATTAGCGCTAAAAGAATATTTACATGCAAGTACATTTATATTAGTTTAAAAAGCATGGCACACGCCTTTCCGTTACCAAACGGATTGTGCAGAAGACAATGGAAAGAGTTACAATGTGATGTCATTTGTGCCCATAAAGTTGGGTCGCTCTTTAATCTCTTTTATTTTGACTTCGCTAAATCATTAGGGGTCGGCACAATATTTCTTCTTTTCCATCTCATACTACAAATTATCATGTTAGCCTTCACACAATGCCTACACCTATTTTTTTTGTCTAACTTTACATTTGTGTCCATCTATCTTCTAGTTTAACATGATTTTTGTTACGTGGCTTTCATCCCTCCTTATTACATGTCCATACGGTCCATGCCACCCTAGCCCTCGTCCTTTCCATTTTTTTAGACGCGTGTACAACTTTCAAAGACCCCTTATACTAATTTCTCTTGTTGTCCATTCATGTAACACCACACACACACCTATTTCAACATTTTCTTCGGTTCAATTCTCAATCTATATTTTTTTATTCATTTTAAGTATATGTATTGTCTGATATGTATACTTATATATCCTATTTACGTAGTTATATCTCAATGCCTATATGTATATGTATTTTAATTTGCACACCACCGGCATACCTTTGCGAATCTCGCGTTCACAAAATCCATAGCCCGGGTTGTCTAGAACATCTCGCTCTAAACTTAAAGCAATAAGGCCGCCCATTGCTTTTATTTTTACTGCTTAATGTGACTACTATAAACTGTTTATTTTATGTGTATGTGGTGAACAATAAAGTGTTTTCTATTCTATTAGATGAGAAACAATTTGCTTCAATATCCATGTGGCGTAACGGAATACCTACTTACTAAAGTAGGTATTCCGTGGTAGAGGGCTACTGTTTACGGGGTATAAGTGGAATCACCTCTACTGTACGTAGTGGTACGGCCCTGCTTCCCTGGGTTTTCAACGTATCTCAAGAGAGGAAAAAAAATGGTTTATAGTCTTTTAACGTCCGCCGTTTTGTCTGCAACTTTTTTAAGAATTTTTTGTAAACATATCTACTAAATTTTGCCACACCGATGAGTTTCAAATATTATATTTTACACTGTATATCTACCAATATATAAACAGCTACTTAAAACCCACAAGTAAAATGAACCTAAAAATATAATATACTGTGTAACTTACCATAAAACAGAGTTTGCCATTTCGCCGGAAAGGCGTAGTTATAACACCAGTAAACTGCAAGCACGTGATAAGCCGCAATAAAAAGGAATCTACTCCATTTAATTTCGTTTTTGAAACCAAATTTCTTTTCGAATCCTTTGATTATTTCACTTAACGACGGGCCAGACTTTAATTTGTGTTCTTCCATATTTTGGAGAATTAGTGACTCGAGAACTGCATCCAGTATAGACCTTTGATTCAGTTGGCTATGTAGAAAATGAAGTTACTTTTTCATCGTTAACTTACTGGACTTTCGTTGTGTAATGGGGATAATGGTATTCCAATTGTATATTAATTTAGAGTTCGGTAGGGAGTATCGACCAGTGAATTATCAATTTTCTCATTTTTATGGAATAGCATAAGCAAATATGCATACTTGTAACTATGTAGAAGACGTAGAAAATATTTAAAGCCTCTGTTACCGCCAAAGGCCAAAAGTGGGGTGCAAATGAAACCACTTTTTGTTGGTATTTACTGATCAATAATTTAACTAAACATATTATGACTCTTCACGACAAGACGTAACGCGGTTTTTTTGCGATTTTTATATAGTTATTTTAAGTTAAAGAAACAATTCTCCAAATTATTTAAATGAAACCATTTCAATTCTTCTATTTTCATCGAAATAGAATAGAGAAAATCTCTACATCTTTATAGAAGAAAGGTCAATAATTTGGTTTTATTATTTTATAAATACTTACTATTTTATTTTGTTAACTATAAATGAATATAGTATCTAAAAAGTACCGCGTATATGGTGTCCCCTCTATCGTTCGAAAAATCCTCAAGGACGTTGGCGTTGATACAAGCCTTAATGTTTGTTTTTTTACTTACTCTTGAAGCCGGTTTCCTTTTTGCTAGTTTTTTTATTATTTAAATCGGTAAGTTTCTAACTTATGAAATATGGCGTGGTGTGAAGTATTTGCAACGAATAATAATGACAAGCTATAATGACAAAAGAACGACGTTCATAACTTCTACGCAGCCCTTAAGTTTGCTTGGTGCGACACGCACTATGCATTCTATGAAAATAATGTACATCATTGCTTAAAATACCTTCTATGACCAATTCTTTGTTATTTACAGGTTTTGTGTGAAGAACCATTTAAAATTTTAACTAAATTCTGATTAAATATGCAAATCTTGGACTACAAGTGCTTACCTGTCCTCATTACATTGTATAACTAAAATGTATTAGTACTTTAGTAATCTATATTCAATACTACTGTACCTAAATACACCTATAATAAACGTGTATGTGTGAAGAGATTAATGAATGTAAATGAAGCAAAAGATGGTTCATATACATCATATAGGAAAAAAGGTTTGATAATACGTAAGCAGGTGTATGTCATATATACACAGACGTACATCTAAATGTAAATCCATATTAAGATATAAAGGTTAAAGTAAGTATGACTGTTTCTTCTTTTTTAGATTTTGGAAATTAATCCTGTTATATAATTTGATAAAATATAAGTACAAATTATACAGACGTAAGATATCTTTATGCCGAAAATGGTTTAAAAGGTACTTACGTCTACTTTGTCTCTTACGATATGATTAGCATAGCGAGAGACTTTTTTATGCTTGATATATGTACCTTACATTTTTAAGACACCAACAGACTATAATAATACAATATAACTGATCTTAGGTTTACAATTGTTGCAATGAACAACATAACATTTTTAAGAAATAAAATTGAAGGGGAAATCGACGTATGTTCCTTATTCTAAATATTATAAAGATCGTCTTCATTTCCAAGTATTTTTGGAATTTTTAAAAGAGCTTTATAGTTTCTCAGTCAAGAATATTTTTAAACCGTTTCAACACCAGAGGTTTATGCTTTTCTTTACATTTAACAGCCATTTGCATCTTTTACTGATTTTACTTTATTCTTTTATTTATTTTTCTTTTTCAACCGTGTTCAAGATTAAACGATATAAGTGGAAATATTGAACCGTTGAATGACATTGAATAATTCTATTTTCTATTTACATGGATCACTTTGCTTCCTTCACATAAATTTAAAGATGTGCTATGTGCAGATTTTTTTAAATTTTTTATTGCAGGAGTTCAGCAGACAGGCAGACGGCCCACTTGATGGATAGCGGTTACCATCGTCTATGGACATTTGTAACACCAAAGGTACTACTAATGCGCTGCTGCTCTCTTGAAGGAGACTGGAGCCTGGTCACTAATGCCGGAACACAACTAGGGGTTGTTATGGCGACATACTTTAGACCATTGAATCTTTTCAACTTGTAAATTTAACTGAGTCTGTATTGTTTAAAAATCGCTAAATGGAATCGCAGCGGTTTGTAAGTTTTTCTATAACATGAACCCCTTTGAGTCAGTAGAAGCGTTAAGATTTTCGTGAGTTATTATTATACGTTCAAATCGGAGCTCTAGAGAGAAAAAGGAACTTTTTTTACCCCGAGTGGGTTACAATAATCTTAGTAAATGTATATTAATGTAGGGTATCGGATATAAAGGTGGTCTCTTTGCTGAATTTACTGTCGTCTCTTGTGTTACTTATTGCTGGTTCACGTTCAGAGGAAAGTTATAATCTAAATTCTCCCTTTTGGGGTCTTTTAAGCTTTGTTCTTTACGTTTAGTTTAAAAGTTGACTTTGTTCTTTAGTTGTTTTCAAATTTACAACAGGGTTTGTGTTTACCACTTTTAAACAAGTGCTTCGACAAATTTAATTTAATGGTTATCTGTTAAGAAACGTCCCACTGCTAGATTTAAAATTCTATTTCAAGGGAAATATGAAAATATTCATATTGTTACATGCCGACAAAAAGTGAATGCACATCTGCCTGCCATAAACCTGGTTTATTACCCTATCCGCCTTTGGACTTCTATTGTTTACTTTGTGTTTAAAATTAGTAATTAAGAAAAAAATTGTTATTGTACTTGTTTTATGGCAGTCATTAGGCAGGTGTGTCGAACTAATCCTTGGAAATTATTGTTTTGCGTTGAGGCATATTGTATTTGTATAGAATAAAAGGAATGCTCGAATGGAGGGGTAAGGCAGTCAAACGACGATTACGATACGAACAAGATATGTGTAGTACATTCGATGAGCGTTATAGTGACGGACTTTGCGCGTGTTATTGAATTGTGCAGTTTGTAATAGTTGTATCCAGTTATATTTGTGTGCGCAGCTCGTCGCACATATATAATAATTATTTGTTAGCACGCTGATGTGGTGGGCCTAGGAGCCAGGTCGATGTAGTGGTGGAAGATAAAACACTGTTATAGGGTGAAAACTTGTAATATAATCACTTATATACGAAGGCGTCTGCCTTGGGCTACAATCCGATCTGAAGGAGAAAAAAACAAATGTAACTACAATGTTGCAAGTAATAAAATTAAATAATATTCTATGTTGATGTTGCCAACATTTTTACCTGTGTTATACGTGTTTGTATAGTTCTAATAAATTCTATAGTAATTCCAATGGCATTTTAATGCGAGTCCTGTAGCTCGCAACAATATTAATCACATTAAAGTATGTGACATATGTAAGAATGTCATTTCTGGTATTCTTTACTCAATGATTTAATTATATTATATAAACAAGAATATATGATTGGAATAACACGAGGACGAGCAGTGTAATTTGTTAAAAGGTTTCGTGGCTGATCATTCACAATCTAGATTAAAGAAAGTTTCTCTTCATACCCTTGAACATTTTACGATCCTCTCAAAATTTTACCTCATTTTTTGCAACACATTTTGTGCGTAAGATTTATTATCCTCGGCCTAAATACTTTATCTAAACAAGTATGTACGCGAAATGACGTCGATTTATGCGTCGACCCAACACGTCGATAAAGACATAAACGGCGATATAAAGGCACCCCTGCTGATAATATTAGCCTGTTATTGTTTCCTTTCTCGTTTATGTTACAGCGGTTTCGCGCATCAATGTGTAATCGCATTACGAATCTATGAAAGTTTTGCGAAACGAGCAGAGTAGAACAAACAGGATAACATAAAAAAGCTATTCAGATAATAGTTATTTTTATATAAACGAAATTTTAGTTTTGTGGGTAAGATATATATGGTATGGTGGGCATGGGCAAGGGTACATTTGTGTAGTACAGGGGTCTCCAAATTTTGAAGCCTTAGGGCCATAATGATTTTTTCAAGGGCCAAAACAGTTTTATATTTTCTTCCCTTAACTATATTTCTAGAGACTAGCTAATCGCGAATTGGGATTCAATTATTTGTTAAATATGCTTAAGCTTTGATACTTAAGTTTTCTGCGTGATCATTTTTGTCATTAACTTTTACCTTGCAAGTAAATAGAACCGAATAATTATCATTCTGTGTTTTCTTCTTTAACTTACTATAGCAATAGTAACAACAATAAGACATTGGCTGTCGCGAGCCGGATTGATGGCACTGGAGGGCCGGATTTGGACCGCGGGCCGTAGTTTGGAGACCCCCGGTCTAGAATAATACGACAGTAAAATTTAACTAAATTGTATTTAATAAAACTACGTTTTAATGGTTTCAGACTCCATTTTTTGGGTATGATTTTAAAAGTGTTAAAACGTAGTTTTGTTATGTGTACTAGTTGCGAATGCTTAAGAAAATACTATTTTATATTTATTTAAAAAACATAAGCGCTAAAACCGCCTATTGTTTTTATGAAGGAAGTAATGTAATTATGCATTCTTGTATTTTTTTATTTTGATGAGTAGGTAGTAAATGGTTATCTATCTACCTACCTTCTTATGGTCTGGTGAGCAGCTCCTTGTTTTTAAAGTGCTATTGTCAATTTCACATTTTGTTGCTGGAAAGTTCTCGTGGATATTTTTGATAGGAAAAAGTGAGGAAAGGATGACTTCTATCGTCCTCTAAAAATTTAGAATTTTGGTACTTTTTACTGATCGATGGTCATTCCTAATATTCTTTCTTCATAATTTACACATATTCTAGATTATTTCATAGAAATACTTAACTATATTTAGCATATAATACAATCTATTGAAATCAGGAAAACCAAATTCAAATAATCCCACGAAACATTGTATCTACTATAGGCAACGTTTTACACAATAAAATCACACAGCATTTTAATAATATATACGTGTCTGGAAACATTGGTTTACCAAGTGTAAATTTTATTCGAAGCATGGCCATACATATTTAGTACATCGGACTAGGGTGGCTACTAAATTAGTCATAAACAGTCCATTTTCACAGCTGCCGGTTGAAGCCGATCAAAGGAGCCACGCCCGAGAGCCGGGTCCGTTTTCCGTTGTTATTATTGATTCATGTAATAAATAGTGAAGAATTTATAATAAAGTTCGGCCGATATACAATGTTAGCTCGTATCGTAAATGTATCGTTTCTATTTTGCCAGCAGGTGTTTTTATATTTTGTCATAAAACACACGTGGTTCGCGACCCGGCCTCTCGCTGGCTGAACCCATAATAAGGCTGTTTAGAGAAGCATTTTAGGAAATTCGTTAAGCTTTTATTAAGCTGAGATAATTGAAATCATTTTTGATATGTTATTGTAATATATAAACATTATATTTCTGTAGCATTTTTAATTTTTTATTTAAATATAATATTTTTTGAAGTGAAACTTCTATATAGACGGGGTATTAGCATTTTTTCTGTCACGAAAAAGCGTCACTGCCGCGTGGAGGGGTAGAAGGTAAATCACGCAGTAAGAGGCGGCATAATCTTAGAGTAGATTGTGGACGTTTTATTGCTTCCGGATCGAATTCAATTATTTTGGTTGATAAAATAAAATAAGTTTAGATAATAAATGCATTCATTAAAATCTACCGTTTTTTTTTTTTTTTTTTATGAGGTGTAATCCGTCATGGACACCCTACTCTTCGGGACACGGTAGGGTAGTGTTGGACTCCCGATGGCATGCTCGGACCTACCAACTAAACCACCTCTTTGTGCCATCTTGACGCCGTGTGTCAGGACCTCGGGAACCAAAGATACATCCGATGGCCCTGACGGCGGTGGCTCTTATAGAGCCCCTCCTTCCAACGAAGAAAAACACTAACACGCGCGTGCGGCAATCTGCACGCAGCGCCATCTCTCGACTCACTCATTAAAATCTACCTAACCTAACCAAATTATAATTTGCAATAAACCTGCGAAAAATCGTAATGTGTGCTGGGTGATGCTGCTGACACATAGTAGAAGTGAAACTTCAACGGACAAGTGGAAAAACGAATCGCAACGGACAAGTAGAAAAACGAATGGCAACGGATAAGTGGAAAAACAAATCGCAACAGACAATTGGAAAAACGAATGGCAAAGGACAAGTGGCAAAACGAATCGCAACAAAATTTCAACTTGAAGTCTTACAGGCAGATTGTTAATGTCCTTGTCCAATTTGAAAACATGCCCATGCTTCACTGTAAAACATGTTCCCGAGCACTGGGGAGTTCGTAAAACGATTCACCACGAAAAGAAAGTGGCTTGTGTACAAAGTACATCTGTCTCGCAAGAAAAACACGTTGCTACATCAAACCTTATAAAAGATATATAAAGTCAATTGAACTCTCCCTTTGTTTATTTTAGGTAAAAATATTAAGCAAAAATTTTTTATGCAATGAATTTAAAATCTATAGTATTAAACAATTCTAAACATGCCGTGTTTGTATGTACATTGAAGTTACATAACCGACAGAGAACACGATTCATGTAAAAACCAGGCCGGGACGATTTTGTTGCGGTTTTTTTTAATCGACTGCAAATTCTTAGACTCAAAATGTGTGTAACTTTTTATTCTGGGAATCCTGCGGATTTTTTTTGGGAATGATTTAAATTGGCCAATTAAAAAAAACCAATATGATTTTTTCACTGATCGATAGCAATATTATATATCATAAAATGGGTAGATTTCGGGGAATTTTCCCGGGAGTGGTTTGGAGTTGTTCGGGTGCGTAAAACACAGCTTTCACTAAAACGACCGCTACGGTACTTTGTGTCCCGGGAATTACGCGACTATTTCATGTTAAGTGTAAACGAATTCGCGGGCATATCATAGTTTCAAATAAAAGTGTACTGAAATTTACAGCGATTTATATACATTTATTTTTTCGTCGTCTTTGTATTGACAAGTTTTTTTTTATTATTTAATTTTTTTCAATGAATTCAGACGATTGGAAGGGCAACTTTAAATGAGATTATACAATGATGAGGTGAATAACAAATTTTAATTTTATTTATTATGTATTAATAGATATTTTAGGCGACATCGAGACGTTGCAAAATATATGTATAAATGTTTACAACGTAACATAGAAATAAGAAAATTAATAAGTCTATGCAATAATTTGACACATGTTGGTGAGATGACATAAAGATATTAGCTATCCCATGCATCGCAGTTGCTAAATAACTATTTAAAAGATCCTTAAAATATTATCTCCAATATACACAGTAAAACAACAATAGTATAAATATACCCAAAAAAGGTATTTACATAAGTGTTGGTGTTAAATTTACATAACTTGATTGCTTAGTCATTTATAGAAGAACCTAGCGTCTGGCGGTAGATAAATAACTGTTTCCAACTAATTTCAACAGTGGGTTCTATACTATAAAATATTCAAAACTAAACTCAATTGTATTAGTATATGTGCGAAGTTTAAAATGTTCATATGAAAACACATAATAGATATTGTAACAACAGACATATATTGGATATTATAAAAATATTTTATAAGTTACTACATTATGAAGAGTATATAGTAAAACGTAGGTTAAGCAATATCTGAGACATGGGTTGTTCTACTTTTAATTAACACTACATTCATTTTGAAACAACAAGACAAAGTTACATTTCTTTACTCTTAGAAGACAGAATTGCTAACAATATCTTCTTTCATGTTAACTGTTTATAAAAAAATTTTCTCTTCATATCAAATACAAATATTTTCTTTGATATTTTTTTACAAATATTGTGTATTTTCTTGGAGAAATGGTATGATTTTTAGATGTAAATATATAGATGTGGTGAAAATAATGTACCTACGTTTTAGAGGTGGTGGACCCCTGTTGGAAATACTATCTTCATTATAGTTCTTACTGTTACAGAATATCGGAATATCTCACAGATTAACCAGACGATATACAAAAGTGTAATTCTTTTTTAAATAAACTCAAAAATCTTCCTTTAAAATAATAAACTTGATTAAAATTAAATGTAATGTTCCAAGAAATTGTGTAGCACCGCCTTAGTGTTCAAAATTTAAATGTACTTAATAATTATATTTCATCTTGTTGTAAGTAAACTAAAAATTCTCATTGGGAAGAAAGTTTCGACCTTACCTAATAAGTAAACTTAGGAAAATTAATAAACATATCCTTTCAATTTTCCAAAGAAACAAAGAAAAGGTTAATGGGTGCAATCGTTAAAGTTTTATTGAGCAGGCAGATGTTTTTGAATTATTACTCGCCCCCAGTGATCCGTAAATTTTATTTTTCTGAGCCAACATTAGAGAGGTCATTCCACAAGTAAAATAAATACTCGAAAGATTAAATATGAAAAACCTTATTGGTGTATTGTAAATATGTATTATGGAATCATTTAATTATAATAAGATACTTTTTGGATTAAAAAATATGTTACGAATATTGTAATATTAATATTTTGTAAAATCACCTGCACGAGGTTTGCTGTTATGATCTCTAATTATTCATGAATATTCAAATTAGAATAATCAGTCGTTTAAGGATTTATTAAATTTTAATGCGTTATTTTTTGGATTAAAAATATTGTAACATAATTGAATATTCTGTAAAATAGGCTTTGGTGCGGTTTGCAATTCTAGTCAGTGAGTATTCATGCGTATTCAAAATAAAGAATAATTATTCTTTAAGCAAACAGGCACTAGGTGGAAACCGAACTCATAACCATCCCATCCTTACCACACACTAAGTGTACAAAAATGTCTTTGACTGCTGACAAGTGACGGGGTTCTTATTACCGTTCGACAAAACTCTATCATGTAACATTTACGATTTTTCACATAAAACCCCTCCGTGATAAAAAAAACAATATATACTTAACACCTATTAACATTTTTTTACCAATAGTAAGGTAAAAGAGTGAAAAATAATAAGGTATAGAAACTCGCCACATTTCATATTATTACTAATCTGCTTCTCATGACTCGAGTTAGGAGGACGCGACAGAAAAGTTTATGTCACTTTTCTACAACTCCTAAACGATAAATGCTGGAGGTTAATCAAATAAAAAGTTCCAGAACACATTCATCCACGATTGATTACGTACGAGATCAGTTTTTCCCTAAAGACAGGAGGAATATTTTCCCTAAGTTTTCTCGCCTTCTGGCTGTCACTATCATCAAGATTTATTGTTTTACTAGGACTAAATAAACTATGTATACAATGTAAGTATAAATTCCTAATGTTTTAAAGTCCATACTTAAAACTATATTAATTATTATAGTCGGAAGTATCGACGGCAGGCTCGTTGAGCGTACATAAAGTCAACTTGTAACAAAGGTGGAGACAGCGAGCCGCAGATAGTTTGTATAACAATTTATTGTACTTAAATACAAGTTAATCACTCATAAAAAGTATTCTTGTTATTTATAACAGGACTAACATTTATAATTATATAAGTCGTGGCAGCGTGATGGCTAGCGCACGCGTCCCAAACTCAAACGGCGCGGGTTCGATGTTGACCCAAACGCATGCACCACTCAAGCAGTTTTTCTACCTACCGTGCATATTGTTACATCTACTACGTACTAACAACGGTAAAGGATGATATCGTGATGTAATCTGCACATCGAGAGAACCGACGTGTCAAACCTGCCTTGAACAAGCTTGGCGGGCAGTGTCTATTCCCCTATAATGGAGGGCCCGAGTCCAGCAGTGGAATATTTATAGGCTGTTATTATATATTATTATAATTATATAACATTTACATGTACATCAAATGCTAGTACCTAAGACTACCTACCTACAAACCTATACCTATAAAGTTTGGTTGTAATTTCGTCACGGCTCTGAGAATAAACTAATTCTGAAATATATTATTTACTTTTTATTATTATTTATTTACTTGTTATTTTTTTTGCGCCAGGGAAAAAGTGATGAGATGATGGGATGGGATTTACATTCCATGGAATACAGAAACAAACAATTATATTAAGTCTGTGGTCTTCAATCAAATACACATTGAAACAAATTCGTTTCCACATTTCAACAGTATACAATTTCAAAATCTACAAAGTAAAATTAAATTTAAAAAGAATGTTTGAATTCTTTGTTTCTAGGCTTATCTTTTGTTTGCTAAAACATGTGAAAATGATATCAAAAGAGGAGAAGAAGAAGGAGGAGAGAAGGAGAGAAGAGATCCCAATAAGCTTAATAAATAATTATGAAATACTATGTCGTAGAAGTGACACTTTTTGTGATACTATAATAGTATGTAGTGAAATGTCTTGGGAAGAATTGATTTGTATATTAATACGGATTTTTCAAATTAACAAAGCAAATTCATTCGTTGATAAATCTAAGGAGTACCAATAAATATATTTAGTATATTGTATCGGAGATAGGGCTCGACCGATTAGTAAAGTTTCTGATTGCCGAAGTTTAGACAGGGTTTTAGTTTTGCTATGGTTGAGGACCCGGTCGCCTGCACGGATTAATCCGTTATACGTCGATACATTTATATGGCACTATTACTATATTTCCTTCAAATTTAGCTTACCGTCGTGATATTTATTACATGGGCTAGTTTCGATCAAAATCCCTTCAATTTATATATAATAATATTAAAACAAATAAATAAAATGATTTTTATTGTCAACCAAAAATACGCACTAATTTTCGCCTTAAAAATAGGACTGTTTGGATACTGACAACGAAAGAAGGCCAAGCCTCATCTTAGATTTTAGTTGATTTTCAGTGACTTAATAAATAGATTTGTGCATCAAATTAAATACTAAATAAAAGAAAAAAGAAAAGCCCGACAGCAAAAAACAATTTAAAAGTAAAAAAAGACCGAAACAAGATTGAAAATAAGAATCAAAACTAAAATAAATTATAAGCAAAGCAAACTGTAGCTCAGTTCAACAGATCATATTATGAGTTGAAAGCTCAAGTGAAATACCCGCATTAATTGATTAGTTTTAAAGAGGAAGGTTTTCAGAAAGAATTTGGGCCCAACAAAAAGAAGAGGTGGTAGCTGGAGGGTCCGAACCAGCTTCGAAATATAAAACCTCGTGACCTAGCCCAACATAATTGAAGAGATAAGAGCTCACCCTCTCCGCTGGTTCAGTCACGTGGGGATCGGAGTGTGAGAAAAGCATATTCAGGACGATCACTCGGTCAGCGACCGGTTTGCCGTCCTAAGTATCGCTGCAAAGATAGAGTGAAAGCTGACCTGACTGAGCTTCAAGCTCACAATTGGCGAAACACTGTGCAAGAACATAGAGGACATAGGGGAAAGTAGCACGCTCTCACATCAGAGGCGAAGACTCATGTTCGGTCGCTGAGCCAATGGAGTTAGTTAATTAGGAGATGTTACGACATAAATACATTTTTATATTCAACTAGAATATGTCCTCGACTTCCCCCACACTTGACTAGAAATTCTCGCAGAATACCTGGAACACAAAGTATCGTAACATTTAAAAAAATAATGTAAGCTATCGTTTTAGTGGAAACTGTGTCGAAATAAGCTAATTTTTATGCATCCACTTAAAATTTCAAACCACATCCAGAAGAATACCCGCGGGATATCAGGGTTAAAAAATATCACACATTTTATAACATTAAATTTGCTATCGATTACTGAAAAATTCACAATCGAATTCGTTGTTTTTAATCTGGTCAATTTATTTCATTCCCAGAAAAAAAACCAGCTGGATTCCCAAGATAAAAAATAGCGAGATTTTAAATCTAAGAATTTAATGTCGGTCAGCGAAAACCGCATCGAAATCGGCCCAGCAGTTTTTACGTGAATCCAATAATCTGTACAAAATTTGCATCGTATTCTTCATCGTTTACTTAGTCTATTCCAACTGTGTTTTTGAATAGCTTGAATGTACAGACATGGCATGTTTAGAATCTTATAATATTATTATGGATATAATATTATAAATGCAAAGATCTGATAACTCTGAACTCTGATAGTCTGTCATTTCTTTATAACAAAACGGCTAAACATATTGATAGCCTTCACAGTCCACATACAGGATATCAAAATATAGACGAGATATATAGGCATCGTTCTCGTTGATATCGTCTTTAGCGGTTGCAGGTTTAGTGGGCGTCATCAGGGTAAAATGCGAGAATAAAACACAATGGCTACGGTTTAAACACTTTTCATTTAGATTTAAACAATATTTCGTGAGAGTTTAGACCGAGCAGCGGGTTCAGGGCACCGATCTTACTACTTCAACCCTTTCTTTTAAATTCTCAACGATCCAACTCGATCCGTTGCTATCGCTCCAATGTGTCACCAAACTCGCCCGTCTACATAAAGTAAAGTACAGATGGCGTCTCGACCTCGTTCGAGGCATATGCTCTGCTCTGATTGGTCGTATATTAAATAACAATATTCATAACTTTTATTAGGTTAGAACGATCTTTAAGTTATAGAAAGATTTAACAAATCAAATATAATAAAATTAAGAGTTTTTAAAGTAATTAAAATGTAAACAAATTATATTGTCCCTCCGACATATACGTCAATCAAAAATAGTTTGTTATAAATTATATAATATTATGAAATTCCATTAATTTAATATTATAACTTGAGGACTCCAAAGCAACTGAAAGGATATAAAAGATTTGTTGACATTTTTGATTAAATTGCGATTCATAAATGTTTTGACCTTTCTCTTCAAACATAGAACAATATAAATTGAAATGTCACCGTTTTAATTAATAACTGGGTAGTGTAATAAATAGTAAATGTATTTATATAAATAGAATAATTAAAGTTTCTGTCTCTGATTTCAAAATATATTGCAAAATTTAATTTTTAATTGCTATACAATTTATAATATAAGTTATAATGCTTAGTCATAAATAACCGGTTTTATCATTTTTGTCTGTCATCTTACTTTCGAAAACACTCACCATCGCCAGATACCAGACAGAAAGGCAGATGTCTGATAGCTATATCCATATTGGGAATCTTCTTTTATAATTATACTTTTCAATATATATTTATTTATTTTATGGCCGTTCTTTTCTAGTCTAATAATTTCTTGCACTTGCTGTTTTCTGATTTATTATTATGTATCTATTTATACCTAACTACATTTTTATTACGTAAGTACTTACGTAATAAAAATGTAGTTAGGCATAAATAGATACATAACTACTACTGTATAAGTACAGTTGTAAAGCACAAGGCATCATTGGTAATTTTCTACTAAAGTAATAATTATAGATTTTTACATAACCACCTGTAGTTTATCAAAGTTATCAGCCCTTAAATATTGACATCCTGCACACATGTCCGGGTCACACAATGGAACGGGCATTGATATATTTCTTGGAAAATTTTAATGCTTTCGCTACGTTAGAGGGTCATACATAATAAACAAGGAAGCCGGGCAGTCGGCAATGAATAATGGTTCAAATAAATCCTAATTCAGTGTATTACATTGTTGGAGTACGTTGCGTGTACCGTGGCCAGTTAATCTGGATTTATGAACGAATTTAAAGGATAGAGATTAGCTTTCGATTAACATGTAAATATAAAGTTTATGGGCTATGGGCTGCAACTAAGTAGTCCGCAAACATCTTCCTGTGCTGATGTTCTGATTGGTGCCATACTCAAGACGGTACAAGTTGCTGTGGATCGTGTCAGTGCTGGCCTACTTCTGCGGTTAGTCGGCTAGCAGTGTAGCAGCTCAACTGACGCAATTCTGGTACTGTTGATTGAAAGCATCAAGTTCGATACTGCCAGTAGACAGTGAGTCGCCCGCGCCGACCTGAGTGCCGGTGGGTGAATTCGTCTACACAGAAGAATATTGTGGGACAACAATTACGTTGCAGCAAGGAAATCATATATTTGTTTTTCATTTCTCCCTCTCCTGACATGCTTTTCTCTCAGAATGCATTAGGGTATTTTGGGTGTTTAAGTATATTTTATCTGACGTCTTAAAGGCTGATCAGGTAAAGCACCTAAAATAAACGTGTTTGAAGAAATTAATTAATGAAGATGAAGCAAAGGATGTATGTCAAGCTTGTAGCAAGTAGAAATCCATCAGCTCTGCCTATCCCTATGGGAAACAGGGGTGATAATGTGTATGTGAACTTTATTGTGCTTTTATTTTCTTTCTTATATTTACTTTTTTGATCTTGTATTTCAACTTTCTATTACAGTTTTACTACATGTTACTAAAGATTCTACTTCTTATTTTATTAGTATAGGATTTTATAATTCCTACAGTTTTTATTCTATTGTCTATTTGTCCTACATTTATTTATTATACATATTTTTATCACTCTCTTCTCTACTATTTTGTTTGAGAATCATATTCACGTGTAGGCTCGGAATAGGTTTCTTTTATATTTCATAATTTCTGAAAGCACCCAAATAAAATTAAACGGGGTCAGCTTTTAATTTGAAACTCCGTTTCACTATAAGTTTGCATGATGCTAGAAAGGGATGACGGAATTGTGCGACGCGACGCGTATGTATATGCAACTTATTTTAACATTTGGTACATGCGCTGCACATTTCCTCAGCAACTTCTCTTGCTGGCTTGCTGCCATGAAAATGGACATAATATAAAAAAGTGTACAGACAGGGTATACTAGTATAGTACTAGGTGGGATTAGTACTAGGACGATATCTGCTTTGAAATTAATTGTTCAATTGAAATTGATTTCTTCTAGACTTTTTCTCGTTGCTTTTTCTTTCGTATGAACGATTATTAAGCCCGTTTGATGGTAGTAATTCTCTTTGCAATTCAAAGATGAGCTGCCATTCAAGTCGATATTAATATTCATTCCTTCCATTATTTCCATAACGAAGCTATTAAAATCTCGAGCAGTGGGAAATATTCTCCCATCCTATTACAGGTATGTCCGGTACAATATTTGATTAATTCTTTTCATATTTTGCCTATTACTTATTCTTGCAATTATTGTTTGTTAACGAAGATAATTGAGTTTTCCCATTATCCTCTATTATTTATATTTTAATAAGTACATACATAATATATATATAGACCAGAGTAAATATATTCATTTATGAATCGCATCTAAACTAATTTGACGGTCATTAGACAGGCCGTGAAATTATAGAAAAATAGGTAATATTTTCTAAGTTTTCATCACTAATATATGACGCACGATGTCACAAGATCTCAAATGTCAATGTCAATGTCATGTGTTATGCATGTGCACAGATACTCATCGATATTTGACATCTTTATATTCCGATTTGATTATTGTTACTGAAAATTGGTTGAAAAGTGGATATATAAATCAAATAACTACTACCGCTCTTAAACCCGTTAAAACGTTATTTAAAAAAGAAACAAATTATTTGATTGACATCTATGTCGTATTAGACAAAGGTTCTTGTCTATATTATAAGCAACAAAACACCTTTATCTTATAACAACTGTTTTCTCTTTATACCGTAATTCATCAAAATTCATAGGATACATCCATAATGCGGTCGAAATTTAACAACGTTTTACAGTACATGCGTATACAGTGTATTCGATATATTTTATATCTCCCGTCTTCCCAGTCGATTTCCCTGTTCTGGTGTTTATCGCCCCTGTGGGGGGTGTAAACACAAAATCCGAAAGTAGGCGGGTGTGTTACGTTGCCATCACGTCGCTCATATCCGCAGATTGAAATACGGCCACTGCTATTAAACGGAAACCAATAACACCAGGATCACGACCGGAATTAGACCCAACTTGTGCTTGCAGCAATCAATGGCAGACTGTTATTATAAATAAATAGTGCGGTTTATAAGCAACCTAAATAATAAATTTGATTTAGGGAAGTAAAATATAAATAACTTGTTTTTTAAAAAGGTTTTAAGATACAAGCTTTTGAGATCCTGGATATCATGTAGCAGCAGAGTGCTAGCCAAGACAAGTAAAACGAGTCCAAACACGAAGGGTCTATCTTGTTAAGTATTGGAGTTCCTATGGCCACCTTCCGACTCCATCATCAGATAAGCTCCATACTACCATATTATTGCATTGTTACGCGATATACATATGCGTGGAAAATTTCAGCTCAATTGGAAACCGGGAAGTCGGTCAAATTTAACTTGCAAGATTCCACCGAACTTCATACATATACGTCCATTGCAAGTGAAATAAAAGCTTGTAAAAATAATGAGATATGTGTTTCTTTTGTTCCGTGCAGGAATGGAGAAAGAATTCAATTTCCAGCTGCCGGGTGGTATGTCGTAAGAGGCGACAAAACAACCCGCAGGCAGGTGATAGGGTATCTGCCCGTCTATATTGCTATCACCCCTAGTCTAGAGTGTGCCGTCATAAGAACCTTGAGTTGTGTTCCGGCATTAGTGGCCACGTTCCAGACTCCTCCCTCAAGAGAGCAGCAGCCCATTTGTAACGCCTTTGGTGTTGCAAATGTCCATCAGCGATGGTAACCGCTTATCATTAGGCGGGCTTGTGTTATATAAAAAAATGTGAAGCTGGCAAATAGGCTAGTGGAATATCTAATAGAAAGTGGTAACAGTCACCTATATACGATTGCAACACCAGGGACGAAGCCATCGCGTTGCTAGCTTTTAGGATTGGATAGACGGGAAAAGATAGGAAGGATGAAATAAAGGCATCAGACAAGAGGAATAGAATAGAGGGGATGAAACAGCGGAAAGGAAAAGGGGGAAGTGAGCCATCGGACCTCTTACTCATCGCACGGAATATGATTAAAAAGAAAGAAAGAAAACATTTAGTAGAACAATTAACAATTAGTATATATTTTAAGTCGTGGTAGCGTAATGGCTAGCACACGCGCCCCTAGATCGAAGGGCGCGGGTTCGACCCTGACCGGAACGCACGCACCTCTTAGTCAGTGTTCTGATTTAATGTGCATATTGTTACAATTACCACGTGCTAACAACGTTGAAGGAAAACATCGTGATGCAACCTGCACATCGAGATAACCGATGTGTCAAACCTGCTAAGCCGCCTTCGACTTGGAAACCGTTAGAGTTAGCAAAAAATCATAAGAGACCTTTTTTGTAGAGCGTTAAATTTTCTACAAGAATTATAATTTGTCGACATGATCTGTTCATCCGTTCATGAAGTAAAAATTCCAAAGTAATTACAGATTTTTTTCCTTGTTATTTCTATGTAAAAGTTTGATTATCGGGGGGGGGGGGGGATTAAAATTAAAATTAAGAGCTATAACTTGGCATTATTTTTTTTAAATAGATTTAGAACCGATTTAGGACTATCGTGAAAAAAAATTCGGACTAACCCAAAATAAGGACCACCCTTATATATATATATATATATATATATAAGTTTTACTTCTACTGCATGTATGTATGTATGTATTTTTATACCGTTATTTGTTTTTGTTTTGTTATATGTAGTTTAAGCAAATCATATTGTAAAAGAGTTGGATTTGCAAGTTAGGTTGGTGCGTAGGGTAATGCCAAATCTTACCTTGACAGAATGCGATACAACTTACGTACAGGCAGAAATATCTTCGGAAGCGGAGTAGTTGGAGAAACTTTACTGGAACGTCTGTTAGGGAGCTGGTGCGGCGAGAACTTCACACAAACATTGGCATCTGGCCATAGTAAAAAGTTCCCTCACTTAGTGCTCCGTGCACGTTTCAGCAGTTTTCAGCAAAATGACTTTCGGTACTCTTTGTGGGTCGCGGCGTGAAAAATACCACTAACATATTTTATTTTATAAAAAGGGTAATTTATAAATAATTCGTGGGTAACAGACGTGAAAAGAATACTGTTCTACGTAACTTGATAATTTGACCTTGTTAAAATTAAGAAACATCGACATCCGTGGTATTTCCTTGTTGTTATCGCAATTTGGTTTATTTATTTAAAATTTCTAATAACTTAATTTCAATGTAACTTAATTATTATTATCTTTATTTCAATAAGGCTTATACAGTAAGATCCATGAATGTCTTATGAGCTATCGTAAAATCTGTCGATCCTTTAATGTCTTATGTATTGTATATAGCTTTGTGATTTCTGTAAAATAAATAAATAATCAAAAAAGCCGTGAATTATGTGTGGTTCATTTAAACTGAACGACAATTCTGTAGAGCTAAAAACCGACTTAACTAAAATGTATAAAATAACTTATTTTAGTTTTTGAAGTCGATTTTTTAAACGAAGTTTTTGTTTTTTATTTGTTACTTTTTAGTGTCTAGCTATGTATGGGTGGACCTACGAATGGTGCCGCTTTTAAAAAAATATAAGTCCCAACAAACGGGAACAAAAAATTTTTCGTAAAGTGAAAACTACTGGGCAAACTATGTAAAATTTTTAGGGGACCAATTGGAAGCTATTCCACGTCGAACAAAAAAAGAATCACGTAAATCGGATCATAAATCACGGAGTAATCGGTGAACATACATAAAAAAAAAGAATTCGACGAATTGAGAAACTCCTCCTTTTTTCGAAGTCGGTTAAAAAAGTCCAATGTAAGCGCCCCGATACGCACTTGACCGATTTTTAATTACTTGTATTGTCTAGTATGGAATGGAAGGAGGAAATGAAGATAAAAAGTATCGGGCTATTGAGGTGAATTGCTAGTGGTCCCAGGGGTCTGGAAATATGGGGACTATGGCGTCTGTCCGTCGCAATGTTCAGGGAACATGGAAAAATGGGCAGACGGGGACTCGCCACTCTGCATGAGCCCCAAAAAATGCCATAGAAGACAGGGGAAACAGGGGTGTGAGAGGCTAAGGGATGTAGAGAGGTGTGCTGCAGGTTCACCGAAGCTACTTCTGACGGTATGCCATTTATCACTTCCACCCCTGGAGATTGAGTTTTAGCTTTTGCGCTCTCCACTCCGTGCCGGCTGGTTAAGGCAAGCATGGAGGTGGGGGCCTTGCCATAGCCTGGTATAAATAATATTATGTATAATATGATATTACTTATACAATAATTTTAAAGAGACATTTCTTTATTTGCTACAATAACTTCATAAACAACTGGCGTTATGGACAGACGTTGCCCTGCCCAAGAAAAAAATATCTAGAACCCAATTCCATGAAAGAAATTTTATGGTTAACTTTTTTACACTTTGGGTTATATTATTAAAGTTTTAGTAGGCATCCTTATTTTTTTAGTAATATATTTAAAGATAATGTAGCATTCAAGTGGTTAATTTTTTTTATAATCCGTCTACTAGTTTTTGAGTTATTTCGCAAACACACAAAAATAAAAATCTTTCCTGTTTATAATATTAGTGTAGATTACAATAAAAGAAAATTTCACTTATTTATATTGTATTCTACTCATAGTCTCTCAAGAATATACGTAGAATATAGAGCCTAAGTCAGCTTCTTCTATGAGCAAGGTGTCCAGAAGGCGAACTACGTAGTCACTGGATAGCCATACTCATCTGTTGTCCGAGGTACGCATCAGCCTGATCTGATTACCTAGAGTCAATGATGCGTTTTAATAAATTTTGGTAGAGTCTCATGGTCTTAGGACTCCACTGTCCAAACGCCTCAATAGCAAACGGCACAAAGGTATAACTAACTCTCACTGAGGTGGGTTATATATTTGAGATAGTAAATATAAAATTATCATTTATCTTCTTATATATATAAAAATCTTGTGTCACGATGATGTTGCCAATAAACTTCAAAACTACTGAACCGATTTCAATCAAATTTGCACACCGTGTGCAGTTTGATCCAACTTAAAAGATAGGATACTTTTATTCCGTTGGAACCGGTAGGTGGCGCTGAGATCGTGTTCTAGTATCCTCCTAATCACCTGGACCGATTTTGATGTTTTTTTTGTGTGTTTGATTGGGTCCCCGGATGGTTTAAATTCACAATTGGAACCAGTACGTGGCGCTGGGATCGGGTCCTAGATTTTATTATCTATATATATAAAAGAAATTAGTGTTAGTTACACTATTTATGACTCAAGAATGGCTGTATCGGTTTGGTTGAAAATTATTGGGGAGGTAGCTTAGAACCAGGAGACGGACATAGGATACTTTTTATCCCGTTGGAACCAGTAGGTGGCGCTGAGATCGGGTTCTAGAATCCTCCTGATCACTGGGAGCGATTTTGGTGATTTTGTTTTTGTGTGTTTGAGTGAGTTCCCGAATGGTTTCGATTCACAATTAGAACCGGTAGGTGGCGCTGAGATCGGGTTCTAGAATCCTCCTGATCACCTGGAGCGATTTTGGTGATTTTGTTTTTGTGTGTTTGAGTGAGTTCCCGAATGGTTTCGATTCGCAATTAGAACCGGTAGGTGGCGCTGAGATCGGGTTCTAGAATCCTCCTGATCACCTGGAGCGATTTTGGTGATTTTGTTTTTGTATCATGGAATAAAGTCTTTTAGGAATTCAGAAAATAGGTGGTACGAAGTTCGCCAGGTCAGCTAGTTTATTTATATAATAAAAACAAAGAGATTAGATTGTTAAATTAATAACGATTGTGCTATATATCATTTAAAAATTATTTTCGTAGCTTAGTGTCACTGGTACACTAACAAGCGCATATTTATACGTGGACACTATCTTAACAGTGAATGGGCACCGGGTATTCTGGGCTCGTGTATGCTGATTGCAGCCTGGGGCTTTTGATGCTGCGCTAGCACTGTTCCCTCTATTCAAATGTCCCATTTAGTGTACCATGCTATCTTGTACCTGTCTCTACACGTTTAAATGAATTCAATCCTTTGTATCGATATAGACATTGTATCTGTTCTTTGCGAACGCATTGCAATGATACACTATGTGCAGAGGACTTTTAGACCGCTTTAACAAAAAATATGTTTTCAGAAATTGACTTCAAGAGTCACTAAAAAACAAATACATAAATCCAATAAAATTACGTTTAACGGTTTTAAGCGCGGTTTTAAAACAGTACAAGTACAAGTAGCGAAATCTTAAGAAAATATTAATAGTCCGGTCAATTTAGAGATAAAATTAGTGGTAGAGAGAGCCAAATATTGGTGGAGAGCTGGGGTTTACCATTACAAATAAAGTTTTAAAAATCCCTATCGATCCTATGTGCGCTACAAAAGTTATACGGGGTCAAGGTCAAAATTTGAGGTTTTTTGGATTTTTCTCGAAAACGGTAAGTTTTATAAAAAATAAAACCTCAACCCAAAGTTATAGATCTTAAAATTCTCTACAAAAATAGTCGTGATTTTTTTCCTAAGAATTACCATTCCTGAGATATCGCGATTCTAAGTTTCACATTATACATAATCTTCTTTGTTTTGTTTGATTACAATTAATTTATGATTTTACAGTTTAGTAGTAATTGAAAATTGGCTACTAGCTAATTACAAATAATATACTAGGTTATTTTCATTAATCTGGGGCGTCATCTACCTTAATGTTAAAGATTTAGGATTTGGCCGAATGCGTCTTATTTATAACGCACAGCCACATCAGTGTAACAGTATATACATACATTATCTATCAATGTTTAATGATATTAACAATATCGCATCTTAAATAAAGCCTTCACCTTAAACCCATCGCCATATCAGCGAGCCTGAAAGTCCTGAAACTATAACCCTAATAACACATATAGAAATTTAGACATTAAGGACATTAACCGACTTTTAACGGTTAAATGGTTAAAATAAAATAATCGCCAAAAATGTGTGGAAATACGGCGATTATTTTGGGTTAACCGTCGGTTAAATATTGGTGCATACCAGCCTTAGAATCAGCATAATTAATAATTATTATTAATTAAATTTATTTTTCATAGTCATACGGTCGAGCGCAATTTATGTGCGTTCTCCTTTTACTTTGGTTTATTTTCTTTTTAACAATTCTACGGACTAGGTTCCGTACCATTTTTTACAACTTAATTTCTAGATTTAATTTTTACAATTTAACACGCTTATTAGTTATTTTGGTTGTTGTGTGTGACATTAATTTAGTGACTGTTTTTTGTGCTGAGGTGTATGTATCTTACGAATAACTTATTATATTAATTTATTCTAATTTTAATACTAAACTTATACTAACGTAGAGTGTATCTGTTACATGCTGGTGTTGTGAGGAAGTGCATGTACAGTGTGGGCCTTATGTCTATATTTATGTATATTATTATCCTATCTAGTGCCATATGTGTTGTTTTTTCTTTTCTGTGCCTGGGTTATTAATTTTTAAGCTCTTTGTGTGTCTTGGTTTGCTTAAGAAGTGTGCGTGTAATTGTAATGCAATGCGGTGGTAGTCGGTCTCGGTAGTACCTTTTACTTTTGGCAGCACATTAATATAATGCTGCGTTGGTTACAATTCAAACTTCCCCTCTTTCTAGGCTCCCTATAGTGCACGCAAGCGAGCTCTACAGTCACCACGTAAAAATAGCAATAACTACTGAACGGATTTCGTTATTAAATTGGAATGTTCAACATAACAGTATTACACTTTATTTTTAAATTCTACCGTGCTATAAAAAAATACGGCGACATCTATTGGTCAACTGAAGAATTTGTTACACGCCTTATATCTGTAAGCTTTACTCGTGTATCGTGTAGCTGTGAAATGAAAGATCCGGTATTGATTATGCTAGTATTAGTGACTGCGTCCTGCGCCTTATTTATGACGTTAAAAATAACGCTAATAGTGATGAGCTAAATTTTTTTTTTTTTTTTTTTTTATTGCAGGAGATCAGCAGACAGGCAGACGGCCCACTTGATGGACAGCGGTTACCATCGCCTATGGATGAATAAATTAGTATTAGTGTCTCACATACACACTAATAGTACTATATACTATACTATACTATATACTAATAGTAGTATATTGGTACACGTACTGGTATATCGACGAATCGACAGTGTGGTAACGACGTATAATACAGTAAATGTTGGTCTTAACTGTTGTACTATGGTAAAACTCCGAATTTTCCTATCGGTTATATTTCACACTGTATATAATGCAATTGGCCGGAAAAAAGTTTTTTAAAGGGTATAGCAGGATTTTTAAGTAAAAACTGCCCCCTCGGCGTTTTCTAGTTTGACTATGGGGATAGTTTTGTTATCAAATAAAAATAATTCACTTAAATTTTCATTTTTTTATCTTAAATATTTTTCAAGTTTAGTTGAAAAACCTATTTTTATGTCATTTTTCAATAGTAAAATTACAAATTAACTCGTGACATTTTTTTGACTTGATAGCAAAAGGCATTAAACAATATTTTTGTTGTAATACCCGGATGTTCGAGCCTACCCCCCAAGGGACCTGGCGTGAAGTTATGTATGTATGTAATAATACATTACAAATTATACACTATGATATTCTATATACTATGTTATTCTATATGGTTAAGAATATTTTTTTGACGTTAATATATTAGACTACCTCTTGCCTGCGACCTCATCCGCGTGGAATAGTAAAAAAAGTAAGTTAAATAAACTCCCCCGATTTTGAAACATTCTTCATTGGTTCTCCGCTTCTATTGCTTTAGCGTGATGATATATAATAGTCGATAAATGTGCTATCTAACACTAAAATAATTTTTCAACTCAGACCAGTAGTTCCTGAGATTAGCGCGTTCAAACAAACAAACAAACTCTTCAGCTCTATATATTAGTATAAGATAGAAATTACTGTTACGAGCTACACAGGACTCGAATTAAAATGCCGTTGGAATTACTATAGACTTGATTAGAACTGTATGAACACGTATAAAAAAGGTACAAAAATAACTGAATACAACCAGTTCACACTGCACGATTATATAATACGCGCAAAGTCCGGCATTATCTCGCTCATCGAATGTAGGTCTTACTCGTAGCGTAATCCTCGCTTGACTGCCCCACCCCTCCGTTCGGGCATTGTTTTATACTGAACTGTATAATACAACCAAGGACCGCGTTCACCGAGTTAATCCGCACACCTGGCAAGCTTCGACCCAATGCAATAATAACAAGGATTAGTTCGACACTAATGACGGCTATAAAACAAGTACGATAACAATAGGATGTCATTCTTAATTACAAATTCTAAACACAAAGTAAACATAAGTATTCATAAATGCGGGGAGGCAATAACCTGCGCTTTAAGGCAGGCAGGTGTGCGCATTTCTTTGTCGGTATGTAACATTACTGATTCTAAAATCAATCACCAGTTCTTTAAATAAAATGCAGGTGTTTGAAGGCACTAGAAGCTGAATCCATCAAAAATTGCAATTTGTAAACCAGATCTACATCAGTCTTTTTTCAAGACATTTGTCATTCATAAAATTCTTTTTCCTAGTTAGTGCTATTAATATACTTACAAGTAAGTTGCTTACTTACTGAGTAATGTAATATTCAACAGAATTAACTTTATGCAAAAAATATTATGCTTACAAGTACGTTTAGTTTGATAGATTACAGTGTTGGCTGGTGACGTGCGCCATTTTACTGCAAAACGAATAAATCTTTCAAACATGTGACATCAGCAGTGGTTGACATGTGACCAAATGTGTTTGGCGTCGCATGCTAGATGACATCGATTTGGCCGGCGATATACTTGTATTCTAGACCTGACCGCGATTTCAAGTTTTATAAAAACATTTAAAACAACATTCCGAGGACTGAAAGTTTTAAGAGTAATTATAATAGTGTTTTTTTAATTTGATTTGATTTTTATTTTGACCTTCCGGCCACTTTGCGGTAGCCATGATGGTGAAACCCGACATTTCTGTCTTTAGTGATCACGGTGTTACCTTTTTATCCGGGAGGTATTTAAAAAATGAGACGGATTAGAAGTAACAAGTTTATTTCAATTTAACAAAACAATAAAAAGAACAAAGGTATTTAATAAAAAGATCTTAACGTATAATTATATATAAACTAAGGTGTATGCTTCGAAGATTAAAGGCTCATAATATATTAGTGAAGCTGCACGAGGGCAGAGCAGAGACGGACGTTTTGGGGAATAAAAATGTGGGGTGTCAGGCAACAGGCTTGAAGGTTTCTTTAAGAGATAGAGGTATACTAGAGGTATTCAGATGATTTCAGATCAAGTTACTTTCGGTGGTGTCAAAATCTAGGTGTTCAAATCAGTTTGAGTTAGGGTTTTAGAAGTCGAAGAGTAAATGAGCGAGCTTAGCTGAATTCCAACCGCAGCAGGCGGGAATTACAGGAAGGATGGGTGCGATACGTCCCGAGCCAACTATGTGGTGATGAGCAGCCTAAACGGCAGGCCGCAGATAAGCAGCGCACTAGGTGGGCGAACTTCAGACCTGGAATGCGTCGATGTGATGATGTTAATAGCGCCTACAGGCGGCGGTGATTAGGCGAGGGCACGGAAGGTAGATGCTTTGCCTTATGGCAATTACAGTTAAATTATGATAAAAGGGGTACGATTTACATTTATAATCTTGGTAGTTAAAATAACCAACATCGAGAGTACGTGTATAAAGTTGATCAGACCGCGTGGCATACACGACGGTCTCGGCTGGAGAAAATACCGGCGTGTCAGACCATGTTGAGTCGGACACGTGAGCAATAGTTTGTTAGGAGAAAAGAGCACTTACTGGCTTAATATATTCGACAGCAAGGCAGGCTAAAATGCAGGAGACTGGCGAATAGTTTACTCGGGCGGACGAACCGCGTGGCCAAGATCAGCTAACACCGTCCAGATCATGGTTCTGAAATGACGTTTGGCCTTCAGGTATGGTAAGAAATAATTCGCCAAAGGATAAGAAAGATGTAAGGTTACTTACAAGAAAGGTAGACGTGCGTCGTTCCCTGATAAGGCGGAGACGCGTGTAACACCGCGGACGACCGGCAGCAGAAAGAAGCTACCAAAATGGCTGCCGTGGCACTACGATAAACACTTCACCATGATCGCTGGCCCAATCACAAGGCGACGGTCTTAATTTTGCCAATCCCGTTTTGGGACACAATTCGTAGAATTGAAGACGAATCAGAAAACAATAATATTGTCATGTTACGACATTGACATAACTAACCACTCAGGTAGGCAGGCGAGGGAACCGATTCATACTGCCTTGTTAAGGTTGTATGCGATGAATGAACGATATTTCATAGTGAATAACTATCGTTTGAATGAAACAAATTAATAGGTTTAGAGTGTGAGAAATGTTTTATTTCTAAAGGAAACGAGGTGGTTTGGGAAAATAAGTAACTTAACGGTGGGACGTTGTGTACGAATGGGAATAGAATCGTAGTTTAAAATGGCAGGAATTTGAATGGGGATTTTAAGTGAGTAGCGTCGTAAACC
The DNA here is from genome assembly GCA_012273795.1 of Dendrolimus punctatus. Classification (NCBI taxonomy): domain Eukaryota; kingdom Metazoa; phylum Arthropoda; class Insecta; order Lepidoptera; family Lasiocampidae; genus Dendrolimus; species Dendrolimus punctatus. The sequence goes on from CM022541.1 coordinate 2,227,569, forward strand.
ACTACGTCACAACGGCTACTGAAAAATGTTCGGAACGTCAAAATAAAAATCAAATAAAATGCCGCGCTTAACACCTAAAATTTTGATATTTTTTAGAATAATATTTTCAAGCTTCCGTGGTCTGAAAATATGTGACCAAACATCTATCAGTAAACATAGCAGTAAATAGACCACGCTTAGAGTGTGAAGCCTTAGACCATTAGGTTCTTCAAAGAGCTGTCAAAATCAATTATCAACTCTTCGAGTGTTCAAAGGGCTAGTCTACCTCGGACGTCGAATTAGGTTAGCAAAACAGCGAGGTAACGTAGCCAGCCTTCTGGGCACCTTACCAATAGTGGACGGCGACCTAGGCCCAGTATTTTCCTCATTGTATTAGTTTAATATTTTCTAAAGTTTTCGCGACTTGTAGGTATACATAATAAAACTAGGTTTTAATGGTATTAAGCGCGGTGGTAATCACCCAACCACTACATCAGATTCGATAGCCCATAAATCCTCGCGAAAGAGAATTGTTTCATACCTAACTATAGAATGATGCGTGAGGCTATTGAAAAAAAAAACCCAAATTTCAATAGAGAAGATGGTTGGCAAGTACCACCTGTTTGGGATCCGATCATCAAAACTATTAAGACCCAAATCCAGCAAAAACCAACTGCCAGATCCCAAGGCACTGTAAGCTCTTTCTGCGATCACCGAAACACAAACCAACTTGACTGATAATTTCTTTTATTTTAATATTATATAAAATTATTAGCCTAGGCATGTCTGCTGAAGAGTCAGCCAAGCCATAACATGTTGTGAAGCGGCGGTAAATTAGATTAGGCTCCCGTAGAGTAAATAATTATTATCTTTGGTCACATATTTTGTACATGATTATCCATAAACAAAATTAAAACCAAATAATTAAAATGAACAAGTTGGCGGTAGGTTAAATAAAACTTTAACAATACTCGTTACAATTATCATCTTTGTCTTCCGAGACTACTTCAAAATAAAACCAAAATTTTAGTAGAAACTACGATTTATGCGCTGTGTATTCATAAATGAGCCTATTTAGATTTTTTTCGTCTCTAAAACAAAATAAATAGGAATTTTATCTTAAATTTTCATGTTGTATTATATTTCATTTAAACATATTGCAGGGTCTGAACCCTGAGTAGGAGCAGAAAATCATGAAAGACCCTACGGCGCGTTCGGAACTAAATATATTCAAGGTTTGTGCTATTCCTAACAATACAACTTAATTATTGGCTAACTATATGCATAAATCTTCGACAAGTTTAAAGGCAGTACGTGAATGTTGTAAGTTTTTGTTTATGATTATTGTTTTACAAATAGCAAATTATGCAATAGTAGTTTGGAACCGTTAAATATTTAGTTTTTACATTCGATGAAGCACAATGATAGACTCGTGACTAAGGATTAAACATTTCAATGTAAGAATTATTATAGGTGAACACCGCATGCACGTTGATGAAGGTAAATCTGCTATTGTTTAATCAAACACAACTTAAAATTAACACAAAAATACAACTAAGCTTTGAAATAATAACAAACATGAATTTGATGACTTACATGAGTAAATTCTTGTGGGAACTATGATGGTCTTATTCATATGGAGTTAGAGGAAGTTTGAAGGCTTGTTAATGGTTTTTAAAGATTGTTCTTTAAAAACCGTAAAGAAGCCTTCAAACTTACTCTAACTCAATATGAATAGGACCATAAGTAAGTATATATTATACTATATTAGAGTTTGCCTTTCGTGTCAAACCCTAGGAACTAGTTTTATTTTACTTACATGAAAGCTTATTTCGGTTTTAGTTATTTGGGAAACATACAAAAATAGATAGATAGATAACACTTTATTGCTCACCAAATATACAATTTCAAAATACACATGATTAGAATATTGTCATGGTAGAAACAAAAGGCGGCCTTATCGCTGAAAGCAATCTCTTACAGGTAACCTAACTTAAGGAATAATTTAATCTAATCTGATTATAGTAATAATTATAACTCTTACAATATAAAACACATAAATTAAATAGCGACGAAATATCTCACTACGACTAGTCGGATGCAACTGTCGTAGTATCGCCCTAGGCAAGCTAATAATTGTGCGAGAATCATAAGTTATAAATAATTTTAGGTAATTAATTAATTCTTCGTTCTGAATTAAAATAAAGATCTCAGAGTTCTTTATGTTTCGTAATGTAAATCCCGTACTAACACTATATATAGGTTATTTTTCACCATATAAACATAAAATAAACAATATAGAGTAATTTTGTGTAAGGCAGTAAACATGGCTGGGCTTATCTCTTTAGAATGATATCTTCCAGATAACAGTACGGCGGTATATATAAGAAATAGATAGATAATTTTTAATTACACTCAACGAAAATACAGTACAATGGGTTTTCTTCTCTTATAAATAACAAGATTACTGTTCTAGAAAGTACAAATGCACGCTGTGCAATTTTCTCTCCAACATGTAACGTACCAAAAAGAAACGCTTGGAAAGAAGCCTTAACTACTGTGTAAGAATTTATGCTCGCACAGTTGGTACTAGTTTCAAAAACAAAACGTAGTATTTCGAAACTGAACAATAATAATTTGGTGATCACCCTTTATTACTTTTGCTTTTCGCATTTTTTTAAGACGAGATTATTTTTTTTTCTTTTTAATTCCTCACATTTTTCAATGTATATAGACTAGTTTGTAGTTGTTATTAGCACATTTTAATAATAATTATTTGTTGATTTTCTTCGGAGCTTATGTATATTACGATTAGATTAGCTTCGAAGTAAAATTTTTACTATCTACAATAAATAATACTATTAAAAATATTTCATTTATTTAACAAAGATCACACAGCTTTACTAAATATATTATAAAGCGACGTTTTACTGCGGCACATAAACCAATAATTATTAATAGATTAAATTAGGTACAGGCCTTGTTGGCGTCATGTACACGATTCCGTATCTGTCAAAAATGCCATGCAGTCTTGCTATGCTACCGCTTGAAGTACGTTAACGTGTGAAAAATACAAATTTCAAAAACAAATCAGCAAACCCAACAAACAAGTATTTCTTAATATTCCTATATCCTATAACGCATCACCAGGCCTTTATATAAAAATATTTCAAGTTTTCTCTTTGATGTCTTTAAAACAATGCTACATTAGTTCTAAATCAGTTATTATTAACAAAATTGTACTCGTTTTAAAAATATTAGGTAACAGAAAAGAAGAACCATGACTCATAAGCATTTTACGAAAAAATAAAAAATAACGTCAACGACGCATTTCCCGCGACCGAGCAATCTACTTACCTTAAAAAAGGTTTGTAATACGAAAAGACTTCCGAAATTCTATCAAATTACAAACAAAAAAGAAAATTTCAGCATATTTAATTCCGTGTACAACAATTTCTTCAGACAAGACTACCCTTTTTACTTTTATGTCAAATTCCGGGACTTTACTATTTAAATTAGAGTCGTATTTGTAGAAAGCCTCTTTCAACGTCTTTTTCAAGTTATTGTTATCAAAAATATTCTCGTTAACTTTTTTGATGTTCTTTTTTGCCAACATCACCCAAGCGTTAAGTCTCGGTTGCGTTTGGACCGTGCAATTTGAATCTCGGGGTCCGTTTTCCTACTTTTTCTTTCCACTTTACGCAGTCTCCGGAATCACTTGTTGTGAGGCTTGGATTTAGTACGCATGTCATCACTCACGACGTCAAGCCAGCATTTCTTGAGCCTGCCTCTTCTACCAGGACCTGTCAGAGGTGTATATGACCAGATATTTGTTCCCCATATAATGAGCTAGTTAATATTATTGTTTGCAACATTTAAACGATAATATGAAAACATTTGGTATATATGGTTTCAAGTTGCGAGACTCGAATTAAAATGCCGTATAAACATGTATAACATAGATACAAATATAACCGAACACAGCAAATCTAAACGTAATGCAGAAGGTCGTAATTTCCCGATTGAATTGATACACACGTCACGCCTTGATCGTAGTTATCGCTGAACTGTCCCCCTCCCTCAATCAGGCACTCGTTTTCGACTGCACAAATGCAATTGTGCCCGTATCGTAGTCCACGTAATCCATAACACCTGGCTAATGATTTGGCCCCAGCGGCCATAAATGCGTACAATAAAACAATGGGCTGTTCTCCTGAAAGGCCAATAAATAAGTAAACAAAAGAAGACGATCATAAAAGAATTACAATTGGTTTAAATGCAGACAGGTAATAAAATGTGTTTTTTTACAGATATGCAGGTGGAATTTGTTTTTGTCGTGGGGGCTAAGTTGTAACAATATTAAGAAAAAATGGTTAGCTCTTAGCGTTTAGGTACATGTTGTGTCACGTTTATGAAGGGTTTTGTAGAGGCCAAGAACGTCCACTGTGTTTGTCTTTTGGCTATAAAACCCGACAAAGTAAAAAATGTTTAGACTATCCATTGGCATTTTATTGAGAAATGTAAACATTGAGTTGAATATTTTTTTTTAACTCAAACATACTATCGAAAAAAATTTAAAAGCAAAATTTGTACTTCTTTCCTCTCAATATTATGGTTATATATTTTAATACATTTTCGTTTGAAATTTTCTGGACTTTGCCATTTTAATTTTGCTTTTTTGAATGTGTACGGGTGTACTGCGTTCTGACGTCACAATTCAAACGAAACGAGCCTATTGATTATTGTATAAACATTAATTAAAATTTTATTTATTTATTATGAATTTTTTAAATTAAGTCTTGTTGACAAGTTGACGTGGCGTACGCCCTTTTTATGAATATTGTTTTAGAATTTGTTGTAATATGTGTCAATACCTAATTCCAATTCCGTATTGGAATTGAATTTCTTAAACGATCAAAGTAAAGTAGTAGGTATCATCTAAAAAAATCGGAATATTGATGAAATACTTGCATGTCAGATAATTGCATATAACATTTTAAAAATTGTAACTAAACAAGGAATGACAACTGCGTTTTGTTAATTAGAGTTCTGTGTATTCTGACACGATGAACTATTTTACACCGGGCATCGACACAAATTGAGCCATGTCGATAGTGTTCGTAATTTGATTGTATTCAAATTTCGGATGTTCAATTGTTCATTGTTGGCTTCAATACAAAATTCAACAGTATTACAGAATTAGTTTACAGTCATTAGTTTCATTTATGGTATACTGTTTGCTTGTGGTGTCACTAACAAATAACTAAAACTAGCAAAATGCGGTATTTTAGGGTGGCTTGCAAAGTTTACTACCTAGTAATATTTAATTACTTATGATATATGTGCTTAAACAAAAAGCCGGTATTAGTTCTTTAGTTTATGAATAGATGGCGTTAGTAGTAACAGATCAATTGATATTACACGTCTTGTCTATAGTATAAAAATGAATCGCAAAATGTGTTGGTAAGCGCATAACTCAACAACGCCTGGACCAATTTGGCCAATTCTTTTTTTAAATGTTCGTTGAAGTCCAAGGATGGTTTTTACGGCGAGAAAAAATCATCTAATTGCCGGGATTACCCTAAAAACAGCCTTTTATTTTTCCCATACAAACGTTTTCTAACTAAAATGTAGAGTCAATTTGAACTATATTGCTCTTCAATAAAGTTCATATTAAATTACAAGCTTTCACTGGTCTCTAAGCAATGTAGGTGTATTCCTAAAGCTAAAGAGTCAATTTGCACTTTCTTACCGCTAAACAAATTTCAAATTCAAACATGTCTATCAAAATAGCGTGCGTGTACACGTCAGCTGTGTCAATGTCAGCAAAATATATAACATCATAGTAATTATATACATTATTCCTAGGGTTCAATTCTGGCATTATTACCTCGTCAAAATCCCCGGAGACTATCTTCTCAACTGTAGGTTTGTCTGATATCGGTATTCTGTTAATTCCCAAGGCGCGCCTGTGGTACACAATAAATATTTTTTCAAACGAAAATTCGCGATATAAATGTTAGTTTGGCTCAATATTCATTTCAGCAAACACCATTCCTGCTAATGGTTATGCCAATTTTATTCTGATGCTACGATATCGAGGAAATATTGTGGATTTAGTAGAATACGAATTTTTTACACTATCGCAATGGAATCGTGCTTTGAAAGGCTTTATAACGCCAAGATGTTAAACTAACTGGAGCGTTCTATGTTCCTTGCCAGTATTTGAACTAAAAAAAAAGTTTGTATTTTTCCTTTTTAATGTGTACTTCTAAAATGGTGTGACTTCGCCAACTAAATAAGGGAGTGACTAGTTTTAGAAGCTGCTATTCTTGTGTGTATGTAGACACGATATTTTTGGATAGATATAATGATATTAGAGTTTTTATGCTGTTTGCCAGATGATACGACCTAAATCGCGAATTCATTGGATCTCGGAAAAGCTATTCCATTATAATGTCAGTGTTTCTTGGGTTTACCGCAGAATTTTGCTCGTGTATTGCAAGGCTTGCTGTCGACGTAATCTTGCGGTTTCCTACTACATACTAATTTTGCCCACACGGTTTGGTGCTGAAATAACATTGTTATGCATAACATGTAGGGTAAGGATTTTGTCCAGTTATAGGTTTTCCCATATTTAAAAAAAGTTGCACGAATTTCTCTTTGTATTGTGGTTTGATCAGTGATCTGTTATGGTTAGAGTTGAAAATTCATATATAGTTTTATTTGAGGCTACGTGATGCCTGAGTTTGAAGGCCTTACGCTCTTACTTACATTTTTAAAATATATAGAATACACTAGATAAACACTTTATTGCTTACCAAATATACAACTACAAACTATCATGGTATAAACAATAGGCGGCCTGGCCTTATCGCTTAAAGAAATCTCTTCCAGGCAACCTAACTTGAGAAATAATTTAAACTAATCTGGCGTGGTACAGAAAATAGGTGGTACAGAAAATATTATACTTAATTCTAAAATTAATCTAATCTCTTTCATTCATAATATTCATATTAATAAAACTAGAAAATTAATAATCTTTGGTAAAAACCTTTGAACTGTTTTTCTGCTTGTAATTAGAAAATAAGAATAACTTAAATATGTATGTATATTAGGAGACCATCTGAGTGATGTGTTTCAAGCTGACAAAACGATGTAAATACGAAAGCTATCTCTAACAAATTGCTGCACTCTCGAAAACAAAACGTGTCAGCGCTTGTTGTTCTCAGTGCTTTCAGAAATACTTTTCTAAGAAAAACAAGGTTACACAGCCCCAGATCTCGACACGTTAAATGGTATTTATTATTTTTGTGTAGTAAGATCACCTAAGAATGCTAATTTTTAAATTGTTTACTTTTATTTAAATATATCTTAATTGACACAGAGTGAACATAGTTTTTATATAACTCGATGAAGTAAATGACCGTGTACAGTTTAATGAAGTTCAGAAAATACTTATATGAACATATTAATTTTTATATCTTATATATAAAATTCTCGTGTCAATGTTAGTTACCACACTCCTCTGAAACGGTTTGACCGATTCTCATGAAATTTTGTGTGCATATTGGGTAGGTCTAAGAATCGGACAACATCTATTTTTCATCCCCCTAAATGTTAAGGGTAGTCCACCCGTAATATTTTTTTATTTTTAGATATCTTTTTACTTTTTAATTTGTTTATGATACAGCATTAAAAAATACATACAACCTTAAATTTTCAACCCTCTACGATCAACTCTATTTTTTCGGACAGGATGAAGTCTGCCGGGACAGCTAGTATGAATATATAATATTATTATTTTTTAAACTAAAGACATTTTAAATTTTTTAAATAATATTACATGATGACTGATTATTTTTAAAAATTATTTTTAATAATAGGTTGTTGATGAAGACTATGTAGAATATCCCTAATTTACAGTTTTAATCAAAATTCTACAGAAAAAACTAAATAGAACAGAATGGATAGTGAAGAGGAAATTAAAAATGTATTTACGTGTGTGTCGTATTCTAATTATTCTATCCTTCTAAGTTTAGTGAAATAAACAGATTTGGAACTATCGGAATAATCAAATAATAATTATTTCATAAGACAAGTATAACCGTGTACTTAAAATAGTTGACTTGAAAATTTTAAATTATCATTTATCGTTATACATTGTTAAATTAAAATTAAGTGCTTGTCTTCTAACAAATTACAAATATTACTAAGCATAAATCTTAAAAATAAATTGCTATTATAAACTACCTTAAGAAAATAAAACCCAACTCATGCTAATACTAACCGTCTTATTCATAAAAAACGTCCTTTGTTACGTAAAATGCATTTTAAGCCTAACTCGTTTATAATTCATAATTGTGTTATGTCTATGCATGCATGCAAGCAAATCAAAAAACATGTTGACTAATTAATGTTTTATTCGTCACAATGGCAGACAAAAAAAAGTACTGAATCTATACCTCATTTTATCTCAGATTATTATATCATAGAGATAAAATTTTAATTCCCATCTAAAAATAACAAAAATGTATTACTTGACGTTTCATATGTCACGTATTAAATGAGATTGTCAGATTTAGAAATCCGATTTAATACCTGATTTCATTACAGAAGTAGTTATTTGTTTAACTAATCAGTTTTTATTTACTTTCCTCATATTCGAAATTAAAAGCAGAGCGTAAACCTCTGATGAAAGGCATATTTAGGCACTCGAACTATTGCCTAAATAGGTCACTTTCCCCTTTCGTGTAACAATCTACTATTACCAATCAAGAATACTTATTACTTGTTTTAACGTTATATTAATAAGGGCAACACTTTTGAACGGGGATGATATGGTTACTCATAGACGATCGTAAAATATTTTGAAAGTGAAATTCTGTAATGTGTAACATAAATCTTACTTTCAAGCGTTTATATTGCACATTCAATATTTATTGCACAACTTTGAGAAATCTGTTTTATGTTATAATATACATTAAGCAAACTTTGGAAATACTTTTCACGGGCAGCTATTATCGTGGTTTGAAAAATGTATTTTATTGGCCATTACAGCAACAATGTATAAAGGTTATAAATTTTGATAACACAGTTAATTTGGATGGCGAACATGAAGCTCTAAAGCTTGAGTGGAGTCGTTAAAAAGTCTCTCTATAAAATGGATCAAATACGACCGATCGCCACGAGATTTATGGTTTCGTGAAGCTGAGCCACGCGACTGCAGAATTTATACCACTACTATTGACAAAAGAATTCGTACAAAATACAGTCAAATAACATCTTGAATTTAAAACTGCGTACTCATTGACGAGCCGTAACCGCAACCGTTGCAGTCAAAGGTCATTGGTTCATCAAGTGTGTACCTGGCTCGTGACGATAAGACAAAGCAAATATCAATAAGTACACACTATCCATGAAGAAACAGAGAAAGAATACGATTTCCTGCGGCCAGGTAGCCTGTCGTATGAGACGACAAAACAACCCGCAGCCAAGTGGTAGGGTATTTGCCTGTCTGGATGGCTAACATCCCTAGTCTGGGGTATGCTGTTATAACAACCTTGAGTTGTGTTCTGGCATTAGTGGCCGGGTTCCAGTCTCCCTTTAGAAAACGGTAGCACCTTCGGTGTTGCAAATGTCCATAGGCGATGGTAACCGCTTTTCATGAGATGGGCCGTCTGATTGTTTACTGAACTCATCCAATAAAAAAATGTTATTCTACAGTGTCGAATTTTCAAAACCCTTCTATGTGCGTAGCCTACTATTTGCTCTGCTGCTATCCTTATGGATAAGGATATACCATGATGTAACGACATGTAGAGTACGGAAACTTATTAGTTTTATAGGGATTCCGACTTTGTTAAAATTACTAAAGAATCCTAAAAATAGAATACGTTTCAGGTTGCTTGATTTTTTTTTTGATATCAAATTCCTTTATATTGTAGTATGAAGCTGGATCGAATACTCATGGTACTAGCAAGTAATAGCAGAGGCCGGACAAAAATCCTTTCGCAAGTTTATCGCGTGTAAAATCGACCCCCGGCAATGGTTTGTTTGAGGATTAAGTTGGGTTAAAGAGCAATGTTTCGTGTTTAAGAAGGTAGGTAGCTGAAAACATTCCAGTCACTTTCGTATAGTTTTTTTGATGATAAAAGTAGATTTTGGTGCAATAGCTACTTTGAGCTGATACGAGATCTACCTACCTACCTATATTAAATATTTTCTATAAACGCTTCTGAAATAGAATATCCCATTTTAAGAGTTCACTCATACAAAGTTTACTAAAAACATTTAATTAATATTTTATTTATCTTCTTGTTATTTTAAGTGAGAATTATTTAAGAACATATTAGTTTAGTTCGTAAATTATTACTGTGTGTATAATATATGTTAATATTTTTTTCTACAAACTAAGGTATCTAAGATTTACAGTCGAACATTAATGTTATGTTGTTTTGTTTATCCTTTGCTGTAGATTTGCAATTACATTTTAAAATAAGTCATAGTGAATTTGGCCCCAAACTTTGTGCATTCTCACGATTTGCTTAAGACAATTGCACAATAATATGAATTCGTTTGAAATATTGAATATTTAGTAGTAATTTAGTATTATGCAATCTTACTGTTTTTTAAAAATAATCGATAAACAAACACAAATACTGTGTTGCTGCTGTAAGCTAAGCAACTTATGCTTGTTTTATAGCACCCGTGTGGTATAGTAATATACCTATATATAGTAATATATATAGGTACATAGTAATATAACCTACCTTGGATAAGCGTGGCGAGTATACCGCCTGTTCCCCCTATAATGTGAGGCCCGAGCCCAGCAGTGGGACATTTATTTTGTTATTATTATGTACTGCCGAATCAAGTAGACGCCTCATATATTTATAAGTTACTCCAAGCTATCGTATTCTTAAGCGTGTATTATAATAAAAAGGAAATGTATGTTATGTTCAAAGGTTTTGTTGGTCGTATAACCCAGAAAAGTATATAGTGGTAGAACACTGTGTAGTCTTGATAAGAAAGCGTTATAGCTATGGCCGACGGGCCTCCCCGGAGCGTCCGTGCGTAACAACAACGAATGAAGCGAGTGTTTTTCTTTGAAGTCGCTTTTAATCTCCATTTAAGTTTATAGAGTTATCAGCCAGAATTATGATATACTCTGCCTTGTACACAAATATGTAATAAACTTTAGTCATATTATTTTATCTTCTAGATACTTACTATACATCAATCTTGTTGCATTATATATGTATTTTAAACGAACACATTGTATGCTCATTTTAGGCAACTAGCTGTGCCAGACAAACTTCGTTCGCGTTGCTATGCCAACCTTTGATAGTGAATTGCATCGGCAGCACAAAAAAAAACACGAACACTTCGACATATTTTTGGCTATATTTGTCTATCCCACGGAGATGACATCATTTATCGGAATTAAAAGTATTCTAAGTAAGTAAGTAGTAAGGAATATATGCAAGATTTGTGTCGAATTTTATTTAAGGCTCCTGTTGCCGTAAAATGTGAAAAGTGAGGTTCAAACAAAATTACTTTTCGTTGGTCTGATCAATAATTTACCAAAAAAGATCATCACGATATGCGACGTAAAGTGGTGTTATCGTAATTTTTCTATATTTTAAGTTAACTAAAATCACCAAATCATCGTCAAATTGTTGACATGAAACCATTTTACTCTTTAAATTTGAATCAAAACAGGATAAGAAAATATATACATACCATCTTTATAAAAGAGAGAAAAATAGTTTCATTGCATTATTTTTTCAAATACCTATTACTTTGTTTTATTTACAATAACATAATGATGCATCTGAAAGACGATCGCGTCTATTGAAACCCCCCGCAATCGCCCGAAACATGAGTACTGAAAAATCCTAAGAAACGTTGGCATTACTACAAGCCTTAAATCCGTTCAATAGTTTTCACGTCGTGCTTTACAGATAGACAAAAATTCTAAAAGTTATATTTTTGGAATATGCTGGAACGAATTAGGCCAACTGATTATTACACATTTTTTTAAAGTTCTAATCAACTGCGATAAAATTTGTTTTAGCTAAGTGTAGTGCCTAGAAGTTCAAAGTTTTCTACGCCACAGTATTAAAGCAATAACTTAAAAATGTAAAATAAAATACAGTTCATAGCTTTCCGCTTCACAGGGTTCTAATTCAAGACAAATCTTCCGAGACATAAGAAATGTATATTAACTTCTGCCCTAGAGATACCCGGAGTTCAGGTTTGAACACGTAAATCAGTCTGAATAATGCGTCTCAGTTTTGGTTTCCGTCGACCGTGTATAAGTGCACTTTACTCGATTGCCTTCAACACATGTGTAAAGCAAGCACTTAGAGCAGCTAGTATATATATTGGTGTAACTACCAATTAAGTTATTGAACTTGCACAATTATTGCGAAACAGTGTTTTGATAACAATTAAACAGACTAGGAATCGTCTTATATTGTTTAATTATTTTAGTTCTGTTGATAGAAAATTGATTGTTTAAGAAAATGATGATATCGGAAATTAATTTTCCTAGAAAGATTAATATTATTTGAAAAATTAATTTAAAAAGTACATTAAGCCCTCGTCATTGTCAGCCATTCGCAGTCCACTATTGGACGTAGACCTGCCCAAGGCGGCGCCACTCATTCCTGTCCTTTGACTTCCTCAGCCAGCGCCTAACAGCGACCTTGCACAGGTCGTTGATCCATGCGGCTGGAGGGCGACCGACACCACATTTAAGGAGACACCGTCTCCACTCCATGACTTTTCTGCTCCATCGGGCATCGGCCCAGCGCAGACGTCGCCGGCCCACTGCCACTTCTACGCAATAAAACCCTAAAAATAAAACTAATCTAGATATAGTGGAGACGTTCCAAAAATATTTTTTCTTAAGGTCGATACGCATCTGAGATAATGTTAAAGGAATAGGCTGTTTCACGCATATGTGGTGATGAGTGTAATGCGTTATTTATGATGCGTAATTGTTTTAAATTGTTAATGAAGTAACATTTTGACAGATGACGGATTTATATACACTAATGTAGGTTTCGATGACAGCTTTAGTTCTGATGCTTTAAATTAGACTCATTCGGCCATATTCAATACTTATAACATTATCCCAGATAAGGATAACTCACCTTTAGATATTTTTGGTGCATAATAAATACTTAGTTTTAACAGTTATCAGTTGTAATTCCATTTTTAAGGCCCCGTTCCCACAAAAGGTCAAAAATGGAGTGCAAACGTAACATCTATTCCTTGGTAATTATTAAACAATAATTTACCAAAAAAGTGGGTGTGTTGAATTCACATACGGCAGAAGTTAAACTTCAAAAAGTATCCTACTAGAGAATGATATAAATATATGGTATCAGGAGTAGGATAATTATAAGGTTTATTATCTAGCTTAAAAAATATTTTAATAAAATGTAAAATATATTTAAAAATATTATATTTCATATATTACACATTTCAAAATATTTCCACTTCTATCTTTATGAGCATAGTGTTTGAATTATTAAATAACGAAAAAATTCAAAACATTTTCAACTCTATCTTTTTTTTATTTTTTATTTTTTTATTTTTTTTTATTGCAGGAGATCAGCAGACAGGCAGACGGCCCACTTGATGGGCAGCGGTTACCATCGCCTATGGACATTTGCAACACCAAAGGTGCTACGAATGCGCTGCTGCTCTCTTTAGGGAGCCTGGAACCTGGTCACTAATGCCGGAACACAACTCAAGGTTGTTATGGCGACATACTCTAGACCAGGAGTGGTAGCCATCCAGTCGGGCAAATGCCCTACCACCTGGCTGTGGGTTGTTTTGTCGCCTCTTACGACAGGCCGCCGGGCCGCAGGAAATTGTATTCTTTCTCCGTTCCTGCACGGATAAAATATCTATATGAAGATGGTGTTTAAATTATTATTAAATTAAAGGCGTCACGCTTTTTCGTTCCATCCTATCGAAGGAATTTATTACCGTGGCTAAAAAGTTTCACTTCAAAATTTATCATAAAGATGATGGGCGTTTTGGTTTTGGTACCCATGTTCAATTAAGATGAGTCATTCATCATTGGATAGCTTAAAGACAATAAAAAATTCTATGACGACAAACTCGTATATATTGTCCGTTTTGAAACATACCTTTGAGAAAATACAAGATTTTTAGCTCTAAATAGAAATCTGCGGTTTAGTTTGACCAATTTTGATGGTTCTTGCCTTAATTTATTTTAACCTTAAAACAATATTATCGATGAAAATTACACCAAAATCATTTCAGTAGTTTTAAAGTGAGGTTTGATCTATCGAATAAATAAAAATACAAATATATCAATTGTTATTGATGCATCATATTCAAGCAAGATTTTTATTATCATTAATTTTAACCCTAAGTGTAAATAAGTAGACGACTAGTAATGTAGGAATTGGTTAGTTCCCTCCCCCGCTCCCTGAAACAGCGCGGGGGCGGGCATGCTAAGGCGCTTTATTAATAAGTGGTAATAGTATTAATATTTAATAATAATAAATAATAATACTATTCTAAAATTAAGAAAAACGCCACAGACTAAAATACTTTAATGGAAATTAACAAACTCGTCAAAAATAAATAACTTTCAACGTAGGAACACTCTGATCAGACCGTGAACCGGGACGAGCGCCACACTTTTCCTCATTCTACACAAAAATACCTCACCGATAATATATCATTTCGTTTGGTGCCGGTACTAGGTTCAACACATTGGTGCCCATCATCCTTTTCCATCCTTCCTTTTAATTTTTCTATAGTTACTTTTACCTAGGAAAAAAATCATCTGCAAATTATTGATATGAATCGATTTTATTCCTTCAATTTTTAACCAAACAGGATGAAAGTGCATGTACGTATTTATAAAATAAGCTCAATAATTTGGGTTTATATTTTCTTTAAATACCACTTCATTTTATTAACAATAAAATAATTTACATAGGACTTTTCGTTAGCACACACGTCTATAAGGTGATAGTTAAATTCTGTGACGTCAAAAGTAAGTCTGTCAAAGAGGCTAAAAAACTGTTTCAGGCATGGCTATGCAGTCTAACATACGTCGATACCGAAAATTTGCTAAAAATCGCCGGCTGAATTGTGCGATACGAAAATGCGTAAACACACACAAAAACACATACATCTACTCGCTGTGGATATAAACAGCGGTTTTGGTCTCCAAAATACAGGCTTTGCCTAGTTTGGGACCAGTAGGTAACATAAATAATGTAAATTTGACTTTCTAACAATAAAGAATATTATTATTATTATAGTATCTAAAAAATGATTGCGTCTATGTAGGACCCGTTATCGCCCGAATAATCTTCAAGGATGTTGGGGTTGCTACAAGCCTTAATATAACGTTTCAGCTACTTTTTGGTATCAATTATTAGGTATATTGCAAGTAATCGTTAACATGCTTAATTGTTATAAAGTTAGTTACCCTTGAAACTACTATATGAAGGGTATGAGGCGCTTCCTGGATTATTTAACGCACAATATGGAGGCGTTTTACCAGTTATGTAACGGTCCGCTTCATTGGACCAATAAATTAATCATAACTTGGAAACTAACTGCACACCACAAGATTTAACTGGGGGTTACTGTCCAAAAGATTGAATACTAAATATTAAACTTAAATTATACACGCATAAGGTTGAAATTGGGTTAACCTTTTAAATACCTTATTTATTGTATTTGCCAATTTACATACGCAACATTAAATGGTCTGTTTCAGTACTGCGGCGTTTGTTATGACTTAGTTAATAAGAGGCGGTGAGGTTTTGTTGCAGTGTTTTAGACGTTTTGTCATTGAAAATCATTTGAAAATTGCATTTTAATAAACGTATTTTCCCGCGGCGGCTAGTTCTCAATCAGGTTCCCCCTCGTCAATGAAAAATACCCATGAAACAAAAGTACTATACTCTGATTTTAAACATAATAATTGGCAATTATACAGAAACTTGTATAACCCCAAATTCAGCAAGTTACGCTTGTGTTATGAGTAATATAACAACGGTGCTACTCTGGCGCTGATGTCAGGCACCCAGACAGTAAAAAACGGAGAAAATTAAAAGTTTAATTACCTAGACTAAAATGATAGCTGCGATCGGCCTTTTCTTCAATTCACAACCTTCAACAACTCACCACTGTGAGTTGAATCCTATAGAATTTCTGTAGATATTCTATAGCAGGTGTGGCCAACTTGATTAAAACCAACATCTAGTGATTACTGGCGAAACTCTCCGCAATCTACCAATGACATTTCTTTAAATGTAATAAAACATACATTTTTTTTTCCTACCACGATCGACTAGACTAGTATCCGCGATCTAGCGATCGATCGTGATCAACCGGTTGGTCATCCCTGTTCTATAGGATTCAACTCACAGTGGTGACTTGATTCAAGCTTGCAAAGCAGTTGTCATTTTAGTCCAGTTAATTAAAAATCAGAGTATAAATAGCAATCGCCCTATAAAAACGTAGTTCTGAAAAACCCACAAATATTATGTCACGCTTCTCGAGTTCTTAAAAAAAATATTTCTTGAGACCAGGTAAGTTATTTTAAAAGAAATTTTTAAGACTCAATTCTGGATTGGGTCTAATAAATAATAAAACATATATATCGCGAGAAGCATGTCCTATTAGGCGATGTTTGAGTATGTAGCTTTTTGGGGTTATTATTTTTAATTCCCGCTTATCGTTCCTAGTATAGTTCTACTAAAGTATTTAAGTCGATATTATACGAGTATGATGTTAAATTTAATAAATCCATATAGGTGGTAGATTGTTCAGAAAATTCTAATCTGTAAATGGAAATGTACATCTTATTTCGACAGGCAACGCAAAAATATTTTAGAAGTAAACATTACCCACTGGGACATGCTGTTTCATACTCGACTTATTGGATATATTCGGGATCAAATAACATTATTGCAGCTCACTCGTGCCGATAATTTGCGCTTTGTTTCATTTATTTAAGTATATTAACCCCAACAACGGCTTAGTGAATGTCATTTATAATAAAACTAGCTGTGCCCGCGACGTCGTTTGCGTGGAATTTGATTCAGATTTTGAAACATTCTTCAATGGTGCTCCGGTAATATCATTCAATAAATTTCACACACAAAAACATAAATAACCAATAAGCGTGTATAAATAAAAAAAAACTTTCTTAGACATTAAGTGATCAAAAGAAAGAAAAAGAGTCGTTAAAGAAAAAGGTGCTCCGCTCCTATTGGTCTTAGCCTGGTGATATATAGCCTATAGCCTTCCTCGATAAATGGACTGTCTAACACTGAAAGCATTTTTCAAATGAGACTAGTAGTTCCTGAGATTAACCCGTACAAACAAACTCTTCAGCTTTATATATTAGTATAAGATTTGAGAACTAAAGAATTAAAGCTAGAAGTATTATGTTTAAGAAAAAAATAATATGTTTTAGTCTACATTTTTAAGTAATTTTAGAATAACAATTATTGTAAAAGAAAGTTCAAAAGTAATACGATTGCCAAACATTATTTTTACTGCTGTTTAGAAAGTAAATGGAATCGTAACATAATAAACAAACAGATTATACAAAATAACTTTGACATTTATATTATTAGTAAGTATCTCTATCGATTAGGCTAAAGTAGCTAAGCTGCTTTTATACGAAATTACTTATAAATGTAACAAATAAATGGACGAAAATAATAAATAGAAGAAAATAATCCGTGCTAGTTTTAGTTGTATCAATTACGAAAACTAGTGTAAGAGATCTGCTAATGATACAATCCAAACAAGACGGCTTTGTCCGCGTGACTTGGATTGAATCCAATCTATTTTGGACATAAGCCAATTGAAATCTCTCACCCTGGTCCTGCGAAAATGGCGCGCGGGAATGTCATTGAATGCGGCCAGCGTATTTGTCGGGTCGATCATCTATACGATCCTGCATTCGATTTCACTTATAGCGGGATACTCTGTGATTGATGGATTTTCGAACAATTTATTACTTATAAACTTTTGGAAATTGAATTAGTTTCCAATCCCAAATAAGTAATATTTATCGTCGCCTTAGTTTCTCAAACTCGTATTTTACTTCATAGCCCAAGGCAAACCACTTGGGCTATAGGTGTTTCTTACCGTGAGTCACAGCTTGGAGGCACATTTTACCCTTCCTTTATTCGATCCCCTCTATCGTATCTCATCCTCTCTATACCTTCTCTCTTAACCTTCCAGTTTATTCCTCCTATCCCATATCCTCTATTCCATCCTAAGAGCTAGCATTGGCATTGCCCTTGGTGTAACATAAGTCCATAGGTGACGGTAACCATTTTCGGTCAAGATGTCGTCTATTGGTTTGCCCGGCCACTTCGCGCAATAAAAAAGGTGCAATGTTGGGGTATTGTCTTTGGAAAGAATAAGAGCTTGTGCATGCCTAAAGGCTAGATTTATTTTGTCTCGTTAAATTAAGAAGTTTTTCCTTATGAACTAAATGTGCTTACTTGCTAAATATTATTATATGCTTATCCAATTTTTAAAAATCTAACACATATATTTCTCAGTCCTATTTTTATTGACTACAGTGAACTTATATTACATTTTCTACATTAGGATCTAAGTCTCTTATTACATTAAAAGGGCCTGTATACAATATATCCAACTTCAAAATTCGGAAGGATTTTGTAAGACAACGTTACAAGTACTATTACGAAGTATTTTTATTAAGTATTCTAATATTACTTTAGATGTTAATTTGAATTATAATATTTTAAGATGTGTTCAAGTTATAAAATAAATCGATTAATTAATTTACCTTTTAAATTCCGAATATGTATTCGTAAATTTTAAGATCTTACATCTTTTGTGAAAGTATGTGCGATATGTGCTTTAAATGATCAATATTTTAAAAAAACAATACTTTAATAATTGCTAGAAACTCCAAGTTAATCAGTCGACTACGACAAACGTAGTTCTTGTATTAGATAATATTTTTTTTTTATAGCCTAAAGCAAGCAAACAGGCAGACGGCCCACCTGATGAAAAGTGGTTACCGTCGCCTATGAACGTTAGCAAGACCAGGGGTGTCGCCAACGCGTTGCCGACCTCTAAGAAATTTTATAACGCCCTTCGTAAAGTACCCTATGTCAAAGCGCAAAGGTAAAACCGCGGCGGGAAGTTCTCTCCAAATCTTTGTTGTACGCGGAATAAATGTTATAGAGAACCGTTATATAAAAATCATAGAAATGCTGCATTGCACACAGCTGCGAAAAGTTACCAGACTTGAATTAAAATTGGCACCATATTTTCCCTATGCGTCTCTCAAGTGTTCAAAAGCGAGCTTATTTTTGGACTGGTTTAATAATATAAAAGTAGGAGCGCTCGCCATAATAAATTTGGCATTTACTTAACAATGAAATACAACTTACTTAATACCAAAACTGCGTATTTGACACATATTGAATAAGGGTAAATGTATAGCTTCTTTATACAGGAATTTTAAGTAGTGAGGTGGTGAAGTGGGGAGGCGGGGGGGGAGGCATACTTACCTTTACTACAACCCCTAAGGTCCGGCGATCTTAAAATAAACTTTTTTTAATAAACATAACCTCACTTATTTTCACTGATTTTTTCGCTAATGTTGCACTTTTATCATAGGTCCAAAATCGAAAAATCCTTTCAAAGTTCAAAAAAAGCCAGTAATCAACATGTTGATGTTTCGATTTCGGACCTATGATAGAAGTGCAACATTAGAGAAAAAAAATCAATGAAAATAAGTAAGGTTATGTTTATTAAAAGAAGTTTATTTCAAGATCGCCGGACCTTAGGGGTTGTAGTAAAGGTTATGCCTCCCCCTTCCCACTTCACCACCCCACTACTTAAAATTCCTGTATAAAGAAGCTATATATTTACCGTTTGTTAGTATCAAAAGTGGCACAATTTTACAACAAAAATAAGTGAGGTTATGTTTATAAACTAAAAAAAAATTAAAACCTCCGGACCTTAGGGGTTGTCGTAGGGGTAAGTATATCTTCCCTCTATCCACTACGACCACCCACAACTTAAAATTTGTGTATTAGATTCCTAAGTAGCAGCCAATTCCTGTATAAAGGAGCTATACATTTACCTTGTTCTCTTTTTACTTTCGATAGTTAATAATAAATATTTTTTGGTAGGGCGCAGTAGCCCACGGACAATATGTTAGCTCGATTTGTGATGGACTGTATGAGAGAGATATGATCTAGATCCTTGCACTAGAATAGTAGAAGCTCCACCAATCTTGAGATCCGCCCTCTCCTGCCTCGGTTCAGGTTACACACAGAAACAGCACACGACACTAGATTCCATCTAAGAGATAAGAGTTGTAACAAAGTTCAAGTATAGGAGAAGTTCTTCGCACGGCCAGTAATCACAATGAGTTGAAGTTAGTAGTTGACAGGCAAAGATAAGCGCACGGCACAGTGTATTCTTTATTAAACCTTGAATCGGAAACTAACTGAAATGGCTGCCTATACCCTGCTACGTTAGCTGTCGCCTCACACAAAAAAGGGGTAGACAGCTAAATTGATGGAGCGATGTTTTACCTACTTTATACAAGTCAAGGACGGAACAATTTTAATTGTGGTTTAAACAGTAATTAATACGCTATTTGACTCGTTGAAATTGTGACATCCCTATTGAAAGAATTCTTCAAACTTTATAAATGGCTTTGTTATTTCGTCGTGCGGTAACTTAAAATTATCGTTCATTAATCTAATCTATTCGTTTTGTCAGTAATAGAAAAAAAACGAGCTCATATTTACTGGTGTTGAGTATTTAATTTATCTAAAGGTACTCATGTGGCTTCACTCAAGTAACTTCGAATTCCTATTCTTTGGAAACTATTTCCATTTTTCTTGGGATAAAAAATCCTTTCATAATTCCTGAATTCTGTTATCAAATTTTTTTTTCATGCAACGAATTTTATGATAATGGTTGGTTCCTTCTAAAAGCCTGAACAACAAACATAGGAACATCCAAACAAAGTCACTTACTGCATCTTTAATTAACAACCAATGTTAAAAAATAATGCTATTTGAGAATATAATTTTTCAAATTATTAAAAATATTTTTTCTCGTATAAGAAAATACACAAAAGCTTTTAGTTCTGAATTTAAATAGACAGAAAATATGATTTCAGGGTGAAAGGAGCATTTTATGAAAAGCATAAAAATGCCTTGAAACGGTTCCTGTGGAAATACCGGAAGCATCTTTCTTTTGAGAAGGTAATTGGTTTGTGCATTTACAAAGCCCATTCTGGGTTGAATTTGCATAAATAGAGGTCGAAATTGTCTGATAATGCAATCTGCAAGGAAGCTAAGAACCGTTATTGTGTCTGAACATAGCATTTATATACAATATAAGTTTCGAAACCGTATCCCTTGGAAATTATCTCGTTTTTGGTCACCATTATTATAAGTAGGTACTCATCTATCGAATATCATGATGATTAAGTGGTTCATTTCTAAGGCCATGCAGAAGAAATTAACAGAAATTCCCAGTCATTTGCATATAATATATGTATCGGAATAACATAGTAATTTTCATAGTTTAACATCCATATTTTGTATGCTAAATATATTTTATAAATATTGATGTAAAATTTTATAAAAATTTCGTTATTGAAAGGCGGCTGTTTTAATAAATAAAATAATAACTTAAAAAACTAAGTTCTTATTCTCCTATTATATTAATGTATTCTGCAGTTCTTCTTTAATACAATACAAAACGATGGCATTCAAGTAAAGAGACAATGCAAAGCAAATATTACTTGGAGTCAAAGGTCGTCTACGGTTTCAATGCAAACGGAATCAGCTTTCTACAAGACTGAGCATAGAACTAGTTATGAAGTAAACCGTGTTCAGTCGTTCTATTTTCACTGAATGCTCTTAGATATTAGTTAATTTGATGATATATTAGAGTGTAACTTCCGCCTAAATGAATATGCTCAATACTTATAGTCAGTATGTAAGGACATATAAAATGAAAGCAAATAATATTTAAGGGTGTCCGGTGTCTAAATTCCAAATGATTTCAAAACTCTTCATCGGATGGATGTGTGAGGGGGTGTGTGCAGAATCTCAGGAAAAACACCCTGGATATTCGGTACACACGAAGCTGCTGAAGCTAGTAGTGTAATTTTGTTGTCTTCAGTTGTGTAAATGTTTGTTTATTAACAAAAATACATAAATTAATTAGATAGACTCATCCAGCCTCTCATCGACTAAAGAACGTCCACTTTAGCTTTCACCACCAACTTTTAAATATCGGCTGGAAAATTATGACAAAAGTATTATGGTAGGTTTAAAAATATTCCAAATATGTATTTGATTAAAGTCCCTTTAGGAGATTTTGAAACTGAATATTTTCAACAAAATACTTTTTTAGGTTTTGTAACCAAGTGAGAAAAATAGTGAACGTCGTCAGTAAGTAATTCTGTAATATAAAGGGTGGTTAAATTGTAAGGGCCGATGTTGAATGTGAACCACACCTAAACGCCAAGTTTTTTTCCGAATTTTATTTGACATTTCTCTATTTTAGACTTACTCAATTTGAACCATGGAGAGATACACAATCCAACAACGTGTTAAAGTTATCCAGACTTATTATGAAAATGGGCGTTCAAATCAAAATGCATATCGTGCACTTCGTGATTTTTTTGGTCAATTTGATCGTCCAAATGTGCGTACAATCGCAAAAATCGTGGAAAAATTCGAGCAAACCGGGTCTGTAGAAGATGTGAGAACACCAGTGCATGCTCGTACAGCTCGTACTGCAGAAAATATTGCTGCTGTTCGCGATAGTGTGGCTGAAGAGCCGTCCACCTCAACTCGTCGTCGTGCCCAACAATTGCACCTCTCACGCTCGTCGTTGATGAACATTATGCATAAAGACTTGCATTTACACGCTTACAAGGTGCAATTGGCTCAAGAACTAAAGCCTCTTGACCATTCCAAACGTCGTGAATGGGCAGAATGGTGGCAAGAAATGGCAACAGTGGATGATCAATTTTCGAAGAAAATCATCTTCAGTGATGAGGCACATTTTCACCTCAGTGGATTCGTCAATAAACAGAATTGCCGCATTTGGGCGAATGAGAATCCAAGAGTGATTGTCGAAAAACCAATGCACCCACAAAGAGTGACTGTTTGGTGCGGTTTATGGGCTGGCGGCATCATCGGGCCGTATTTTTTCCAAACTGAGGCCGGTCAGGCAGTTACTGTGAATGGTGTTCGCTATCGTGAGATGATAACGAACTTTTTATGGCCCGAATTGGAAGATATGGATGTAAACGATATGTGGTTTCAGCAGGACGGTGCCACTTGCCACACAACTAACGAAACAATGGCTCTTTTGCGCAACAAATTCAATGGCCGTGTTATCTCACGTAATGGCGATGTCAATTGGCCGCCAAGATCATGTGATTTGACACCGTTGGACTTTTTTCTTTGGGGTTATTTAAAAGAAAAGGTGTACGTCGATAAGCCAGCAACAATTCAAGAGCTAAAAGATGAGATAATTCGGCACATTAACGGCATAGAACCTCCATTATGCCTCAGGGTCATCGAAAATTTGGACCATCGGATGGAGGTGTGCCGCCGTGGTCGCGGCGCCCATTTGGCCGATATTTTATTCCATACATAATTGAGTAACACCAATATATCATAATAAAATAAAATTACAATAATTTCCTAAATAGTTTGTATTTTATTCAAAATCAACATCGGCCCTTGAAATTTAACCACCCGTTATGTATGCATTTTTACTGTCTCATGTTCATAGGAGAACGGACAGTATCACGCTACGCTTTTCCAAAGCGCGTTAGCCGATTAGTATAATCGCTCATCTCGATGTGCAGGTATCATGACGATTTTACTTTACTGTTACCATGTAGTAATCTTAACAATATGCACATTAGGTCAGAAAACTACCTAAGTGGTACATGCTTAGGTCTTGTCAAATTATTAATTACAATATTACTTACAGCTGTACTGCTAAAATAACGCAACAAAATCTGAATGTTTCATAAGGAAGTAAATAAGAAAAATTCATTTGCATTAACCGAGTCTGGTTATGGGCTTAAACGAAGTAGGTTAAGCTGAGGGCTGTATTGCCCAGTGCAATGATATGCCAGCCTCAAGCGACGCGGAATGCACGAGCTATGTCCGGATGCTCGCTGGAATTCCTTCGCCTGGGGAGAAATATTTTAAACATAAAAATGTCTTTGTGACTTCCTTTTCTTATAATATCGCGTGAAAAGTTTCATTTCCGTACAGATTTATTTTTGTTAAAGTTGCCAGATATTTTCTGTTATTTCGTTGTTTATTTATATAACACTGTTATATTGAGGGTCTATTAACCTTTTTGTTGAAAAATGAATTCTCATAAATACGTTACCTATTCACCTACGCGTTCGTCTGTTTGTGTTGCAGCTTTCTTTTTCGGATACTAAGGAAGAAATAAACGTCTTCACTCAGCTG
The DNA here is from genome assembly GCA_012273795.1 of Dendrolimus punctatus. Lineage (NCBI taxonomy): Eukaryota > Metazoa > Arthropoda > Insecta > Lepidoptera > Lasiocampidae > Dendrolimus > Dendrolimus punctatus. Next base: position 2,252,102 of record CM022541.1, read on the forward strand.
AGAATGTTGAAATGGATGTATGGTGATACAAAAATGAAATGGAAATGTCTTTGAAAGTTGCAGCACCGGTGACTGAAAAATTGAGAGGAAGAACACTGAGGTGGTGTGGGCATGTTGTGAGTAGGGATGATAATCACGTGATAAAAAAGAATGTAAAACTGAAAGATTTATTAGTGCAAATGTAAAGATATACCAAACAAGGGATGCCTAGGTTGTGTGAAGGATGAAATGATGAATTGTGGTGTGACAGAGGATGTATGCCACAATAGAGGAGCATTGAAGGAGAAAACATATTGTGCAGACCCCAAATAATTTGAAAAGAGAAAGAGATTACGGAAGAGATTATTCAAAGCAGTTGAAAGTAAAAATATTTACTAAAAATCATTGCACGCGTAATTTCATACTTTGTCTAACCTTGTGGGAAGGGGGAAACAGGTGACACAGTTTGTAAGTACTTATGTGCTCGAAATTGATGAAATTTGAAGAACACATGTCTTTTATATGCCGCTTTACAGCCAAACACAAGTGAAATTAGAAGAAATCAAGAAAATATATATTAATTTCTTTATTATTTATTTTCTATTCTATTATTATTTCAATAGATAGATAGTTATACATTCCTAAAGGTGTTAAAAGTGGTTAGCTGAAAAATTATACTAATACTACAAAAATTTGTTTGATGAAGACACGTTGAATTATTTTAGATATACAGATGGATTTTTCAAATATGCCTGCATTGCTAAATTCTAAAATATAAGACAGCGAAAAATAATTAAAGTATTCTCAGGGCCAATTTTCATAAATATTAAAGCGGTATAACTTTATTTTTTGAAAGATTTACCTTTACAGAATACGGTAATTCCAGGTGGGAAAACATTTCATAATTTGATAAAATAACAAATAATATTTTTGAGACACCAAGAAACCTGTTTTGCAAAAATATGTTTTTATGAAACATAGTTTAGATTTTTTAGCATTGTATAATCGCGGTATGAAAAGGTTCGTCATCTTATAGTCGACTTTTGTGTGTACGAGTACAAGAAACAGTACCAACAAAATTTTACTAAATGTTACGTTTTCTTAAGTTTATAAAGTATAGAAACATGGAAAAAGAGTATTGCAATGTTGACGATGACAGACTCAGTGATTAATAATAGTTTTGATCATCAGAAATATAATCACTACTGGGTTGCCTGGAAGAGATCGCTATAAGCGATAAGGCCGCCCATTGTTCTAATACAAATGTATCAATTGTCTAGATTTAAGTTTATGATGAACAATAAAGAGTTTTCATTCATTCATTCCTTCACTAAGTTTATTATAAACATTAACACCAATAAAAAGTTTACATTAAATAAAAAGGTTTACATCCCTAAAAACCTTTTTAGATAAGATAGGTAAATCAAATATTTGTCACCTAAGTAACTTTAACTTTATTGTCAAACTTATTTTTTTGTCGAATTGTCTGTTCTGTGACATAGTTGGAAAAGGTAACATGTGCTTGCAGAACGTTAAATGAATCAATTAGAACTGTAAAACCTTTTCAAACCGCGACTGTACAAGGAGGTTACAAATTACATAAAACCTGCTATGACCCCTGCGTCCAATTATTGATTAAAAAGTAATATCATTATAACATTATGCAAGTAATATTTTAGCATTTTAAGGTTGGCTTCTTTATATGTTAAAAGGAGAGGTATGTAATGTATATATGTAGCTAAACTAAGCTTAAATCCAAGATCATAGACTTGTCTAGACGGAGTAATATAAACAAACGACTTGCAAAAAACGACCTCACTTTCATGCGAAATACTGTATAGTTTATAAGTAACATTGTCATGTGTAAGGAGCGGGTTTAACAAGTCATGCTGAGTTTATCTTGCTATACGTTCCATATGAACTTATTACTGGTTAAATTTTGAGATAAACTTGAAACAAGTAGTATCATTTTATATCAATGTTAAGACAAAAGCATAGATAGTCAGATATATTGTCTGTATGCTTTAAGGGAATTAAAAAAAAAACTATATCTCTGCTTAAAATATTTTGTAGTTGTTATTAGTGCCTAACTAAATAAACTACACATTTGAAGGCATGACTTGGATTAAAATTAAAAAAAAAACAAATACGCTACCTTAGGCTAAAAACCAAAAAATAAATGTTTTACCTACTTATTCCTTCTATAACATCTTGATGTCGATGCCAAGTAAAACATAAAAGAACAACAACAAATTTACAATATATAGTAATGTAATCGTTCACTTGACACCGACTTCTAGATGTTGTAGAAAGAAGTCTGTTCAATATTTATTTTTTGGTTTTCAGTGTGAAGTCGGTTTTGTTTTTGCTAATAAAATAATTCTTTTTTACTTCTTAGTTGCTCAACTACTTCAATAGCTTGAGAAATAATATATTAAGCACCTGTAGAAATTGTACAACTGGCACGCGTCAAATTTTCCGTCTTATTCTTCGGTGTATATGCTCTTCAACAAGGGTTGCTCTCCATTTCCTTGCGATTCACAAATCATATCCATAAGGGTAACTTTCGAATACTTTGGGATCCACTCATCAGATCCTGATTTGGTGACCATGGAACCGCCTTGGGAGTATACATACTTACAAAGAAATCGTGATACATGCATATAAAAATTAAGAGCCTGTAAAAATGTAATAGCTACTACGTGTTCTTTAACGAGTTATGCTTGATGGTCTTGAGGTACGATTCACACATCTGATCCTGAAATGGTGACAATGGCACCAATCCGGGAGTAACCTGTCAATTAAAATATATTTTTTAAACTCGGTCTACAATTGACGGAGAAAACGAGTAACGAACATACAAAAAAAACTATACAAACGAATTGCGAACCTCCTCTTTTTGCAGTTGTTTAAAAATGGCACTATGATACAATTGATAAACAAGAAGCACAAAGTCTACGAATCTTTAGCTTCACTATCATTTTGTATATTTACGTCCAAATCTCTTTTATTAATATCTATTTCTGAAACCAAACTGAAATTGTTCGTATAATTAAAATCAAATACGGTTTTCTAGCCCAATTTACATTAGGTACACTTTTGCTTGACGTAAAATATAATATATTAGGCCGCGAGCTAGGGTTGTCACTTTTTTTTGAAGAACATGTAGTATATATAGTAATTTGTTTTTAAGCTTTAAAAATATAGTACTTTTGTGAAATTAAGGTGGAAATACAGTACCCATTTATACTTAATTATTTATTAAATATTTTATTTATTGAATTATCGCATTTTCCATGTTTATTTAATACTAGTTTTGCTTTGGCCAGCAAAGATCTATTATTTTTAAAATATACAAATATCTGCACAAAAAGCGCGACAATTGAATTAGCGACGAAAATAGTACTAGTAGTACATTTCATACTATATATTTTTCTATAATGTATACAATTGGATAAAATACTATTATAGTACGGTTGGTAGCCCTATCGCATACTCACCTGTAAGTCGTAACCGTAGCATGTACACGTGGCTTGGGAGCTAGAGGCGAGCGGAACGCGGGGTGCTCTCAACGACCCGACGAAGCAAACACATTAAAACACGTTACTGTATCCGTTCAGTTACAGATGACGAGAGTACGTGGCTTTACATCACGCCTTCATCCTCATATGTCCTCATTTATTATGCAATGTTAATACAACCGTTGCGATGTTTCAAAAACACGTTTCATATAAACCAGAGTAATTTTATCTCATAACAAGTTTCAATGGCCCAACCCGCGGGAGACGAGTCCGCGTAAACTTACAACGACAAACAACTTATGTCTCCATGGGAATAGCCTGGTGCGCGGCTCGACCTACTAAAACTTTCAAAAACTATAATTTACTGCAAACATTTTTGTAGTTTAAGTGACATACTTGAGTAGTGAAATTAAATGAGATAATTAATTATTAACTATACTTTATACGTCAAAGCTATGTTACTTATTATACTTTTTATATTCACTATGTGTTTTTTTTATTTCTCCTCCTCCTGACAAACAAGACATGTCCGGGTATTGTATTTATGGTTTTTTATATTTTTTGTTTTCTTTTATATTGCTTTTTTATGAATAATAACTTATATAATCTATTACATGCAATATAAAAAAAATAACCGGCAGACAAACACACATATTGTATATCCCCAAATTAAGCAATTTACGCTTGTGTTATGGGTAATATACACCGGATTACTCTGGGGCCGATCCCAGACACCCAGACCATAGTAAATAACGGAGAAAATACGTTTCCGAAATTTACTATACCAGGAATCGAACCCGGAGTCTCTGTGTTGCAGTAAGGTAGGACGGCAAAGGCTTAGCCCGCTCAACCAGAGGCCGTCAATATGCGTATTAGGTCAGAAAACTGCCTAAGTAGTGCATGCTTTCCGGCGAGGATGTGAACCCGCGTTTTTTTTAATTTCCCACGCGTGCGTTGAGCATTACGCTACCACGCCTTTTTGTGCCGTTGTATGACGAATATTGCTATAATTACCACGTGCCAAAAACGGCGAAGGAAAACATCGTGATGAAGCCTGCACATCGAGATAACCGATCTGTATCTTGGTGTAAACATGCCAAAGCGCCTTGGACAAGCGTGGCAGGTATACTGTCCTTTTCTCCTCACTGTAGGAGGCCCGAGCCCAGCAGTACAGATTATTATAATCTAGTACATTGTTTATCAACTAATCTAGGTACAAAGCTTTTATTATTTCACTACTTTTTGATTTACATTAGTTATGACAACAATCTATAAATACCTCTATTCTTACAATGAATTTAAAAATGAGCAAAATATCAGTGCGGCTATTTCGGGCCAGTAGATTCTATCTTTTAAAATCTCACCTAAAAACTACTAAACGAATTGAAATTAATTGCATACAGAGCTAACTTATAGATCAGGTCAACACTTAGGATATTTTTATCCCGATAAAAAAAGTCTTTCCGTAGGATAGATTAGCCAAAAAGATGGAGGGTGCGTTTTTTTGGTGTCGTCATTTACGTAAATAAACGTAGTCATGACAACTTAAACGAAGTTTCGGTGGTTATACCACCACTAGTTTATTAATAAAGCTGACGAGTTACCTATTTATGAGTACTTACATCATATATGTAAAAACTAATCTGGAGAGTTACCAATTGCTTTTTTGTAATTAAGTTCTAAGTATAAAAGTTTGATAGTTCGCATATTGAAAAAGTTTATAGACTTTTAACAGCGCGCCGTGTTTTACCCGCTTCAAAGTTAGTCGGCTTACGTTTGGAGGGCAGATAGACAAATAACAATTTACACATTTTTTAAAACTCTGTTTTTGGAGAAGTACGCGAGGGTTATCCACACGGATATGTCAACCCCATCGTATCATAACCTAACTTATTCTTGTAAAAGAGTATTGTAAAAACAGCAGTCACTGATGAAGGATTTCAGGAATATTTCAGTATTTAAGCAATATTTTCCAGGCAACCTTAATTGAAGGAGATTATTATCTAATCCGTAGATGTAGGCAATCTCTTCAATGAGAACTATATAATACTGGATTTAATTTTCTCATTGTTGTTTAGTTCGCCACAATGGCAACAGATTGTATATAATTATCTGTAACCTTTCATCTGCTCAATTAAATTGTAGGTCTTAGACTGACGCCAAACGACAGAGTTGTTCAAGTTCAAGACAAACGAACCATTCTAGGTTGAAACCAATCAATATCCTAAAGCTATTTTTCACTACCCACAATATATAATTAATAACATCGTATAAACGTTTACAGGCTGTTATTATTTAAGTGGGACGTCCCACTTATGTATTAAATTAAACTGCACGAAACGATACTTTTCAAGTTCCAATTAAAACTATCAGACAGCTTCAGTGTGGTCTTTTTCAAGAAACAAATTTATATCTTGATGTGATATATTATTGGGGTTTTTACAAAACTTGAATATTCTTTTTTATATTAACTATTCACCCGATGAAAAGTGGTTTGGTTCAGTGGTGTTGCTAATGTGTTGGCGGCTTCTAAGGGGGTTTGTATCCTGGCCACTAGGTATTGCCGGAACACAACTCAAGTTTGTTTTGACGGTATACTCTGGACGAGGAGTGCTTGGTGTTCATCCAGATAGGAAAATGCCCTACAATCTAGTTGTGGGTTATTTTGTCGCCTTTTACGACCGGCGGCCCGGCCGCAGGATATAATAATTCGATCTCCAATCCCGACCTTGTAGATAAGAGGCATCAGTGTTAACCAAATATAAAAGAAAATATATGGGAATGACATAATACTTAAGCTGCATTCCACAAGAGTCTCACAACGACCATGTCCACGACCGCGATTTTTCCCGTTCCAGTTGAAGCTTAGATGTCATTAGCGACGAAATACACAAATGTCATTGGTTGATTTCAAAATTGCGCATTTTTAATGTCAATCGATAGAGATAATTAATGTTCTGTGGTCAACGCACATTTCAACCCGCCTCTTGACAGTTCGTTAGCGCTGTCTGATGAAAATAATGACGTAATTACTGACGTTTTCGCCACGGCCAGAACCACAGCGGTCGCCTTGTGGGACGGCAGCATTTTGGGCGTTGTGAGATAAAGGAACCCACCTTTAGTGTAACGTAATGATAGTCGAAGAGTTTTTGGCGGGAACTAAAACGAGATGTTGTGCTGTGCAGTTTTATTTACTAAAAATGTGCAAAATTACTCTAAAATGAACAGTAGTTGTAGGATTTTGATACTTTTTGAGTTGTAATTATGTTTTGTGAGAAATGTAAACTGTATAGTAAAATGTCGCCTTTAGAGCTGTCACAAGTACTCCGTTGAATGGCACTAGGTGGTTACAGTTCAGCTGAGCATCACATAGGCTTAAGAAAATGAAGAAACTATATTGTAAACTAAGATCTGGCTTCATGGCCTAGCTGCCAAGCCATAAACCTAAATAAATAATAATGATAGTCGATATGTCATTCTCATACATTTTCTATTCTATTCGTTTACGCTAATGCCACTTATCGACAGAACCAACACGGATAATAGATAAGCTTTCTGCATGTAGAAATTGATAGCTTATTAAGTTTTTTTTAACTGTAACTTATTTTCATTACAGGAATTTTTAGTTTAAAATTATGCAAACATTCTTTTAGGATTTCATTAAAGTGATAAAACTTTTCGCGACGCAAGGGAGCATCGTGAAGGAATTTAAAATTGAGCTTTAGAACTTCACGAACATTCTAGACAGTATCGGTTTAGTTAAACTGGAACAGTAAACTTTGAGATCTGGTTTAGGTTCATCCTACTTGTTAATATTTTATTATCATTTGAAAATGCACGTCAAGTAGTGATCTTATCGAGAAAGTTCTACGCAAGTCAACTTCTGATGGCAAAACTTATGTATGCCAATAAATGAACATAGTATTTGTTTGTTATTTCAAAATAATCATCATCATCGGCAGGCAAAAATACATATTGTATATCCCCAAATGAAGCGAGCTTGTGATGTTCAACGGACTACTTTCGGGCCGATCCAAGACATCCAGACCATAGTGAATAACGGAGAAAATTCGTTGCCAGTAATCGAACCTGGAGTCTCTGCGTTGGAGTGATGTAAGCCTGCAAGGGCTTAGCCCGCTCAACAACAGAGGCTGTCTTAAATAAATGTAAAAAAATGAAATATCTTTTAAGCAAATAAATATATACAGGTAAAAATAAATACACGATGTATTTATAGAATTCTTAATTATAATTAAATATAATGTCTGTTTTTACCACTCTTGTCTCCGTGTCGGTCTGAAAGATAGTTTCGTTTAGACGCCTAAATTAATCTTAAAGAAGTTTTAGCGATTAAAACATGGCTTAGAAGATGTGAATTTAATAACTATGTACAGTATAATCGTGCAAACCGCATACTCAGTATATATGCGAGCACACGATTTCAGGCTACCAAATAAATTCAGTTCACGCAACCACACCGCGGCTCGCGATCGTGTACTCACACTCATTCATAATTCTAATATTATATCTGGTATTAAGTAAATATGCCGTTAAATCGTTATCCTACAGCAAACATTCATCATTTTGTTATCCAGGTGAATAGATATTACAAAATAAAGCTCAAGTCCCACGCGAACGAAGCGCACGAACGAACGAAACAGGCTCAGCTAGAATTTCATAAAATTTTAAGTAATCTCGATTATAACACTCGGTTGCTGTCGTCACAACATGGCCCTAGTGATGTATAAAACATAATGCTTTGTATGTATGAAGTGTTTGTTTGCCAAGTTAGCGTTGATTAATTTTGCATTTATTTTTAAGGGCTTCGAAAGTCATTTTATCCACAGCATCACTGATTGATCGCGTGTCTATAAAATACGACTGTTATAAATGTGCATAGGGTTGTCAAACGTTCAAAATTTTACTCCTATACCCTGTAATCTCGATCTTTGTCAGACGGGAGAATATATTCAAATAGGTAAACTAAATAAAAACACAAAAAATAATTAGTGTGTATTTTACGTAGCATATATACTAATTAAAACCCGATTCAAAAGATCACAAAAGATTATGTTACATAAACACGCTGTTCTTAGCATTCACATTTCCCAGATTTTTCTACTCTTACACTACGTGTAGTTACCAATATATAGTTTTGAACAACTAAGGCACTTATTAAAAGGGACTTACAAAATATCTGTGAGTATATCGTTTTGTGTTTAATAATGTGCACTCTTCGTCGTAACAATTATTTTTATCAAAAATGAAAATATCAGCTTATAATTTTTAAATACACCTAAAAGACGTGAGCGGTATATAATAATAGCAAGTATAACGACATAGACAATAGATTCATGTCTCACTTAAATAAATGAACATAATTAAGCTATATGTCGTTGAAAACAGATTCTGGAGTTTTATGTTTCTGATCTGGTAACCCTATAAATACGTGCAGTGTATCTGCAAATGGACTTAAAAACCAATGATTCATTGTTTTCTTTTTGTGCGCAGTTTGAAATTAAACAAACAACTCCTATTTTACGCTGAAATGAATGTGTCTAACCTAACAAAAGAGCAGAATGATGGCAATCCATTAAACGGGATCGTATTTTCAACAAACGGTCGTATGTAATGAAAATGGATGGGATAATTAGTTGGAAAACTTCTGGAAAGCTTGATGTGATTCTGACTAGATATTGGATGAAATTTCATTTCGAGGTCTCGGACCCAGGAAAATTACCATAAAAAATACAATTTAACATAGATTTTTAACGATAAAAGTTACGCAAAATTTGAATGCGTATCACGCGAAAACTGTATTTTTTCCGGGGCAACAAGTTTTCTTTCATCCCTCATGTCAAAAGTTAATATCGCTTCTTTGTATGATTTGTAGTAGGTAGTATCTGAAAATATGTATATGTATAGTTTTACCAAAAATCTTAAGATCTTTGTAGCATGCGATTGCCTAGCGAAGGTGATAGAACAACTCTGAGTAAAATTTTGATCCTTTTCGACGCTCAAGGTTCTATATCTAGGAGTAACGATATAAACACTTTTAGCACCTTTTTCGAATATTGAGATATGGGTCGGGTATCACTTGAATTTTGCGTGCGTGCTCGTATTTTATGTCAATCGTTTGGTCGCCGTTCTTGCACTGGTGTTGCCAATCTGCGTTTTCATCAATACGTAGTGTTGATAATCAAAAAAATAATGTCTCGATATTGCTAGAGAGCTACAACACTATCAAATCAAAATTAATTCGATATGGTAACGATAAAATGAAAATGTTCGTATATCCAAAATAATTTGCTTTTTGCATTAACACCTTGTTCATCGAAAATCTAGACCAACGCTAGTGCATACCAAATTTCCAAGACATCGATTCACTACTAAGACTGTCAAGAAGAAACTAACTAACATAAATTAATAGAGAATGAACGAATATGATTTATTGTACATTACAAGATACAGTTAACAGAAACGTCAGTTAATAACACAGTAGTAATATTGTTGGTGTTGGCGCTTTCTTAACTTTAACCTTTGCAGTTTTGGTAAGAACAACGGTATGTTACACTATCTTATTTTACAGTTTTTTTTATTAACTATACTAATATTTAAAAAAAGAAAAGATTCGTATTTAAGATTGGTATGTTTGTAATGAATAAACTCAAAAACTATTAGACCGATTTCAAAACTACTTTCATCATTCGAATTCTACATTATCCCTGATTAATATAAGCTAAATAAAAATTAGGGCGCCCTACTAAAACTTCAATAACGTAACCCATCAATCTAAACAAAATACTCTGGAATCGGGTCCTACACTTTGAATAATTTTTTATGTGTTTCTGTGGGTCCCGGGATGGTTTAGATTCACAATTAGACCCGGTAGGTGGCGTTAGAATCGGAGTCAAAACTTTTCTTTTTTCAGGGCAGGACAACGTCTGCCGAGATAGTTAGCAATAAATAAATAACAATGTACCTAGAAATCAGTTCTATATTATAATACTAATATGAACAAGGGAAGTTTCGCAGGTTAATACTAATATTAATCTAGCAATCCCAATAAGGCTAGATCATCATTACTTTGAACATATAAGCGATACTTCGAAACAACCATTATATTATATAGCAAACCACATCATTCCTTCGTCGTGAGATAGCCATGTTTCGATAACATCGAATTTAGTATATTCAGGTCACAAGCGGAATCGCTCACTTATTTTAATTACCACAATTTAACCGCTTTTGTAAATACATATCGTATAGTTAAATATAGAAATAATGCAATAGAAATTGAGAAACTATAAGATTTGAATGACAAAGTTAAATTATACAAGATTTTTATTATAAATAGAATAACAAACAAAAACAAAAAATTCATCATTGTAGTCAATGTTAAAATGGCTGGACATTTGCGTTCGTATTTATTGGTTGGTGGTTTGTATTTATGTAAGTATAGCGTTTTTTTTTTTTTTTTTTTTTTTTATTGCAGGATTGAAGGAGGATTGAGCGTGAGTTCAATCTAACAAAGAAGACAAAATAATAAGTTTATATGAAATAATTTTAATATAAATAATGATAAACAGCCGAAGCGCTCAAGCTGCGCAAACATACAAAACATTCGATGAGAGTTATAAGTTTATGCCGTTTGCTGTTCAAACGCTCGGACCGTGGGGCCCTAAGGCCATGAGCCTCTACAAACATCTATTTAGAAGACTCATTGATGCTTCGGGTTATTATAGGGCGGTTCCTATCTCGGACAACGGATCAGTATGGTAATCCAGCGAGGTAACATAGCCAGCCTTCTGGAAAACTTACCCATTGATGTCAATCACCTAGGCTCAGTATGCTATTTATAGATTCAAGGGATTATAAGTAAGTAGGTAAGTAAATTAAGATTTCTTCATTATTCTCATTTACAGATTTCAATTAAAAAATGGTGAGCTAACGTATTCAAAACATCTAATTATTCTAAGGAAGACAGGTATAAAAAGACAGGAGTTTGAATGAATTTCGTTCGATTATCGGAAATAGCTGCGGGCTCAGTGTTCAGTAATTTGTTTGCCAAGGTCTTGATTCTCAACTGAACAATGGGCTGTGGTTTTTCGAGTAATGATTAGTTGCTAGCAAGTTTTATAAATTAACCTCAGACGCTCTGTTGCCGTGAAATTATTTTGTTCACGTTTTTAATCTTTTTTTAGGATTATCTAATCATAATATTTTCTTAAGTTTAAGCGCGGTAATTTATTATTTTTTTATTATTCTGATATTTCAGGCACTTTTCAGTAGCCGTGATCAAGGAAGAGCACGGATACAAGGTATGGTAAGATGATGGTAAAGTTTTATTTAGACTACCGCCAACTTGTTCATTTTTCTTTATGGTTAATCTTTACAATATTTTAGGGAGGTAGTAAGCAAGCCTATCTAATTTACTACTGCTGCGCAACATGTTATGGCTTGAAGAGAAGAAAAAGAAAAAGAAAGGGTGGAAGAAAGCCTCTATTCATTATGTTAAATCTTAATAAAATCGACACGTCCATTCGATCGATTGACAGACTGTCCTCTGTTGATGTATAGATGTCGAATGACTGAGCGGGTTCTTGTAATTAGTAGTTGTAGACTAGAATAGAAAGAAAATTCCTGGATGTGCAGATTTAATAGAGAGATAGAGACAAGAGATTGTTTTTTCTTGTTGTTGAATTAAACCTACTGGTTTTTTTTGGAATACAACGTATATATAAAGAATTGTAAAGACGCCGTCGTCAAAAAATATCATCATTTTTAAAATTTACTTATTTATTTCAGACAACAGATAATACTTCTAAATGTTTTTAACACAATTTTACAATCTGAGTCGTATTCCTAAACATGTGAAAACAGGAAATCTAAAACACAGGTCTAGCTAGCGTTATGTAAATATTATACCATATAGTAGTTTAGATTCTGCAATATATGTTTTTATCTGTGCAGGAACGGTGAAAGTATACATTTTCATGCGGCCGGGCGGCCTGTGGTAAGAGGCGACAAAACAACTCAAAGCCAACTGGTAGGGTATTTTTCCGACTGGATGGCTACCACCCCTGGTCTAGAGTATGCCGCCATAACAACCTTGAGTTGTGTTCCGGCATTAGTTACTAGGTTCCAGTCTCTCTTAAAAGAGCAACAGCGCATTTGTAGCACCTTTGGTGTTGCAAATGTCCATAGGCGATGGTAACCGCTTTCCATCAAGTGGGCCGTTTGTCCACCTGCTGAATTCCTGCAATAAAAAAAATCTTGATAACAATAAACTAATATATATCAGAAAAAATTGTGCTCTGATCAATCGCTTAAACTCTCTAGTGTTACTATTGAATATATCTAAAATGGGATTATCACTGACCAGCTCATTATACAGACACATTCTACTCATTACGTTATAGTAATATATATATATATTTTTAAACTAGACTAGATTTAAATGGATATTTGGTAGAGAGGTATAAGGTATATGCCACTACATATAATTTCAGTAAAATTGAGCAATAGAATACATGTAACTGAGTGTTTAAATTGTCTCATTATTTAGCTTACGCCTTACAATTTCCGCGAATTTCAGCTACAGTTTAATCCATTTTGGCGTATTAATATTTAGAAGGCTTGGCTTTGTCGATTAGCGAAATTTCAAGTGACCCCCTAAAGAAAATCTGGTTAAGCACTTAAGTAATTATTACAACCAGAATTTTTAATCTTCTCATTATGAGGGAGGAACCGCTTAGATTATGAGGGAAATTACCAGATTAGGAGTTGGAATACGGTAAATTATAGCCCACCGTTGAAAATGAAAGTTATATTTTCAGTTTATTATGCATTGCCTGAATTTGTTCTTGTTTATATTATTTTATCAAATACGCAACGGTGCTTTTGGAATGCTTTTTCTAATTATCTCACATTAATTTTTAGGACTCCGTCAAGGTAAAAGACTACTGCTTTTTGATCTATTGGCTGTGTTTGAATGTACTATATTGTTTTATTCAGTTCAATATTAAACATAAGCTATTTTTTATAATCTTAAGTTAAAATATTAAGAGTCACCTCCAAAATTGCCTCCCGGTCTTTGTCACTGTATTTTAGCAATCTCATTTAAGCTCTTATTTTAAACATTGTTACATATAATTGTATGCCCTCACACTAAACGTAAGATGTGACTATGCCAGTTCAAGATCGAGGACGAGCCCTTCAATTCCCATAGGAGGATTTGGGGAATAAAAGAATAATTTATTTTTTCTAATACCACCCTTTGTATAGTATTTGCTACGAGTTAAATTAAATTACGGTTAAATTACACTGGTGATTGGAGGAGTCAATCTAGGCGGACCTCGGGGCCTAAATTTTAGCTGCTGCAGAATATTCTTTATCCCCAAATCCGTTCTGAAACGACTTCGCTCGCTAGACAAACCAAGAGTTTAGGTAGTTGAGAGGGTCGAGGGGACCATGGAGTATCTGACCTGCTGACGACGCGGCCTAACGCGTCATGAACTATGACCTTAAGACCGCTCAATTAAAAAACTCATTAAGAAAGTTTGATGAGAAAGATTATGATTAATGTTCATGGGCGCCAATCGTGGAGACAGGTCCAAGAGAATTTAGTCATACCTAGCGTTTTTTTTTCTCCTTCCACCAGCTGAACAGAATTTGTCCGATCTTGTTCAACTATTTTTTATTGGGTACTTTTCTTTTTAACCTACATCGAAAAAAGGAGGAGGTTCTCAATTCGTCGGGATCTTTTTTTATGTATGTTCGCCGATTACTCTGAGATTTTGATTCGATTTACGTGATTCTTTTTTTTTCGACGCGGAATAGCTGCCATGTAGTCCCTTAAAAATTTGACATAGTTTGGCCCAGTAGTTTTCATTTTACGATCATTTTTTTGTTCCCGTTTCTTGAGACCTATATTTTTTTAAGAAGCGCGGCACCATTCGTAGGTCCACCCATACATAGCTAGACACTAAAAAGTAACAAATAAAAAATAAAAACTTCGTTTAAAAAAACTGATTTCAAAAACTAAAAAACTAAAAATATAAATTTTAAACGAAGTTTTTATTTTTCATTTGTTTTATTTTTTGTCTTTTTTATCTCTTTTCTCTTTTTTTAACTTTATTGTAAAGTCTTACTTACAATTCTTATTTCTAATACAGTTTGTCTTATTACTATTACACCTATTGCTCTTCTGATCTCCATTCTCTATTTCTACCACAGTTTCTTACTTGGCTATTCATACCTAGCGTTAAATTCCATGTTGGCTAAAGCGAAGCAGTAAGGTGAAGACGGCTGGCAACAGTCTTCAAACAGAAGAGACAGCGCTAAGAATGGCAAGCTAATCTTAACCTGCTTGGGATCTAAGAAGGGAAGTATGACGAACTCACTAATAAGGAGTGATAATATTTTGCATCAACGACTGCTACTATGATGATGTTGGACAGTTACATTTCAGGTTAGTCCGCTGTCACGGCATGTAAGACGAATCTAACCAAAAACGGAAATAAGAGAAAGTAATACTACATACCTGATTACTAAAGAATCACAGGAAGACTTACGAATGTTTCGATTAAATAAATATGTCAGTCCACTCATGCTGCTGATTAAACAGAAATGCGCTGCGGAGGTGCCTCTCCGGACTTTACGTATAATGAACTGTAATAAAAATTTTAACCCTCAATTGTAATACAGCATTGTGTAGAGGCAAGTTGTAGATTATATATTTTTACTAAATTTTAGCCAATAATTTGCGACAAAAAATAATATAATATATAAAGACGGGCCGACGTACGGACGACCATAGCGATTTAAAAAAGTTTCACTTTTGCCAAGATCGCTCCAGAACCCCAAAAATCATTTGAAAATCACATTGCAACCCAAGCCACGACTTTGCATAGAAAATTTATGACTATTGTAGGTGACATTAGCCCAGGGTGCTGATAGCAGCAAGTGGAGCATCGGCTATGAGCCATATTCAAGTCACGGATCCCGCATAAACTTTCATGGGTAACTTATTGCGTATTTGTGTCGAAAACCAATTACCAATATAGGGAATCCGCATTCTTTTGCAAAAAAAATGCGAGGCGACATAATGAATTTTAATTTGGGATTCACATCTATTTATACCAATACAATAGCGATGTGAACACATGTTAGAATAAAATTAATTAAATTTAAATGCTGGGGCTTCATTAGTTTAGAAGATTTAGGCTGTTGCCGAATATGTCCTATTTAAAGTTTTAAAAAAAGACGGTGTGCGTCTCGGGATGCCCAAAAGAAGTAATAACTTAAACTAATCTAACGTGAGCGAAAGGGAAGCCAGACAGACTGCCGCCGTAACGCGTTACGTAACGAAGCGGCTCACCCTCCCGTAAGAAGTTATCACTTCAAAAATAACGTATTTAACGCATAATCACACTTGTCTATACCCTGACCACGATGTCTAGAACAAGAACTATTTTTTGCTTTCTGGTAATATTCTATTTTATCTGTAGTCAAGGTCATTGAATCACAAACAAAGAAAATGTTTCCTTATTTTGTAATGTTGAATACGCTAACAAATACGCATGTAACAATACCAAGTTTCACGTTAGCAATGATTTTGAAAGTTTACCAAAGATGTGTAGTGGTTGTTAAACAAAAAGTTTTTTGTTATTATTTGACAATATTTACCAAAGAACAGCCGACATGATAGGTTCGTAATGGTTGGTTTAGCTTATTTTAATCAAATTATTGTTCTGTTAAGTATCACAAGGTGTTAAAGCTCTTGCTCACGAAGTTATAGTCATTATTATTAAAGTAAACATCATAGCTATGTTGACAAAATGCGTACGTCGTGACTAAAGCAACTTGATACTTGCATGATGTTTGATGTAGTAATAAAATCATATACAAATATATATTTATTAACACAATTATAAAATTACATACTATTGAATACAATGTAAGAAAACTTAACTTATTTGTATTGTATTCTACCCATAGTCCCTCAAGACTATAAGTAGAATACTGAGCCCAGATTACCGTCTTCTATGGGTAAGGTGCCCAGAAGGCTGGCTACGTTTCCTCGCTGGATCGCCATATTGATCCGTTGGCCGAGGTAGGCACCAGCCCTCTGATCACCTGAAGAGTCGTGAATAAATAAAATAAAATAAAATCATTATTATCATCGCAAATTGCTATTGCGCCTGGCCGCCATTTTGGTGACAACCGTAGCCGAACACTCAATATTGTTAGCATCACTGGCCGGTGAGTACGCGTACATATCGAGTTGCGGATGACGTCACGTGAATGATAATTTGACAAGGTTCCATCGCATTAGAAATTTGCTTCGTCTTTTTTGAAGGGGTTATGGCTTCGACACAATGTGTAATGATTGATTTTGCCAATGTTACAGTTGGTGGAAAATGTCAGGTGCATATTCCTTATATAAAAGTATAATATAATTCATCTGTTTGTGTGTATATCACTGAATCCTAAACGATTGGACCGATTTTTATGAATTTATGCGTGCGTTCAAGTGGATTCGGGAATGGTTTAAATCCACTAGACTCACTAGGTGGCAATGTAATCAGGGCATAGAATTTTATTTTTCAGCGCCGGCTAAATCTGCCCGGGCTCACTAATAAAAATACAAATACAAAGAGCATTTGGCCGGTAACCTTCCAATTTATTTTCTGTGATCCTGAAGAGAAAACAACACAGAAATATCTCTATACGATTTCAAAATAAACGTCCAATATTATTTAAGACTATAATCGAATAATGTTCCGCCATTCACAGTCTTAAAAAGTTATATGTAATCTACAAATCATACTTTTGATGTAAGGATTAGATGAGAAGAAAAGCACAGATTTCTTTGATCAGGTTAAATATTGTTCATCCCGGATTATTGTTTATAAAAGTTCCTTTGATTTGCAATGTCTGCCCTTTTATAGCTCATGAAAAAGCTTTTCTCTTATATTAAAATCAAAGTGACTTTTATACATGGTTTTATAGATGATAAAGTGAATGATTTGATTTGATTTGAGTTATACAAATCGACTGATTCTTAAATAAGGTTTCGCTGTAAGAAGTTTTTCTTCGAATGCTTCGCTAGTCAATTGGACACGTTATTTATCGTACATGCAGTAATTAATTCTAGAACCTACTTTCCAGTTCTATCCTATTTCACCTACCATAATACACTTCTTGCACTTTCAAAGTAACTTCTGTAAAAAGTGTTTGAGAGTGTGCAAAAACGATCGTAATTATGCTCAAGTACTAGACTTTCAATTTTAATTTACTTCATTCATTTTTTACAAATAATATTTCCATTTAAGCCCCTTCTAGCTGGTATACTTACCACAGTTTTTCAAGGTGGACTGGCGAGTTTTATACATCGGTTATGTCGATGTGTAAATTTTCTCACGACGTCGTTTACCAATACCTAATGTCAGTAGTATCAGCATTAGGTAAAAAATCTGCTTAAGATACATTTTTTAGGAGTTCAGCAGACAGGCAAACGGCCCGGTGTTGTTGTTTGGTGTTGTGAAAGACATTTACATCACCAAAGGTGCTACAATGCGCTGCTGCTCTCTTAAGGAAGACTGGAACCTGGTCACTAATGCGGGAACACAACTCAAAGTTGTGTTCCGGCATTAGTGACGACATACTTTAGACCAGGGGTGGTAGCCATCCAGTCGGGCAAAAGCCCTACCACCTGGCTGTGGATAGTTTTGTCGCCTCTTTCGACAAGCCGCTCGGTGGCAGGAAATTGTATTCTTTCTCCGTTCCTCTACGGATAAAAAGTGATTCATTTTACCAGTCCGGATTCGAATCCACGTGTTTGGCAGGAACGTGGGCCCCTTAGTAACCGCGATTCCACGACTTACTTCATTACATACATACTTCAAATTTTTACTTTATATTACAAGTAACTCTATTTGAAATTAAGTTGTTAAAATTTATTTGAAATTACGGATACTATGGAGATCAGTAGTCTAATTTTTGCAATTAAATAGAAGGAAAATGATTTCAGTTTCTGGGTTAAAACGATTACGATTATCCGTGTCGAATTATCGAAAATGCTCACATAGCAACTCATGATAATCGGTATAATTATTTTGCTTCGTTAGAGCAAACTTCAAGTGCGTAAACTGCCGAAGCTATGCCTTTATATCTTATACTAATATATAAAGCTGAGGAGTTTGTTTGCTTGAATGCGCTAATCTCAGGAATTACGGGCCTTATTTGAAAAATTCTTTCAGTGTTAGATAGCCCAATTATCGAGGAAGGTTATAGGCTGTATATCATCACGCCAAGACCAATAAGAACGGAGCACCAATGATGAATGTTTCAAAATCGGAGGTGTTTTTAGTTATTCCACGCGAACGAAGTCGCGGGCAGAAGCTAGTCTGTTATAAAAAATACATAGGCCACAAATTTTGTGATAATCGGGTCATTCATCAAACTGCTAGGAAGGAACGAATAATTATTACCCATGCCAAGCCACATTCACATTCATAAAATTATTAAATAATAAAAACTCATAAACAATATAACTTGTGAATTTTGTGATGGATTCAATTACATGCGCGGACGGAGCGCGGACATTAGAGCCTTATTTAACAGAGAATAGCACTTAAGGGTGAAATTTACTATAGAGTTGCCTTGGAATGTATACAGCGATAGTGCATTAGACTATAAAAGCTGTTAAAGTCCACGATATAACGTTAATAAAATCCAAGAAACGTCTCTCGCCCAACGGCTATCTGGTTGTAAACTTGATAGTTATTTTTATTTAATAACTTTGCTTTCTTCAATAAAATTTAGTGGGGAAGTTTTATAAAATGGGTTAATTGGAATCTTCTTTATTTTATTATCTGTTGTTTGTGCGGTTTAGTGGAATTTAGGCTGGGCGCGTGTTATTTTACTGTGAGTAAAAGCTGCCTAAAATAAATAAATTCAAGTTTTTATTGTAACAAAGAGTTGTTTAATAACATTTACGTACGACAGAAATAAAATATAATTCCTATTCTTTGTATATGTATTCGTATAATGCTTCGTAAGATGATATGAAGAGAGACAAAATACCTACGTAAAACCCCTTAGCAACAGGTCTACCAAATTTTTTACTGACATTTGAGATGATATAATACGTGAAGGTGGCGTTACAGAAGCTTTAGTGAAATTGGGAAATAATTAAAAATTAGAACGGTCTTCATGAATGGGAATGAGGGATAAAATTAAAAAAAAAACCCACAACCGACATCACCTTATATACTATTATATTTTGAAAATCTTAAACACTAACACGTTTCAAACTAAATATTTGTCTGCAACTTGAGCCTAAAATGTTAGTGTCAACATTATAACCTAAATATCCCGAAGTTCACCTTTCATCTGATCAAATTATTTACATATCGACTCATGCCAGTAGACAAATAATTACATACAGACTTGTAGTGAGTGGTATTGAGAGCAAATAATATCTATTCTGTCAATATTACAAGTGACTTTGTAATTAATGTTTAGTTTGTAATATCAGATAACTTACTTAATCAGTAAGACTTATTACATTATTTGTATTTGTTTATTATTTAATGAGCTTTCTCATACGCAATTAGGATTGAAGTGGATTTTGATTTAATGTCAATGTATACAGGCTTTCGCAATGAATCTTCAGATACACTAGAGCAGTGCTTTTCAATCTTTTTGGATAAATTGGGCTACAGACAGACTAAAAGTTAGTAATTTAAAAGGCTACGTTTATGTCATTCTCTATTTTGTTACCAATATTCATTATTACGTCCTAACTCTGCAAAAAGCTGCGGTATAAACTTAAATTACCTTTTCCATTTTGCTGGCGACCCCCCGAGCAAGGCTCTGCGACCCCTCAAGGGTCGCGATCTACAGGTTATAAAACACTGCACTAGTAGACACAATGTTCCCCAATGTGCGCAGCGCTCACTTTACATGATGCTGTCACGTTAGATAGTGTGTCACAACATGCTCCGCAACATTTTCCGTGCCGCGGGACATGTTGCTTGCTCCGGCTCAGAGAAAGAATGCACGTGTTACGCGTTAGTATTGGACCATTTGCTATCGAGTGTAGTCAACGCAACATGCCTCTCAACATTTTGTAGTCTGGAGAAACGAAACTTTTGTTAAATCTTCGTGTGTTTCCAAAAAAATCCATTTTATTTACCAGTTTTCTTGGTACTATTCTACTAATCAGTTGCTTTGACACTGGAACTGTGTACAACTAGGAAGCATATTAAGTATCTACAGCTATCTTAATACAATGGCAAGTCTGATATGAGGGCCTGATGGCCCACTGTTGCGTTCTGTGGGTATCCTGGCCTGTATCAAAATCAGATGTTGACATTCGAGTAAAACTCACAAATGATCCGTCAGACATTCGGAGATCACTTTTGGCCAATTCCTATATCTATTCATTCACTTGTCAATAGGGCTTCGGTTGTTTTTCTGACATTAGTTGTATGAAGTTTCTGTCAAACTTTAACTGATAGTAAGCGAAATGAATGCTTGTTATGATAGTGGATTTAGGATATTGACTCTTCTTTCTCATTGTAGCAAGAAGTTCCGCAACCAGCACCTTCTCTAAAGCTTTAGTTTCACACCCAAAATAAGTACGTACGCAGCACTAATTGCTACCCACTGATGTAGACTATAAAATGCTCCGCAACATTTGTCTCGGGATATTCCTTGTAGTTGTTGAGGAATGTTCTGCAATATTGAGGACCATTTTCCTCCTAGTGTATTCGACGCTTTCGTGTAATAATCCTATACCTATAATTTCTCAGAAAGCCAATAGGATTGTTTTTAATAAGCTAATAAACGTCATAATTTTAAATTTGTTATTTGGCTGTATGAGTCATTAGAGGCAGTAAAAGTAAATCTTTGGACATCCAACCGAGGAAATCGTTGTCAATGTATTGAAGAAGCCTTTCTACTTGGCTATTTATTGAACTCCGTTTGACCTCGTTCACATTTTCTTCGTCATTATTTAATTATCGAGGAAAGGCAGCCGGTATGGGACACCGGAAGAATGCGCAAGCATTCACCATACGGTGATTAAACGTGAGTGAATGATCGTATTTCCCGGGAACCAATTAATCTGAATGTTGGATTGAATTCCATTGAAAATCTTGATATAATCCTTCTAAACGTTATATATACTAATTTGACGTGAAATGTTTATGAATTCGCTTTGTTAAAGTAACGAATATGTAAAATGTACGTGTAAGCTTATAAGTTCATGTAAAACCATGAAGTATCTAACAACTAAACTTCATTACTTATTATTAAGTTACCTTAAATTACATTTCATTGTGGTCAAGCAAAAAATTTAGTAATCAAAATGAAAACGTAAATTGCACTGAAAAACAAAAAATTCAAACGAATAATGTGGCTGCAATTTTCTATTGTTTCGAAAGGAAGTAAAGTCAAAAACATTTTTCCTCTAATGAAAATGTTAATGTAAACAGTGGTTCTTTACTGATACTCTATGGCTGTAAAGATATATAATAAATTACCTACAAAATAAAGAGGAATGTCAAATTTAGAGTTTAAAAGAAACAAGGATGACTGGCTTTGCAATAGATGTTTTTATTCGGTAAATTAATATTTTGACTACCAATAGTTATTTTCACTTACATAAATTTTGAATTTAGACCCTATATTGTATTAAATATGTATGTCTATAGCTTATACATTTTGTAAATTGATATTGTGACTAAAAAAGATAATCTTTTATATAATAAAACTACGTTTTAACAGTTTTAAGCGCGGTAATTTATTTTATTTAGGTTTATCCGACGTTTCGGCCGCTTTTCAGTTGCCGTGGTCACGGAAGACAAAGATGACATTTGTCGAACGTGTATTGTCAAAGTTTTTATTCAGCCTACCGCCAACTTGTTCGTTTTAATTATTTAGTTTTAATTTTGTTTATGGATATTATTTACTCTATGGGAGCCTAATCTAATTTACCACCGCTTCACAACATGTTGTGGCTTGAAGAGAAGAAGCGGCGCAAGAAACTCTTCAGCAAACATGCATAGTTCTAAAATTTTTTATATAATATTAAAATGAGTGGAAGGAAAAAATCAAAGAAATTATCAGTCAAGTCAATAATCTTTTATATTAAAATTTGCCAGTAGGTACTGGCAAATTAATAATAATTAGTATTAATATTTTAGATTGAAATTGTTACTATATTTATATTAAATTCATTTGACTTAAATTACGTAATAAGACTTAAAATTGTTAACAGTAACATAATTTACAATACAAAACTGTACTATATGGATTTATTAATTTCTGAAACTAATGAATTATTATTATTAAAATCTAAATGTTTTAGAATTAATATGATTTAAAATGTAAAAAGTAACTTAACATATAAATTTAAATATTTTTACGATCATGGGTAGATACGGTGATACTACTCACGGCTTTACCAACTATTGTCGACATGTTGACCTGTATCTGTAAATAAAGATTTATTCATTAGTGTTTCTCTATGGAGTAACAAATTCGCATATCAAAAGATAAGAGTTCGAATACTGGGAAGGAATTATGCATAATTTAGACAGTTTTGTAATGTAATGTGAATATTAACATAATTATCACATGCTGACGGTGGAGGAAAACATCGGGATGGAACCTGCATATAGAGATAACCAAGGTGTTAAATCTCCCCCCAATCAATGTTGCTTGTTGCTAAATAAAACTAACAATACTCGTTGGACAAATGACATCTTTGTCGTCCGTGACCACGGCCACTGAAAAGCAGCCGAAACGTCGGAATAACCAAAATCAAATAAATTACCGCGCTTAAAACCGTTAAAACGTAGTTTTATTATGAAATATGTGACCTAAAATCTATGTGGCATTTTTCATATTATGGAATATATATTTGGTCCAATACTTACTATTCAGTTCGTCCCAAGATTGCTTAAAAAGACAAAATAGAATATTATTTAATAAAGCCGACCTTTATAGTACTCGAAAAACTTTATATCTTGCGATAAGCTTTCGCTTGGTCGACGGTCAACACTAATAAGGGACCTTAATTAAGTTTTACATGAAAAATACACACGAAAAAGCTATGATAAACATAATTAGGAGACCGTTAATACGCTGTTGCGTCTACCGATAACGAGAAGTTTTCTCAGTAGCTAGGCTTAGATACATACTAATACCATTCCAGAGGATTAAAAAAAAAATATATTCTTGTATAAAAGTTTGAAGAAACTGGCCAAGTGCGTGGCGGTCTACGCATTGTGAATGGGTTTGTACATGACAAACATTCATTGTTTTTGTCATTCGTTTATGAATTGGTTGGCCGCACTTATCTGGAACTCAAAGGGTGCGGGTTCGAATCCTACCCGGAACGCGTGCACCACTTAGGCAGTTTTCTGACCTCATGTGCATATTATTACCGCGGATTAACAATGGTGAAGGAAAACGTCGTGATGAAACCTGCACATCGAGATAACCGATGTGTCGAACCCGACGAGCCGCCTTGGACAAGCGTGGCGGGTCTCCTGCCGTTCCCTAGCAGTGGGAGGGACAGTGGGACGTTTACGGATTGTTATTATGATATATGTTATTTATTACGAAACACTATGAAATATGTATACGAAAATACCATACATACATACTCCATATCTCAAAAACTATTCAATGAATCTAGTTATTTTAACTAATTTTCTTTGAAAGTAATTTTAAGACCTACTCCTTATAACATAGAAACAATTCAAAGGTACATTACACAAGACATATTGTGTAAAACATGTACATAATGATTTGATGATGAATTTTTGATGTACATAATGTATATGAAAAATAAAATAATAACCTCTGTCCATGATAAAGGAGCTCGTGAATAAAAAAAACAAGTATATAATATATAACATACTAGCTGTACTCGCGATCTCACCCGCATGGTGATGGAAAATTGTTATATTTTGGATAATTCACACTATATCTTTATAAATTATAAACCTATGTGTTATTCTGATGTAAGCTATATTATTGTAAAGTTTTTTCAAAATCCATTCAGCAGTTTTTGCGTGAAAGAGTAGCAAATATATATGTATACATCTATACATTCTTACAAACTTGCGTATTTATAATATAGGAGTATAATTATGTGCTCATAGTTTACGGCTTGAAACAAATAGGTCTTTTATTTAAAGGCTTAAACATGCTTAAGGCTCGAATTCCGATGGCTTACTTTCCAGTATCCCTATCCCGCCACCTCTATCTCATCCCTCCTTAACCATCCCTTTTATATACATACCTCCTATCCCATCCTAAGAGTTGGTAATG
Source organism: Dendrolimus punctatus (assembly GCA_012273795.1). NCBI lineage: Eukaryota > Metazoa > Arthropoda > Insecta > Lepidoptera > Lasiocampidae > Dendrolimus > Dendrolimus punctatus. The sequence continues at coordinate 2,276,959 of CM022541.1, forward strand.
CGTTGATTTCGCCCCTGATGTTGCAAATCGAGCCTTTACCTCTATTTCATCGTAAGCGACATTTGGACCTCAGTATATTCTTTATTACAATTAATTAAATTGCGATTTTATTTTAAGACCTTCAGTTTTAGTTACATTGTACTCTACTGAACCAAAAACGGAAAGTCTGAACTAAAATAATAGCTGAAAATTCCTTTTGCAACAAAAAAATATACCAAGGTCCAAATGTCGCTTACGATAAAGTGGCGGTAAAGGTTCGAAATGTCTGTAGGCGACAGTAATAACTTTTCATTAGGTTTTAACTGTTTTAAGCGCGGTAATTTATATTATTTAGGTTTATCCCACGTTTCGGCCGCTTTTCAGTTGCCGTGGTCACGGAAGACGGTCTTCCGTGACCACGGCAACTGAAAAGCGGCCGAAACGTGGGATAAACCTAAATAAAATAAATTACCGCGCTTAAAACCGTTAAAACGTAGTTTTATTATGTATACAAGTCGCGAAAACTTAAGAAAATATTAACTTTCATTAGGTTACGTCTGTTTCAGCATTTGACAGTTTCGCAATAAAAAAAGTAAAAAAGTCTTTAAAGCATTGTTACGGTTTCTGAAGAACTGTTTAATGGTACCCACACACTATAAAAATATTTTTTCTTCCCATCGTTAATTTTTTGGTTTTGTTCTTCTCTCCTTACTTTTTTTTTTTTTTTTTTTTTTTAATCAGGGGAAATCCGATTGAGGATCGTAGGCCGCGCGAGGGGGAAAGGTCGCGGCCCGTATGTGGGATTCGCCAGGTCGGGGTGGCACTAGCGCCCCACGATGGGATGTGGAGAGCTATTGCCACGCCACGGTTAGGGATACCCACTAAAACCCCTGTCCGATCCCGAGCGTCCTTTGTCCGGGCTGTGGGCTCGCTCGCGCATTCACCACCAGCCCGGACGGACGGCGGCCGGCCCTTTGCGGGCTGGCCTCACCATTTGGTAGCCGGAGATCTGGGTCTCTCCGGCTCCTCTACCTCACCGTTTGAGGTGAGAGGGGGGCGCGCGGATCGGCGCACGTCCCTCCTCTCCGGCCTTAATGTGCGGGCGGATCCGGTTTCCCCGCCGGTCGCCCGCACGGCCGTAGCCTACGGCGGCTGGAGATCGTTGTGCACGATCCTCCGATGCCGCCGCCGGCTCTGGCGAGAGGGGAGCGTGGTGGTCTGCTCCCTCTCCCGCTCCGCCGCCTCCTTCGCGGACATGACGGTCTCGCAGAAGGAGGCGGCTGCGTCCCACGCGTCGGCGCTCCCAACCATGGCCCTCACCACGGCCGGGAGGGACAAATCCGCCCCGATGGCCGCGACGAGATCTCGGCGCTGCTCGTCCCAGGCTGGACACACCTGGAGGGTGTGCAGCGCCGTGTCTTCGTCGCCGCCGACGCAGTGGTGGCACCCTGGCGATTGTTCGCGCCTTATTTGACACAGGTACCTCCCGAAGCATCCGTGCCCCGAGAGGACCTGCGTCAGGCGGAACGTTAGGGTGCCGTGACGCCTCTGCAGCCATTCTGGCATAATCGGCCTCACCGCTCGGATGACGGCGAGGCCGGCGCTGGGGTTTTGTAGGCGGTCCGCCCACTCTGCCACCTGGACCTGGCGCAACTCGTCCCTGCGCCCCTCGATCTCACGGGGCGCAGGTCGGCCCATACTGGCCTCCTTCTCCTTACGCCAAACGTACAAGGAGGCCAGCACCCTGGCCTCCAGGTCCCACGGCAGATCTTCTCTCCTTACTAACCTAACTCCTCCTAACCTCCTCTCCTACCTAACTCCTTATTACTAAATAATGATATGATTATTTTTATTCATAATAAAAACTTTCAGCGTTAATACGTAGTTTTATTATGTATACAAGTCGCGAAAACTGAAGAAAACATTATTTTTAACCAGTCAGTCAGTATATAATTAACTAGGATATTCGACTTCGTTTACACTTGACTTGAAATTCCAGCGGGATTCCCGCGAGGCAGAAAGTACATGTAATGTAACGTTTTAGTGAAAAATGTGTTGGAATAAGTTCATTTTAACGCATCCGAACAGCTTCGGACCGCTACCGGAAAATTCCCGCGGGGTTCCCGTGACAAAAAGTATCACACATTTTATTACATAAAATTTGCGATCGATCAGTGAAAAAAATCACGTTGGAATTTGATTTCTTTTTCAATATGGCCATTTTAAATCATTTCCAGAAAAAATCTCGAAGGCAGTAGACGATAAAAAGTAACGCAGATTTTAAGTCTAGAAATTTGCTGTCGACAAGCGCAAACCGCATTGAAATTGACCCAGTAGTTGTTACGTCAATCCTGAACAAACAGATAGACAAAAAAACTAAAAAAAGGACATTGTGTTCTCTGTCGTTTATATATCTCTATTCAGTTGTTTTTTTATAATAGCTTCAACGTATGACATGGCATGTTAAGAATTTTATAATATTACTAGAATTTACCCCGCAGCTGCGTCATGGGTCGAACCCTAGAGCGTCTTGTTTAAAGAGCAAGCATTAATGCAGGTTGCACTTTATTAAATTTTTATTTTAGTGCTATTTGCCCCCGGACGATTCACTTCATTTTATATCGCAAACTATCTCATCTCGCGGGATGACAATTATCTTCATACATTTTTGGTGTTATAAACTACAATATGTGCATATATGTAGTTTTGTGGAAGAAATAAGAGGCACGAGAATTGTTTAGTAAAAACTATGCTAGGCTCAGTCAAAAGAAATATGATACGAGTTTGAATTTTTGCCGGATTCGTTCTAATAGCAATTTCATTGTATTTTTTTCTTCTTCTCCTACCTGACATGTAGGCCAGGGTAAAACTGTTAATCTACAGTTATATTTAGTGTTTTTTTTTCTTTGTGCTTTTTCTCTTTATTTAGTTATGTAAACTTATTATAGTACTTTTTTTAGTCGTATTAAATAAATAACGTTAATAGACAAGATAAGACTATTTGTAGCATCATCAGTACATGCATTATTTACGAGCTTTTCAAAGTTACGTTATTGATTAGGACTTTCGCAGCATTTATTATTTTTCGATTTCAATGACAACGACAAAATAAATTTTTGCTTAAAATTTCACTAACAACGCATATTTATTTAAGTAAAACTCATCCAAACGATTAAAGTTCTTGATAGAAGAAATAAACAAGGATTGAAAACCGATAAATGCTACACCTGGGGTTGAATCAGGTTTAACAGTATTCCTGGAAACAATCAAACATCGATTTTCTCATAAAATTTAATTTAACATCGGGTGAGAAGATGTTCCTTATATAAAGCATTTTAATTAATTGCTTTTCCGTCTGAGCGAGATTTAACTTCCATTGAAGATGGTTTTATCGTACTGATTGGAGACTAACTGCTACAAAATCTGAAGCGAATTCAATATTGTGATTTAGTTTAAATCAGTTTTCTTATGGTTTGCTAACAATTAGTTGAGATTTCGAGAAAATATTATTATTTTAAGATACACCGTGAACAAATTTCACACATTGATGCACATATAGAACATTTTTAGGCTATAAGTTCATTTGTGTTTTCTGTAATGGTGTACAATAAAGTGTTATCTATCTATCTAAATTTCTACAGTTTGTAGCGTATAGCTACAAATACTATATTAATAGCTATATAATACATATAGTTATATCTGTTGGCGCTGGCGGGAGCGGGGATAAAAGAGAAGGAAAGGACTTACAGATAAGGTCACCGCACCAGACAAGCTACGAACAATGCGGGCTTCGCAGCGGTAGGCACTTCTTCCTCGTGATCCTTTCTTCTCGTCCTGCAGTTCCTTCGATCAGTGGACCAACTAGAAACGATACAGCAGGTCTTTTTTTTTTTTTTTTTTTTTATTGCAGGAGTTCAGCAGACAGGCAGACGGCCCACTTGATGGATAGCGGTTACCATCGCCTATGGACATTTGTAACACCAAAGGTACTACTAATGCGCTGCTGCTCTCTTGAAGGAGACTGGAGCCTGGTCACTAATGCCGGAACACAACTAAGGGTTGTTATGGCGACATACTTTAGACCAGGGGTGGTAGCCATCCAGTCGGGCAAATGCCCTACCACCTGGCTGTGGGTTATTTTGTCGCCTCTTACGACAGGCCGCCTGGCCGCAGGAATTTGTATTCTTTCTCCGTTCCTGCACGGATGAAAGGTCTTTTCCAGAATAGCGGCACAACACACAAAACACGGTGAGGTTTGCGCGGAAGCAGCAGTGCGTTCAGCAGTCGGACATAGACTATGTCACATTACATAATGATAGATGCGGTGAAAGAAAAAAGGAAACAAAGAGGCGGTGATCAAACAGGTCGGCGTTAAAAATATGTGTGATGTGATGTGGAGCGTTTTTTATTGAATGTTTTTTGAAGTTCCTTTTATCATTTAGATAAAAAACTAAAGAACTAAAAAGTATAAAATAACTTATTTCTAAACCTATTATTATTAATATATAATATCTTAAACATCTTGTCCAGTTTAACCCCACAAAGACACAGGTCTGCGCATTTTCTGCCAAAAAGACCCCATTTATCCCTGCGCCACAGTTCCAAGGAACACAACTTACTATCTTCCATAGTATCGGGATCCTTGGGGTCGACATAACGAACGACGTGCAGTTTCGGGGTCACCTGGAAGGCAAGGCTAAACTTGCCTCCAAAAAGCTTGGTGTGTTAAACCGGTCCAAGCAGTACTTCACTCCGCGGCAACGACTTGCGCTGTACAAAGCGCAAATCAGACCGCATATGGAGTACTGCTCACATCTATGGGCCGGAGCACCAGCTTACCAGACTGACCCCCTCGACTCCATCCAGCGTCGCGCCGTTCGTATCGTCGACGATCCCATACTAACAGGCGGGTTAGAATCGCTTAGCCATCGAAGAGACTTTGCGTCTCTCTGCGTATTCTACCGCCTGTACAACGGAGAGTGTTCCGAGGAACTGTTTGATCTGGTGCCAACGCCTCATTTTTACCACCGCACCGCTCGCCAGCGACGGGATGTTCACCCTCATTTCCTTGAGCTCCCACGCTCAACTACGCAACGGTTCTCCAGAACATTTATTCCGCGTACAACAATGATCTGGAGGGAACTTCCCGCCGCGGTTTTCCCTTTGCGCTATGACATGGGGTTCTTTAAGAAGGGCGTTATAAAATTTCTTAGAGGTCGGCAACGCGTTGGCGACACCCCTGGTGTTGCAAACGTCCATAGGCGACGGTAACCACTTTTCATCAAGTGGGCCGTCTGCCTGTTTGTCTACTTAAGGCAATAAAAAAAAAAAAAAAAGGCGGTGCAAAGTAAAACATAAAAATTACTATATTTGAGAATACTAAGCACAGACTTTAAGATGTTTTAGATATTATATATTAATAATAATAGCTTTAGAAATAAGTTATTTTATACTTTTTAGTTTTTGCAGTCGGTTTCTTTAAACGAAGTTTCTTTATTTTATTTTTTACTTTTTAGTGTCTAGCTATGCATAGATAGACCTACGAAAGGTGCCGCGCTTCTTAAAAAATATAGATCCCAAGAAACGGGACCAAAAAAATGTTCGTAAAATGAAAACTACCGGGCCAAACAATGTTAAATTTTTAGGGGACCAAATGGCAACTATTCCGTATCAAACTAAACAAGAATCACGTAAATCTCAGCGTAATCGGTGTACGGAACGGAACGGAATTTTTTTCATAAAAAAAAATGATCATAAGTACTGGGCCAAACTATCTCAATTTTTCAGAAAACCAAATGGCAGCTATTTCACGTTGAAAAAAAAAGAATCACGTAAATCGGATCATAAATCTCGGAGTAATCGGTGAACATTAAAAATACATTAAAAAAGATCCCGACGAATTGAGAACCTCCTCTTTTTTTGAAATCAGTTAAAAATTAACGTTTATCAGTTGAATTTCGGAACTCCATTGTGCGAAGAGTATTATTTCTTAAGTTCACGTCACTCAAGTCACGACTAGTAATTAAATCGTTGTTTTAACAGTTTAGCGGAACATTTTATTAGATTATTTTTCGATGTTTCGGCCACAAATATGGTAGAAATGGTTTTGTAGCCAAATGACAAAAACAGTGTAAATCTTCGTAAAAGCATGGAAAAGGAATAATATTCTTCTTCCATTCTATCCGTGCACGAATGGAGACAGTATATAATTTCCTGCGGCCGACGGCTAATTTGATGGACGGCGGTTACCATCGCTAATGGACATTTGCAACACCAAAGGTGAGACAAATGCGCTGCTGCTCTTTTAAGGGAGCCTGGAACCTGGTCACTAATGCCGGAACACAACACAAGGTTGTTATGGCGGCATACTCTAGACCAGGGGTGGTCGCCATCCAGTCGGGCAAATGCCCTACCACCTGGCATATTGATTGTTACTAAGTATGAACTGTAATTTTGTATCAAAATTGAAATTTTTCTAATAGTACATAATAACATCGTTATTCAGTGTTCGTCAAACAATTTTGCTGACGCTAGGTGTTAATAAATGATAAATAATACTGAGATAAGCTTCGGTTTACGTTACCAAGCTAGAAAATATGAAAACAATATGCTTTTGAATTTGGATGGCCTATTCTCGCATTATACAAGGCCTTATTGAGATTTCATACATAACGAAGACATACACATTCTATATGAGAAATAAATATTCCAAATTATTTTCACGGATTTGGAATATCCAACCATTTTATATGTTAACGCCATGCCACAGATGGTGGCGACAAAGGTTCCCGGTACGGCAGATTTCTCTTTTAAGACGAAAAGCTGGGAGGGATCGGTCACCATCTCAAGACGGCGTGGGCACGCCACCTCATTTATTTATCATTCCATATTTCTACGTTGTACAATCAACACCTACACACGCCACAAGCCAAGTCGCGCTATTTAATTTAATTTATATCGAAAACTTTCAGTACATAATTACATAAACTAAGTATAATTAAATATTGTAAACATTTAAAACTGTGTTTATATTTACCACCCGTACTGTTTATAGCAAAAGTGCAGCAATACGACACACTACGTAAGCTAACAACCGGTCTTCTTCTCAGTTATGAAAAATATTTTCTTTAGCATTTTATGCGTGCTGAAATATTAAATAAATTTTTGGCTTTAAACATTATATACTATCTAGGTTGTCTCGACATTCTTGTTGTTGCAGTAACACGTCGAATTCGATATCCTGTTTGTGAACTCGAATGTTCGTACTTGACACGAGATTCACATTCACTCGATGGTTTATTCATGGGCCGTGAACCTCTCAGGTCTCGTAAGTACGTCATGATGCCATCAAACAGTTCACGAATTGCGTCTATTCCTATTTTAACTTCAAAGGAAATTGTAATAAAGTTATTTCGAGACTTGTTTAGAAACATATTTGTATTAAGAGATATATTTTATGGCCACCGTAAATAGGTGGGTTAAGCCTTCGTTAGCTAATTTCGTTGCAACTCCGAGTTTGGGTTTGATTCCTGGCGTGGTATTTCATAAACGAATTTTCCGTTAATTTGAAGAAACTTTGCGTTGCTCTACGTATTCTACCGTTTGTACAACGGGGAGTGTTCCGAGGAACCTGTTTGATTTGTTGCCAACGCTTTATTTTTACAACCCAACTTCTCGCTGTCGACTGTTCACCCTCATTTCCTTCACGCTCAATTACGCAACGGTTCTCTAGAATGTTAGTTTCGCGTACTGCAATGATCTGGAGGGAGTTTCCCGTCGACGTTTTCCCTCTGCGCTATGACATGGGGTGAAATTCCTTAAAGGCTGGCAACGTGTTGGCAGCACCCCTGGTGTTGCAAACGTCTATAGGTGACGGTAACCACCTTCCATCAAGTGGGCCGTCTGGTTGTTTGAAACCCAAAGGCAATAAAAAACAGATTACTATGTTCTGGGTAACTGGAATCGGTCTTAGAGTGAATCGTTTTACGATTATATGTAATTCGTTCAGCTTGGGAATATACAATGTGTGTGTTTGTTTTCCAATGAAAATTATTATCATCAAAATGGTATGTAGTACTCGGAGATAAGGTATAAAACGCCTAACTTTTTGGTGAGAAGGTTTAAGTTTATCTCGGATATCGGAACAGAATGTAGATCTAAACAGGTAGCGGAGTAAGTCTTCTGATCCATAGAAGATGGTGAACTACGTTCAGTGTTCTATATTTAATTTTTAGGAATTTAGATACAAAACATAAACTAAATATTAGTACATATTTTTATTCTTAATTATTTTAGTTTATAAATTCTGTAAAGAAATATGGTTAAAGTACAACACAATACCAAAACATAATTGGATCATACACAATCTAATAATATTTGTGGAGCAGACTAACCCTGGGTCTCGGGGTGGCTGATGTTAAACATGGTTGCTAATTTGTTGATTGTTGGGGGTCCAGTTACGAATGTATTCACTTTAGTCTCCGTAATTCGTGTTATTAAAAGCCTCTGTGTATTAAAATAGGACTAATGATGTTGCGTATGATATTCAGAGTAATACATATTTAACGTGTTTTTATTTTTAGGGATGTAATCGCATGTATATACTCTTATGTCCATGCTACATGTGGTATAATGTTAGTGAGTGTGTCATGCAATGCAACATGATTACTAATTGGTAATGAAGTCATGCTTTGACAAATAAAGTATGGCGTTATTTTTAACGCTATGAACAAGACGCATTTGGCCATAGTCACTTAGAGTAACATTACCCCAGATGGAACAAGGACATAATTATGTATATTTAAATTCCTATATTTTTCGGGCCGTATTCATATTGAGTTAGAGAAAAGTTTGTAGTATTCTTTAATAATCATAAAGAACACTAGAAATTTACTCTGACTCACTATGAATAAGACCGTTATACTATAAAATTAAATTGAAATGTATATTTGTAATTCCAAAATAATACCAAAATTTAAGTAATAATTGCTATTTGACACCACTGTCTAATCACTGGAACTAACAACTTTCAGAATTTATGCCTATCACTCAGAAACGTTGGGTAACGCTAAACTAGAACCAAAAATATTTAAACAGTTGTCAAAGAAAGCCTTATTTCTATAGGGAAAGTCTATGGGATAAACTTATTACCCATGATGACTTGGGACGCGTTCCATTAGTAGCTGACAATGCGCAAAATGCTTCGTCAACAGTTTTACATGGCGACTACGGTCATGGTCGTGGCGAACATATCACTAATGACTCATCATTTTCGATCACACAGTTCTCACAACGACACATGTCAAGAGGTGGGTCGAATTGGCCGTTGACCACGGAGCAATAATTTTCTCTATCGATTGACACTGAAAAGGCGCGATTTTCAAATCAACCAATGACATTTGTGTATTTCGTTGTTCATAACATCCATCCTCCTTAAGCCGTTCCACCAGAGTTTATGATGGTAACGTCCAAAGCAAGTGGAACGAGAAAAATCGCGGTCGTGAACGTGATCATTATGCGCTTCTCGTGGAATGTAGTCTTGATAGAACACGTGCATAGATAATATTTGTTTTTGGTTGTTTATCTTCGTAGTCCAAATTCCTATAACGAAGAAATTAAAATGGGACTACCTCGGAGCTATATTTAGCCAAAAACAACGAGAATCATTAGAACTGGTTCATAAATAATAAGGTATGCGTGAATTGAATGAATTGATAATCTCTTTATTTTTTGAAAACTGTAAAAACATATGATATTATGACAACAACTAATTAAAAAAAACATGTTATTTGTAAACGAAGTAAACTAACAAAAACGCTTTTAAAACTGTATTTATTATACTACAACACTAAAGTTTATATTATTTATCAAGATCAAACAGACTGCGTTTGCAAAAACTTATCAAAATTTGCTTTGCGACTGTAAAATAATATTTTGTTAACAAATTTACCTTGGATATAAATTGTATTATCAGCTTCGTTGGTAGGTTGGGAATACATGACATATTTGTACGATCGTTAGACGTTTAGACTAACCCTCGTGTGGCCGACGAACAGAGAAATCAAATTAGCCGAATCCCTTTGACAAAGTTACAGTTTGTTCTGCTACTCCGTCCAACTACGAAATTATTAACTAGCTATACTGTTTCCAAGCGTTTATTTTACTTATGAAGTTTGCATATCTATCAAGTTCATTTTTTGAGATTGACAGTAAAGCCCAGATAAAATAAATGATATAATTGTCGTACTTTGTTGTTGTGGGTGACGTATTTTTAAAATTAGGTTTATGGCTTGGCAGTTGGACCTTTAAGCCAGATCTCAGTTTGGAATATAGTTTCGTCATTTTCTTAAGCCTGTGTGTAGCACAGCTGAACTGTAGGTTATCAGCTGGCGTCATTTAACAGAGTTTTTGTGACAACTCAAAAGGCTACATTTGACTATATAGTTCATATTTCTCACAAAACACACAATTACTACTCAAAAACTATCAATATCCTACAACTATTGTTCATTTAAAAATAATTTTACACATTTTTAGAAAATAAAACTGCACAGCAAAACATCTTTCAGTTCCCGCCAAAAACTCTTGTGGGTGACGTAATAGTGATGTGAGTCAAGAGTCGTATTCGTCGTAACACACAGACTATTTAACCACCGACCCTACATAAATGAATGGAAAGTAATCCATTTTAAAATAAAAAATATTCTTCTTAATTGCATTTTTTACTTTATCACAAAAATGGCTTATTTAATATATGCTAAATATGTTTATTGGAATGTATTATTATTTATTACACGATATAGTGTTTTTACCAAAAAAAATAACGCATGTACGCATTAGGACATTACGAATTGATCTGTCATCAAGCTGTTAAAAGTAAAATAAATTGTTGAAAAGCGCGAAACTGAAACTAACATGTAAGAATGTTTACTTAACCATTCTTGTCTACAACTAACAAGTCGGTTAAAGTCAGCTTTTTAGGGCAATACAGGCTGGCCAAAAACCATGAAAGTAATAGAGGCGCCACATTCGCAAAGTCTAAACTTTTGCAACTGCAATATTATATCATGAGTAATTTTGATACTTACTAGTAATTTTTAGTACCACGTGAAACATCGTGCAAGTATCAAGTTCCTTTATTTATGACATACCGATTTTGTCAACATAACCTATGAGCTTTACTTATTTTAATAACGATGGCTATAATTTAGTAAGTCAAGTCAGTAACATCTTGTGATTATTAACAGAATAATTATTTGATTTAAAGAATCTTACAAATCATGTTGGATGGATTTTTGATTCAAATTTCGCTAGACATCCTTGGTAAATTTAAAAAATCAATGCTGATATGAAATATGGTATTGTTATACCCGTATTTAGTTATTATTAGTTGACTTTAGACAGGTCAATGTAAAAATTAATATACCATGTATATATTAGCTTAGTTTAATGTAATTACTGAGATAAGATAGAATATTGCCAGAAGGCAAAACGTGGACTTCATACTTTTGTAGTCCGATACTTTTTTTTATATAAACAATTATTTTTGTATTTATTTCATAAAATAATGTTTCAATACTACTGTCAAGGCCAAAGCCTAGTACCGAATAAGAAAAAAACTTAAAATTATAATTGACAGTGACGTTTGTGATTACCTTTACCTTTTTGGTGTTTTCCCGCCTCCCCTTTTCCCGCACCCGCGCTGGGATATAATTTACCAGCCGTTGACCGCTCCCGCTAGTACAATAATCTTCTTCTCTTTCTTCTTATATATAAAAATGAATGTTTGTCTGTATGTCCTTTATAGAATCGTATATACATTTGATCGTGTGATTAGCAAAGTTGTTATGCATAGCCAAAGTAGGTTTCTGAGTTGGTTCACAATTGGACTCGGTAGGTGACACTGCTGTCGACATATCGATGGAAGCTTTTTCAGACAGTACGATGTCTGCCGGAACAGCTAGTATTATATGTTTTTTCTATAATGTATACAATTTCCTAAAATATTATATTATAGTACGGTTGGCAACCTTACTGCATACCCACTTTACTTGTCCGTGTTCCAATCCCAAAATCCAGTGTATGTGTGTGTGTGTGTGTTTTCAATCATCAAGAAAGAAGCAAGAAACGGGCGGCCCAAAGAAGATCACATTGTCACAAATCAAGTCAGTCGCACAGTCGAATGCCCTTCCAAAACCAAAATAAAACCAGTACCTACAGTGCACCCCCTTTTTAATCCAATTAGGTTTTCTTATATGTGGAATATTTGGATTAATCAATATACACATTCTGTATTAATAACAAAATTAAAATTAAAGTTGTAAACTGATCACTTGTGAGTTGCGACCATGACACAGTTCGCCGCGTTCGCCCGTCCACTTAAGTTTTAAATTACATGTTCTGTAAATTAATTAAAACTGTCCAATACAAAGGCCTTAATTAATTTTGTTGTTACTTTATATTTTTTGTGCTCTCCAGATATTAGTCTAAAAAATCTTGTATATTTTTTAAAACGACTATTTAATAATGAATCTATGAATAAAAACACTTTATTGTTCACCAAAATTAGAACTACGTTCTTAAAAATTAGATACAATAAATGTTGAACAAAGGGCGGCCTTATCGCTGTAAGCAATCTCTTGCAGACAACCCTCTAAACTAAGGAACATATTAAACATGTCAATAAATAATACAAAACATTCAAAATATATGAAATAAGTAAATAATAATAATAAATAGTATTAAAGTGAAGAACGTTAGAAATAATACTTTCAGTCACAATAATCCTTAACTTAAACAAAAAATTACAGCATACACATAAACTTAAATAACTGCATTATAATGACTATAACATAAATATTAGTACCCATTTAAATCGAAATTAACAATTTTGAATCATTTCTTCGTATTGCCCGAGTTGTTGAAAGTGGCGCTGTCTTCCTAGCTAAGTTATAAAATAACCTGTGTCAAGGAGAAACAGCAAATTTATGGTTATTATAGCTATAGTATAAATATAACTATATTTTAAAAGGAAAAGCACGACGGTTATTTCATTTTTCAATCTAATTTGTAGTTTCAGCTTATTTAGTAGCAATAGTAAGAGTAGCAGTCTACTACTCTTACTATTGCTGCTGAAAAGAATCATTATTACTACTAAGTTAGTACTACGAATCATTATTACTACTACATATGTATTCTTGCTACTAAGTAATAATAATACTTTTTCAAGGGGTAATACTATATGATTATAGAAATACCATGATGACATATGATTCGAAGAACATCATGAGGGATTTATTATTGAATTAAATTTTGAAATTCAATGTTGTTTTTGTTAAAAAGGCGATACATTTGTGACAATGAATACCTATATATTATTTCATTACAACCGAATACTCCTGCAGAGCATTTCAATTAAAATTAAGGTAACATAAACTTGTTGACATGAACCATGTATGGAATCAAATATACTGTTACATGCCGACAAAAACTGAATGCACATAAAATTTGCAATTAGACAATAGCCTATTGTTATTGTACTCGTTTATGGCCTCAAGTCTGCAGATTACGTTTTCTTGGAAAAAATACAGTCCACGCAGTCGAGTGTTGTATTGTATAGTTAGTGTACAACAATGCCCGAATGGAGAAGTAAAGCAGCCAAGCGAGGATTACGATACGAGCAAGACATACATTTGATAAGCTTTATAGTGACGGACTTTGCGCGTGTTTCTGAATTGTGCAGTTTGTACTGGTTACGTCCAGTTATATTTGTACTGGTGTTATACGTGTTTGTATAATTCTAATAAATTCTATAGCAATTCCAACGGCATTTTAATTAGAGCCCTGTAGCTCGTAAGAAATCTTTAAAACAAAAAAGACATAACTGCCAAAGGCCTATTCCTACCCCGGATATGAAATCGCGTTCGCTAACATTACAGACCACAACACGAAGTCCCAACTTCTGACTTGTTACTCTGAACAAACTTCTCGAAGCGAACTGTAAATTAAGATTAGAACTAACCGACTGCAAGGGGAACTTGAACGAAAATATTTGCCGTCTCCAAAGCGCGCGTGCACTACGAGTGTGCTCCTTATGAAGTTTGAACGCCACGTGAACTCGAGAAGTTAACGGTCAAATTTCGTGAATGTAGTTGCGGATGTTTCTAGTTATTTTGTTCGAATTTAAATCTATAAATTAATATTCGGTGGATAAGCAAACGCATTGCACTAACTTGACTTGCGTTATGAGTAATTACGACGGGCCACTCTAGGTTCTAGAGCGAGACAATCAAACTATTATAATTAAATTAAGTTATTAAATTCATAATTGTAACACTTATCAGAATGGTTATAGTATATATATATATATATATATATATATATAGTAACCAGTTGGTGCTCCTTTAAATAACCGTATTTAAAGGAGCACCAACTGGTTACTATATTTATAATCAAAGAACTTTACGGCTCAAATAAGTACACCAAATACGCTGAACAGACATTTTCAGAACTCATCTAGGTACCAATTTTCCTTTAACAATTTTACAGTACGAGTAAGGAACTTAAGCAAATTAGCACAACAGATAGCGGATTGAAGTCTAAGACTATAAAATATTTTAATTAAGAAAGTTATGAATGATAAGAATTTGTTACATTATTGTTTGGAAACTATAAAATATATTATATTTGAACTTTTATATCTTAAAAATAAAACGAACACCGTCAAAATCGATTGGTTCTGCCAACTTGAGAATAAATTATAGTGAATACCGATATATTCAATTAAGAGATTTTTAATTATAACCTGCATAATTACCACATCATGATAATATAAATAAATATTTTTAAATATAATTATGGTAAACTATAGAAAACTACTCTATGCAAAACAGGCGTTAATCACTGAATAAATAAAAATATAAGAAAATTTATATTTAATTAAAGAAATGGCCGTTTAGAAGTAAATGTTTAAAAATAGCTTATATAGTTCAGAAGTAAGAGGGTATGTAACAAAATTAATTTTTAACCTTAAAAGGAAGCATTACTATGCAAATATTAAACTAAATGTGACACAATGCCAGGAATCGAACTCGATACCTTTACTTGCTAGTCAGCCAGGCCAGCAAAGCCTTAACTTACTCAAATCACAGAAACCATTAACTATTTATTATAAAGCGGCTCCAGTTATTTCAAACACCCAGACCATAACTAATAACAGAAAATGTATTTACGAAATTTACCATGGCACTAATCGAGCCCAGAATCTTTGCGTTTCAGTGAGGCTTAGGGCTTGGTGGCGAAACCTGGGGTTCGTAAATTTTGAAACCTTGTTAATCAACGCCGCAGAGCACCCGAAAGAAGGCACCTGCCTCCATGCTTGTTTTACTGAGCTCGCATGAAGTGGAATTAAGTTTTAAAGGCATAAACCTAGCTTGATGCTCCAAAGGATGACGTGTGTACCAATAGTCTTAAAAGAAGGGATGCCGAAGAACGCGCGAAGAGGAGAAGAAATATCAAGTAAACGGACCCCAGGCTTTGAAGCGAACATTTCGAATTTAATTGCGATTCAACACTGGGATGATGATAAATTGCCGGCCAGTATCAGACCACGTTAAGAATTAAGAATGACTGACATTAGGAATTGTACATGTTGGCTTGACCATAGGACTTACGCAAGCAATCTTTACAAAAGTCCGGGTCATTGTGTCTATGTTATTGAACGGCATACGGTCGATAAAAGTCCCACGTCTGGACTCAAAAAAAAAATAAGTTATAATATTTAAAATATAAAGTAAGTAAATCATTCAAAACATTTTTCTACGATAAAAGGATGATACAAATTACATTGTGCATCTAACGGTAACGTGCTACTGAATATGCGTATGACTAAATACTAAAATTATACAAGTTATAACTATATATAAACTAAAATAATTAATATAAATTATTAAAGAAAATGTAAGAAATATCTTACGAAGAGGACCGTGCCCAGAAGGCTGGCTGCGTTGCTACGCTGTAAATTATTTATTTATTTTAACATAATTATTCAGTGCAGTTTTCGTTGAAATATTTTTACTCACTGACAACGAAAGTTGCAGCTGTACATACGACCATAAATATGCATGAAATGATAGGTATGCACGAGTGGTGCATGTAAATTCAATATGTGATGTGCCCGATAAAAATAACAACGGAAACAGTGCTGTGAAAAATCCATATTTATATTAAACAGAAATGAAACAAAAAGCTTGACGCTGTTTGACTATTACGTGTTAATCGATTGCTTAAATATATGAAATGCTTTGTTGTTAAAATGTTTACAGATTATTATAAAACTAGCGGTCCCGGCATACGTCGTCCTGCTCGGCTTTAATCGATATGCCGACAGCAGCGCCACCTACCGGGTCCAATTTTGAATCAACTCAGAAACCTTATCTGGCTCATGCACTACAACTTCGCTAAACATCATCATATGATCAAATTTACAGTTTACGATTCTATAAAGGACATACAGACAAACATTCATTTTTATATATAAGAAGAAAACTAGAATATTCTGATTAATAAACAAACCAAGGAACCATATTTAAAAATAAAAATACTATAAATCGTTTTTCTATCTTATGAATAAGTGCTTCAAAAATTTCTTCGACGTCCGCAACGTGTTGGCGACGACTCAGGTCATCAGGTGTTGCATTCGTCTATAGACAACGATAATCACTTCTAGTGGCCTGGTTTTGGCAATAACAATAAATTCGGTAAGTGCCAGGCTAGGCAGTCTGCGTACTCCGATAGGATCTGTAGAGATCATAAACGTTTCTTATTTTCATTAGTTGGATCCGGAGCCAGAAATGACATTTAGACGAATATATATATATATATATATATATATATATAAAAACAGAGGGTAGATTGACGGACAAGACGTTTTCGTTAAGGTTGCCAAGAAGGGTATGGGTCCCTATAACTCGTTTGCAAAACAATAAATGGTGTAAATATTATATAAACTAAAGTCACTTATGGAAGTTTCAGAATCAGTGCTCAAAGATCGTATCATAATTAAGTAATTGCTGTATATCGGAGTATCGTTCTACATGATGTCGGCCATTAGCCACGTTAGTACCAAATTGTGATGCCTTCCGCCCGTAAAGCGCTGAAGCGCTTACGAAGTTAGATACGAATGCATGCAAATGGCCTGCCCGGTACATAACCTGTTAGGTATACCGGCCTGTTGACAAATGAGAGAAGCTCGGGTACTGACAGCGCTGCAGCCGACCATATATGGCTTGCTTTAAAATATGTATCAGATTCGCATAATAGAAGTGATTGAGTAGGATATCGTTAGTTTTTTAGGGGAACTTTATAATGCTTTGCCATGCATTTTAATTTAAAAAAATATATAAATTCTTAAATGGTGAACAAAAGTTTTAACATAATCATTACTTTTTAGACTAACTCAACTATTTTGTGAAACGTGAATATCGAGTTTATAAAAGAATTCCTTTGTATGATCTCACGTAAGTCTAAAACCTATACTTTGTTTGAGTCTGGAGTGGGGGAATTATACAGGTATAACTCAAATCTTGTGTTCGTGAACTGACTAGTACCACAAACCTTGCGAAGCCATATCATCGTGTAACTTTACAACTTAGTCCGTCGTACAAAATATTATTTTAATGTATAATATTTATTATACTTACCTACGTATATTATGAAGTATCCACTATTTCGTATCTGTAACATTAGTAAAACTTAAATATGTAAAAGTGGTAGCGGCGACTGTGGTGGTAGTAGGTCGCTAGTAACTGCATGCTATTTTTAATAGATGATATTTGAAACTTCACACTCTTAGCTTTTTATGATTTTGAGTAAACATTATTAGTCGCCTACATTCCTGGTCAGGTTCCTTCAGGTCCTCCTTCGAGGCTAGTAGTAGCTCTGTGTAGTGTAGTTTCTGGTGTAGCAAATATTTATAGGCGACGGTAATCAAGTGCGCCGTCAGCCTGTCTGCTGAACTGCATTTTTTTTAACAAAAACCAAAGCGAAAAGGAAAAAAATAAATATTTAAAAGCAGGCGGACTCCTGTCGCAGACGGTGAAGAGGGGATCACAGGCGCCGCTTTGCCGTGGGACCGTCCCGGCGAGTCTCACCCAGTGTCTTAGGATGTTCTGGTCCCAGGCCTTCCTTTTCGGCATGCTTCAAAGCGTCACGGCAGTTGTATCTATGGTTACGTTCCCGTGTCGCCTCATTATGATGCGGAAGAAGATGGAGTGGGTAATCTAGCGGTCGGTGCTTACAACTTCATTTATTATCAGAAGCCTGTGTGTAGCGTCGGTCGTCAGGAGCCCAACATACCGTACGTGCAAATGAATTCCTCCAGCGTTAATAAAACAAGGCTCAATATTAAAGGTGTCTCATATATTGATATAATATGAATTGACACATTCAAAGAAAGGTTTTAGAGTAAAAACCTATCCAAAAATTCATAAGCTATTTAAATAAAGCGCACTTACATTGAAATGCTATTTATAATCTCTTCATCTCTTGAGAGCATTAAGTTTTAAATAAATGTCAATAAACGCGCAGATATTTTTTCAAAGAAGTTATGTCTACTGCGAATGACATTAAACAACCTTTAGAACTTTGCTCCGTTCCCAATGTTATTAGTATGAACGAAGTGAGTGAATGTACGTTATTATCGTTAGTTATGTTTCATAGGTTAAATAGATATCACAGGTAATTTTAGGTTTTCAGTCATATTGGGAGTAAATATGATGGAGCTGTTTATCCAAAATAAGAATCAAGGGTAATTAATTTCTGCCAGAGACTGTGTTTTTTCTCCTTGTTTGGTTTTCTTTCGGGCGGAACACAAAATAAGTACTCTTACGAGTCGCGAGATTCGAATTAAAATGCCGTTGGAATTACTATAGAGTTTATTAAAACTATACAAACACGTATAACACAGGCACAAATATAACCGAACACAACAAGTCCAAACGTAATGCAGAAGGTAGTAATTCAATAAATCGTCAAAAGTCCGTCACTTATTAGATTCCCGATTGTAGTACACACGTCTCGCTTCGCTGTTGGTTCTCGCTCGACTAACTCCTCCCACAATCGGACCAATGCTTTATACTGCACAAACGCAATATGCTCGGCAGCGTGGTCCAAATTTCCTAAAATCAGCTTGTAATTTAAATCCGCAACACCTGGCTAATGATTACAATACAACAATAGGCCGTATGCCAATAAGTAAACAAAAGAAGACGACCATAAAATAATTTAAATGTTATTAGTTCAAATGCCGACGGGTAATAAAAGTGTTTTTTGTTTCAGTTATGCAGGTGGATTTTGTGTTTGTTTGACCTGAGTTGTAACAGTATACAAGCCATCTTTCTTAAACTAATGACTAAGCAAACAAACTATTTTCTTTACGTACTGCTAAGGAGTGGAAGCTGTTACCGTCGTCTAGTTTTAATGAATCATTGTATTGTAACGACGAATGTTTTTAGTGTTTCAGCACCTTTAAAAGTATATTGCAGCATGTCTACTACTAGTCTATCTTATTAAGCAACTCAACAGAAAACAAAAGTTTTGCACACCTACTATAGATAATTATATATCAGAAATTTTTAAACATACTAGAATTTGCGAATCATGCAGACTATTAATCACATTCTAATTGGCCTAATTTAATTTAAGCACATTATATCTCGCCAATGTGAGAGGGTTTACACGCTTCGTTTAATTACTAACATCGACATTAATGGGCCTCTGCTGCGATGCGATGGTTTTATGTTTCACATTTTTCATCCAATTATTTTTTTTGAATCAACTCGTATTCTTGGAAAAGGTTGCTTCTTGTTGCCGTGTTAAATTATATGAAAAAGGTTATTTTTAAATAAAAATATAAAATAATTCAATTTTCTCATCATATTACAGTCATAATTATTATTAACTAGCGGCTCCGGCAGATGTTGTCCTGCTCTGAAAAAATAAAAATCTAGGACCCGATCTCAGCGCCACCTACCGATTTCAACGGGATATAAAGTATCCTATATTCGTCTCCTGGTTCTAAGCTACCTCCCCACCAATTTTCATCCAAATCTGTACAGCCGTTCTTGAGTAATAAATAGTGTAACTAACACGACTTTCTTTTATATATATAGATTAGGTATTATTTATAACATAAAAAGATGAATAACCATTCAATTACCTAGAAGTTTTTATTAAGCGTATTTGGGATTTCTAACATAACCCTAACATTAGAGAAAGAAACACAAAAACTGAGATCTATAGTTATAACAGGTTAGTAACTACTAGCACTCAATCATCATCAATCTTCTTAATCTTACATAAACGTGCTAAAGTAATTGAAATTATTTATCGTAAAACGTTGTTATGGTATGAATTAATCTAGGTAAATCTTGAATCCCTATTAATATTATAAATGCGAAAGTAACTCTGTCTGTCTGTCTGTCTGTCTGTCTGTCTGTCTGTCTGTCTGTCTGTCTGTCTGTCTGTTCCGTTTTCACGTAAAAACTACTGGACCGATTTGGCTGAAACTCAGTATATATATATTTTCGATACCGAGGATGAACATAGGATACTTTTTATCCCGAAAAATGGGATAGTTTCCGGGATAACATGATATTTATCTGTTTGTTTGTTATGCTTTTACGGAAAAACTACTGGACCGATTTGGCTGAAATTCGGTACGTATGTAAATTAAATACTGAGGATGGACAAGGGATAATTTTCATGTTGGCCTTTTTGGTAATTTTGGCCTATTTGGTTATTTTGGCCTTTTTGGTCATTTTGGCCTATTTGGTCATTCTGGCCTATTTGATCATTATGGCCTTTTTGATCATTTTGACCTTTTTGGTCATTTTGGCCTATTTGGTCATTTTGGCCTATTTGGTCATTTTGGCCTATTTGGTCATTTTTCCTTTTTGGTCATTTTGGCCTATTTGGTCATTTTGGCCTTTTTGGTTATTTTGGCCTTTTTGGTCATTTTGGCCTTTTTGATCATTTTGACTTTTTTGGTCATTTTGGCCTATTTGGTCATTTTGGCCTATTTGGTCATTTTTCCTTTTTGGTCATTTTGGCCTATTTGGTCATTTTCGCCTATTTGGTCATTTTGGCCTTTTTGATCATTTTGGCCTATTTGGTCATTTTGGCCTATTTGGTCATTTTGGCCTTTTTGATCATTTTGGCCTATTTGGTCATTTTGGTCTATTTGGTCTATTTGGTCATTTTGACCTTTTTGGTCATTTTGGCCTATTTGGTCATTTTGGCCTTTTTGATCATTTTGGCCTATTTGGTCATTTTGGTCTATTTGGTCATTTTGGTCTATTTGGTCATTTTGGCCTTTATGATCATTTTGACCTTTTTGGTCATTTTGGCCTATTTGGTCATTTTGGCCTTCATGATCATTTTGACCTTTTTGGTCATTTTGGCCTATTTGGTCATTTTGGCCTTTTTGATCATTTTGGCCTATTTGGTAATTTTGGTCATTTTGGCCTATTTGGTCATTTTTCCTTTTTGGTCATTTTGGCCTATTTGGTCATTTTGGCCTTTTTGGTTATTTTGGCCTTTTTGGCCTTTTTGATCATTTTGACTTTTTTGGTCATTTTGGCCTATTTGGTCATTTTGGCCTATTTGGTCATTTTTCCTTTTTGGTCATTTTGGCCTATTTGGTCATTTTGGTCTATTTGGTCATTTTGGCCTTTTTGGTCATTTTGTCCTTTTTGGTCATTTTGGCCTATTTGGTCATTTTGGCCTATTTGATCATTTTGGCCTTTTTGATCATTTTGGCCTATTTGGTCATTTTGGCCTATTTGGTCATTTTGGCCTTTTTGGTTATTTTGGCCTTTTTGGTCATTTTGGCCTTTTTGATCATTTTGACTTTTTTGGTCATTTTGGCCTATTTGGTCATTTTCGCCTATTTGGTCATTTTGGCCTATTTGGTCATTTTTCCTTTTTGGTCATTTTGCCCTTTTTGGTCATTTTGGCCTATTTGGTCATTTTGGCCTTTATGATCATTTGACATTTTTGGTCTATTTGGTCATTTTGGCCTATTTGGTCATTTTGGCCTTTTTGATCATTTTGGCCTATTTGGTCATTTTGGCCTTTTTGATCATTTTGGCCTATTTGGTCATTTTGGCCTGTTTGGTCATTTTGGCCTTTTTGATCATTTTGGCCTATTTGGTCATTTTGATCTATTTGGTCTATTTGGTCATTTTGGTCTATTTGGTCATTTTGGCCTTTATGATCATTTTGACCTTTTTGGTCATTTTGGCCTATTTGGTCATTTTGGCCTATTTGGTCATTTTGGCCTTTTTGGTTATTTTGGCCTTTTTGGTCATTTTGGCCTTTTTGATCATTTTGACTTTTTTGGTCATTTTGGCCCATTTGGTCATTTTGGCCTATTTGGTCTATTTGTTCATTTTGGCCTATTTGGTCATTTTGGCCTATTTGGTCATTTTGGCCTTTTTGGTCATTTTGGCCTCTTTGGTCATTTTGACCATTTTGGCCTTTTTGGTCAAGTTTTGTAATTTATTTTGTTGACAGATAGACGGGGGATGGTATATATAATTAGCGATATAAAATGAAGTGAATCTTCCGTGGGCAAATACATAAAAAATGTAATATAATATAACCTTTAGCACTTGCTCTATAAACAAAAGACACGCACTAGAGGTTAACCCGCGGCGCAGCCGCGGGGTAAACTCTAGTTATTAATAAAATAAAAATATTTTTAAAGCAAATTGTTTATCATCATAATATTAAATCGGCCTTATGACCAAAAGTGCCAAAAAGAATTCAGTCGACCATAAGTATGTATTTATACGTTGTGGTGTAATAACACTCATATATAGTTAAAACCAAAAGAGAAGTAAATCGTTAACGTTTTTGACATTTCCTGTTATTTTAACGTCACACCATAAAAGGAATTGGGGGCAAAACTTAAGTATGTACATTGTGGCTCGAAAAGTACCAGAGAGCTGAGTGTAAAAGTTAAACCTTGTTTCGACATTAATTACCGGTCGTAAACAAGTTAGATTTAGTTATTTATTTTTCATCCCAAATTAGAAAAGTGCTGTGAAGGGGATAATACTTTTCACGACTTGGCGGTGGAGGTAAAAAGTTGATAGTTAAGCATGAGATTGAAGATTCTAAAACCAATTTCGTGTTTAAAATATTCACAAAGTTCACACTTCTTGTTAAACTTAATTAAGCTAAAATAATATTTCTTAAGAGAACCTGAGAGTTGGCCGTCAAAGTTCCAGAGATCGAGGCCGTCTTAAATCCGAATCATGAAACATCACTTGCAGGATTTGTGGAATTATTAAATTCCCTGGAGCGTGCTAACCTCAAGGGGGCCGGAACAAAAGCGACGCGGTTCGAGTCCGGTAAAATATTGGGGTAACGTCTGGTCGTCATAAGAAAGGTAATGCTGGCTGAATATTTGTTACATAACATAGCCGTGTCTGATTATGAATCTTTATAGGATTTGGGGACCATTTTGGCAAAAATGGAAGGCTTATGAAATCTTCATGTGAGAAATCTACTTCTGGAAACTATACAATTTCAACTGATTGTTGGAATGTGCTCGGTACGAAAATGAAAGAAGTCTACTGATGAGCAAATAAAAATAAAACAAAATGGATATCTCAATGTCTCATCGAAGGTATTTTTCTTCTTTATCTATAACGAGGAGGTTGAGTCCTCGAGGTTTTATCTCTTTACCCCGGCTGCAACTCAGTTTGTAACTACCCTTCGGTAACTGTGTTTGGAGCTGCTGGAGTCTTCTTCGCATGGCATGGCTTCGCAGCAGTTCTCGTTGGCCAATCTGCGGCATTCAGTGGCCTTCGCGGGCCTTTCGGTGACTATTTCCGCGGCGTGGTTGGCCATTCATGTAATGTCTGATGTTAGCTATTTAAAAATAATTATAATTGCTTACCAGTACCCTAAACAGGTTTCGCCTAATGGGATTGACGTATCCATGTGGACATAAATACCGAAATAAATAAAGAGGAACGAAATGAAATCGTCATTCTTTCGGTCTGTCTATCCGTTTGCTCGTTGTCGATGTAATTCCCAGCCAATTTTCCCAAAAACGTAGTGTTTATGGGTGATATCAGCAATTAGACATATATTACAGTTGGAAAATTATGATGTAAATAAACTTAATAAAGAAACATGTTTTGCGTATTTTTCCATTTTATGGTAACTAAGGAATATACTAAAAGAAAAAATAACTAATCAGGGCGCACGCGAAGATACTGCCGCACTACTGAACTATATATGTATGGTAAAATATGTAAAAAAGGAACTAATGTTGAAAGTAAATAAACGAATTTATTTTTAAAAATGCTATAACGAAAATAGCAAATGTAAAAATTGAATTGAAACTCGTTGAAAGTAGGCAAGGTTATTACATTATCGGTGTACGGCGAACCTACCCGGGAGTCTCATTGGATTTTGATTGATTTCATTTCCCACGTACTGTTGTGGCCAACTCGTTTACTGGATAGATACTCTGCGAGATCGTGGCCTACTTACCATTGAGAAAGAAATTGACCTTTCTTAACTACTACTCAATTTTATTGTATAATTGACCTTGTTTTACCTAAACGGGCGAAATACTAAGAAAATACACAATAGTTGTCGGATACTGATTGGGTTCATGTAAAAATTGCTTTCTTGTAAAGAAAATTTCAACTCAATGGTTTTTGTCAGTCAAATAATTAAAATTTAATTAACGTTAGACTTATATAGATTTATCAATGTTTATAATATTATTATAAACAATTTTTGAAATTATACTTCTTTAGACTCGTTAGGGGAAAATGATGAGAGTAAATTTTTACGATGCGCGCGCACACCGTCACACGAAAAACCTACACCATGAAGTTAGCTATAGTCAACCGACACCCTGAAGTTAGCTATAGCCAACATATCAGATTTCAGGATGGCCGAGTGTAGTATGGTGGTTGCGTAGCAACGAGATGTTGATAGATGGATTGTGAATTTGTGAGACGAGCATTGTAATATTTCTTTACTTTATTGTGTTTTAATTAATATACGAGTTTGATGATTTATAAATAATTTATTTAGTATATATATATATATATATATACAAGAAAATCAATATAATTACTTAAATATATATGTATATATATATATATATATATATATATATATATATATATATATATATGTATATATATATAAGTAATTATATTGATTTTCTAATACTTAGGTGTGATTGTGGTATTTATTTTTCTAAGTTATTTAGAGTTAAACTCAGTTTTTGATTGTATTTTTCAATTCCCGTCGGTAGGTGTACGGTGGTAGGGGCTTTATTTATTTAACCAATTTAAAGAAGTATTACTTCTAATGCGTATACATAAGTACACACACACTTTTTATTTTTTTCTGGCTAATTTTAGAACAATCTCTGTTAAAATATTTAATAAATAAACTACTAAGTAGTACTATCACATAAGTTATTGTTTCAAGAGGTTATACTTATAGTGGTCTTAAGACCGCCATCTTCTGTTTCGAGCATCAAAGTGGGTTACTGCGACTTACTATAACGTTCACTTTAAATTGGAATGAGTTCTATAACTACGATGATTAGTCATGTTTTCAGAAACATATTAAATTTGTTTCCAATTCAACTATTTAAGTACGAGCCATAATAGGAAGTTTACTTTGTCGGTAATATAACTCAGAATCTCTCTTTCCAGGGAATTAGACAGGCTAACGCTTAGATCACCAGACCACATAAGATATATAAGGGTTATACAGGCTATAAAGCCACACACGTTCGCATGAGCGTGTCTACAATATCTATAAGTCAAGGTTGCTCTAGTCGAAGTGGTTGTTTTTAAATCATTCTTCCAGTTCATAAAAGGGTACCACTTTATAATAAAACTTTTTCGATGTATTTAACGTCTTCTATTCCAGTGGAATGACGGGATTTTTGCTTACTGTAAGGCGTATTATAATGTGCTAAAGCCGCCTTAATAGCGTTAATTTCCAACATCGTTATCTCGATACTTAAATTCTTGGCCACATTTTTCCTAGTAATTAGCGGTAGCAACTTAATTGAATTTTTATTAAAAGATTTGTTTGTTCAGTAAAAATTGGTTTATTTAGAATACAATAGAGAATAATAGTATAGAAACCGTTCGACAATATAAACAATTACAAAATGAATAATTACTGAAACAAAATGAATAATTTCACGGTAACACAAAAGACGCTTAAAGCGATTTCTTCCAGACAATCTAAATTAAAGGATACTTTCAAAAACTTATGTCTATGTATTATTAAATTAAAATGAAGCAAAATAAATAAGAGCAATGCAATGTGGTACTATCCACATTTCATTGCTCTCATAGCAACAGCAAAGTTAAGAAGAATTTAAAAATATATATTTTACTATAAGCTAAGTTAATGGTTTTTGACAGATTTTTACTTACATACATACATTTGAGTTGCTATTAAGAACATTTTGACCTATCTAAGAATTTAGTATTTGAATCTATTTTTACTAAAATATTATTAATCATAAAAAACTTAACCTATATAATACAATATGATTTGTATTTTACTCATAATTTAAACCCTTAATAAGGCTAAAGTAAAATACGGAGCCTTCGTTGGGCGATGGAGGCCTCATTCTCCAGGTATGTTCTTTTTGCCTGTTGCAGGCAACGGTAAACCCTTTAAATTGTTATGTATTAATATTCAAAACTACCATGATCAGTGTTAATGAGAACTATGCCTAAAAAAATGCTGTACATCTGCATAGAATAACAATAATTATTCGATTCCGGTGATTATATTAATAAATAAATAATTCAGTGTTTTTGGAAGCTTTTATATCCCTATGTGTTTCATAAAGACTTCAATTTCAGGCATATTATTAAAATTTATTTTCGTTTTGTCGCAGTCACGTTCCTGTTGGTTTAACCGGTTGACAGAGACTTTAAATAACACTCAAGTTTGGTACACACGATTTATTATTATAACTGCAGTAGTATACTGTGAACATTATTACTATAAAATGAAATAAATGTTAGAGTATAGAAGTATACATAAAAATTTCACTAGAAATTTGATTGTAGGTATATATAATTACTAGAGTTTACCCCGCGGCTGCGCCGCGGGTTAACCTCTAGTACGTGTCTCTTGTTTAAAGAGCAAGTGCTACAGGTTATATATATTATATTACAATGTTTTTATGTATTTGCCCACGGAAGATTCACTTCATTTTATATCGCTAATTATGTATACTATCCCCCGTCTATCTGTCAACAAAATAAATTACAAAACTTGACCAAACAGGCCAAAATGGTCTAAATGACCAAAAGACCACAGTGCCCAACATGGCTAAAATGACGGAATAGGAAAAAACGACCAAAAAGGCCAAAATAATCAAAATGGTCAAAATGACCAAAGAGGCCAAAATGACCAAAAAGGCCAAAATGACCAAATAGGCCAAAATGACCAAAAAGGCCAAAATGACCAAAAAGGCCAAAATGACCAAATATGCCAAAATGACCAAATAGGCCAAAATGACCAAATAGGCCAAAATGACCAAAAAGGTCAAAATGATCAATAAGGCCAAAATTACCAAATAGGCCAAAATTACCAAATAGGCCAAAATGACCAAAGAGGCCAAAATGACAAAAGAGGTCAAAATGATCAATAAGGCCAAAATGACCAAAGAGGCCAAAATGACCAAATAGGCCAAAATGACCGAAGAGGCCAAAATGACAAAAGAGGCCAAAATGACCGAATAGGCCAAAATGACCAAATAGGCCAAAATGACCAAAGAGGCCAAAATGACCAAAGAGGCCAAAATGACCATATAGGCCAAAATGACCAAATAGGCCAAAATGACCAAATAGGCCAAAATGACCAAAAAGGCCAAAATGACCAAATAGGCCAAAATGACCAAATAGGCCAAAATGACCAAATAGGCCAAAATGACCAAAAAGGCCAAAATGACCAAATAGGCCAAAATGACCAAATAGGCCAAAATGACCAAATAGGCCAAAATGACCAAATAGGCCAAAATGACCAAAAAGGTCAAAATGATCAATAAGGCCAAAATTACCAAATAGGCCAAAGTGACCAAATAGGCCAAAATGACCAAAGAGGCCAAAATGACAAAAGAGGCCAAAATGACCAAATAGGCCAAAATGACCAAATAGGCCAAAATGACCGAAGAGGCCAAAATGACAAAAGAGGCCAAAATGACCAAATAGGCCAAAATGACCAAATAGGCCAAAAT
This sequence comes from Dendrolimus punctatus, assembly GCA_012273795.1. Classification (NCBI taxonomy): domain Eukaryota; kingdom Metazoa; phylum Arthropoda; class Insecta; order Lepidoptera; family Lasiocampidae; genus Dendrolimus; species Dendrolimus punctatus. Next base: position 2,305,253 of record CM022541.1, read on the forward strand.
GACCAAAGAGGCCAAAATGACCAAAGAGGCCAAAATGACCATATAGGCCAAAATGACCAAATAGGCCAAAATGACCAAATAGGCCAAAATGACCAAAAAGGCCAAAATGACCAAATAGGCCAAAATGACCAAATAGGCCAAAATGACCAAATAGGCCAAAATGACCAAAAAGGCCAAAATGACCAAATAGGCCAAAATGACCAAATAGGCCAAAATGACCAAATAGGCCAAAATGACCAAATAGGCCAAAATGACCAAAAAGGTCAAAATGATCAATAAGGCCAAAATTACCAAATAGGCCAAAGTGACCAAATAGGCCAAAATGACCAAAGAGGCCAAAATGACAAAAGAGGCCAAAATGACCAAATAGGCCAAAATGACCAAATAGGCCAAAATGACCAAAGAGGCCAAAATGACCAAAGAGGCCAAAATGACCATATAGGCCAAAATTACCATTTAGGCCAAAATGACCAAAAAGGAAAAATGACCAAAAAGGCCAAAATGACCAAAAAGGAAAAATGACCAAATAGGCCAAAATGACCAAATAGGCCAAAATGAAAATTACCCCTTGTCCATCCTCAGTATTTAATTTACATACGTACCGAATTTCAGCCAAATCGGTCCAGTAGTTTTTCCGTAAAAGCATAACAAACAAACACACAAATATCATGTTATCCCGGAAACTATCCCATTTTTCGGGATAAAAAGTATCCTATGTTCATCCTCGGTATCGAAAATATATATATACTGAGTTTCAGCCAAATCGGTCCAGTAGTTTTTACGTGAAAACGGAACAGACAGACAGACAGACAGACAGACAGACAGAGTTACTTTCGCATTTATAATATTAATAGGGATAATAGATATATGTCCGTTTACTTCCTATGTTTTCGTGCATTGTTTCGTTAAGAGAAATAAAACTTCGTACAGTTGCTATAGATTGCGTAAAGGATTATGACATAGTATCGCATAAAAGATGGGGTATGAGTTCCATCGGATAAAACAAATCACAAAAATAAATTAAAACCGAACAAGCTATTGCAACGCCTGTCGTGTATAAGTCCAAATATATGCAAAACTTGAATATACGCGCATAATAATTCCGTTAAATGCTTTACGAAATAAAAAAAATGCTGTATTAAATAAAAAAATATTTTTTTAAACGAAGAACATTTTGAATATCTCCAGACTTGTGACCTCTTTATAGCGTATAATTATTTTCTAGTTAACATTTTAATTCTAACGTAAAACAAGCCTTTTGTTTTAGACGTCCCATTTCATAAGCAAGGCAGAAATTGGATGGGGAGAAAAACGCAAGTTTGCTTAGATAAACAAAAGGCTAGTCGGGCGCGGTGACAGCCGTCTGAATATTATGAAATATTTCTTCGTCAATATAAGATAAGGCTAAGTATTTCTTGTCGTCTCGCTTCCCTTTACTGCCTAGGCGTTATCAGCTGTGCGGCGATAAGCAGCAAACGGGGCCGGCTCCCCGAGAAAACCGCTATCATTTTTTATAACGCAATATGCCGCTCATAAATACTCCGGAGCCCTTTACTCCAGGTTATTTGCTTTTGTCTTAGAAGAGCTAGGGCACAAGGCCGTGGATAATGTGCACGATTGTTTATTCAAATCGTGATAGCGGTGTTGTTTTTGACATTGATTCATTTCTCCAGTCGAGTTAGTAGTACCCAAGAACAAGAAACATTTGTGACATATTATTATGATACTACGTTGTTTAGTTTATCAAATACTAAGTATTTGTAGGAGAATTCTCACACTACTCGTAAATATTACAACGCGTAAAATTTAATTATAAAATTGTTGGCAATTAATCGATATAATGATTAATTTTTCAGTATTCAAATTTATACCTTTGTGTTTTATGACATACTTTGAGAAGCATACATTTTATATAAATTGTAAATAGATTGAATTTTATTAATGAACTCACTGCTTATATGGTTATGCGAGTTTCTGCCCGTGACTTCGTCCGCGTGGAATAGTTAAAAAGAAGTAAGTTAAAAAAATCCAACCGATTTTCAAACATTCTTCACTAGTGCTCCGCTCCTATTAGTCTTAGCGTGATGATATAGAGCCTATAGCCTTCGTCGATAAATGGGCTATCTAACACTTAAAGAATTATTCAAATCAGGCTTGTATTTGCTGAGATTAGCGCATTCAAACCAACAAACTCTTCAGCTTAATATAGTAGTAATTAGTATAAAATATTATAATATTCATGATTACAATTGTAAATGTTTTCTAGAGAGTTATTTTTTTTTAATTTAAAGTTACGGACATTTTGTATAAAAATTGTCTGTGAAATTAAGCCTAAATTAATATTCCGAATTTTGTTCATGTGTGAAATCTGCTGTTCCATTTAATAAATTTTCCAGCTGTTTAAATTAGGTCCTCAAAAGTTTATTAAAGAAATCACTGAAGATTTAAATAATATAATATATTGGAATCAGATTTTATTTGACTGTCGGCGTAAAACAGATAAAATTTTATATTTAAAACGTAAGGTAACGATATTTTTTTTATTAGTTAAAATTAGTAGTTTCGCAACATATTGTAGCTGTTTCAAGGAAAGAAGATAGTAATTTCCCACGAATTTGATTACTTAAGTTTTTTTTTGTTTATTTTATAGTTTGTTTCTACCTGTTATTTATATAAGTAATGCTTAAAAACAGATTGCAGTTAAATACAATAATCATTACGTTACAATTATTTCTATGACAAAAATAAATTGAAAATTATCAGCGCATGATGCCCATAGATTGGTGACAATCAAGTCGATGAGGTAGGTACTATAATGTTATACAAGGTGATTATCTAAACCACTAAGTATATTACTATCCATAAAAGTTCCAAAATACTATATATCCTTGAAATAACGGAAACACGCCTAGAGTTTTTCCCAAAAGCTTTCCCAGGAATCCGGTAATTTTTCAAAGCTTACTAGACACTCCAGGGTCTACCTCAAATCCTTTCGTTGGCGTGTCTATTTTATTTTCGACTAAGATAAGCCCGTAAGGTTTTCTAGACAAATGAGACACGGACCATCTTGTGGCAAGCTAATTTTTTCTCGTCTATCTTTTTAGTTTTTTTAGACCATTTTAAATACTTCATATTAATAGTTGTAAAAGAAAATCTTGATATATAAAAATGAATGTTTGTCTGTATGACCTCTATAAAATCGTATAGTATCGTAATCGTATACATTTGATCATGTGATCATCTAAAGCAAAGATGTTGTGTATGAGCCAAAGAAGGTTTCTGAGTTGATTCACAATTGGACCCGGTAGGTGACGCTGCCGTCGGCATATCTAGTGAAACTTCTCCGGGCAGGACGACGTCTGCCGGGACAGCTAGTAGCATTATATAAATAAAATAGCTAGTTTAAGAAGCTTAAGTAAGCAAAAGTACTAACAAGTTAGAGCCTAAAGTAGTAGTGTATAAAAGTATATATAGTATAGACATCAAAAAGAAATAAAAGAAAAGAAAATAAACGACAATAAAAATATATACAAACCCCCTGAAGTTAAAAACCCGAGTAATCTTATTCGCTCGAAGAGGAAGAGGTGTGAAAAATAAAAAAAATACTTCATATTTACACTACAGTAACGCTTCGCTACACTACACTACGCTATATTATGCTACGCTGCACACAAATATCACATTTAATTCTTCCAGTTTAAAGAACGGGCATAGAAAAAGAGTACAAGGAATGATAATTGCCTAATCCCTATTATTATTATCCCTATTAATATTATAAATGCGAAAGTAACTCTGTCTGTCTGTCTGTCTGTCTGTCTGTCTGTCTGTCTGTCTGTCTGTCTGTTCCGTTTTCACGTAAAAACTACTGGACCGATTTGGCTGAAACTCAGTATATATATATTTTCGATACCGAGGATGAACATAGGATACTTTTTATCCCGAAAAATGGGATAGTTTCCGGGATAACATGATATTTGTCTGTTTGTTTGTTATGCTTTTACGGAAAAACTACTGGACCGATTTGGCTGAAATTCGGTACGTATGTAAATTAAATACTGAGGATGGACAAGGGATAATTTTCATTTTGGCCTTTTTGGTAATTTTGGCCTATTTGGTCATTTTGGCCTTTTTGGTCATTTTGGCCTATTTGGTCATTTTGGCCTTTTTGGTCATTTTGGCCTATTTGGTCATTTTGGCCTTTTTGATAATTTTGACCTTTTTGGTCATTTTGGCCTATTTGGTCATTTTGGCCTATTTGGTCATTTTGGCCTATTTGATAATTTTTCCTTTTTGGTCATTTTGGCCTATTTGGTCATTTTGGCCTTTTTGATCATTTTGACTTTTTTGGTCATTTTGGCCTATTTGGTCATTTTGGCCTATTTGGTCATTTTGGCCTATTTGGTCAATTTGGCCTATTTGGTCATTTTGGCCTATTTGGTCATTTTTCCTTTTTGGTCATTTTGGCCTATTTGGTCATTTTGGCCTATTTGGTCATTTTGGCCTATTTGGTCGTTTTGGCCTATTTGGTCATTTTTCCTTTTTGGTCATTTTGGCCTATTTGGTCATTTTGGCCTTTATGATCATTTTGACCTTTTTGGTCATTTTGGCCTATTTGGTCATTTTGGCCTATTTGGTCATTTTTCCTTTTTGTTCATTTTGGCCTATTTGATCATTTTCCCTTTTTGGTCATTTTGGCCTATTTGGTCATTTTGGCCTTTTTGGTCATTTTGGCCTATTTGGTCATTTTGGCCTATTTAATCATTTTGATTTTTTTGGTCATTTTGGCCTATTTGGTCATTTTGGCCTATTTGGTCATTTTGGCCTATTTGGTCATTTTAGCCTATTAGGTCATTTTGGCCTATTCGATAATTTTTCCTTTTTGGTCATTTTGGCCTATTTGATCATTTTGGCCTCTTTGGTCATTTTGGCCTATTTGGTTATTTTTCCTTTTTGGTCATTTTGGCCTATTTGGTCATTTTGGCTTATTTGGTCATTTTGGCCTATTTGGTCATTTTGGCCTTTTTGATCATTTTGACTTTTTTGGTCATTTTGGCCTATTTGGTCATTTTGGCCTATTTGGTCATTTTGGCCTATTTGGTCAATTTGGCCTATTTGGTCATTTTGGCCTATTTGGTCATTTTTCCTTTTTTGTCATTTTGGCCTATTTGGTCATTTTGGCCTATTTGGTCATTTTGGCCTATTTGGTCGTTTTGGCCTATTTGGTCATTTTTCCTTTTTGGTCATTTTGGCCTATTTGGTCATTTTGGCCTATTTGGTCATTTTGGCCTATTTGGTCAATTTGGCCTATTTGGTCATTTTGGCCTATTTGGTCATTTTTCCTTTTTGGTCATTTTGGCCTATTTGGTCATTTTGGCCTATTTGGTCAATTTGGCCTATTTGGTCGTTTTGGCCTATTTGGTCATTTTTCCTTTTTGATCATTTTGGCCTATTTGGTCCTTTTGGCCTATTTGATAATTTTTCCTTTTTGGTCATTTTGGCCTATTTGGTCATTTTGGCCTTTTTGGTCATTTTGACCTATTTGGTCATTTTGGCCTATTTGGTCATTTTGGCCTATTTGGTCATTTTAGCCTATTTGGTCATTTTGGCCTATTTGGTCATTTTGGCCTTTTTGGTCATTTTGACCTATTTGGTCATTTTGGCCTATTTGGTCATTTTGGCCTATTTGGTCATTTTAGCCTATTTGGTCATTTTGGCCTATTTGGTCATTTTGGCCTTTTTGGTCATTTTGGCCTCTTTGGTCATTTTGACCATTTTGATTATTTTGGCCTTTTTGGTCGTTTAGACCATTTTGGCCTTTTTGGTCAAGTTTTGTAATTTATTTTGTTGACAGTTAGACGGGGTTGGTATATATAATTAGCGATATAAAATGAAGTGGATTCACTTTGCGCAAATACATAAAAATGTAATATAATATAACCTGTAGCACTTGCTCTATAAACAAGAGACACGCACTAGAGGTTAACCCGCGGCGCAGCCGCGGGGTAAACTCTAGTGTATGTATATAAACTCTTTATCCCTACTAATATTATAAATGTGTTTAATATTATAAACTTTGTTTGTTACGCTTTCAAGCGAAAACTACTCAACCAATCATCCTAAAACTTTGTACACATATTCTTGGAGGTATTAGAAGTAACATAGGATACCTTTGATCCAGAAAAATTAAAGAGCTCCGGTGGGATAGTTAAAATAACTTTCCATGCAGACGAAGTCGCGGGCAGAAGCTAGTTAATATTATAAATGCGAAAGTAACTCTGTCTGTCTGTTCCGTTTTCACGTAAAAACTACTGGACCGATTTGGCTGAAACTCAGTATATATATATTTTCGATACCGAGGATGAACATAGGATACTTTTTATGCCGAAAAATGGGATAGTTTCTGGGATAAAATGATATTTGTCTATTTGTTTGTTATGCTTTTACGGAAAAACTACTGGACCGATTTGGCTGAAATTCGGTACGTATGTAAATTAAATATTGAGGATGGACAAGGGATAATTTTAATTTTGGCCTTTTTGGTAATTTTGGCCTTTTTGGTAATTTTGGCCTATTTGGTAATTTTGGCCTTTTTGGTAATTTTGGCCTATTTGGTAATTTTTTCTTTTTGGTCATTTTGGCCTATTTGGTCATTTTGGCCTTTTTGATCATTTTGACCTTTTTGGTCATTTTGGCCTATTTGGTCATTTTAGCCTATTTGTTCATTTTGGCCTATTTGGTCATTTTGGCCTATTTGGTCATTTTGGCCTATTTGGTAATTTTGGCCTATTTGTTAATTTTGGCCTATTTGGTCATTTTGGCCTTTTTGATCATTTTGACCTTTTTGATCATTTTGGCCTATTTGATCATTTTGGCCTTTTTGATCATTTTGGCCTATTTGGTCATTTTGGCCTCTTTGGTCATTTTGATTATTTTGGCCATTTTCGTCGTTTTTGCCTACTCCGTCATTTTGGCCATGTCGGTCACTGTGGTCTTTTGGTCATTTAGACCATTTTGGCCTTTTTGGTCAAGTTTTGTAATTTATTTTGTTGAAAGATAGACGGGGGATGGTATAATTAGCGATATAAAATGAAGTGAATCTTCCGTGGGCAAATACATAAAAAATGTAATATAATATAACCTTTAGCACTTGCTCTATAAACAAGAGACACGCAATAGAGGTTAACCCGCGGCGCAGCCGCGGGGTAAACTCTAGTATAAAAAGTATATTTTGGAACCTTCTAATTCTATATAATAAATAATAGATGACACTACAGATCATTATATTCTCGTTTTAGGCTTTTTATTATTTAAAACATATTTTGAAACCAAATACGTTAAAACATGCCTATTACCTCTAACCATTGACTGATTTGGGCAAAAATGTATTGTTTTTAATATTGTAATTAAAATGTCAAAAAAGAATAGTGTGTCTGTCCAGACAGCACTGGGAAACTTTTCATTGTTACTTTTTTAACATTTGATACGTCATTAAAATTAATCCAGCCTGTTTAAATTTATAAAATAGTAAATATTTAAATAACATTTAGACCCGGCTGTGGCCAAATGCTTAAGACCTCAGAATAAATCGATACATGTTATGTAGAATATTGTATATATTATTCTGTAAATAAGAGCGTGTTAGTTAAGATTATTGATGTATAGAGAATGATTTACGACGTAATAGAAGCAATTCACCACGTTTAGTATCACGTAATAAAATTCAGGCATCCGTAACTCAACACATGTTATTGCATGCTCCTGTCAACCTGTCATTCAGTGATGAATCACATAAGCCTCCAAACTTACCTAGTTTGCGCTATTCCACAATATTTCTCAGAAAATAAGCTAAGGAATACTTCTCGTCTATTTTAAGACATCATATTTGTGCGTACTTTGTATGATATTTTTAGGAATTTATTATACGTAGTGTTATATAAAGACATTTGTAACTACAATATATGCCGCTACGCATTATAAGAAATTATAGAGAATTTGCGGAAAAGATACGAGGTTATTTATGGTTTCGTAGCCAAAAGCTAAAAACGTCAAAAAAAGCGAATTATTGTCACCTGTACAAAATTCTTCAATGTACGAGTACGTGTTTTGTTACGCATCTGATTTATTTTTAACTCTCTCTTTTCTTTCACCATATCCCAATTAAATGGGGTCGGCACAATACATCTTTTCCTTCCACACTCCTCTATTTTGAAAAACATGTTCTGTCACACCACAAATTATCATATTTATCATCATCATTCATGCAATCCATCCATAGTTTTTTGGTCTACCTTTACATCTGTACCCATCCATCTTGTAGTTGAACATTCTTTTTGTCACGTGACTTTCATCCCTCCTCATTATATGCCCATAACAACTTAGTTTTCTTCCTCTTAATTTTTCAGTCCCGGGTGCAATTTTCAAATATCCCTTTATGTACTCATTTTTAACTATGTTAGTATAAATAGTTTATAAAAGTTATTTGTTTATTTTTTCTAAAATAAATCAAATAAACACAGTATAGTGATTGTTGTGCCAAATGAATCAACGACATCGGGTGTCGAATGTAGTCTTACGAGAAAAGAATTTGAACATTTGCATACTAATGTAAGAGAAATTGATAATTAATTAATATGAAGTGTTAGAGCTGTAAATGTAGTTCATAGATATTATCCTCCTGACAATGACGATGAAGTCACTGATATATTACAAGAAATTTCATAAGATTTAGCTCTTTTTCAAATGAATGTTAAAACAATATAAAAGAGATCTTATAAATAGAGATTAGATAGTACACAATCCAAGTCATAACGTGAAGCTAGTACAATATTCACATTTCAATATGCACTTACCCCAAGTGCTATAGAAAGTTCTGAAGAAAAACAATGCAGAGAGGGAAGTGTTGTGTAACTTACATAAGTTGCGGTTACAATCAACTTAGTTTCTTGTTTGAGATAACAAGTAATACAGTAGGCCGCAGTAAATAAAGCCGATCTTGAAGAGAAGCGAAAAGGTATATTAAATGGGGAAATTAATAAAGTTTCTACTAATAAAAGCGACTTGCAAGACAATCATCGCAGTGATCAACTTTGAGCGGTTTCAACTTTTGATTAATGATTAAAGTAGTTGACGATGTAGATAACTGTCATTATTATAGATTAAAAGATTATTTTTAGTATATTGATTTCAAAAGAAAAAATAATAAATTAAAGTAAGACAACTGGTCTAGAGTATACCGCCATAAGAACTCTGAGTTGTGTTCCGGTATTAGTGGTAGGTAGAACGTAGGTAGGCCAGGTAGAACCTGGCCACATATTGCATTTTGAGTATATTGGTACCACCTTTGGTGTTACAAATGTACATAGACGACGGTAATCGCTTTCTGTCAAGTGGGTCGTCCACCTTTCTACTGAAGTTTCTTTTCGATTCTTTTCCTTAAAACAGCAATAACAGGCTGTATAGGCTGATGTACTTGAATTAGAAGAAATAGTTTTTTATCTATTTCTTCTAATTCAAGTACATCTTCTTCTGAAGATTAACTAAGGAATGACAATCAACAAAAGCACTTAAAAAGGAGTTGACTATTAAATTACCAGACCTGTGTGGCCTGTGACCATAAAAGCGTTATTATCTTGGACTTTGTTTGCATAGAACTTGAGTTTTAAAATTATACAAAGTAAATTATAAACATTATTATACATTATCATATTTATATTATAACTAATCATATTGTTCACCGCAACACAGAGGCTTTGCGTTAGACTCTAGGCATGGTAATTTTCAGAAAATATTTTTTCCTTTTATTTACTATGGTCTGGGTGTCTGGGATCAGCCCCAGAGTAGTCGGTTTCATATTACACATAACACAAGCGTAACTTGCTTATTGGGAGGATATACAATATGTGTGTTTGTCTGCCGAAAAAAAAATTAAGTGATGATATAAGAACAGCAAAGCAATGTTTTTATTTTATGGTATAATATCTACAACTTTGGGAGCAGTGCTATATCCTAATGCGAACAACTAAGAGCTCCAGAGACACAAGTTTTTACTTGTTAAATAACTTTTATCAGTGTTACGGGCTCAGGGGAAATCTGCACTTACTCAAATACCCGCGACTTTCGATGATATAACACTTGTACATTATTGCTTAACCTCATACCTATGTTTGTGACTTTGGAAAATTACTTGTGAAATATACTCGTACAAATATTAAAGGTAATTTGGTATGCAAACCAGAATCTATCAATAACTTTGATAAACTTCAAGTATAAGTAAGTACACAGAGCGGTTTCAAATAGTGTGTTCTATAGCAGCAAATGCTTGAAATAAAGAAAAGGTACGCACATAAAATTTATTATCGTAATACTTTAATGTTTTAAATATCACTCCAAACATTAATTATCTTAATACTTTAATGTTTTAAACATCGTTTCAATAACTTTTGTCTCAGTAGACGTTGAAAACAAACAAAAAATGTCTTTGAAATAAGTTTAAAATTCAAAATATTTTATTTCAAAGGGTAATGCTCGGTAAAGATAAAATTCTTCTTGAATTTTATTTAAATACATGCACAAGAAAGCAATTACACATTGATTGTTTAAAAATTGTAAGTTACTGTTATTAATTTTTACGATGAACAGTGTATTACATAGAGCACGTTCAGAGGTAACTTTGGATTTTTTTCTTGATAATGTTATTTAGTGAACAGATATTGTAACAAAAATACAATCAAGATTGACATATATACTGCTGTAAATTGTAAGTGCAACAAAAGAGGCTTTTTTCTTTTACGCTGTTAAGTTCTTAGCGGTAGCGTAGTGGTATTATCCGTGTAAAATTACTACTCTGATTTTGTAACGTAATAAGTGATACTCATTGATGTATCAATAAAATAATTATTGTATTATTGTTACATCAATGGTGATACTAGAGAAAAGCACATATTTTTAAATGATCATCAATAAACTTCCTCTATTATGAAAGAAAATAAAATTATGCAATGCATTTTCTTTCTATTTTATCTTTTCCTATTTCACTTGGACCTCACTCATAGACCGAGGTCGCTCAGCTCCTGCCTAGCTACTCTGGCTCACGGGATTGAGTTAAAATCTGGATGGTTTTAGTCGGTATAAAACAGTAGCTGCGGATCCCACACTTTCCTAACATTTGCTTTCAAGCAGTGCCCTATAGATAAAATATTCTGCAACCAATAAATGACTCATTAAGATCACACAAACTACATAAAAATATTTCCAGATATATAATATCAATATAAAATATCATACTACATACTACAATTGAATAAAAAATAATAAATAAAACAAACTACTACTTTTCTAACGAAATCAGGCGTTAAATCCATATCTAAATCTGAGGAACTCATTTAATAAGTTAAATAAATTTATTTTTCTGTGCCTAGATAGTATTTTTTTGTACTTTTTTGTAATGTAAATGATTTTGTGAAAAGTAATTTATAAGTATAAAATAATGTTGTAATCTTGTTGATTTTTTTATAACACTTTATGGCGATTTAACAGTTACTGTAAAAAAGTTGGATACTCGTCTCATGTATATCTATGGTTCGTAAAGTTTTTAATTTTATTGACAGCAGGGAGGATCGCTTTCCAGGGAATAAAAGTACTGTTTTCATCCCTTAGATTAGGCAACTTCAAGCGTACTTTCTGAATATGAGAAATGAATATATTTTTATGTTTGTAAAGCATATTCTGACACCGAGGTAAATCAATTTATGTATGTGCATAGGTAGAATAAGGTTCTTTTTCATTATAATTTACGCCTGTCACGCAGTATGTACTTTTTTGTTAAACAAGTCTTTAACATTTTCGACTTTGATACTTATGAAGCAGACAATAAGATCCATTTTATAATAAGTGCAGGAATAATAATTTGGGCGCGATGGGTGGGCTTATATTGCACAGCACGCGTCGTGTTTATGAAGATTCAGACAAACGTGATGACACTTTGTTTGTATATTCTTGGAAATAGCACGATGTATATTAGGGATCTGACTGCAGTAACGTACGTCAATAAGTTTGTCGTGATTTTTCTTTGTCTGTCTTTATTTGACTCACGAGGATATGTTCTTATATTGTTCTTGGCGAGTCATACTAGTTTATTATCCAAGTTTGTGTATAACATGTGAACGTTATAATTTAAACTTTAATTACAACGCTCCTATAATTATTAGTAGTAACAAATAAAATCGCACCATAGTATTTTACTGGTAGCTAGGTTTATGATTACAACCCAATAGCCCATTATCTTTTATTCTCATTGACTGCAATAATCCCTTTTTTAGGTTAGTCGAAATGCCATGTCTCCCGGGGAGACTTCGCAGGGTCCGGCTCTCATCACTTTCAGGTAAAGAACGGCATATTCGCAGTCTTACATTTGTCTAAGCCAGTTTGGTGGGTTACATACTCTCAATGTTCAGGCTTCTTTCACTGTTATCACGTGGCAATTATAACAATAGGTTACAGACGTTTTAGACACCCGTGAAGGTCAGAAAAACATTCTAAACGGTGCATGCTACTCCGGGAGGACTTGAACAAAGACCTTTGTAATGAGATGCAGGTGCTTTGGCCGTTAAGCTACCACGCCTTAATAGTTTAAATAAAGAGCGAAAATTGTAGAATACAGTTAAGTTTTAATATATTTTGCAATTATAATAATAGGTCGCTTTAAAAGTTGTTTATTTGTGTTGTAATTTGCCTAGAACAAAAATGAATTTAATACAAAAAGTATTTATTTTGCTGCGTTTTGATCTACAACTACAAATGGATACACATTTTATTTTAAATCATTTGCGTCTTAAAAAAATAAAATGTGTGGTCTATTTGTTTGTATAACATTTTAAATTGCCCGTAATGAGTATATTTGTCACAAACCTTCTCATCTCTGGAATTAATAGTCCAAGAAAAAGTACAAGGTACTTAAATCTGGGGTGGATCGTATGCTTAGATACCCTGAGGCAGAATCGCTATTAATCCTCTTAAGCCTTAATAGAAAAGCGGAATAAACAACTTTCTTGATTCTTTCCCGTAAATGAGTACCTAACTTTGTTGTCTATATATCCACGCAGTGTTTGTTAGTGAAATTAATTAGGTTATGCATCTATCTATAATCTATACTACAATGTATAGGGATATAATATACAAGTGATTTTGTTTGTGCTTAAGATTTAGTATATGAGTAGTATGACTATTTTTGATAACGGAGATAATTGTACATAGAATTAATAGGTTTATATTTTTGCACCGCTAAATGGGATCATTTCCGAGGTATAAGAATTTTTAATTACCCTAACGAAAGTGAATAATTTGAAAAAAATATCTTAGTGGTGTAATTGCATAAGCCGCCTAAGTCAAGTGAAACGTGGAGCTCCTACTTCGCGGAAAGCGAAATGAAGTTCCCGTTCTGGAATCTAGTCTGTGGATGTGATCGACCCCAAATTAATTCGGTATATATCATCACTCTTCTATTTTTCCATATATAGTTTTAATAGTGTTAAATATATTTTTTGTTTCAGTTTGGAAACTCTCGTTTTCTATCAATATTTACATACCCAATCAATAGTTGAAAACTTTAACTTTCATATTATTGTTACAACCTAAGCGCCAACAAAAACAAATTAACACCTGCATGTCAGCATCTGTATCTGCTGTAAAAGCACATTTATTACCCGTCGGCATTTCAACTAATAACTAATAACATTGAAACTATTGTAATCCTTTTATGCTCGTCTTCTTTTGTTTACTTATTTATTTGCATATGGCCTATCGTTGTATTTTAATCGTTTACAACCTGCGGCTGTAATCATTAGCCAGATTACGGATTTTAAAGTAAAAGTGAAGTAAAGCTGATTCTAGGAAATTCGGTCCATGTTGCCGGGCGGATATATTGCATTTGTGCAGTATGAAATTATGGCCTTATTGAGAGAGGGAGCCGTCGAGCGAGAACCACGGTCAAGGCGAGACGTGTGTACAATCGGGAACCATAGTGACGGACTTTGCACATTTTATTGAATTACGACCTTCTGCATTACGTGTGGATTTGTTGTGTTCGGTTATATTTGTATCTGTGTTAGACGTGTTTGTATAGTTCTAATAAACTCTAATAATTAACTAATAATTGTATCATTTATCATTTAACCATTTATTTGCTTAAAAACATGGTTAGTATTTATAAATATTAGATGACCATATATTGTGTAAGTTTTCACATGTTTTTACCTTTTCAAGCATGCAAATAGTAATTAAGTTAAAAATCAACTAATTAACAAAAACATAGTGTAGTCCACTCAATCTCCTGACATTAATTTTACTTCTTTTTCTAGAATAATACAGTAATAATAGATAGTATGTCGAGTGCAGAGTTATTTCTAACGGCATTTTAATTCGAGTCTCGCACTCATAACGTTATTTTGGAAGATTGGTAAACACAGAGATTTCCTGTTTATTACTTTAAGTCTAAACAACTGTTTCTGTTTTTTGGGGAACCCATATATATATACTGTTAAACGGACCACTCAGAGGCCGATTCCAGACACCTAGCCTGCTCAGCTCGGCAAAATTATACACCTTTAACGGACACCACACAATGCAGCTCTTGTGGAAATTCAGAAAGGCACACGATCCAGATTTTCAACGTAAACATATTTTTTTTTGTTTTAAAATTTTAACTAATGTTACATATTGATAGAAAGAAACCTACAGGGCCCAGCAGAGGTTGTCCTACCTTGATAAATAAAATCAAGGACCCGATCCCAGCGTCACCTACCAGTTTCATTGTGAATCTAAACCGTCCGGGGACCCACTCAAACACACATAAAACAATCATCAAAATCAGTAAAGTCGTTCTGTCTGTTCTGTTTTTTTCCCTCACAAACACTCCAGTACAATATGATTGTGATAGAAGTAAAAAATAAAATATATTAGAAAAATAATATATTATATGAATAAGTATTCCATAATTTTTTAATAGTATTTAGTGCCAGCACGAGATTTTCTATGACATTGGAAACTTAATATACGAGATTAAAATATATACTAGAAAGAATAATTTTGAAAACTAGAATTAATACCGTTTGTTGCTGAACACACAAAAATTTAAAAAATATTCATCTTATATTTGTACATATTTATAACATCACCGACTTGTTGCCAAGAACGCCGGCAATGTGTTATACAGTCAACAAATATATAAAGAAGTTAAGAAGTTAGAGGATACGAATTCCAATAAACGAACTGAGTACGTGCGACACGTGCATAAGTTGGCAAAAAATACTTTCAAGTGATGTTAGCTATTTGAATGGTGTGACCATATCTTTCGTTCTACAAGGAAATACCCGACATTTTGTATTGTTTTTACTGCAAAGCTTCCCAACAGGCAGATGACCCACCTAATAGAAAGTGGTTACCAACACCTTTGGAAGCTTGCAATACCAGGGGCAAACATGTTGCCAGCCTTTAAAATGGGATAGGACGGATGGGATAAAAAGCATGACATAGATAGATTACACGCGAAGATTGGAATGGAGATGATATGTTGGGGGTATGGAATAATAACATGGTATGGTGGGATAGAGGAGCGGAATAAGGAGAGAGGAGGATAGGGGAAGGATGTAGGTTTAGGGACAGCGGATCTCTCTCATTCGTCTTTGATCAAGGGTAACTATTTGTAGAAGAGAAGGATGTAAGAATAGTAATATATATATGGCAACACTGACACATTAAATAATAGCTATAATGTGTCTTGTCATTGTGCTGCGTGCCTATAAACAGGTTTACCCGTGCAGGTTCGAGTCCTGTCCTCAGCTCCATGTTTGTGTTTGATATATATAATAATAAACACCTTAACTTTGTGATTGTGGTTTATTTAAATCCAAACTACAATAATGATAGTTTATAAGAGAAATTTTAATACGTAGCACAATGACAAGATACATTATTGCCAGTATTTAATGTGTCAAAGTGTTGCCATATTAACTATTTTTACAGTAACCGTTTGACTTTTTCAAATTAAATAAATGAATTTCGATGTTATCTTAGATATATAGTATTCGTGTCAACAAATAACGAAGTTTCAAATTAGCTGCAAGCTGCATAACTAAGCGACTCCACTAAACTCAACCTAGCAAAACTTGGCTCCTTGATTTCCTCTGTCGCCGAGGCTTTCATTTGTAGCGTTATTAAGAGCTGCTATGTCGTGTGTTGCTCTTACTTCCAAATGCTTAGTATTTCAAAGGCAAAATGGTCTTTTGTTTTGTTGCGTTCCAGATTTCACTCGCGAGTTTACTTTTACACGTCGCTGTTGAATAAATTATTAGAATGTTTTAGTAAGGTTTTTGCAAGACAGTCGTGTAAGAGAACAGATATTTGATATTTTAATTTACATGTTGGTAATGAATCACATTGTATATTATACAACTAAGAGGAAATGTGGCCTAAAGTTTGATTTCAGTTAAAGTTAAGATCTATGTTTAAGATTAAAGTCATAAGTTATTATTACTCTAGACCAAAGAATAACTTTCTACTTCATTTATTTTACTACTATTTTCTTAATTTTTAGAGAAGCGGGCGTTATACCTTCTGAGCTTATTGGTAATTACGACGCGCAGATTTCCCCACACTGTTTCCTGTAATCGAACTCATCTAGAAATGCGTGAAAGTAATTTTTAATAAGTTTGACACAAATAAGACTTGCGAGCAGCGTGAGTCTATCATATAAAGATCTTTTAGACGACCTTGACTGATTAATATTGGATTATACCGGTGAAAGGTTACCCGAGTATAATTTTGTTTTTTACAACCGCTCCTCAATCACCTCCAAAGTTTACGTTCTGCCTGGAGAGTAATAAAAACCTTTATCATCACAAACCCGTGGATTTTCAATTAAACTTTTCGTAATCGCCATTTGTTTATACGTTGGTACGAATAAATTTCCAAGTAAATTCAAAGTTTTCAACAGTACAATCAAAATATTTGTTTCAAACAACACGATTATTAATAGCAGCTCATAAACCTCCCGAAGGTGAATTCCCCACCTCAATACGGTACGTTTAAGTCTGATTGATAGGTTTTACAGAGTAGTAACCTCTTGTGTAGGTTTCGTAACAAAGTTTACTCGTGCTGAATGTAATATGGGTCTGATATGAGACGCAAGTCCCACTAAGCTACACTTTACATTGAAGTTTAAACCCTTTAAGAAGCTATTTTAATTACGTATGAAAATTGCATATAAAAGAAAAAGGTTTCACGTCACAGATGGAGTTAGATCATATTCATCCGTAATTGGATGTGGTTGCGCCCGAAGAACACCTCCTTGTAAATTCTTCCTCCCCATCCTCGCCAACAAGAATAGAATATACTTTTAAATGAAGAATGCGCAAAACAACAGACATAAATTTACTGTTAGTGCTGTCACTGCAATAAATATACGTAGTAATTGTTGGAACATAATAAATAAAATAAACTGTTACAATTTCATTTAATGACCAGAACCATATCCTAGTGTCTGTGTGTGTGTGCGTGTGTGTGAACCCTGGGGGACGAGTGTAGTGTGGCGGCGGACTGGTGGCGAGGTAAGTCCTTCCTTGCGTCTTCTTCCACGTCCCTTTGCCTTCTCCCGGCCATCACATCGCGCCCGCAGGATTCTTCAGACAATGAGCCATTCAAATAAAGTCATTCGCTGCAGTGACATAACATTTTAAAAAAGATAAATTTTCTTTTAAAACGGGTTTATGCACACTAGACATGTTATTTGTACTTTATTTGAAAGTCGTGGTAGCGTAATTAATGGCTATAGCATACGCGTTCCTAGCTCAAAGGGTGCGACTTTGAATTCTGGTCGGAACGCATGCACCACTTAAGCAGTTTTTTGACCGTAATGTGCATATTGTTGACATAACCACGTGTTAACAACGGTGAAGGAAAACATCGTGATGAAACCTGCCAAGCCGCCTTAGACAAGCGTGGCGGGCATACTGTCCGTTCCCCCCTACAGTGGGAGGCCCGAGTCCAGTAGTGGGATTTTTATGGGCTGTTATTATTGTTATAGACATTTTTTTTTAATTTTAAAGTCCATTGTAAAATCTTTTCATTGCAATAAATAAGCAGTTATTACTAAATAGGCTTCCCTTTAACTCTTACTTCGCGAATGAATTTTGGCCTGGCGTGCAATAAACCATTTATCACCCGTAAAGTCGTTTATTACTTGTGTTATAGTAAAAGTAAACTGCGCTCCTGAAAATATTTTTAGTACTGGAGTATTGTTTAAAGACATATTAAACAAAGGCTTTAAGTAAATACTTAACGGCTTGTAATTCAAATTTGTATAAACTTGCGGATCTATTGAGATAAAGTTCCCATTCCTCTGGGTACCTTAAATATAAGAGAGATCCAATAATGGATTAGTCGTCTTTATGGTAAGCCATGTAAGTCTTGCCAAGCTTTCACCTTGTTAGCTTTCTTTACCATCGTACTCAGACTGGGGTCCGTAGACAGCTTGTCAGTTACAGGGCTGGAGGATGTCCTACACTATACTTCCCCAGGGTCGATTTGCACTTTAGGGCACATTTGTTCCCTAGGCAGTAGATGTAGGTGGTCTACCAATTCACATCCTACTTATACTCTTAAGGAACTATAAAAACTATATAGAATATAAATTAAATATAAATGTCTAACTTATAGAGAAGCTAACCATAGAGTACATTAATATAAAAAACTAACTCTGATTTCTATCGACCGTCTATTCAACGGCCAATTTCAAAGCCTTAAGCACTGGCGTAGTGTTGAAAGTATTTTCTCGTTTTCTATTCGATGATACATTCTTCGGTAAGTGCATTGGAATTGAAAGATTTAATTCCCACAATTCCGTTTTACCGTCATATAACTAACTAGTCATGGTAGTTTTGGTGTAGTATGTAAGCATTTGTATTGTCCATTGTAAGGGGGGCCAGCGCACAATAACTAAGTATTTACACACGTAGCATAAATTAATAAATAATCGGCAGACAAACACACACATTGTATTTCTCCAAATAAGCAAGTTACGCTTGTGTTATGGGTAATTAAACGGATCACTCTGGGGCCAATCCCAGATACCCAGACCATGGTAAATAACGGAGAAAATACGTTTCCGAAATTTACTATACCGGGAATCGAACCCGGAACCTCTGTGTTGCAGTGAGGTAGGCCGTTAAAGGCTTAGCCCGCTCAACCACAGAGGCCTAATGTAGTATATAAGACTGTAATTTTGTTAAACATCGACAATAAAGACATCATACACATTGGGACAATGTAGTATGTAACACAATATAATAATACTACTACCACCTCAGACTAAGAGCAGCACCCGCGCATATCATGTTGGCAACTGTTACATACACAGATCATAAAAACACAATGTGTTTTTATGATCTGTGGTTACATATATGGTATATATTGATTGTATAGTAGTAATTTCTAGGTTACTGTTATTGTCTCTTTCATGCGCACTTTGAGAAAAGTGAAACTCTTTGTAAGACAAAGAGAAATGCCATTACGCACGCCACGCGGAATCGAAAAAAGCATTTTTATCTTTATAAAATTTTATAATCTTAGAATACCTATAACCATTTATAAAGAAAAAACAACTTCAATGTGACAGTTTTAGGGAATCATTTATAAAAAAATACATCTAAATATTTTATATTTTAAGCAACACATAATAGTAACAACAGTAACAACTGAACAACAGAACCTTATATGGTTCTGTTATTCAGTACAATCGCATAAAGGTTATATTTCAATGTTTTGAAGGAGTATGTACCACGCATTTCTCCGTAAATAAACCCGTTGTGGCAGCAAACCCAAGGATGCTTAGAAGGGTCGTTCCGGATACCTCATTTGTCAGTGAAACCTCAAGAGCCAGATAAAATGGACGGATTCAGAACTCATTTGAGTTGCGGTGTATAATATTTCATACTAACTTTCACAATAATATCAGTTTATAACAGAAAACATTTTCAAATTGCTGTTCTAAACTTTTTTTGGGAAAACTCGTATATTTTTTAGAAACATCCAATTCTAATAAATCATTTTTAATAGCTATCGAATTTAGGAACGAGAGTGTTTAAATTTTGAAAGATGAATATTTTATATGTCGATGATTGTACACCTCATAAAAGAATAATGAATTTCTCATTTGTGGTATAAATTTTACCTTTATTGCGTTTTATATGGGGCCATAAACTTATAAAACAAAAGTTTTGAGTTATGAATATTATCTTATTATATATTCTCTTGGAGAGTTATACTAGCTTCCTTAGAGATTTAAAATGCATAAGGAAGTTTATTGCTTCATTTTTTTAAATGATACCTATTTTTATAAAATAAACCCTTATTTCCTTAGCCCTTAAACGTTGCAATGTTGGAATTTGGACCTTAACTTTTTCAGGAGGGAAGACGGTATAGTGTTTACGTTTGTCCAAGATGCATTGGCAATCTTCCCGACATGCGAAGATTATACTTCGATGTGCATGTTTCCTCATGATGATTTATTTGGCTGAACTGGTACGTGGTAATTTGAAAAATATAGATATTACGTCAGAAAATTTGTTTAAACAGTGCATGAACACACTGTGTTCTTATTGTCTGCGGGTGCCACAACTAAGATCCAGTATAATTTTAAGAAATTAAAGTATGTTTAAGACTTTCTTAAACATGAATGTTGCATGACGTTTCATACACCAATTTATTGATGTATAATTAGCACAGTTAAAAACTATGGTCAATGCATGAACGTGATGCTGAAGTAAATAGAGATAATAGGTATTGATGTTAGAGATAGACTATATATATAAGTTGAAATAGTAACAATAAAGCAAGCAAGTAAATATATCGAGAGTACAACAACTCGTCGTCTTATCTTGCACTTCCCTTACGGCCATGAGCCATGGGCTCTCGCAAATGGTGCGTCACCTTATCCGGTTTTTTTTTTTTTTTTTTTTTCTTTTTCCTTCTCCCCGGGCTAACGAGATTGCCTGGGTTTTTTATCTTTTTAGGGGTTTTTCTTTTCCTCTTTTATCTATTTTTCTTTTACTCTTTTAGTTTATTTCTTTTTTTTTGTTTTCTTTTATTTTAATCTTTATTTTCAAAAAGTGGTCTAAATCTATTACCTTACTGTTATTACAATTTTACTTAAACATGTTTTATACATAGGTGGTTATTTCTAAATTTTTACATATTTGTTCTATATCTATACATTTTACTAAATTACTCTATTACATTTCTCTACAATCTCAATATTTCTAATGACAGGCACTATCTTATACTAGGTCTTTTGCACCTCGGCAAGCTTCTTACATTTATTTTATATTGTATATGTATATACTGTTCTACAGCTTTCTTATTGTTTAACTTATACATCTACTGTTACCTTATCCGGTTGGGTAACCATCATCGACGCACCATACAACTTATTATACCCCTACATAACTAAAATTATAATCATCATCTTATTTTAAGAAGGGAAACAGTAACATTTAATAAAAGTCTTCATAAAATTTAAAATGTTGGCTGAATTTGATATATGTATTTTTACTCTTTCCGCCTCATACAGTCTTCAGCAGTTCCCTCATTGTAAGACCATAATAAAAAATGTACGTGTGTTGCAAGAAATAGACTCGCGCAGTTATATATATATATACAAAATATTTGAAATTAAAATCTACATACATATCTATGTAAAATGAATTAAAACTTTTAATCGTATAGACAAAATCGCAAGCCAGATTGAGTTTACAATAAAATTAATCCTAGTCTACTTTCAATCTGTTTCTGGCATCCGACAAAATGAAATAGCCTGCTAGAATATTCAGGAGGGTCAGAAGACAACAAATCCAATTTATATTTGCGTTTCCGCAAAAGATCTTTGGCGGAAATTAAATCATCCCAAGGTTTCAAATGTCGCCAGCTTAAGTCTTTCAATAGGATCGAGTTATGCAGAAAAAATCCAAGACACATTTATTATTGGTTTGACTTTTTCCTTACTATACATGCATACATAATTATAAGTTAGTTATAAAGTATTTTGACTGAGAATTAAGTCTTACATGAAGAATTAACTATTAATGCTACCTCATATAATTTCATTATTGCGGAAAAGATTGCTGTGCTAGACACCTCATATCATTGACGATTTTTGAGTCAATAAATACATCGTGAATCTTTATAGATTTCTTGCAATGATTCTCTTATATGTCAACACTCGTTATATTCTAACAACACACAGATTATTATCCCTGCAAATTGCTAATACGCTGGAACCTTGTCAAATTAACATTCACGTGACATCATCCGCAACTCGATATGTACGCGTACTCGCCGGCCAGTGATGCTAACAGCAGTGAGTGTTCGGCTACGGTTACGTCACCATAATGGCGGCCAGGCGCAATAGCAATTTGCGGGGTGAAAATACTTAAGCCTTGCATGCTATTTTTAAATATAATTGTGATGATGTTAAATAATAGAGGCTTAAAAAAGGACAGGGCAGTTTATATGAAAACAAATTCAGATGGGGCTTTTAATGCCTTGGAGAGCACGTCGGGATGACGGTGGTAGCTCGAGGACTAAAGCTGACGCACCCGCATGCAGACGCAGCAACGACGCTCTCTACAGCAATTATAAAATATTAAAAACTACTACTGATGCATTGATTAATTGTTTAGGTATAGGTATACCATCATCATTAACGAGGTAGGTACCCCACTTTGTTTCAATGGATTTTGGATTTTATTTCATACTTTGTATTATATTTATTTAATGGACGGTTTCTGCAGAGCTCAGTTTAAATATTTTTTGAACAAGAAGTCTATTGCGTTGTTGGTAATTTTATCAATTTTATGAAGTATTTACCGTGAACGTAATTAACGTTTTTATGCGGTTAATGTGATTAAAAAGCGAATAAGTGTGTAGTTAATTGCAAATAAAGTGTGTGATTCACTGCAAATAGTGTGTGTTTTTTTGCGAATATTGGTTTATAATGGGGACATACTCTTTGAGTATTAAAGAAATTACTATTTATCACACTACTTAAGCTTATCACAAGGTTTCGTTGGATAGAACCTAATCGTTATGGTTTCGAAAAACTATACTAAGAATGAAAATTCCCCTACTAATGACCGGTTTTTCAAAATTTTTTATTGATTAAAATCTCAATAAAAATAAAATAGGGTTTCGTGAAATGTGCCTTTTGTGTGCTGCATTATCGCCTTTATTAGTAAAAGATCTACAATTTGGAGCTTCTGTTACATGGGTCCGGCTTTTGTCTGGTTGCTTATACGTGATATTCATGGTAGACACGTAAATCGTGCAGTCATGTTTAAAAAATAATAATAATGCAGCTTGTTATACATTTTACAAAAATGATAATCTAAAGGGTTATGAGTGGGATCAGACAGATAAAAGGGACATCTTCAGTATAATTTAATATGGGTATTTTCCTTGGAATAAATTAGGCTTATCCCAGATATTAATTCAACAAGCCATAATATAAAGCCAATTACGCACATTCAGCATTTGCACCAGGGTAGTCCTATAAAAGTGGCCCCCTGTTAATGAGGGTATAAAAAGTTGCCCTTCTGAATTATTCCTCTGAATTTGCATATTAATTGGAAAGAAAACGCTCAAAGCTTTTGTGCGTACCGGTCCTGCAAGTGTTTTAAACCTCTACTTAAACTTAAACCTCTTCTTAAAACTTGTCGCATTTTTTTTTGGTATGGCAATATCAAGATTATAAAAGTGGACAGGTGATTGAATTCGTATAACTCCGCTCTAATAACAAACCTTTTTCTGTGCAGGTTTGGAGAAAGAATGCAACTTCCTCCGGCCGGGCAGCCTGTCGTAAGAGGCGACAAAACAGCCCACAGTCAGGTGGCAAGGCACTTGCCCGACAGGATGACTACCACCCCTGGTCTAAAGCATATCGCCATAACAACCT
Organism: Dendrolimus punctatus; assembly: GCA_012273795.1. NCBI lineage: Eukaryota > Metazoa > Arthropoda > Insecta > Lepidoptera > Lasiocampidae > Dendrolimus > Dendrolimus punctatus. The sequence continues at coordinate 2,329,251 of CM022541.1, forward strand.
TGAGTTGTGTTCCGGCCATTAGTGACACAGCTAAATCGTTGTCTATCTATTTCGCTATCAAGTATCCTCAGTAGTCTGTGATGTAGTATGTAAAATGACGAATAGCATCATTCATAGAATTCGACAGATATGAGATCATGTTTATATGATAAAAATATGATATTGTGATTGGGCCTTTGAAACAATGAGTAGGGGAAGGTGGGGGGAAACCGGATAGGGGGTAAAACCAGATAGTTGCTATTTCATCACACCCCGTATAGATGTCTTGTTCTAACTAGCACAGAAATATGCGCGAACGCTTGCACTTAGAGTGTGCAAAAGACGGTAACGGTAACATCTCAGCGCGTGCGTCTATTAACCAAAATAAAAACATAGGTAAGTTATCTAAAATTTTGAATTTTTTAAAGTGTTATTATCAGTTTTAGCGGTATGATATTATATACAATTTTATTTTTCAAGAAGTAATACATATTTAACCTTCTGAAACGGAATTAATTGTTGCTATCAGTGTAAAGAAGACCTGTTAGTTATTACAATTTCAAACATTGTACCTGAGGGGTACAAGCGGACGGGGTGATTTCGGCTATCCGGTCTCACCCCGATCGATTTATATGTAGGCATTTTGGGAAATTGTTTTATTTCTCTTGTTAATTAGTTATTATTTTTTCAACTTTTACAGAGTGCGAGCGTCAACTTGCGACGAACATAATCTGAGAAAGTCAAATATGCTGAAATGGTTGGAGTCAGACATGCTTTTAGGCATAAATTCGGTGCTTGAAGGCAGAATGGGATATCTTTTAGCGTCACAATATTATACAGTAGTCCCTTAGAAGATGGTGTAAAGAAAATCCGAGGCGGGAAATCGAAAGATGAAGTGTTTCGAAAACTACAGTTGAACTAAGTCCACAGATGAATGGTACTAATGTACTCTGCTTGTCTTAAATGGACTTCTAAAAGTTGCATTGGTTGTTCTAAGAAGAATGATTATTTTTTGTATGCAAAAACTGCGAATAATTTAAATATTTGGTCTTATTATTATATCCGTATTCACCCCTTTAATATAAAATGCCTATCCGGTTTGACCATAGGTATGGGGTGAATTCGGATTTATATTTTTTGATGAAAATTCTTCTAGTTTGTCGTTAAGATTGATCTTAAATATTTTGATACTAGTTAAGTTATGCCTAAGGTGTACTTAAATATTAATTATTAATTTCAATAAACAATATAGTGATTGAATTATCAAGTCTTTATCTTAACTATCCGGTATCCCCCCACTTTCCCCTACTGGAACAGAGCTTCAAAATTAGCGATATTTTAATCAAACCTTTTACAGGGTTGCGATTTTCATAGATATTTTTAATTTACCTATCTGTTTTTATGTATTGTGGTTTTTTTTTCTATTTCATTCTATACAGAATAATTTTAATCAACTGACGTGAATTTTGGATGTGATAGAGCCATGCTGGAATTATTATTCTGATAACAGCTACGTGGTAAGCACGTGAAACTACGCTGTCACAAACTATTGGCTTATTATATTCCGCATGGCATGGTGTTACATTTCCCCTTTTCTCATCGCATCTCTCCTAGAAGTATCTCATCACTTCCATCTTATCCCTCCTAATTCTCCCTCTGTTCCCAGCCGAAAAGCTCGCAACGTGTTGGCAATTGCCCCCGGCCTCGTAAACGTCCATATGCGATGATAACAATTTACCAATAAAAGTCGATTATTTTATCTTCATCATCATCATCGAGCGTTAATCCGTTGCGTTCGGAGCGATCACTTCGACGCCAGGTCCGCTTTCCTACTTTTCTTCTCACTTCGCGCGATCTTCGCATCCTTGTTTAGACCGTTGTACGCATGTCATGCCTCACAACGTCAAGCCAGCATTTCTTGGGCCAAGTCGATTATTTTATCTTAACTACCGCTAATTTGACTTACTATCGATTAGAATTTTACATAAACTTCTTATAAGTAATGTAAAAAATAAAACCGATGGTAAGTTATGTGAATGATGGGTAAGATATAGGAACTGTCCACAAGCGGGCCGTCTGCTTGTTTGCTCACGTTATACAATTAAGAAACTGAATTCAAACAAACTCAATATCCCGTTTTTAATAATAAGCAATGAAGAAATAGTATTTGTTCTTTTATAAATGAAGTATTAGAAGAAATACCTCATTGATATAACCATTGAATCTAATAAGACTAATAAGTAATTTAAATATAACCCAAATTAACCAAGAATATTCATAATCGAAAAAGTATTTGGGATGCAATATTCGTTTTGCTTTAACTTCAAAGAAAACGTATTCCAATCTAAGGTTGAGAATATTATCAGGTCTCAAGCAAAAAGCATTTGATGTAACAGCTGTGAAAGCGGGAACAGTTTTAAAGTCGCGAAATGGAAGGACTTCAAAAGACGCTCCATTAAATACATTTTCAGTATGAATGCGTTGAAATCCCAGCAAACAGTAAATTACGCAAGTACGAGTGAGTTTCGTGTTAGCACCATTTCAAAGCCCTTGCAAAGCTAATATTATAATGAGCGGGAGAACGTTTTCTGTGCATTACACAGAATATAACTTCACGAACAAAATGTTATAAGTAGGTCACTAATTATAATTAACATTTTCGTTCATATCATCACTTTTATCTGTAACTGGTGTACCCAGCACACGTTGTCCTGCCCTGAATAAACAAAAATCTAGGACTCTATTTTAGTTCCTCTAACCGGTTCTAACTGAATCGAAATCATCCAGCAAGCCACTCGAATACACAGAAACAAAATCAACAATTTGGAGAATCACAGAACCCTATTCTAGCGGCACCTACTGGTTCCACTTGTAAATATAAACCATCTCGCAACCCACCCAAACATAAGCAAAAAAATTCATCAAAATCGGTAAAGTCGTTCTCAAGTTATACACATATTTCTACGATATAAAAAATAAAGACATTGAAACTAAAATACATTTCTACGATTAAGTTTTATTCATATAGATAGATATAGAAAACAAAAAAGCGTACAATTAATACGTGTTAATAGTGAAGGGAAATATTGTATGGTTACTTGATTGTGATTCCCGATCTGAAACCCATTTATGTGCTTTAGAGAAGTGTAGTATGTATTCCAACAGTTCCTCTAAAATGATCGGAATGCAGCAATGGCATTTATGGGCTAGTATATTAAGGTAGGTATGTAATGAAATTATGTGATAATTATTGTTTGATAGTGCATTGAAATTTTACATGAGCTTTGCATTTCTTAGAGGACGCAATTTTATTTTTGGGACATGTGTGGGGGTCAATAGAAGCTTAACCTCAAGTTTGTGGGGTCGCCACCCTTGTCCCCAGGTCGCTATCTTGGAAAAAGTAGTGAAAACACTTTTTTCGCGATTTCTCGGAAACTGTCCGTCTTACAAAAAAATTGTAAAGTCATAATTTGTAGCAAGTTGTTTTGCCTACAAATACGTTTGTATAACTTTCTGCCCCAAAATTAAAAATTAAAGAAGTTATAAGCAAATAAGTGAGATTTTTTTTATTCATTCCAACTCTTTTCTTTACCATAGAACTTACCAAATTTAACTTATCGAATGTTAAGCAAGTAGAAAAGGTCCCCCGTTTTCCCCGCCACCTATGAGGTCGATTCCGTAGGAGCGTTTTTTTATGTATGTTCTGGCGAAACATGCATCAACATTATGAAGATATCAAAGTTAATGGAAGAAAATGAATTTGAAGATGAACTTTCAACTATAACTCCACACTTAACTCCTGTCATTCGTCAAACTTTCAGATTTGACGTTGATTTAGATTCTGAGCTACAGCCTGGACCATCGAAGAAAAGGCGATTAGAGTAGCTAGCTAATAAGTGATTAAAAATATTATGATGTCGAGGATTACCTTATAAGCAAGATGTCCGTGGAGCAGGCCTACCGGGGATACCACGTAAAAAAAACGCGCCTATGGACTCTACCTCATAGGTGGCGGGGAAAACGGGGGACCTTTTCTACCTGCTTAACATTCGATAAGTTAAATTTGGTAAGTTCTATGGTAAAGAAATGAGTTAGGAATGAATAAAAAATCTCTCACTTTTTGCTTATAACTTCTTTAATTTTTAATTTAGGGCAAAAAGTTACATAAACATATTTGTAGGCAAAACAATTTTCTACAAATTATGACTGTACAAATTTTTTGTAAGACGCATAGTTTCCGAGATATCGCTAAAAAAGTGTTTTCACCCCTTTTTCCAAGATGGCGGCCGGAGGACAAGGGTGGCGACCCCACAAACTTGAAGTTAAGCTTCTATTGACCCCCACACATGTCCCAAAAATTCAATTGCGTCTTCTAAAAAATGCAATATTCGGTCCTTAAATTGTAAGATTTCAATGGATTATGACGGCAGTGACCGATACTTATATTCCAAGAGCGTATGAGAATTCTTATGGAACAGTGGTGCAGAATTTGCGCCAGCGTAGCTGGAAGGAAAGTCTTGGTTAAGAATAAAGATGCGACTATTCCTCATTTTACATGACAAATATGATAAGTAAAAGCGGGGGTACACGATGCGTTGCGGCGGCGGTGCGGCACCGGAGCGATGTCGCTGCGTCATTTTACATAGAAATATCTGAGGCATGCACACGATGCGCTGCGGCGCCGCACCGGATTCGCAACCACCGAGACGAGGCGGGGAGGGGTGAATGCGTTGCGACGTCGGAGCGGCACCGTTCAGTTGTTTATGTTTCACACGCACGGGCACATAGTAGGGCCAACAACAGACGTCTTTTACGATCCACGGCGCCGCTGCGACATGACAACGTTGCGGCGCCGCACCATTCGTATGCCCGCCGATACGGCGAAATCTTTGCGGTGCGGCGCCGCAACGCATCGTGCGCCCTCGCTCTTATTCAGTCTAATAAACACGTAATGGAATCAATTTGGCATGTATTTCTATAGGATACGATTAAAGAGTGTAACGAAGCTTCCTAATCTGATCTTGCTGTGTCCGTACCAGATCACAACTAGACGCACTGACATGCGGTGGTAAACATACCATCCACAATCTGGCTGTTTTCAAGTCTCCTTTCACTTAACATCAGGCGAGATTGTGGTTAAACTGCAATGAAAAATATTTACACGCAATAATGTCATGCCTAATCTCACGTTTTGTAGCGATTTATAAAACATTTAATTGTTTGAGCAGTCCCAATGGCGTTTTTTCCTATTCTGCTGCGGATTCCATTCAAACGTAACGCGGCTGTACAGCGTTTCGTTTCCCGTCATTAATCCTAAGCCACGCATCTCGTTTTGGTTGGCTTATCTTAATGGGATGGAAACACGCAACAACATGAACGCCTGTATTCAGTTACCAATCCGAACTGAGTGGTGGGTAAACGTAAATTGTTTGCGTTTCCCCTGAGACTTCTTCGATGTAAAATCGGATTTTTACATTTCAGTCGATTTTGAGTTTTATTGCTTTCAATGTTCAATTGCCAATTTAAAATTGTTAGAAGGGATATACACTCGAGGATGTTATTTTTGAGTCAGTAATATGAACTTTAAACCTTAATATTTCTGTTTCTATGAATTCTAACTAGCCTATACTCGTAAAACAGTGACAAGCTACGAAACTGAATACTCTGCGAATTAATCCACAAGTTTTTATTAACTAATAGCCGGTTTCTAAATCTTATCAATCATTTGCCTTATAATAGGTTGAAATTAGACATTAAGTAATGTCAAAATTCAAACGATAGTAAGGCAAATAAATGTAAAGTAAGATATAGGTTCCGGCCATAAAAAATGTAGTAAATCAAAATGAAACAAATAGGTTGAAAGGCGTCAGTAATCAGTGACACTGAATGGTTCAAATTTATGTGGATCACTTTGGTTAATTCATCAAAATTGAAAGACAGAAATGAACCGTCTTATATCTACCAAACGTTCTTTTTCTGCATTAAAGATAACTAACTTCATTGTACGGTGTAACCGTACACAATACAGTTTCGCGGGTGCGAGTTCAGTTCCCGTCAATCACGTGCGTACGGTACTCGTGTCAAACAAATCAAATAAACAGTCAGTTTAACCAAATCATTTCAGTTTCATTTGTTTTAGTGATTCACCCTACATTATTTGGTCCTTCGCGCCGGATAAAAAATTATACGGAAACTATAACGCATTTTATACCAAAATATGTAATTACAATGGTAACTTAACACAAAAATTATACAGTGACAAATATCTAAAGTATCTACAACATATGTATTTCTCAAATTAGCGATTCCACATATTTTCTAAGCAATTCGAATTTTATTTACATAAAAGATATAATTTTAATAAACACAGGATTAATTTTTTTAAATTATTTTTATTCATTGTAGTACCTTTTTGCTGCACTTAATAATTTGCAAACCCGTTTAATGGCAATTTATATAAAAATTTCAACGTGAATTTGTCAACAGTAATTTGGTATGATATTTTGTTATCGTGTTTCAGCATTAGCGAATGAGTCTTATCGTTTTGCATGATTTATAAATTCATAGAAATATATTATAGACGGAATTCAAACGAAAATACGTTATGCATGATTAAAATTCTTAAAGTAAAGCTTTATTTTGGTATTTTCTTGGAATTCGTATTTATTAATTTCACATAATACAAATATCATCCTTCAATTTCTTTCCTGTTTTTTATAAAACAAATTTTCCGAGTATTTCATATTATTTTAGGGCGGCCCTTTTTATTCCCTGAATATTTATTAAAACCGCGCTTTTTTGGTTGACTAGATTATGAATATTAGAATTCTTAGTAACTGGTAACAAAAACATTCTTCAGTGGGCTTTTATGTTTTATATACGTGATAATTTTGATAAAAAAATACACTCTTGATATAAAAATTCAAGAAATATGTATAGGAGACTTTCCTATTATGTGAGATAGAATGTTAGTGCGGAGAATTAGGAAAACAGGAATTGGACTAACAAGTCAGAACACGAGGTCTTGTTAGTTCATTGTGAATATGTGTAAGTGACTTCGATTTCTTGCTATCAAGTGTAATTTGCTTAATTGTATTGGTTATAGTTGGATCGATCACTTCCTTCGAGTACGACTATTTGCAAGATATCGAAAATTCAAGAGGAAATTCCTGATTTAATACTTAAAATTTTAATTAAATCCGCTAAACCGTTTTAACATCTATTCAAGATAAGCTTTCGGACAGACATACAAAATGAAATTATAAAACCGGTCATTTAGGTATGATCAGGCGTTGCATGAAACAGTTTTTACTTAAATTTTAGTATTTATTCTTAAAACTTAAACAGATAATTTTTATTGATTAGCATCTGCCCGCGAACTCAAACAATGCGAGCGCAAACTAGAACCATTGATAGAATTGTTAGGGTAAACCCGGTTAGTTGCCCAACTTTTCAAGAAAGCTCTGTTATTAAAAAGTAGCTTATTAAGATTATAAATTATTAAGTTAGTTACAGGAGTTACAGGAGATGGTAACAATTATGAATGAGTCTTTTGAGAGAAAGGGTATGAAAATTAATGTGAACAAGACGAAAGTTCTGGTGTTTGAAAGAGATGAAAGAATGACAAGTTGTAATATACAGATAGGAAATCAAAAGTTAGAGCAAGTTAGTGAATTTGTTTACTTAGGCTGCATGTTTACCAGTGACGGAAAGCATGAAAGGGATATTGAAAGGAGAGTTATGGCAGGTAATAGGGTGAATGGAGCGCTAAATTCTTTTATGAATAGCCAGAAAGTGTCTGTAAAGGCACGCTTGGCTGTCCATAAAGGAGTGTTGGTGCCGACCCTGATGTATGGTAGTGAAAGTTGGGTATGGCAGAAGAAGCATGAAAGTAGGATAAACGCAGTTGAAATGAGAGCTTTGAGAAGTATATGTGCGGTTAGCTTGAATGATAGGATAAGAAACAGTGTGCTAAGGGAACAATGTGGTTTGAAACAAGATGTAATAACAAGAGTTGAAAAAGGAATATTAAGGTGGTTTAGGCATGTAGAGAGGATGGATGAAAATAGAATCACAAAACAGGTATATGACAGTATTGTCAATGGTAGAGCTGTTGCCGGTAGACCGAGACGAACATACCATGAACAAATATCAGAACTGTTAAAAAAAGGTCAGGTAAAAAGCATTTCAAATAAACGCGCATGTATGAAGAGGTTAATGAAAGTAGACGAAGCGAAAGTTGTTTGTCAGGATCGTCGCAAGTGGAGATCCATAGTCTCTGCCTACCCCCATGGGAAACAGGCGTGATTTTATGTATGTATGTAAATTATTAAGAAAAAGCAACACGTGTAAAAAAGTGTACGTGCTATGTACGTATGAAAATAATATAGTAATTTGAAAGTATTAGTCTATGTTTGCAAGCATAATTATTATAGTTTTGAGAAAGACCTGTTTGATTAGACCTCTCAAAAAGGGGCTAGTTATTTATTGTAGCGTATAGTAGCATAACATTGAAAATGCTTCGGAAGATACTTGCCTCGGGGTTAATAAATGATTTAATAACAAAGAAAGAAACATTTTCAAAAACAAGAATATTACAACGTTTTAAAAACGACAAAATAGACTTGAAGTATATCAAATTTATACTTTATTATAGTATAGAATATCCGTTTAATTTTACGCTTATATTTGCAAGATATTTTGCTCACCGAGACACGTTATATCTAGCCAGAATAAGTTGAACAAAAAAGGGAAAAAACTGTCTTCTTGAAGAATTTGCAGTTATAAATGAATTGGGTAAGTATCTTTTTTGATACAGACATTAGCCTTTTTTAATTTTTATTTAATTTTATTATAATTTACTATCCGCAAAAAAAGGACCTTTTTATTTGTGATATAAGTATAAACTAATTAATAATAACACGTAATAAATTGCATAATTCAAATTCTAATGTATGCAGACAACAAAAGTTGACTAAAACTACAACTAGGAGCAAAACTATTAATTACAATTACACACAAATATAATTTCATTGCCTGTTAAAATCTCGCCATGAAGGTTTTTTGCTCACATCGATAAAACACGTGAGCCTAATCCGTGACATAGAGGCCTGCTAGAGAAGCACTTCTAATCATAGAAGATCACAAACACCACCAACGCCTCTAACACAGATTTTTCAAAACCGGGGCAACTATCCGGATTTTACCCTATATTATAGATAAATAAATAATGACTACCAAAAACCGTTAATTAGGTTTCAAAGCTTTTTCATCGGAAGATCAAATATTCGATTCCCCAAATTTTTCACCTTTTAATAATAATTCAAACAAAGGAAGGTTCATCTAAAGATGTTGGTCAATATTAACCGCGTGAAAAACTGCGAAAGATTTTTGCTTGGCGTTACAAACGAGTTGAACTTTTCAAATACTTCAAGGAATCTAATGAAAAAAGTTTGAGACATCTTAATAAAAATACCCTTTGAGACCATGGGATTTGTTGAACTTTATACGAGAATAATTAATTAAAGTGTTGCATCGATATTTCACATTTTCTTCAAATTACAATTCAACTGTTTACATTTCTTATATTTTATTTTATTGCGTAATGACCACGATTCTTTAGGTTTTTACGACTGTTACACATAATTAACATTCCCTGTTGTTATAATTTAAATAATATGTTTTTTTTAAATCAAATCTATCAAAAACTAAAAATAAACTTATTAAGGAAGTTAGAGACGCCATCTAGTCATGGACGGCTTAAGAGCTTATCATGGTTAATTTGTGACCGGATGATTAACATTCTAAGTATTATTGACAATGCTGGAGTCATGATCAGGATAGAGTTTATACTTACAGTGGTTTGGTTTGGGGCTAATTTTTAATCTATAGTTTTATGGTTACCATTATTTATTTAGTTTTAGACTGTTTGTATTGTGTTATTTGTTTATAAATAGTAATTTTTATTCTGGTGATGTTAGGAGCCTTAAGAACAGACGAGCGTGCATGACAAGAGCTATGAATGTCAAAGAAGCAAGTGAGGTGTGTAAGAATGGGCCTGTGTGGCGCTCTGTTGTTCGTGCCTACCCCGCAAGGGACCTGGCGTGAAGTTATGTATGTATGTATGTAATTTTTATTCTCTATATAAATAACTAGATGTTAATAAATTTGTGAACTGTATATTATTTTCGTTTTAATACCAGTTACCGTGAAATCATTAACTTTTTATCATCACTTTTTTTGTTTTGAAATTTTATGATAACAGGTAATTATAGACATTTACTAAATATATAAAACTACCGAACAGACGTTGTCCTGATCTTAAAAAATATAAATGTAAAACACGAATGCAGCGCCATCTACCGGATTTAATGGTAAATCTAAATCATCTTTGTGTGTCCCGGACACAGCTCACACTTAAAGACACACAAAAAAGTTTATCAAAATCGATGCAGCAGTTTAGGAGCAGTTCAGTGCCATACACACGTACAGAAGAATTATATATACAATATCTATCAGTTCTATTTATGAATCTATACCACCCTGAAACCCACTCACACAAACAAAAATAATTTTATGTAAATTCTGGATTCCGATTGCAGCGCCATATACCAAGTTACTCCAAATAATTCTCGTATTCACTTAACACACAAAAAATGAATCCAATCGGTAACATAAAAAAATAAATTAATATCGGATCATCACAATCTGACCAATGGTTTAGAAACACATAGAGGACAAACATACAAACATTATTATTATTTTATTTTTTTTATTGCATGATATCAGCAGACAGGCAGACGGCCCACTTGATGGACAGCGGTTACCATCGCCTGTGGACATTTGCAACACCAAAGGTGCTACGATTGTGCTGCTGCTCTCTTTAGGGAGCCTGGAACCTGGTCACTAATGCCGGAACACAACACAGGGTTGTTATGGCGGCATACTCTCGACCAGGAGTGGTCGCCATCCAGTCGGGCAAATGCCCTACCACCTGGCTGTGGGTTGTTTTGTCGCCTCTTACGAGAGGCCGCCGGGCCGCAGGAAATTGTATTCTTTCTCCGTTCCTGCACGGATAAGTATTATGTAGACTATTTGAGCCAAAAACCTTTTCGAACATCCCCAGGACACCCTGCCAAAGTTTCATCATAATCTGATCAATGGTTTAGGAACGCATAGACGAATATTGTTTATTATTTATAAGATTTAAATAATGAAATTGTTAAATGTGTAGTACTTTTGATGTATTTTTTATATACTATTGTGTAGTATTAATTTATTAGGTACCTAAATGGTTGGAGTGGTAGTAAAGGAGGTTCTCTCTTTTAATCTGCAACGTCCATATTATACACTGCAAAACTAGCTAACTGTTATTAATGTGCCCCTGACTTCAAAGGATGTTGATGTTAATTTAAAAGACAAAGAAAGAGAAAAGTAATTAACATGACAGTATTTTCCTTGTATGATAAAGCGTTTCGGTGCAGTTGATATACAAGATCGTCACTACACGAAAATCTATGTAGCGATGCGACAGTGTCAATTCTGCTCGCTGACCCTACTCTGTGATGCCCGACTTACGCATAAGCAATTTGTTACAAATGGGCCCAATTTCCAAGCTAAGTTCATTGTTAATTCATGGACATTGTTGGCTCGTTGTTAGTACTTGGCAAGTGTAAACGGTGTTTGACTCGTCTACAATTTAAATGAAATTATTAGCGATGAAGGATGCCCAGCATTGCTTGGGTCTAGTAATATAATTGGTCACGTAATGGTGCTGTGGAGATAAGACAGACTGCTAAAATTAATGCCAAACTAGTAAGATAGTAAGTAGGCTCTTTGAGCAATCACCAGATCAGTCATTACCAAAAAGATAAATCACCTTATTTGAACAGCTTTAAGATGAAATTTTCTTTCTCCAGAGATTCTTATGAACGTGTTATGTAGTGTTAATCTATCTATATGAATAGAAATTAATCGTAGAAATGTATAGGTATATAAGCATAATTTAAGAACGACTTCCTATTTTGATGAATTTTTTGTGTGTTATTGAGTGAGTCCCTGGATGGTTTAGGTTCACATTTGGAACACATAGGTGACGTTAGGATCGGGTTTTAGGATTCTCCTAACCTCCTGGAACGGTTGTGATGTTTTTGTGTGTTTGAATGGTTCCCCATATGGTTTAGATTTACAACTGAAACCGCGAGGAGGCACTAGAATCGGGTCTTAGATTTTTATATTTTCAAAACAGGACAACGTCTGCCGGGACTGCTAGTTTATTATATCATATTAAACAACAACTAAGGATTTCCTAGTAGCTATTAAGTTAAAGCATTCTAATGACGTGGATTAGAATGCAAGCCCGGGAACATGCATTGCTTAGAGCTATAATTATCAATACTTTTATCAAACGTATCATGAAAATGCCATAATGGTGCGGCTTCATTTGCGATATTGTCAAAGATTTAGATTTTGGGCTAATGCGTCTTATTTAAAAACAACATTAGCGTTAACAACGTTAGCGTTAAAAACAACGCTGACGAATAGCTACATTAAAGTATACACATTTTCTGTATTGAATGTCATTAACAAAATTACATCTCAAAAAAAACCTTAAACCCATTGCTGTATCTGCGTGAAACGGCCTAAATCTGTATAATTATCGCAGATGATTATGAAATCGTAAGACCATGAAAGAGAAATCAATAAACATCCAAACAAAATCAGCTTTAATTTCGTGTATGATTTGTATCTCTTTATATTGATATAAATATTTCTATACGTAAAAGACAATCATATAAGAAAGAGTTGGTGGCAAGTAGATTGAAATCACATCCAGCTTACATTTCGTTAAAAAGGATTTCTATTTTAACGGATTATCAACTCAGTATGTTACGATACAAATCCCTTCTTCGTTTCGCTACCAATTCCTTTTTCTCTCATTTGTTATATATTTTTTCCAATGGAGTGGATTGTTTAGGTCGAAACACGAGATAAGACGCGTGTTCTTCAGACTGGAGGCAATAAATCTCTTAGGTACCACGCGCCTTGATTTATTCACTCGATAATCCCGCATCGTCCGGAACTTCTAACTCCAATGTGCGAAGAATATTTGTGTTTGACATTGAACATAACATATTCAGGGTTATGAGTTTACGACGAAGTTAAGTCTCAATACAAAATTAGTTCTTCATCCTCCCACATTTAATTTATATAACTTAGTTCTGTGCATGATATTTTTGGAGAATTAAACCTAGGTTATAATGGTTATACGGCACGATTTTTATTTGGTTTTTTTATTATAATCTAATTTTTGAGTCACTTTAACTGTCAGATTAAATATAAATCTCATTTTATTTTAATTATTGTGTGTAGTAAATGATTTGATTTTGTGAGTTTAAAAAAATTAAGTAATGTTCTAGTATGTAGCGATGCGCGTATTTGATATAGCTACTTAGAATACTTGTCCGATGCAGACATTTATTCTTCCTCTAACAGAGAGCAATGCATCGCAGCATAGGGATGTATAAAACCTACAAATAAAATAGACAAACAAACACATGCAATATGTGTCATAATAATTTGACGCGTATAGTATAAACGTAACTAACTTATTATTATTCATTGGGATAGCTTCGAAACTAACGGCAGTAATGTCTAAATCAGAGTAAAATTACTAATCTTCATAGTCTATCTAATGAAAAATTCTTATAGGACCTTTAAATTAATTGATCTAAGCGGTTAACGGTTATGATGACATTAGACGGGCCAAACAAATTGAATTAACTTGGTTTAAATGAACACAGCTAAAAGGACATTATGATACTAAATTGTACAATATATTGTATACAATTGTATATTAAATTTCGAAATTTTACTCGATTCCGCGAAACTTGTGTGAGCTTTAATACCTGGCAAGAAATCGCACAGGACAGAAACAGGTGGTGTGACCTCTTGCCGGAGGCCAAGACACATATTGGGTTCGCTGAGCCAACGGAGTTAGTTCTATGAAATTAAAGAAAAAAATTAACCCTCTAATATCGGCTCTACCTAAGTTATGTACTTGTACCCTCAAAAATATAACTTTTATTTGGAAAATTGAATATGAATGAAACGCTGTCCATTTGTATGATTAAACAGAAAAGGTCCAGTATTTTGTTAGTCTTCATAAAATAAATAACACTAATCGAGACTGCAAAAGAGCACCAACCTTTCGCGGCCGCTAATAATTTCGCAGTTTAACCGAGTTGCCTGCAAACACGAAGTTCGTCAAAGGGATTTGGTTAATTCAATTTCTCTGTTCAGCCGCCGTTTTCTTAGGTAGAAGAAATTTGCGTAATATTTAATTTCAATACCCTCTTAGGCATGAAAAGCTTAACGGAATTTTCAAAAGTTGAAGATTGCAAACTTGATTTGAATTTTATAACTTTGCGAGAAGCGTGTGTTACCACTCAGCATGGGGCTCGTTTGTTCCTTATATTTTGTTTGTTAACAAACTTCATTCGACAGAATTGCGTTATGTGTTTTGCATTGCACTTTAATTTTCCTTTTGAGTTCTCTACTTAATATTTTACAAAACTTGCCAATAGAAACGACAGATGTATATGTTTTCATAAGCAAATATCTAGTGAAATGTTAACGTTTATTTTTAACAATATAGTTATGTTTTCATATAATTTAAAGTGAAACATTTGTTTTATTAGCATCAGTTATAATTTTATTACTTGTTCAATCTTTGCCTAGTATAAAATAAGTAGAATCCCTCTATCAATTTTGCTGTCTACCCTCCTTCTGTGCGAGGCGACAGATAAAACAATAACAGATACGAAGCCATTATAAACAATCTTTCCGAGTCTACATTTGAGTAAGGAACACACCGCGCCGTGTGTTCATCTCTTTCTATTCTTGACATCAACTTATTGAGATTACTGGACTATTAGGTAGACTATTAACATGGGCATTGACAGATGACGTTTGTATAATTTAAACACTTATGTAGCTTGTCATTATCGACGTTATTTTTATGCTATAATGTTCCTACTCTATCTAGGATAATTTTAGTGTTAGTGACTATGGTCGAATGTGTTTTGTTTAAAGCGCTAAAATAATGCTATGATGGATCAGCACTACTGTGTCTACATATGTTTTTTGAAATTTTTTAACGTCATTTACAATTAATAACAATGTCGCATCACGCGCACTATATCCATCGCCAGATCTACGTGAAACGATTACTAACACCTTTCTTACCTTTATAACCTTATGCCAGATAAAACAGGGACATTACGAAAATTTTGTTAAAGTGTCAAATATTCCGTGTTAACATTAATAAGATCTTGCTATAAGAAATCGACTTCTTGAATAATTAAAAAGCAAAAATAAATATTTTATACAACATCTTTAAAACGATGCGAAGTAAAACATATAAAAAAAAAAATATTTTGTATTTTTTTATATTTTACTGGGTATTGTTGAAAATATTTATTTTTGCTGTTTATTATTTTTGTTGTTTGTTTTTTTAATTGTTTTTTTTTTGTAAAAAGTATTTATTTGTCACTTCTAAAATACGCATAAAAATGATATTTTATTCAATGAAAATGATATGAAATTCTCCTGAATCTATAGTGAATCCAACGCCAGAAGCGACCAAGTGACCATGCTTCATATCAAACAAGTCCTAATAATACGATACGGTTTCGAAGTTAGTAAATTCCCGGTAATATAAAAAGTAAGGTAATAAATCAGCAATTTTTTATGTATAATACCCACTTTAGAACACTCCCGGGAGGACTACCGCGAGATTCCAGGAATATAAACTATCGCATCACTTTAAAAAGGACTTAAACTATCGTTCTAGTGAAACTCTATCGAAATCAGCTAATATTTATGCAATCTAATTAATTAGTACCATACCCAGCAAAATTCCCGTGGGATTCCTGGACACAAAGTGCATTTAAAAATAATGAAGATGTCGTTTTAGTGGAAACTGTGTCGGAATGCGCTAATTTTTATGCATCTGAATAATTTTAAACCACTGCCGGGAAATTTCCCGCAGGATTCCTAGGATAAAAAATATCACACATTCTATCACATAAAAGTTGCTATCGATCAGTGGAAACATCGTATTGGAAACCGATTTTTTTAATCTGGCCATTTTAAATTATTCTTAGAATATTTTTTTTTCGGGATTACCGGGATAAATGCGCAGATTATAAGTCTCAGAACGAGCTGTCTATCAGCAAAAGTCGCATCGAAATCGGTCGAGTAGTTTTTACTTGAATCTGCATCTCTGAAAACTGCATCGTGTACTTCGCCGTTTATATAGTCTATTCCATTTTTAAAAAGCTTTAATGTTCTGTATATTGTAGTTATTAAATGGCATGCTTAGAATTTTATAACATTATAGTTAAATATGTATGTAGATATGATTATATCCAATTTCTTTCTATAAACTTTAATTAAGTTATAAATGTGTGCTTGTGTTGAGTATGTATGTGAATGTACATATGTATTCCATGTGTCTAAATTTGTAGTTGGTCACACTATTTTGGTATTGTACTTTTAATTTGTCTCTTTTAATGATATAGTGTAGTAACCATAAAAAAATTTAATAAATAAATAAATATTTTACACATATTTATAACAAATAGAAATAACAAAATTAAATTTTAGCGACCACTTTTGCACTTTATGTAGTAAAAACAGGTCACTATTCAAACTTTTTTAATGAACATTTGAAACACTTATATTAAACGAATTTGTTCCATAACAACGTATTGTTATCATAACAGTAGCTAGAGCCCAGTTAATGTAACTAATGAAACGTGGACTTATATCCTCATCCTCGTGATAATCCCTCCGTTTTATGACCCCCTGCCTTTATCTTTATAGTGGAGTTACGCACTATCATCTGAATTTATTTTGGCTGCTTCGCTGGCAGCTTTGCGGCCTATTCTCACTTTTACGTATTACATATAGAGTGGTGCGGTTGTATAAAACAAAATAAAAACATGTAACAGTAGTATGCCGTTGTCATATATAGTGTTGAAAAATAGATTTATTTAGATTATTTTGTATATACGTATATATTGATGTTAAGGTGGATTCCTGATCCAGAAGCACTACTACTAGACAAAATAATTAAAAGAAACTTTAGATAAAATTAACTAATGTATTGCAAAACTTGACATATTTGTGACATGTCTGTGTAAAACTCATAAAAAGAACTACATACTAAAAAGTATTGTTACAAACAGTTGGTATTCTTTAAATGTGGATTTATGTATGTATTAAATTTATAAATTAGTGTAAGTATGTATATTTTAATTGTATCTTTTTTCTGCTCCACCTACATCGCCAGATTAGTTAAGATCTTTTAAGCTAAGTTGCCTGGAAGAGATCGCTTTTAGCGATATGGCCTCCTGTTGTTTTGTCAAGAAGTAGGTAACGATATTACAATACCTAATTATGTATTTTAGTTTTGTGTTTGTTTATTTTGGTTAGCAATGAAGTGTTATCTATCTATGCTTCACGACTAAATGTCGACGTTTACAAACGCGATTTTTATTTCATTGTATAACCAAGTGTTTCGAACAAATTTCTGTATTGCAGAAGTTGCCAATACTTGTATATACACTTCGAGTCATTTGGTAATTTATAAATTAGTGCGGAATATTGTGGGACTCGCTCAAAGTCCAGAGGTTGGTTTCACAGATCGGTTATTTTGATGTGCAGGTTTCCTCACTATGCGCATACCCCTAATATTTCTGTTTCGTAATAATATCGAAGACTATGCGAAGTAGAGAAGAATAGATAAAGGGTATAGCCCATACTTCAGGTAAACCCCTAATTTAACGCTAGGATTATTACTATAATGTATTAATTCATTAATTAATATTTATTTCGTGGTTTGAATTGTATTGATAAATTAGCAAGTACAAATTGTTCGACCACAGTTTAATACCAGGTTTTAATCAATTATTTATTAGGTTGGTTAATTCATACATGCACTTAATTGTTAAAGTAGGTAGCGTGGGATTTAATAATGAATCCTGGTTGAGCGTAAATTATATTTAAAATTCTTAAAGAAATGGAACGAATGGTGATAAGTTTAAATCATGTAAAAGTAAAAGGATAGGAGGTGGCTCCTACCCTTTTTTCTTCTTCTGTACATGCCTTAGTAAGCGGAAGAAATGAGACGGCATGCGACGTCAACAGCATCGCAATCGTGGTAATCGTATACAATTCACCTTTTGCTAACGAGCTGCAACGCGTACGCATCGTTTGAATATTATAATCAATTTTTCTTCTATTTTCTTATATGTTATCCAATTAGTTGAATTCGTGAAAATTTGTGTGTCGTGCTAAGTACTAAACAAGGAGAAATCATCGCTTCACTACATAAAGGCACTGTGCAATCCTTGCTTCATATAAGTGCCTGTATTTCCCTGTGTTCTATGGAACTATATTTTCCATCATTGTGGTTTTGCGTCAAAGGGGAAGAATATAAGTAAACGTTTATCAATTCGCGTAAATTTGTTTTTTATTTTATATATCTTTTAAGCTAATATATAAAATTCTCGTGTCGGGGTGTTTGTAGTTAAAATCCTCCGAAACGTCTTGACCGATTCTCATGAAATTTTGTGTGCATATTGGGTAGGTCTGAGAATCGGACAACATCTATTTTTCACCCCCTTAAATGTTAAGGGTAGGCCACCCCTACTTTTTTAATTTTTAGATAACCGTAATTTTTTATTTTTTTATGAAAAATAACAATTATATATGATAAAAAAATATTAGGTTGTATGTTTTAAAAAATACATACAACCCTAAATTTTCAACCCTCTACTATCAACCCCTGTTTTTTCGGGCAGGATGACGTCTGCCGGGACAGTACTAGTTATTATAATAGACAATACTAGTTATTATAATAATTATCACGCACTGACTGTGATGAAAACTAATATGATTAAATCGCTGAGACGACTGCCTTGATACTTCAAAACTTGTCTTGGACTAACGTGGTATACGTACGGTTTATTTCTGTAAAAATGCATAGGCTCAAGTCCTCCGAGTCGTGTGGAGGATGATATCATATTAATGCATATAGGAACAAATAACTCATTTAACAGTGCCTTATTTGATAAGAATCTATGTTCTTGAAATAAGATGCAGATTTTTAGTAACTATCTTATCCTTGTTGTATTGCTTATTAAAAATAAAAATAAATTTCTGAGTGAATCACCGACGCTTAAATACATGATCAGTTGAATAGAAAGCAAAGACGTAAAACACACTGGAAGTACATATAAGTATATTAATTAGCTCATATAGCTCAACGCGTGAAATGTTAGCTTTCTACTTTAAGCCCTTTAAAACAATTAACTCTAGAGTTAATTATTGATTGAGTTTCCCTTTCACGTCTAAATTTTCCTTCGTATCACTATATCAAAGGTTAATTGGCAAAGGCAAATCCTTGAACTTTAAATTAATACTACTATGTATCAAGTTGATCGCCTAATTAACTCAATTCCTGGTTGAGTGAAACATTGTTTCCCAACTTTAATGTGTAAATAAAGCTGTGAAATGTTCAACATTGTCATAATTATTTAGTCCTTTGTAGCTCAATTGATCTAATATATGCTCTGCCTTAAAGCCATCATGTCTCAGCCATAACTGTGCCTTGATTAACCAACTCAATAATCATGACATTACGCAGATGTAGCCGAAGTTCTAATGTTTTATTTGACATGGGACATTGTTAGTGACTCAGCTGGTGGTTATGAACTAGACTAATTAGTTAACGCATTATTCTTAACGCAAGAATTAAGATGCATTTGGACTGTAGCAGCGAGAGGTAGAGGTTAAATAATACTTTAGATGAAGAGAGTAGTATTCAATGTCAAGTGCTGATGTGTGCTGTTTTTTAATTTTTTTTATTTGCAGCAGATCAGCAGACAGGCAGACGGCCCAGTTGATGGAAAGCGGTTACCGTCGCCTATGGACATTTGCAACACCAAAGGTGCTACAAATATGCTGCTGCTCTCTTAAGGGAGACTGGAACCTGGTCACTAATGCCGGAACACAACTCAAGGTTGTTATGGCGACTTATTTAAGACCAGGGGTGGTAGCCATCCAGTCGGGCAAATGCCCTACCACCTGACTGTGGATTGTTTTGTCTTACGACAGGCCGCCCGGCTGCAGGAAATTGTATTCTTTCTCCGTTCATGCGCGGATAGAACTGAAGTTAACTGATTTATTTTGGAAACGGTAAACTTAAGTACAAATATTATCAAGTCGTACTGCTAGTACAATGTATAGCACAGTGTGTGAGCGGGAGAGATGATGTGCGAGCGAGATAGAGCTATTACTAATACGTGCGCTCCCGCGCTGCGCTAGATAATAATTAGGGCTCGCCCCGAAAACCCCGGTAAAGTTGTGAGGTCTTCGGACCAACAACATAAAGTCAAATAAAAAAATAAAAAATAGTCAGCAATTTGTTGTCCTCTGCGAGGACTAGACGTATACAGCTCCTATACCTAGGACATAGTCAGTAACAATAACATTTACGCAAGTGGAGCAGGAGAACAATTAGAGGAATATATTGTATGTAGAGAAATTACGGAAACGTTGTTTTAATATCAGCAGGTGACTACGTTACCAAAGGTTCATTAGCTTGTCTGCTATGCGGGATCATGACAAGTCGGCCAATTACGAGTGACTAACAGTTAAGAGTGTGGTAGCTAACAGTTAAGGGTGTGGTAGAGTGGCGAACGCCCGTCTGTTCTTTACGTACAGTTTTGTCATTTGACTATAGAACCTTAAAAAAGCGTTTAATCATTTGTTCCACTGAAAAAGTTCCCTAGCCAAGTACATGCCCGTGTTATGAGTCAATGCTATGTGATCCTTCATTATTCGCTGCACATAGAACTATGTGCAAAAACAGACTGATCTTTACAGCAGATCATGAGTAGGAAAATATTTTATTTAATTTGATCACAAGCTTATATTTGTATTAAATCCATAAATCTCCTGTCTCTCATGAATGGACAGTATACCAGTCGTGATTGTCCAAGTGTATGTTTTTGACATCAATTATTTCGAGGAGGAGGAAACGTAGTCAGCTTTTTGGGCACCTTACCCATAGAAGACGGTGATCTAGGCTCAATGTTCTACTTATAGTCTTGAGGGACTATGGGTAGAATGCAATACAAATAAGTTAAGTTTTCTTGCATTGTATTCGATAATATGTAATTTTATAATAATTGTTCATAAATCTAATTTTAAGTTTTCATTATTTTGATAAGTAGGTTTCATCATAATGTTTTACTTCATTGTCAGCACATACTAATTGTAAGAATAAATAATTAACAAGAAAACATTTTTGCGGTGTGTTCTTAACGTCTTGGAGCAATTTCGTATCCGTTAAATTGTTAATGCGGGTGCAATAGGCTTTTGATGTCAATAATTTCCGTTCTAAGCAAGCATGATACCATGGCTGTTATTAATGGAATATTAACGCAAGGGATCATGGGCTAATATGAGTCGAGCGCATTTAGCTTTCATAGACATAGATTAAATGTAGGTCAGGTCATCTTATAAAAGAAAATAAATTATGAGGTCGAATATAAGGTAAATAGGTCAGGTTTTCTAAGAATAGTAATATCATAACTGGCGCACTCAGTGAGCTTAAAGGATTATTATCTCAAAAGAAAATTAAACAATTGTTTTTAAGTACTTGGCTTCAAATTATCATAATTTAAAATTATTATGAATTATATTCAAATCTTATTATTTACTACTGCCTGGATGATTGGCTGGACTGAAAAGAAAAAATAGTGAGATCAGTAATCAGTTTACGCACAATTATGGGGTCATAGGATCGGGTCTTTAGAGGATAAGAATATTCACTATTTGGTTTTTGACCCTAGGCTTCCGTAGTCCTAAGACGGATTTAATCGAAAATTCCCGTATTTAAAAAACTTCAAGTGGCAGATCGAAGAATTCTATTAGAGAACAGTTGAGTTTCCCATGCAATTCTTGCTTAATAATAATTGTAATCAATATCAGTTAGGTATTTAGCACTTTTAACAAGCATTATACGTTTTTATTGTAAATAATACTGCAGAGCAAATTTCATCCTTAAGTCCTCCATCCTAAGTCTAGACATAGTAATGTCTTTATTAACAATGTAACGGGGTTAAGCAAGTCACGATGTGACCAGAGTGCAATTTTATGTCCGCCATTACTTGCTTCATGTTTGATACGGAGTACAAGGCTATAAATGCAAAATTCAGTATGCACAAGGACAATGCATTCTGCATACACAATGTAACTTTGTATAAAATTCATTTAAATAAGTACAGAAACGTAGCCAGCCTAATCCATAGAAGACAGTTATCAAGGCTCAGTATTCTACTAATAGTCTTGAGGGACTATGGGTAGAATACAATATAAATAAGTTAAATTTTCTTTTACCGTATTAGATTATTTATAATATTGTTAAAAAAAAGATTTTTTAAAGATAATTTTGCATGCATTTTTATACTACAGGATATACCTACAAGACAAACAGTGGAAGGCATTTAACATGCCATTTTTAATTGATCTATAAGCAGTGTGAGTAGGTACGTCACTCATGACCAGGGAGCCGGTCGTAAGAGGTGACAAAACAACCCACAGCAAGGCGGTAGGGTATTTGACCGACTGAATGGCTACCACCTCTGGTCTGGAGTATGACACCGAAACGACCTTGAATCGTGTGCATTAGTGGCCAAGTTCCAGTCCCATCTATGAGTCCAGCAGCACATTGGTAATACCTTGTGTTGTAAATGTTTATTGGCGATGGTAACTTTCTTTCACTTTCCATCACAGTTGGGTTGTCAGCCTGTCTCCAGCAATAAAAAAACCGATTTATTCAATTATTTTTTTCTATCAGAGTTTTGCTCGCTGCTATGCCGTGGGTCAAGATCTCATTGTTATCATAATTTTATTTACATAAAACTCAATATTTATGTTCTTTTATTATGATGACCTTATATAAATTATTACCTAATTAGTAGTGAAAAGTGCTAAAAAATCAATTGCGTGGTTTAAGAGGAGTTATCGCATATACAAACAGATACACAGACGCGGGAAGCGACTATGTTTCACTACGTAAAGAAAGTATATTATTTATTACATAGATCAGTTACAAATTTTATTTATCTTTGGGAGATAATGAGATATGATACTACAACTCGTGATCGATCGTGGCACTATCTCGATTGTAATAATAATTCCCCAAAGACCGAAATACAAAACCAATTTTAACAATGTGGAATAAAAATAGTACTCTTAAATATCACTCGTTCACGCACAAAACGTATGCCCTTGACGTTTCAATTTCGAAAGGCTGGGAGCTCAATTTAAACAAAAGTGACCGAGCTATCAGCACTCACTACCACGCAAGTGTATTACGAGATACGCCGGTTCAATCTTCCCCGGGGATTAACTGCACAGGTTTTATTGCGGAGCTTGTGATCGTGTTTCAACGTGAGAGCGGGATACAATTTTGTAACAGACAAATTGTATGAAGCATTGTATCTACTCGCACAGATAAACAAACGAGGATATAAACAATGATATTAAGAAGCGATTTATTACGTCGGGAATAGAAGCGAAATTGAATGTATTCTTATTTAGATATGGAATAAAAATCTGAGCAAAATAAAAGCTTAAACGTCACAATTATGTTTAATTTTTTTAATACATTAAATAGATTCCTATAGATAAAGGATAAATAGTATTTTATTTGTTCCATGCGTACAATGGGTAGGCAGACCGCCTACCTGATGGAACGCGGTTACCATTGTCTCTAAGGACATTTGCAACACCAAAAGTGCTACAAATGCGCTGCTGCTCTCAAAAGGGGGACTAGATGATATCCTGGCTGTGGGTTGTTTTGTCGTCTGTTATGGCAGGCCGCCCGGCCGCAGGAAGACTATTTATCTACAATAGGATAAAGAAAAACTGGTCATAAGTATAATAGTTCCTTGTGCAATTAAAAATATTTAAATATTTAATTTCTTAATACGCATACTTAATAATATTACTAAGAATGCGTATTTATATTATTGTTCTTATTTAA
Organism: Dendrolimus punctatus; assembly: GCA_012273795.1. Taxonomy (NCBI): domain Eukaryota; kingdom Metazoa; phylum Arthropoda; class Insecta; order Lepidoptera; family Lasiocampidae; genus Dendrolimus; species Dendrolimus punctatus. Next base: position 2,353,354 of record CM022541.1, read on the forward strand.
TTCGACGCGACATAGTATATAAAACTCGATGTTGTCATATAATTATAATGGGCTGGCAATATTTTCACGGGAGCTTTGTGGACATTAGAAAAGTGCAAAAAACGAGAATGAAGAACGGGTTATTATATTATTTTGCTGTGTTTTTGCGAGGTTTTCACGAGAATGTGGAGAGTCCATTATCGTAAATAATTGTGTTTTAGTAATTTACGTAACTTCCAGAATTTCTAGTATTTGAAACTCCATTAGTGTTCCTAAGTTGAATTAAGGTTTATCTAATCAGAACTCCACAAGAGGGCTTAAAGTAAATAGTACTTATATTAAGTTCTGTTGATTAAAAATCTAATGAAATAATATTTGTTCTTTATTTGAAAAAATACTATTTTGTGTAGGCTACAACTTGCAAGTGCTGTATGAAACCACGCGACATTATTCCGACAAATTTATATTCCTTGTTACTTATCCCTTATTATTTACATCTCCAGAAAAGAAAGGTTGTTGCGCCGCGGAACACCTTTTTGTAAATACTTCCTCCCTATTCTCGGCATCAAGAAAAATAATAAGCTTTAAATGAAGTATACGTAAACAAGAGAAACACTCATATAGAGTCATCGAAAATATGTAGTTGGATAGCGAAATAAAGGAAATCACTTTAATTTAATTAAATATCTTTAATTCGCCGAATCAAATCCTAGTCAAGTGTGTGAACCCCCAGGGGGCGGTGGACTGGTGGCAAGGTAACTTTCCCCTTGTTTCTTCTTCCAAGTGCCTTGGCCTTCTCCCAGTTATCACATCGCGCCTGAAAAGGGGGTTTGCAATAAATCCAAGACTGTAGGAGTTCCAGTTACTGTACGTGATCCTGAACACGGTTTAAACAAAGCTATGTCTTGGTAGCTGTAAATTAACCGGTAGTTTTGGTAAGTTTCATACTAACATGCAATTGTTCCTGACTCGTGGTGTATTAATAAAGTACTTCGATCTCGGATGGAAAACTCCCTGTCCCGCTGAAGATTTCTATTCTCCGTTAAAAAATATACTTATTTCATATCTATTTGCAAAAATAATTTACTTCCCAAAATAAAATAAAAATTATACAGTGTATAGTTACCTAACTCTTGTAACCTTTAATTTTATCGCTGTAAAAAATCTATGGATATTAATTTGTAAGAAACTTACGGTTCATGTCGAAAACTGTAATGATGAAATTAACGCATTTACACGTTCATTTATAATGTGTACGATTTTTAGAATATAGCGGAACCCCCAAGCTCTATTTTTTGATCATGTCGTAATTAATGTACTCTGTAATTACTTTAACGTTCTTACAGATTTACAAACGACATAAAATAATAATTTCAATCAAACCAGTGAGCTCTGCGCATTTTAATTTTAGGCGTTCATGCCTTGACTGAGGTAATGAAGGGAGAAGGCCAAAAAGGCCAGTACAAAAAGCTGACAGTTCCTTGATTACGTCGGCTTATGTGGCCAAAGTATTATACGGTTCCGTTGGTTTACGACTGGGCCCTATTAATCTTTCTTTGTCGTACGCTTGCCTGTCCGTTGCCAGAAAATATAACGGAAGCAATTGATATTAGATGCTTTCGGATATTTTCTTATAATTCATAACTGTTAGGTACTCCCCCGTAGTTTATTAGGATGATCTGTAATATGCTATCATGATTAATCTTTATTAATATTGATGTTTTTCTTTGTAATACAATATTTCATAAGCAAAATAATATGTACGTATACGTCTAATATAATCTAATGTCATTGTCATGTCTAATGTCATTTTGAGGCTAATATGCTCTTGCGTAAGTAAATAATTGTAGTAATAAACGAACAATACATATGTATAGTACGTACAAATTTTACGTTTAACAAATTATGTATATGTTAAAATATTTGATTAAAAGAAACGGAACCAAATAATTTTGGAAAATAAAATTCAGCCCCCTGTGTGTCGCCATTAGTAAGTAGTAACTTGTATTTTTTTCTTTAATTAATTTCCTAGAATTATTGTGCAGAATATAGCTCTATATAGCTGAATTTTGACAAGAATGTATAAAGAATATACATTCTTTTCAAAATTCAGCTGTATACTCGTAGAGCCATTAGTGTTGGGGAAAAAAGCTTGAAATAATTATAATATGGATACAGACGAACGAATTTGTGGTTTTTATAATACATCCGTTTTCGCCAAAACAACTACGGAACCTGGGAACTGAAATCCTTATAACATTAAATACTGTGGGGAATGATGGTGGAACCATCTAATTAGTTTTAGAACTTATGGAAAAATCTAGAACGATCTAGAAAGAAAAGATAAGGACGGATATATTCAGAGAGAGATAGACGATGACCGAAAGAAAGAGATAGATAGATGTTAGAAAGGGATAGATGTATAAACGAAAGTTCCCGAACAGAAGGTTCGGGAAAGAAAAGACAGAGATAGATAGATGGGTTCTAGAAAATTCTTCCGGGTATATAAACAGCGTAAGGCGCGCCTACCGGGCAGTTTTAGAGTTGAGTTGAATTCAAGACGGTGAAGCGACAAGTGCGATACTAAAGAGTTGGAAGCGAAAGTTAATAAAAGACAGAGACGAATTAAGTGGTGAATTTAGTGACAAGTTTGGTGGACAGATACCTGAAGGAGGTGTGTAGCGTAGTTCGAGAGAGGAAACAGAAGCGAGCTACACGCAATAATATCGGAGGTGGTCGACGCAATATCGGCGACGGTATTGAGGGTGTGACTACTTATCTTCGGGACTGTGCATCGTCGGTCGTGCGTATAGGGGCAACTTTGCCGAGAGGTACTACGTGCGGCTGTGTAAGTCAATAAAAGCTTTTAAATTAAAACCTGGTGTTTTCTTCCAATCCATTAGTGCGTACCCCCGCTCGTACGTAACAATACTATTGATCTGTCCGTCTGTATGTCTGTAATTATGTGTACTTTACTCTGAACCTGTGGATACTACACGGTTGAAATTTTGCAACAAAGTCCTTGTGAGGAAAGCAATGAAAAATAAAGAAAACGTATATTAAGGGCCGCTTGCATAACGATCGCCTTTAAATAAAATTAGTTAATCTTATTAAACTACCTAAATACATTTTACACAAAACATATTGACAGTTCTTTAAACATATTTAGCGTCAAATTTTTCGTTGCGCAAGACGCTAATTGTATTTAAGGGTGTTAATTAAGCGGCCCTTAATCTATTTAACTAAATGGATTTTATATTATTTGTGTTGTATTATCCTTCGTGACTCCACTTGCTGGTTCCAGGGACAAAAACACCGCTGATCTTATTGGATAACATTATGATGGGTGTGGGGCCAATTTTAGGACTTATATTGTTTCCTTTTTGTTTCAGTATTGCTAAAGTGTTTATTTGTCCTAAATAAAACAATTCTTCCCTTCTTTCTATTATTACTACATGACGTACACAACTTTCAACAATACCCTAATACTAGAACAACCATTTTTTCATCGTAAAAAAAATAAAACATACTGTATTATTTTAGGAGTTTTAATCTAGCTTCTATGAATTCCCGAGAACGTTATATTTCAGAAGTAACTTCTATTATTCCTTTGGGCATAAAAAACGTGTTAGACGTTTATTAAATAATCCGAAAACCTTGCCATAGTTACAATTTGGGTCAGTTCTCAGAAGGGCAGTTTAGATTTGCCTAGAGTTTATTATCGTTCTTGTTAAGGAGGTTGCTGACACCTCGGAATTATTCTTGTGTAACTGATTATTTCTAGAACAAATTATGATTATAATGTTCTTTGGAATACTTTTTACCAATTTTACATATTATTTTATTTCTTTTATTTTTGGATTTGGAATCCAACTGTTTCCATTATTTTGTACAGTTTTTTTTTACGATTACCATAATTCCCTCTACTGGACTTGGGACAATGTACCCGTTACATTTGTCTAAAGAGCGTTAGTGGGTTACACACTTCTAGAATCATGATCCGTAGTTTTCTTCACGATGTTTTCTCTTATCCTCAATTGTGGAAATATTATGGATATCAAGGCAGATAACAGTTGTATTACCCAGTTAGGATTGGGCGTCATTTTTATACTTAGTTTCGAATAAAGTACATTCAAGTGCCAACAATAATATCGAAAACCTTGTATAATCGTCTATTTTAATATCAGGATCATTATAGCTCCGATGTATTAAAAATTGCCACGTCTGATCGTTTGCATTGATGATAACTTCGTGTTTTTATCCGCAGTGTGTTTATTATATTGCCACCTATAATGTTTGCATTGTCTCTGTATGGCAGTTACCGGAAGTTCCTTGTTACGGTTCTGCATTAAATAATAAACACCCCCAGTCTAGAGCACTGAGGTAGAACAAAGCAACTCCAGCTAGCCAAAATAATTGTATCAAAACGGGATCGATTAGTAAATTATAAAACTATAATAATAATCGCGGGTTTCAGTGTCAAAAATGTGGACGAGACAGTATATGTACTGTCTCGTCGTCCACAATGGTAGGTCGATATTATTAGATAATCCAAAATATATTCTGAAAACTGAAATTACAATATTTATTGTAATTCATACAAACTCTTCAGCGAAAAAAATATTTTTGGTTCTTAAATAAATTATAATGATCTTAATAAATAATGTTAAGTAAAATCCTAAATTCACAAATGAGATTCTAACCACGACCCACTGTTAGTGATTTTTTAAATAAAGCCCATAATTTAATAAAAGTTTACTGTATAGTAATCTGAATTAGATTTACATTGTAACAGTCTCTGATTTCAGAAAGAAATTGTATTAAAATCTAACAAAGATAGAGAAAAAGCGTTTCAGATTAAAGTCATCTTCTTCCTTATAAAGTATTCCAATATTTGCAGCTACGTTTCAACAACATCAGGCAATTTATTATAAAGATTGCCTTATTTCCAGAAATTTAAATGAAACTTAGAGAATAAATCCATCCGATAGATGTTTAAGTTTTTGATATATTTAGATTACTAAATTAAGACTTACAAAGCAAATGATAATTCAAATTTGAGTGCGGATAATGAATAAGACTATTTTCAAATTACCGCCAAACATTACTGTCATTAAAAATATTTATGGATGATGAAAACCAATCAATGTGCCTGAGACAAGCGCGGTGGGTATGCGTTCAGTCTGCTGATTGGAGAGGTTTCTTTTTTCCTCCTCTTCCTTGCAAACTACACACGTGGGTATTATATTATTTTTATGTTTTTTATTACTTTTTCTATTCAGAGCAATGGACAACAGTTGGATGACGAGCTCAGAAGTAGAATATTTTGGAATAATAGATTTTACTTATTTAACAGCTAATAAGGGTTGCCGCCATACAAGATTATGTGAAATTTGACATTCTTTTAGTGAATATAATAATCGTATCCAGTATCGTTAGTTAGACCTTGAAAAATTATTACAGTATATCCTAAACGATTTATGTATTTAAATTACTAAATGGCGGGCACTTAAAATTTGTGTCCTATCCTCATACATTTGAAGTAAGATGTACGAAATTCTGAGAAAAAACAAGGTTGTAAATCTTAAAAATCCACTTTGATCTAAATTAGTTGGTACAAAATCTATCAATCACTTAAGCAGTATTTGTGAAATAGGTTATTTTCGTTTAAATACTTCTTTAGAATTTTATAGGCAAATCACAATATTCGCCTCTAGGAACGAACCCTTGCCAAGGGTTGTAGCCGCATTAACGTGCATTCTATGACGCGCACTTGGTCGATTTATTACTGCATATAGATCTAAGGAACCTCAAAACCCATAAACTCATTTTCCTGATTAATTTCATACGATCTTATAATATTTTAAGTTTACAAACGTCAATAATAGGAAAACAGGTGTCTATGTCCAGGGGCTCGAATGAAATCGGATGTGTCGCGACAATTTAACGGCTATGTCGAGAAGTTTCCGCGTCGAAAACCAATGAGGACTATAAATTTGAGTCGTGCTCAACTTACTGAGAGAGATTTAAGGTGGTCGATAAGTGAATGTTTTGTAGGAGCTCGAACTAGCTCTCTACCGCGCAGATTTATGCAGGTTATTAGTTTCATATAGGTGAACTATTTTTCTTTATGATACAGGAAAAAGCGATATGAATATGAAGTAACCACCCGCTTGTTATTTTTATAAGAAACTTGTTATTGTCTGCGCCTTCGCTCGCATTACAAAGGGATACCAGTATGTATGTCATAAAGCAAAAAGCCGTGGTGGCTTAGTGGTTAGCGCACACCTTTTATATTCAAAGACACCTTTTCGAAATCTTGGTCAGAAAACATGCACCTTTTATTCAGTTTTCTGATCTAATCTGCATGTTGTTACGACGTGCTAACGGAGAAGGAAAACATCATGAAGAAACCTGCAGATCGATATAACTGATCTATCAAACCTGTCAAGTCGCTATGAATAAGCGTGGCGGTATACTGTCCATTCCTCCTCATTGAAGGACACCAGAACTCAGTAGTGGGCAGTTTATGAGTTGTTATTATTATTATGTCTTTAAGTGCGCATGTTATAATTCTTAGAAATATGGAACTTAATTCTTAACAATTCAAATTATTTTATGATTAATACCCGTAGTGCCATCTAGCGAAGGTGAAATTAACCTTGAAAGCAATTCATTAATGTTGCTTTCATTTCCATGAAGATCAGTTTGTAAGTGACTTGCAACGGTGCCGCCAAAACAACTATCTTTTGACAATTCAACTATCCCTCAAGAACTGTACTTTTTGTTAATAGTACCCTATATCCCATTTTATACCCCTGACAACGTGTACGCAAATTTTCGTGACGATCTGTTTCGTGGTTAATGCCTGAAAACGTCACAAACAAACTCATATTGTAATTAATAATATTAGTCAGGAGGTGTCGTATAGTTTAGTTCATAGGGACTGTACGAATCTGATTCCCTGACGACGTGGTAAACAATGGAATGCGACCTATGTTGGCCGCATCCCATTTACCAGACACGTCTAAATTGGTCGGTTCGGCGGCGGAAACAGCTGAAATACTGAAGCGGCGCTAATATGTAACCTCCAGTGAGAGTTATATATTTCTGCGGCTTGCTGTTGAAACGCTTGGATTGTGGGGTCATGAGGCCATGAGCTTCTACAAAGGTATTACAAAACGACTTATTGACTCGTCGGGAGATCAGAGGGCTGGTTCCTACCTGGGACAATGGGTCAGTATCGCGATCCAGCGGGGTAACATGGCCAGCCTTCTAGGAACCTTATTCATTGACTTCGATGACCTAGACTTAGTATTCTAATAATAGTCTTAAGGGAATAAATCCCTCGTATATCTACTTAGAATACAATATAAGTAAGTTTCCTTCACTGCACTAGTTTAGTTAGTTAGGAGTATATGCAAAGAACTTTTAGGATTACGTAACCCTTTTGGTAATTAGGGAACCCTTATAAAATCGTTAGGTCTATTCGTCCAACCATAACATGAAGAAAAATAAAAACAACAAAATAACAAATGTGTGCGTCTCGGAACGCCCGATAGAAGAGATAACTTGCGTGAGAGAAAGGCCAGCCAGACAGACTGGCACCGTAACGCGTTACGTAACGAAGCGGTTTACCTTTCCATAAGAAATCGTCACTTCAAAAAGCATTGTAAGAGTGTACATTATCCCAGGTAATAAAAGGAGACGGGCTCAGTAGAATAACTTAATGCATTTTATAGTTTGACGCACAAAGGGATGCACCATGCGTTAAATATATGGGGTAAATCGTGCGGAAGTAGTATCGAGTTAGGAACGCTATGTTTAGATTGACATTATAGAAGATAGTAAATAGTGCGATGGTTTAATAAATATTTATATCATTACCTTCATTTCGAAGTGAAGAATTCTCCACCAAGAAACAAAACGATTGATTTTTAATTTTTATGTCGCATATTTCAAATCCTTTTCCTCAGCACACCAGAAATATGCATCTAATGGTAATGATATTTCATGTTACGTTAATCGTAAGCGTTGTTTTTAATAGTTACGATAATATTGTTATTATTATTAAAAAAATATTCTCATTTCTCGCGATAAGTTTATACCAACCAGGGCTTGTCCTTGGGCACGTTTGTACATGGTTCATATCGGGATAATCATTGATCAGTATCATGCTACATTTATCCAAAGTAATTTTCATAATAATTTACGTATATACGTACCTTAATATAAATAATTATTAACTAATATATTAAATAAAATTCAACTAAGTTACAACGTGTTCTACTCGTAATCATTTAATACTATAAGTAAAATACTAAATCTGGGTAACCGAAATTATTGAGTTGGTTCTCCAGAAACCTGGGAACCATAGTTACATAGTACTTTGAGAGTTGAATTAATACAATTAATAACAGTTTCGTTAAAATTCATATCATGAAAAGGCTTGATTTATGAACTCGATCTATCTATGGTCTTGCAATTAATTCACTGTATAGATGTGACATAAATTTGCTCCACGCTGCGGCTGGAAAAATATAAAAATATAATTTTACACTTTCTGAGCTAACGTGCTGGAGGTTGAGATTTTCTTTTCTTATATTTATTGGTTCAATTTATGCAACGAATAGAAATTTGTAGTGTGTTATATTTTAAATTGAAAATCTGTTAAGATCCATGTTTTCATCGAAGTTAATTTCTAAATTCAACAAAAAAATACGATAAGCGTAGACTTTTATTTCAGTTGTTGACTTTACTTGTTTGTGGAGAAGTAAAACAGATTTTCTTCGTCGTAAGCATGTTTGCTTAATACGTTAATTTATAAGTAATTATGGCAAAGGAAAAATACATAATAGATATATTATATTACAAGATTATGTGCAAAAGAACACTTTTTACATAACTATTACAAAATATTTAAAAGATCCGTTAAATATTATCTACATAAAAAAATAAATTTTTAAAATCAATAAGTTTCGTAATTTTGGCTGATATGATAAAAAAAATTAAGATATAAAATGGTAAAAAGATTTAAAAGAGAATAACTTATTTGTGGAACGGAGAATGAATGCTAATTTCTGCGGCCGGGTGGTGACAAAACAAATCACAGCCAGGTGGTAGAGAATTTGCTCATGCTGATGGCTGACACCTCTGGTACAGTATATGCCGCCATAATAATTTTCATCCGTGTAGGAACGGAGAAAGAATACAATTTCCTGCGGCCGGGCGGCCTGTTGTAAGGGGTGACAAAACAACCCACAGCTAAGTGGTAGGGCATTTGCCCGGCTGGATGGCTATCACCCCTGGTCTGATGTATGTCACCATACAACCTTGAGTTGTGTTCCGCCATTAGTGACCAGGTTCTAGTCTCCCTTAAGAGAGCAGCAGCGCATTTGTAGCACCTTTGGTGTTGTAAATGTCCATAGGCGATGGAATCGCTGTCCATCAAGATAGTGGGCTGTCTGCCCGTCAGCTGAACTCTTGCAATAAGAGAAAAAATAATTACAACCTTGAGTTGTATTCCGGTATCAGTGACCAGTAGTAACACATTGGAAGGGTCATTGATGTTGCAAATGTCTATAAGCAACGGTCACTTTCCATCCTTTCTATAGGCCGGGTTGATAGCGACTGCTATAATTCCAGGAATAAAAAAAGCTCGCATTTATGTATTTTACTGAATAATTATCATTCTTAACATTTTTTAAATGTTTATAAATTTAATACTCATACTAGTTTATGAAGTATATTCGCCTAACTCTATTAGTGTAAGAAGCTCTCATGAATGTAACCACAAATTTTAATTTCACCGCTTGTGCTTCAATTTACTGTACAGTACTTGAGTGCTTTTATATCCTGGCTTTATGCTGCACTGCATGGTTAATTTTCGGAGTAAAGTATTATACATTTCATTTATTTAATTTAAATATTTATTCAAATTTATTTTAAGGCCTGGCTGAATTTTGAGTTACGTAGACATTTTGGCAAATACGGAACCCTTATACAATTGTGTATCCGTCTGTTTATCTATGTTATAACCCTTATTTTTAACTACTGGATCTATATGAATGAAACTTGGTAGCCAGGTGCATTTTATTATAATGATGTTGCTATACAAGAGTGTAATAAAATAATCAGTAAATCGGTAGGGCAGCGTTACAAAGGACTATATAAGTCATAAAATCGACTCACAGTGACATTAATTTAAGTCAATATTATCGAGATATTCGAACTGCCAGATTTCTATCAATTTTCACTATAAAGAATGTCTAAATCAAAATAACATATGACTAGCTATCATTTATGCTGAGAACATCGCTTAATCCACACCAACTCCGAAAATGTAAATATACGCAACCGATGGAAAACGGTCGTTTCGATGTACCGCCACTTTCAATCTTGCTCATTTGAATAATCGAAATCCTATAATTCTTAGAACCACCTATCTGCGTTAAGCTTTAAACACAAATACGCAATGTTCTTTCATATTATAAACCAGTTCTGGAACGTTAACTTAGGTATTGACTCGTAAATAGAATTATAGAAGAGTACTTACAAATTAAGACGTACTCACCATGATCAAATTGAAGATATTTTGAAGAAAGGTCAGATAAAAAGTAGTTTAAATAAGCGTGTATGTATGAGAAGATTAATGAAAGTTGATGAAACGAAAAGTGTTTGTCACGATCGTAGCAAGTGGAGATCCATCGTCTTTGGCTACCCAATGAGAAACAGGCGTGACAATATGTATGTATGTACTTACAAATTTTAAAAATAACAAGAAATATTACGTTGTTTCAATAATAATTTGCCTTTCGTGAAATTTACATTGGAAAGGAAAAAAGCTGGCAAAAAGTCATCAAACCTTTTTTGTTGAAAGTATTTTGAAAATACAACAACCTTTACTTATTCAAAATTTTCCACCGTCTCCCACTTAGGATTAGGAGAGAGTGAAAGACATTGTCAGGAACACTAGAATTACATTGGAATACTAGAGGAGAATGGAACGATGATACTAATAGTGATGACGGGTTTCGAGAACATTAGCTGTTGTGACATACTTACTTACTTTCTGCTGCGGCTCACCGACCCAAAATGAGTCTTGGCCTCCGAAACGAGAATACTCCACTCCTTCCTGTTCAGCGTTCTCTCCTTCCAGTAATCGGCATGAAGCTCGCGCAGATCAGCCTTCACTACGTCCCTCCAGCGATACCTGGGCCTACCAACTGGACGCCGTCCCGCTGGTTTACTCAGATAGGCTCTTTTCACAGCGCGACCCTTCCCCATTCTGACTAGATGGCCAACCCAGCGCAAGCGTAAAGCGCAAGCTATTGTGAAATGTTGTGTATATTTATCAATAGATGATAAATTTTACTTTGTTGCATGTGTGTTTACTAGATCGTATGCATCATAAGTTACTAGACAGGAGAGGAAGCTTAATCTGTTAGAAATTATGTTTTCTTAGAACCTGCACCCAAAATGTAAAAAAATATGTTTTGTGACTGGATGTTTTACATTTTCTTTTAAGCTTAATTAATTGTAATATAGATATGTAATATGAAAGTAGATCTCGTGATATTTTTAGTAGATATTTAATTAACATAACGCGGATTAACGTAGAGAACTTTGTTCCCGGAAAATAGGACAGTATCCATAGGAGAAAGAAATGAACGCGACTGAAGGCGTAGGAAAATATCTAGTTGTACAAGAGATGCTGTTTAGATATTCATTATAATTGTATCTTTATTGGTTATCTCGTCCAGGTTTAGAAAATCAACCGATTTTCATGAAATATGATACATAACACGTAATATAAGAGTTCTCAAGGGATATAGAGCTAAAACATATGGAATTTGAGTATCTACATTTTTCTCGTGACGAGAAATCTTGTTCAGATAAAGCGGATATTTTATATTGGTATTATTGGAAAGTAATCTTGGTCACTGTAATTAGTAAAAAGTAATATAATAGTATAGAATATTTTTAAGTTCTATACCATGTGGCGACTCCCACCCGATAAAGCGTAGATGGTGTTACCTGTGTTGCTTTGTGGGAATGGCTACATGGCTACTTTTATTTTTATCGAGGTAGCCTTTGTTGATTTCTAACGGAAAAAATCAATTACTTTTCCGCTTGAACCAAAAATCATGCTTTAATTTACTCTTTTCATTCGAGTTTCATATTTATAGCCCCATTTCAAAAGCTTTTTGGGCCAATATTAATATTACGTCCGCATATCGAAGTCTTTAGCTTTCTTTAATATGTTTCAATGCCCATTATTCGTCGAATATACAATACAATTTTTTTGGACCGCCTTTTTATTTATTAATGTACAGAATTTAATTAAAACCTTTACAATTACTTTACTTTTATGTTTTTGATATATATTTAGAAACATACTGAAAGATGATTTTACTTTGCTATATTGTAACGGAACGTTACAAATATTTCAATTTTTATAAATAATTATTACATTTACGAGTAAACTAATAATTACTATTTATTAATTTACACGTTTAATTTAAACGTATGGAGGTGTAAAACAAATTAAATTGCTAATAGTGAATGCATCCAACTCATTTGTTTCTGACGTGTGCGCCGATATCCAATAAGCGATCGACGGCCATCTTGCGATCAATTGAGCCGGCTGTCACTTTTACTGCGCCCGTATTAATATTTTAATATAAACCCAACTAGTATTGTTGCGGTAAATATAACTTACAATTTATTTTCCCAATTCGGGTAAGTTTTGCACAAATTAAAACTATAACATGTTTACTTCTCATTGTTACGACTAAACCGTTGTATCAAACTATATTTCGTTATAAATGATTAATTTTGTTAATATATTAGTTAAACAGGAAGAAATGATTTCATAATTATAATTAATATGTGTTTAAAAATATCTTTTGATAGTAGTTCTTGTAGTTTTGTTTTAATGATATCAGTTTCCAGTATTAGGTAATACTGATATTACCTAATATAAGATATCGATACTGAATACTTGGTATATGTATTAGTACTGTTATTTGATATCTTAGTATCTTTATATTTGTAACCGTTTCTGCTCTTTTCTTTCGCCTCCTTGATCTTGCCTGCCTTGCAAATACTAATTTGTTTACTTCTGATTTGCCTCATAAACTTAGCCTTTTCCTTGTGCTTAGCTTATGCAGCGCTCTAATACGCTTCGCACGATTGCGTTTCAGGAACTACCCTTGGGATTTATAATAAGCCTTGTCAGAAGACAAAAGAAGATACCTGAGAAGACTACCACCCTAACCGGAACGCTGCCTTCTCTGCCTGGAGGAAATTGCCTAGGGGAGTGCGGTATATCAGACTGACTGATAGCGGAGTCTAGCCTAGATGAACCTTTTGTTCTTTTATACATATTACTCGTTATCAATTTTTTATTTTTTCTTAACAACCCTTGTTAGATATATTACAGTAAATTAGTTATAAATTATTTTCCCCTTTATTTCTTATTTTGTTCACATCTTAAGTGTGACAATATATAACTTATAATATTGTGTATATGTGTTAATATTTTTTTGAACGAATTACTTTTAGCAGTTTTTTTTCAGAAGACAAAACTTCTGAAAACGGTCGTTTTACGATTACAAATCGTATAAATAGGTTTCATTTAAATTTTAGTGGAGTTTTACGAACTGAAAAACCATCGAATTTGATTTATTTATTATAAAAATATTTAATGTAACTCACGTCGTAGTAAAAAAATTCTGTAGGTGATTGGTAGAGTATCGCAGTTTTGGGTCAATGAAATATCATTGACAGAAATCAGTTCAAACCAAACTATAGTAACTTTATTATTTATAGCTTACTTGCAATTGAATTTTGTGAGGCAGAGATTTCTTGAATGTTATAGGATTGTTTGCAAAGGTGAGCTTCCGTTGCGACCCACATATTTCGTTATCTCCCTATGCCAATATGAAGACTCCGAACTTACGTAGTAAATATTGGTTCACTTTTATAAAATATCTTTTCACTTTGTACATTTGCCGGTAACCTGGACAAATATTTTCCTCTTGCTACGAAGAAGCGAAAAAAATACGATGTACAAAATTACTTTTCATTGCAGCTATTTGCTACTTATTTCGGGAATATAATAAAATTACAATAAAATCTGTATATTGAATTTTTTTTATAAAAAACCCTTATTATGTCACTCTGATACCGTCAGTATATGCAACATAGCTAATTATCTTAAGAACGAACTTGGGCGCAATTACACATACATGCATTATATTATTTATTATGTTTGCTTACCATTGTTTTTTTGTTTATTGCAGGAGTTCAGCAGACAGGCAGACGGCCCACTTGATGTAAAGCGGTTACCATCACCTATAGACATTTGCAACACCAAATGTGCTACAAATGCGCTGCTTCTCTTTTAAGGGAGACTGGAACCTGGTCACTAATACCGGAACACAAATCAAGGTTGTTATGGCGGCATACTTGATACCAGGGGTGGTAGCTATCCAGTCGGGCAAGTGCCCTGCCACCTGGCTGTGGGTTGTTTTGTCGCCTCTTACGATAGGCCGCCCGGCCGCATGAAATTGTATTCTTTCTCCGTTCCTGCACGAATAAAATGTACAAAACTGACTAGATTTTCAGATATATGTATAAAACTGGCTAGATTTTCATATTCACTATACATGTTCGAAAAAGTGGCAAAGAAGGCACTTATAAGTGCTTACCATGCTTATGTAGGTTCCACACTAAAATACGGAATATTGTATTGGGCAAACTCGAATGATAAAGACCGTGCATTCAAAGCTCAAAAAAAATGTACACAAAAATGCAAAATCAAACAAACAGATTCATGTAAACCCCATTTTATAAACCTAAAATGACACTCCCTTCGCTATATATTTATGAATCAGCTTTATTTATACAAAAGGACATTAAAAATTACGAAACCTGCCAAACTACCAGACATCAAAATAAACTTAAAAATGTAAACTGTAAAACGACTTTGTTCAAAAAAAGTATTTTTACCATGGGTATATTAATTTTTAATAAATTATCAATTGATTTAAAAATGATCAAAAATATTAGTTCATTCAAAAATAAACGTCGAGGTATTTTGATCCAAAAAGCTTTTACTTAATTACTCAGTAGACGAATATATGCATGCTGTTGGCGACAGAGAAACTCCTTTAAAATCATACTTTTTCTTTATGTTGACATTGTGTCATTGTCTGAAAAATATTGAAAAATTCTAATATACGTTTGCTATCGAAAACTGTTTTAAGTTCAATTCCGCCTCGTCCGTAATACATGCTTATTGTAAACATTGTATATAAGAGCCAATATACATAAATAAATTATTATTATTGATATAAAACTATTCTATGGGTAAAAATAGTATTGTATTGATTATATAATTTTAAATTGACATGTATAATTTTGAAGTAGTCTTAATCATGTATGTACAATTTGCATGCCTGACCGGCAAAAACATGTGAACCCTAAAAGTAACATAATATGATCCATGTATACACCATGATTTTGAGCAAATAAATGAATGATTGATTGAAGAGACCATTATTTCTTATCTTGAGTTTTCCAAAAATAGTTTTGAATTTAAAAAAAAAAAATTGCTCAAGTGTTTTTAAAATACAAACAGACATACAGACATGCAAATATTCTGTTCAAGTTGGAAATTACAATCACACCCTTCGCTGAAAGCTCAGATAGATTCATTAATAGATAGATAATACATTAATGGTCTAAAGTTGTAAGACGAGTACACATAATGCCATTGTTTCTTTTTTGAATTGTGCAATTGACATGCTTTCTAAAAAGTAAAGTCGATATTAAAACAAAGGCCTTATCTATAGATAAAGTTAAGTGCAAAATCAAACAGTTTAGGCAGTTTAAACATTTATATTCAAATCTCGGCAATATCTTAACAGATTTGCATGTGCCGATAACGTTCTAGATTTTCTTTTATCCAAACTGAAATTCAATATACGGTTTAAAATAAAAGCTGTGCCTTGATATTTTACACGACTGCCTCAATAATAGTGTTGCGTTTCAGGGTTGAAATTTACATAATACATACGGAGTCAGGTACGAGGTATCGCCACTCACCTAAGGCTTGACCCCCCTATTATATTATGGTATATATTATTATTATATTTATGTCAAAATTTCAATTAAAATTAAATAAATAGTGTCCACATTCCTAAAGTCAAATAATTTTAACAGTCAATATAAATATATGTGATATTTTTATAATATTCATTCGGATAATTCGGATCAGGAGATCCATAAAATTATTTTTTTAGAATTTCTGACTTTCTATCTGTTGGTCCGTTAGAGCACAACGTGAAACTACTAAATGAGTTTAAATAAAATTTGTGACAGAGCTAGCTTATATCACGAGACATAACTTAGGATACTTTTTATCCCGATAAATAATGTCCTCTCTGTGGGATAGACGAAAAATGGCGAAAAAGATGGCGCTGTGATCGCATCTTTTTTGGAAACTAATGAACGGATATGAATAAAGTTCGATATAAGGTTGGCTTAACCTAACCTAAATCAACACTTAGGATAGATTTTATCCCGATAACAGACGTCGTTTATATGGAATAGACGGTTGAGCAAAATATATGGCGCTACAATTGCAATGTAGACAATAATCGTGTAATTCAATAACAAATACGCTGTTAGGTTGACCACGTATTTTTTATTGAATTACAGTGTTACTTTAATTACGTATTAGATATTTCAAATCAGGTTGGCTGCGACTTTTCTTTGCTGTACAATTGTCTAGACTATATTCATTTAGTTTCTTTGTAATTTGAATTAATGCAAAAAGAAACTTAAGTATTGAAGGTTAATATATATAAAACGCCTAATTATTTTTTATTTATGTAATATACATCTATAACTCAGGGTCTGTCGTGTAATTTCCAAAGAAGTTTGGTACTTATTTTTTATTACGTTGCTGACAAATAGGTAAACCCCCACGGTTTCATCGAGGAATACTTTCTTATAAATTTCTCCTCTTCATCTTTGCCGTCAAGAAAATATTTTTTTTTTAAATATAGAATGCACAAAACAAGATAAAACATTCAAAAATTATGTCAGTGCTGTCACCGCAAAATAATATAGTTGGTACGTAACATACAAGAAAACCATAATAATTTAATTAAAATATTTTAATTCTCCTAAGCCAAGTGAAGTGTGTGAACCCCTGAGGGACAAATGTAGTGTGACAGTGGACTAGGGTGAGGTACATCACTCTTAGCAATCTTCCACATGCCGTTACCTTCTTCCAGCCATCGCATCGGGCCTGTACCCCATGTAATGGGAAGTGGTTACCCTCATCTGTAGACGTTTACAACTCTAGTAACGAAGGTAACACGTTACCCACCTTTAGAATGGGATAGGAGGAATCACATGCAAATAATTGGATAGAGGGTGGGATAGAGGGCATGGGATTGGAAGAATTGAATGAATAAAATTTGTGACAATCGCGAAAATCTATGAAATCATTAATCAATTACTTTTTGCGGCCCGCGACATCATCATTAATACTTGTTTGTGGCCCTTTGGTCTTGATACGAGTTTTCCAAAAAGCAGTTGTGTATACAACTCTTCTATACATTTCGAACCACGCATTTATTGAGATTTTAGGGGTTGACATAATCATTGACTACGTTGCGTGGCATTTATTCCCTTGTGATTCTTCTCTAACATTGGTTCTGCATTAACCACTTTGCTGTCGTGTTTATGCACCGTCGTTTGTATCTAGACGGCTTTAGAGGATTTTTAATGCGAGTGCATTAGGCGTCTGAATGATTTATAACAGAATCCCAGGTGAAGTGCGACAATAGCGCAAGCGAAAATGTAAATCTTTAAAGTGCTGATTTTAAGACTCGAAAGAGGTAGTTTAGCGATGTATATAAAGCGTGAGTTTTGTTTGCGACTTTTGTAAATGTTAGGGAATTAGTAAAATTTTAACTGCCATATTTTTTTTTCTTTATTCCTATTCTTCCATTTAGTTTTATATTTTAACTAAAGTGTAATTTCTTCCACTCAACTTTCTAAGAAAGTGTATACGAAATATAAAAATAGTTTTATAGTAGCCACGAATCATGGAATTCACGACTGATTCTGGTTCTTTCCTTAATATTGAATCAATAAAGATATAAAATACGTGATAGAGCAGTTCTTGAATAATTGTCTTGATTACAGCTCTCCGGGTCAGCTCGATCGGTGTGATAGCCCTAGTGCTACTCCTGTTTCGTGTGATCTCATTCATCACCTCACCATCTCCGATGGTCAACTTTTACCACCCCATATATTTTGACTATTCCAATCTACCTATCCTATTCCTATAATTCAAATTCTAAATCAAAAGTATTTATTATAAAAAGTTCCACTGGAGAACAATTCTGAAGGTCATACACATAAGTCATTTCTCTTCTCTGATCTCTCTTTCTAATACCCCTCTCCCCCTCCTCTTTATCTGGATCTTAAATGCTGGGGACGCGTTGGTATCGCCCCTAGAGTTGCAAATGTCAATAGGTGACGGTAACCACTGTCCATGAGCTGGGCCGTCTGCCTGTTTGCGTGATTAAGCTAGTAGCATGTATTTTAAAGTAGAGTTGTTTTAATCTATAATATTATAAAATTCTAAACATGCTGTTTGCAGCTATATAAAAATAACATCTGGAATGGACTATATACACGATGGAGAAGACGATACATTTCTTTTTTTGTTTGGAGTTATTCGGGTCCCTAAAATTAGCTTGCATTCTTTTTTAAATGCTATGCTACTGTATGTCGCCCGGGAATCCCGCGGGAATTTCAAATCAAACGTGGACGAAGTCTCGACCATGTCCTATTAATAAATTATGATGAAAATGTAAGTAAGTACAGGTATTCATACTATATATAATGTCTACTATCATCACCACTGTCATCTAAATTCATTCCTGGGGTTGTCTGTATGAGATTGCTTTCTAGCGATTAGACCACCCTTTGTGCACAATTAGATATCGTTTCAGTCTATAAGTTTATTTTTTTTATTGGTGTACAATGAAGAGTTATCTATCTATAAATAAACTAAAAAATCTTAGAAATTGTAATAAAATATCTACGTCGATATCGTTGGTATAAATAGTATACTGTGACACGGGTAGCAGTCACGACACCACGTGGCATATGGCACAAAGCGCACGTTCCTAAGACGTGAATTTTATTTCACGCATCCGATACGAGTCGGGAAATTGAAAAGGCATTCGCCGCATCGACGTCTCCAGTTGCATTGCATATGGTTTATATAAATTTCTAGCGTTACTGAAATTGCGATGTAGTTCGTACATCACTTCTTCCTACTGTGGAATTTTCTTTTCTATTGGGCTTGGATTAGTCGTCTATTTTTAAATACAAAGACATTTTTTATTTTTATGTTGTTTTGTTCCTATAAATTTCGAATTCTTATCTACAGGATAAGAATTCGAAATTCGAAAAGCATCCTACTTTAACGGATTAAACGTGAGTGTTTATTTTCATTCAAGTATATTGTTGAATATTGTTTATGAGAATTGATATATTTCTTAGGCTGTAAAAAATAACAAGCAAACACTAATCGGTACGGTAATCGACGATCATCTTTCTAAAAATTATGAAACAATACATTTAATTAGTATTTGCAATGTGATCAGTATACGGTATATACACAATTTTTCATTATTTTAAACTTTAATATACATATTTTAAACGTTTAAATATTGAACCTATAATTGACAAGTTAGTATAAAACGTAACTTACACAAACAAAAAAAAAACAAATAAATAATATTTTCTTAAGTTTTCGCGACTTGTACACATAATAAAACTACCTTTTAACGGTTTTAATCGCGGTAATTTATTTTATTTAGGTTTATCCGACTTTTCGGCCGCTTTTCAGTTGCCGTGGTCACGGAAGACAAAGATGACGAAGCGGCGCAAGAAACTCTTTTTCCTTTCACTCCTTTTAATATAATAAAAAAAAATTTAGAACTAGGCATGTTTGCTGAAGAGTTTCTTGCGCCGCTTCTTCTCTTCAAGACACAAAATCTTGTGAAGCGGTGGTAAATTAGATTAGGCTCCCATAGAGTAAATAATATCCATAAACAAAATTAAAACTAAATAATTAAAATGAACAAGTTGGCGGTAGGCTGAATAAAAACTTTGACAATACACGTTTGACAAATGTCATCTTTGTTGTTGAAACATTCTTCATTGGTGCTCCGCTCCTATTTCTCTTAGCGTGATGATAGCCCATAACTTTCCTCGATAAATGGGCTATCTAACACTGAACAAAAAATCAAATCAGACTAGTAGTTCCTGAGATTAGCTAGTTCAAGCAAACAAACAAAGAAACAAGCTTATCAGCTTTATATATTATATATAAGATAAAACACTCTCACCGACACCACACTCTGTCAAAATATCCGCTTCTATTATGTTACGTTGCAGAGAAATTACATTTAGTCGGTTATAAGCTGTTTGATTAATTTAAACTTTTCAACTATCCCACGGGAACTCTGTAATTTTTCGGGATCAAGAGTATTCTATATGTTGACCAGGGATATAAGCTATCACCGTACAAAATTTCATATAAATCGGTCCAGTCATTTCGGAGGTTAGCCGGTACAAACAGATAGACAAACAGAGAAACAAAAAATTCGAAAAAATCTAAATTAGTACTATTTCACTTCTTACATCCCCTGACTCGGTTTTTAGCATTTTTTTCATTGTACAGAAATTTGACCTCTACAACTTTATCATATGTATAGATACCGCCTTAATGTTAAACTCAAATATTTTATTCGAACCTATAAGTTAAATTCTGAAATACTAAAGCTTGGGTCAGAGTATATTATAGTAAAGAACATACATAACCTTGACTCGAATGGAGAACATTGTTTAAGAAAACAAAGTTACAAGTTACTTAAAATTCCTTCACACGTCATGTGTTGTGTGGGTAATAGCAATACGTCTACTTAACAAGTTTTATAAAGTGCCATTCGCAAGTATTCTTTTGCGTACGAAACTTCACTCGTAAGTTGGATATGCACAACAAAACTTTTGCCTTTCAAAACCACTACAAAACCTTAATACATTCTTGCACCCTGTTCTTATTTCACCTCTCTGCAACTGAATTTTTTTCCATCGATTTCAACGTGTTTTACTAATTTGGATCAAAATATATCAGCTCTAATATAAAAACCGTTGCTAACGGTTTCCCAAGCAAATTTACAACATATATATTATAACGTCTGTTTTCTATAGGCATAAGCAAAAACGATGGATTTCCGCTTGCTACGCTCTACATTTTTACAATATAGCACAAAGAAATGTCACGAACTTCATCTAACTTTCTTACTTTAGAATTATTAGGAGCAATAACATGTTATGTTACAGGTTTCACTTGTTTTGACACGAACAATATATTGCCAAATACATAACTTCATTAAAAAATAAAAATATTAGTTGCTAGGTTTTGAAATAGCAGAGCTGATATATATCGGTATATTTTGAATAACTCATATAAAAAAGTGATAAAAAAATTACTGAGTGACTTTTCAATTCAGAATTAAGGATCTATTTAAAGTTGCGTTTATGCGATTGACATTGCTAGTGTTATTTGTTCTTCTATATTAAACTAATATTACATGATTCATTCAAGTTGAAAGATTAAGTGAAGCGTGTAATATTAGCCGAACACGATATTTGCTATTCCAGAAATTGTGAAAGGTGCAGCTACTAGAAAGGCTTCTATTGCTCATTAAAAAAAAATATTGAACCAACTTTTTCATGACACTAAGTCAGTTTTCTTTTAGTTAAGTATTGAAGTGCATTATTCTTGTTCGTCCAACCCGACTACGTTATCACATTAATGATACACGTTCAAGATACAAAGGTTGGATCGGTGTATATAATGTATTGCCTTGTGCTTTCAGTACCCCTTATTGTTTACCTTTGAAATTGAATACAATGATAAAATAATTACAGGGATACCATTGAAAATTCAATTATAGCATGAACTTACTACTCATATAGGTTTATAAAGGTCCAATTTCTAACATGTTGTATAACTATGAAAATAATAACATTGGATATACTAGGAATATCAAAATATATCTAACGCAGACACTAGAATGATCAACGAAATTGAATTGCTTTGATTAAAAGCCAAGACATTGAATGATTCAAGTTAATGTTTTATGGATCACTGGTTGATTCGTCCAAAGTGAAAGACAGAGATGAATCTTCCATTATTTTGAAGATTCATCTATATTGGATTATATTATTGTATTGGCTCTATATTATATTAGAAAAGATTAAATCATAGCAACAGCAACATTTATTTTAAGAAACAGTATTTTAAAATACAAAACAGTTTAAACTTTTAACTGTTTTCAAATATATCTGAACTAAGAAATATCTTTATTCATAAACCATTGTGTAGCAGCATAATAGTCTATATGTAATAAATTTTAGGCCCAAGATTCGAAACTCGATGAAACTGAAAAGCGACACTAAATTACTATGTATTTTTTTGTAATTTGCCATTTTCGTCATTTTGGTAATTTTAAAATAGACGTTAATGTTAGTACATTTATACTATGCACACAGAAATATATATGGACGAGTATAACCATTGTATAAAAGGTCCAATTTTGCCCTAATGGTGATGGAATCATAATAAACGGCATTTTAAAATAATTTATGTTACCTTACGTTTATAAGTATAAGAGTTTACAGAAACGTTAACTTACTTATACATTTTGTTTAGTTCATTGTAACTTCAAAATGTTCAAAAATGTTTAATGTAATTAATTAGTTATGAACGACGATAATTTTATCAACTTAGCAACTTGCTCGTTTAGATATCGTGAACAAATATTTTTCAATGTTCTTTCATTATGACGTCTTCTATTTTTCAAAAATGTATACTTCATGTATTAACTCTGGAAGATAATTTGCTTCTAATGACTACAAACAAGTATTTGCTGGTAATACCAGCTATGCAAACTGAATACTATTTTCGCGTATCAGATTATGATTTTAAAGCTACTTCATAACAAACTCATACATTGTAAAAATTTTGAACGAATTTTCTGACTTTATCCGTCTTCATAAATAGCGTCAGTTTTTTTCAATTAGTCGTTGCAGAATTCAAAAAAGAATATGGATTTTGGATTACACAATTGTTATAAAATGTCGTTTTTAGAGTTTCTGCATCTAAAGACTCTCTCTCTCTCTCTCTCTCTCTCTCTCTTCCCGTTATTCTCTAATAGGAACCCTTATCATTTCACTTCGATCTTTGTATATTTTTATGCCATAGCTGATTATCTCAGGAACTGTATAATGCTAAATATATAGCGAACGTCGAAGATTAGAGTAGTCAAAGTTCCAAGTATATAAAAAGTTCCGTATACAGACCACTCGTTTCACATTGAAACAGAATTTATGTTTGTAAGGTAAATACTATAAAAGCTTTTAGATATATATAATAGTCTGTTTAAAGCACATTACTAAAACTATTCACATAAATTATATTATTAAGCTGAATATTCGGAATTGTATCCCAAACATAGTTTCGAGTTGTGTGTAAATATAAACAGTAGTCGACAGTCTCTCTATTCAGGAAACGGTATGAATTCCAAGAACTGGTTATATAACATATAATCCATCTATATTCTCTAGACTCTATTTGGGTCTGTAATACGGTATTGGTAATTGCAATACTATAAATGATTTAATAACTGTTAGTTGATAGTTAAAATAACTATAACTTAGAGAAGTTTAGAGATGTGAAGCTATATGGCATAATGTTCAGGAATACAGAAGTGAAATCGATTTTTGTTGTGAGATTTGGTGTATTTTTGTTTCTTACGCTTGTGTTATGGATAATATACAATGGACCACTCTGAGGTCGGTCGTAAACATCCAGGCCATACTAAATAATGGAAAGTTTGTTTACTAAATTTACCATGTCAGGAATCAGCGTCGGACAAAGGCTTAGTTCACTCCACCACGAAAGCCGTCAGAATACTATATTAGTATTCTTTAACCCGAAATATAAAATAACCGCTGAAAATGAATTTGAAGTATAACTGAATCGATCATAAACTATCATTAATGGGGTTTGGGTAGCTTTGTATGAACTAGTGGCATCATTATTCTTTTCAGCGGCCACTAATAATGTAACGTATTTCATATTGCTATTTTTGTTATACTCGGTTACAAAAATTGGTTTAATTTTTGCCCTAAGTAATATCGGAGCCGAGATCTTTGCACAGGAAGATTTGAAAAATTTCGTCAATTAATGACATTTTTATGCCCACTAGCAAGAGCTTCTGCGCTTCCTTCCGCAAATTGGGGGACTCAGTATCATCCACCAAAAGCTAATCAAAAATACCGAACGGTGAAACCTGAAAATGGAAACTGAAAGTGAAGCTAAAAGTGAATATCTCTACGGAGAACTCATCGATGCTAGAAACTGTTGTCTGTTCGACATCAAGTCATGTCGATATTCCGCATAATTCACATCTAAGACGTATGATGCGGTCTTGGTTCCCCGGGTCCAGGAGGAGACCGTTGGGACATTTTCTACCAGGGTTTTTGCTGTTGGCCACTATATTTTCTCGTGCCCCTGGCAAAAGGTAATGATAGAGCAGTTTTTGTAGCAGGTATTCTGGATTTAGCCCACCGAAATCTACACGGTCTTTTTTACCGCATATCCTGAGCGGTGGATAGATTTTAAATGTATTTCTGCTCCTTAAAAATGGTTTAGAATTTTAGAAATAGTGCAATATATTATAATAAATACTTCGATTTTTTAACGTCCACATATATCCAAATATCTCCGCTCGGATATTGTTTAGAAAAATGTGCCCATAGTAACTATTGATGGCTTAATACTATTCTTTCCTAATATATGGAAAGCCTTTTAGCCTTATTGACTGCCGAAATTCAAAACGACGTCAATTTTACCCAAACCCCTTCGTTAACTAATTTAATTTTCTCCGAATTACTAAAACAAAACAATTTGGGACTGGATGATTAGCAGGTTATTCGTTCGTTTATAAAGTGATTTTATACTTATATTTATTATTTCAGTTGCATTAGTAACTGAAGAAAAATAAATAATTTATTGGGCTTGCGAATACTTCCGACTGGTGCACAGATGTTTATGGATTTACTATACAGTTATGACTATAATACGTACAGAAAAGCGAGAGGTCGTAAACATCTTGCGATAAAATCGTTCACGTCCGGACTTCGCCACGAGTATAGCAAAATCGAACAATTTTGTTAAGAGTTCAGTTTTTTTATCCATAATAGTGTGGCGAGTGATTGTGGAACGATCTAGTTAGTTTAAGAAATTTTAGAGATAGATAGAGGTTAGGAAGGGATAGATGATGAACGTAAGTTCTGGAGTAGAAGATTCGGGAAGGAAAAGACAGGGACAGATACATTTTTAGAAAGGGACAGATAGTAAATAAAAGAATAACGAAAATAAGATCGAAATTATGGCTTCCAAAAGATTCTTCCGGGTATATAAGCAGCGTAAGGCGCGTAACTATGCTTATTTTGTGTATATACGAGTAAATACGTACTATAGACTACTTAGACATAATCATATATATATATATATATATATATATATATATATATATATATATATATATATATATATATATATATATATATATATATATATATATGTATGTAAAAAGTATAAAAATGTAAAAAAAATGTATATAAATGTAAAAAGTATAAAAACGTAATACGGGGTTACCTCGAAGAGATCACTATACCATACATACCACAATGGAAATGTATTTATATTAAATGTTTAGGTTTAAGTTATGGTGAACAATAAAGAGTTTTCATGCATTCAATACGCGTTAAAAGGGATTTTTAATAATTATATTATGTATAAAAATAATTTATTATTAATTTTCGTTGTTGTTTCCATATATCAGTAAATACGTATTGTATTTACTGAGTTTTGAATGAAGTTATAAATTGTATTTTGTAAAATGTAAATTAATGTTTCCTGTCCAAAAAGCATTCTCAGATAAGTTCAACAATAAAATATATAACTATCTTCGCGTAGAACATATTTTTGTTGTTAACACTATAATAAACTGTTTATTTGCTATTGTATTGTTATTTAGAATTTCGTAAAATTTATTTGGCAATTTCCTGTCATTTACCCAGAACGGTAATGAAATTCGGGGGTAATAGAAATCTGCTACGAATGGGCTGACAGGAAACAAATTCGGCCGGATGACGAAGATAAATATTTATTGATGATTTCTATTATACACAACGGAAAAAACAAAAGAAATTTATATGCAAAGGAGTGCTTTTGGAATTCCCCACAAATTTGGTCGATAAATTTCATATAATGTAGGGCGCAGACCGTGAAACGATAGATAACTCACAATAGGATAAACAAAGGCAGTGATTTGTAAGTAAATAGATGTTATTAAAATTGGTCCTCCAATAATGAAATACTGTCGTCAACGGTCCCTTTTCTGAGCCCTAATTTATATTTTTGGGCGTCAGATTAGTAAATTATTACAAACAAAATAATATTTAAATATTGTTTTAGTTTTTAATAATATGTACAACGGATACAGTACATAACTTAGACTGAGTAACGTTTAATTCAAATAATATTATATAGTGACAGAAGTAATTCTTTCACATTTTGTCATTTTATTATCAGAAATACTGTTTTAAATCAATCTGTCTAAAATGCAAACTCTTAAAGTGTGTTTTAATCATTTTTTTGATCGCCTACTCCTCCGTCATAGTTCAGGATAGATTCTTTTCTTTTCTTGCCTTGTTTTATTTACCTATTTATAATACACTTTTATACAACTCTGATTTACTAATACACTTTTCTTATTTTAGTTAGATATCTATTCTATACAGTCTATTATATCTATTGTACGTTTGTTAATTTATACTTATCTATTTCATACTTGTATTCCTATCAACTTTGTGTATTTACATTACTTTATTCAACATTTTCTATTTTGTTTTCTTGAGGTTTTTCACATTTTTGACACTATACTACTAACGCTGTATTAAACGTTTAACAGATGGTAAAAAAAGCAACAAAATATATTTGTATTGCAAAGCTGGCAAACAGGCAGATGACTTAACTAATGGCAACTGGTCACCATCATCTACAGACGTTTGCAACACCACGGGCGAAAACTTTTAGCATGGGATGGGACAGGAGGAGATGGGATAGAAGAGGGTGGGATAGAAAGATCAGACTAGAGTACAGATAATGATTCCAACATGGCTCTACGAATCTCTCTGTCGCTCTAAGAGTGACCTGTGTCGCCATCTAGTGTTGTAGAATCTAGGAGCGATTCCGAGTTTGATTTTCCGCTTTTTTGCTGGATAACTATCATTCTTAGAAATATTTTTATTGATAGAAGTCTTACACATAAGAACAAAATAATTGTTTTAGAGATAGTGAAGTTATTTTGTATTAGAAGTTATTCCGGTTTCTAACTGTATACTAATTTAGATCGTGACGTGATTGAATGAACTCATAACTTTCGATACTCCAACTAAATATTTGACTTCTCAATTTATTACCAAAAGGGTAAGTTTTAAGTGATATTTATGGATAATTTCCATTTCAACCATTTGTAGGGTAACTTTGGGATTTTAATTAATCATTGCTAACGTATTTCCAATAACAGGAGGGTTTCCGAGTAAAATGGAAAAGGAAAATTATTAACTTACTATGATTAGAGTTAATGTTGAACTTCGATTAAATTTGAACTAAAATCCATATATCAATTTTTATTATATAAATTATTTTATAGTGGAAACTTGATTGTTATATGTATTAATTTTGTGTTTTATATTTAAGAATTAATTATTGTATGTTTCCCAAACAAATTAAATAAATAAATCAAAAGAATGGACAATTTTATAATAAGTTAATATTAGTTCATTAATGATTTATTTCATTAGTGGGCTCTGTGCTTGTGATTTTAAAGTGGTTTAAAGGGTGTCACACATCTGTTATCTCAGTTTACTAGTTTTATGAAGTTAAGGCTTCATCGTCAACATAAACTATTTTAAAAACAACAACTTTTGAACTCTGCAGGGTAACAAAATGAAATGAAATGAATTTTAAGATTAAATAGCTATTTTGATCCTCAATATATTTATTGAAATTGATTGAGACATTTTAAAGCTTATTTGAAATAAAATTTTAGATAACCAAACAAAAAATTAAAACCAATCATTTATGATTAGGTGTCGTATAAATAGTGAATTTCACGAATATACTATCTGCAAATTACAGGTAAATACTTCTATTCTATTTAGATAGATAGTTAGATGTAAACCATTACAAAAAACACAGAAAAACTTATTACCTAAAAATGTTCTATATGTGCACAATCGGCGGTCTTATCACTAAGCAGCAACCTCTTCCAGAAATAAAACAGTTTTATTTGTCAAAAGTGGTATACATTAATATTATAGGATATGCATTTACTTAGATTCTATTCTTTTTATTAGTATAGTACATTTTGTTTTTTATTGCAGGAGGTCAGCAGACAGGCAGACGGCCCACTTGATGAAGAGCGGTTACATCGCCTATGGACATTTGCAACACCAAAGATGCTACAAATGCGCTGCTGCCCTCTTAAAGGATGGACATGGATAATGTAATAAAATATTTAACACGTAACAATACATTTACATTTAAAAAACAAGCAGTTCGATCTACATAGTTAAAAGTATACTATAAATAAAGCTATATTTACAAAATAACATAAATCTATAAATAAAAAATTGTCTCTAAATCGCTGTCGGCGGGGATCGTGCCCAAAATGCTGCCGCATTTCCTCGTTGGATGGCAACGCTGCCGTTGCCTTAGATACAAGCCAGCCTTATGGTCACGCGAGACCTCAATAAGACGTGTTGAGAGGTCTCGATAGAGGTGATGAGCTCCAGTCCCCCACGGCCCCAGGGTCTCGACCCCGATAGCCACAAATACGTACCCACTACCAATGAATACATATTTACGAC
This sequence comes from Dendrolimus punctatus, assembly GCA_012273795.1. Lineage (NCBI taxonomy): Eukaryota > Metazoa > Arthropoda > Insecta > Lepidoptera > Lasiocampidae > Dendrolimus > Dendrolimus punctatus. Next base: position 2,382,448 of record CM022541.1, read on the forward strand.
ATTTCAGGGCCTCTGTCACGGCTGTGTCTGGAGATGGGACGCCGCCAAAGTATCGACACAAGTTGCGTCCCATACTAGAGGGCGTCCCATCTCCTTCCAACACCATTTGTTGCGGTGGCACTGGATTTAGCGTTAAGCGAACTATGTCAACTTTGCGGGAAAAGAAGTGTGGACAATTTGGAATGAGAATCGGAACGAGCACGCACTTACCTGGTTAATGAGAATGAAACGCGGCTCCTATTCTCCACTATCCACTATCACACACACTTTATTGTACTTGGTATATTTATAGTAGTTTGTATTATATATGTATTTATTTCTGGTATTTTATTTGTTTATTATATGTTATAATTGCGCCGCGGAGCGGGTAATTTATATTTATGTAATGCGGGCGCGGTATATTTAAGTTATATTATGTTAATTTATTTACAGAGCGAGCGATTTAATTTAATTTATTTTATGATATGACAATGTCAAAGCAATATTTAACAATATTGCTTTGACACAAAATTTAAATATACAAAGAAATTTTACTAGGACGATTAACATTATATATAGAACATTTCGCGATAGGCAAGTCTGAAAATATATTTTCTGGAGCATTACCCCCCTGAAAACAGCCCATGGCGCTTATACATTAAAGGTTTTGTCAGATAATAGATACTGTTCATTATTAAAACGACGTCTCAACTATTTTAAGTGGAGAATTTATTTCATTATTATTTTTAATCCGACGTTTCTGCCACTAATCAGTAGTAGTGGTCACGCAAGACAAATATGTCGAGTGTCAATGAGTATATGTGAGCCTAATCTAATTTACCAAGCTTAATCACAAAACCGTTAAAATGTAACTTTACTTGTGTGTACCAGTCGCGAAAATTTAAGAAATACTGTTATAATAGATACTGTTCATGTTGTTATATAAGGACGGAGAAGAGCACTCATACGTTACAGCGTTATGTCGTATTTCGCACATTTGTATCGGGCTCTAACCCAATTTGTTTCCGAATTGACATGAACTCGCAAGTGTTTGTTATAATTTGACTGCCAACCTTTCTGGCATTATGCTTTATTCAAGCACCAAGTCTCGGCTGGATGATTCTTTTATCATCTGAAATGCCCTTGATTCAAATGGCCTTTCCAAAACTCTTATGACAAAAGGAAGACGGCTTTCTATGAGTGAATAAAAAGTGTTCGATTTCTTATTTACATAATGTTTCTTATAAAGATGGTGTTATTGAGTTTATTATAAGAGAGCGTTGTTTTTATTGATGTTTATAAGAAAGTGTGTTGAGAGAGTTAAATGTCTGTTACTGTGATGTTTAAAATTGGTGTTACTGAAATTCTAGCCGTCCTGTCCTACGGGGCCGATACATGGGCACTACGGCAGGATTGGTCCACAATTTCAAAGTCGTTCAGAGTGTCAGTGGGCCAGTCCCTTCTACCGCAGGACCGATGGATGGCTGATGGAGCAGATGAGTCCTGGAGTGGAGACCGCGTCTTGGTAAACGTAGTGTTGGACGCCCTCCAGCCCGATGGACTGACGTCCTATGCAAGGTCGCCGGTAGGCGCTGGCTGAGGAAATCGGAGGACAGGGGTGAGTGGCGCCCGTCTTGGGGAGGCCTACTTTCAGAAGTGAACTGCAAATGGCTGATGACGAAATTACAACAAGGATCTAAAAGTAAAATAAAATCGTTATTACAAATTTTCAAAATCTGACGCCCTGTGGCCGCTAAATAACTAATCCGCCATTACAATTTCACTGTAAAGTGGGCTCTATGGCAGTGTGGGAGGGTAGACAACTTTCGTATAAAAAGGTGAATTTTCAAGAGAGCCCTTCAAGGCTAAATCACTTACGTTACATATCCGGCCCTAATAGCTGTAATTCACATATGAATTCTACTAGTACGGCTCTATTACGTATAAAAAAAATCACTTATTCATAGCCACTTTAGATAACAATGGAGATAAACAAAAATAATACTTTTGAGCCGTCCATCAGCTATCAAAGTCCCATAACTAGGATTCAACCTGTAAATTACAGTTGACTGGCAACTTTCGGTTACAGCGGAATACAAAATACATTTAAGGCTAAAGTAAACATAAATTTTGAAATTCTCAACCCTATACTAAATTACTGTACTAATGGGGTTGAGATGAAATACTAATAATATACTAGATATCAAAATAATCGTAAAAAAAAGCAGGGATCTGTTAAGTGTTTGCACAGATGGCGTGTGTGCAATCATGTTATTTTTGTGTGTATATATGTGTGTGAGTGTATGTGCATGTGTGTGTATGGTGTGTATGTGCATGTGAATACGAATTTACAATTGTTTATACCCAGAAAATTAGTACATTTATATATTTGTGTCTTATATTAGTCGCTATGCTTGTTGCTTTTGCACATAATTTATATATTTGATATAATATTTAGTGATGAAAAATTAATTTGTTAGGTTACTTAGTAGTTTTTCTGTATTATTATAATCATGTGATTGTAGCCATTTGGATAGTTTGACCTTTACTTCATGCCTAGATAGAGAATATATTTTTAATTGTTTATTAATTTTGTTATACAAGGGTCCATGAATGAAGTTATAATGTCGTTTGGCGAAAGATGTTCTGCAAGCTACGGTAGGGTACACTCTGTCGGAGCGTCGTTTACGTGTGTAAATTGAAGGATCAAAATTTAGTTTTGAATGAGCTCTTAAGATTACATTTAAAATAAACAATTGGCGAATAGTAAGGAGTGATGTCTCCTGATATAGTTTATGCGTTGGATATCGGAAAGGTTTTTTAAATATAACCTTTAATACCAATCTTTGAGATCTTTCAAGCTTCAAAAGATAAGTCTAGTTGCCGCTCCCCATGAAATATTGCAATATGTTAATAGTGATTCGCACAATGCGTAATACGTCATTTTCAAAGTCTTTAAATCTGTAACATCTCTGAGTTTTGTAAGAACATAAACAAGTTTCCGCACGCGGTTAGATAATGTATTACGAGTAGATAACGTATATTTTATGAGTTAATACTCAGTTCATATACACCAATGATCAATTATTAACAAGAACACTATAACAAGTTTTTGGCCAACTAGTTATAAAGCTATTTATCAAATTTAAGTACCATTACTATCCCGCTACAATAAACGTTATATAACATTTATTGATAATTACTACAGCGATCTCAATATCGTTTTACGACTATTTTGGCATGTACCCAAAATAACAATAGTTACTAAATGTAATCAAAGTCTAATTTGGGTTAATAAACGAGTAGTTTAATCTATTTTACAAGCTGTATATTATTACATAGATATATAATGGATATTATTAATCATGAGGAAAGTACATACATACATAACTTCACGCCAGGTCCCTTGCGGGGTAGGCACGGACAACAGAGTGCCATACAGGCTTATTCTTACACACCTCACTTGCTTCTTTGACATTCATAGATCTTATCATGCACGCTCGTCTATTCTTAAGGTTCTTAATTGTTATATAATTTTAGTTATAATATTATATTAACTTAGTAACTTGTAGTAATTATCTGATCTACTTTAGAAAGGTCATTTTGTAACCTTTAAATCCGTTCTAATACACGAAAGAGGAATATTAAGAATGGTATTTTTTTATCTGCAGATAAACACACACACACACACACACACACATATATATATATATATATATATATATATATATATATATATATATATATATATATATCCGCAAATTAAGCAAGTCACGCTTGTACTATTGGTAATTTTTTAATTTAAAAAAATAATGTGTTTTTTATTTACTATTTAAATAGCGTACCAGAATGAAATATTATCCACGCATGTTAATAATCTAAAAATAAAAATAGCTACTAGGGCATCTAACGTTCTCCATCAATTGTGAATCAATTTTAAAATAATTTTTAAAATTGAAAGGGATTATGGAAGGAATGGAGATAAGGAAATTGGGATCAATTTGGGAGTACCCAAATTGATCCCACGGTCACAACCATCAGGATGTGATGAGTGGGTTCTAGGGAAAATCCAGAGAAAACTTCGAAAATTAATTTTTTGCGTTATTTCTTCATCAGTTGTGGACGGATTATTTTTTAATCGAAAGTGTATACTCCCGAGGTGGTCCCGTAGTCACTGAGTCAGGATTTCGTGAGTGGGAGTTCAAGAGAAACACTCGAAAATTGTTAACCGACTTCGTTGTTACACGACATCTCCGTCAATAGGGCATTTTACATATATTACAACAAATTTTAAAATAGTATTCATATAAAAGAGCAGGGGTCAAAATATGTTATTATCATATTACTCAACAGTTGATGATTATACTTAAAGCAACAATCAATAAGCTATTTGACTCGTTAGAGTTGTGACGTCATAGCTAGTATTTTAATACAAAATCAAGGAGGCTGTGACGTTTTGTGCGACGATAAAAAGTGTTTCAGTTGGCGTAGCTGTCAAATACCCAATTGTGGGACGATTTTCATTTGTTATTCGAAAGACTAGTATACTCCCAAGGAGGTCCCATTGTCATTAAATCAGGATCTAATGATTGGATCGCAGGGAAATCGAGAGCAACCCTTGTTGAAGAGCGTCTACACTGAAGAGTGAGACAGCAAATTTGTATACGCGTGCCAGTAGTACATTTCTACAGGCACTCAATATATTATGTCTAAAGCTAATGAAGTATTTGCGGCAACTTAAAAGTAAGAAATTATTATTTTTTTAACAAAATCGAAACCGACTTTAAACTAAAAAGCCTCTTTTTTTCAATATCTTGAAATCGGTGCTAAATAAAATAAATAAAAAATACTACATGTTGCAAATTTGTTGATGTTTTTTTGTTGTGCTTGGCACCGACTTCAAGATGTTTTAGAAAGAAGTCCATTATATATTTGTGTTTTGTGTATATATATGTAAAGTTCTTTATTTACTTCTCACAGTATTGCAAATTATTTTATATGCAATTTGGTTTTTGGTATTTTGAGTTACATCTGTTTTAGCATAAATTGTATTTGTAGGGAAAGATAATAGGATTAAAGCGGGGTTTTCGATACAAACGAAATTAAGCGATAGGAAGATGTAGAGCGAACTTTATTTCTACTTTTTAAAATAAAAACAATTTTAACGATACGTTGTCTAATATTTATCCATTTATTTGTTTACTGGCACAAAAAATTATTAATTCCAATAGATCCATGTTAAATTGGCTCACGTTTATAGCGAGCTTTAATGGAAAATACCTTAATAAAAAACTTTTGTTTACATTCGTTTGAGCAACGAATCCCTGAGTATCAGCAACTGAGTTTGTTTTCTAACGAGATCAAAAGGTCAAAGTTATATTGCTAACATTACATCGACTTTATCCTTATTCAATAGATGTACATTTCATTTATTTAACTTTACAGTCCATCAAAACGTCAGCAGTACAATGTGCGGTTCTACTCATAGGACATCGCAACAGTATACCATGATTTATTACTGCCCTAGCGCTCGAGTGTTGACCGATGATGTCCCTGTTTTCGAGTGTATCTTTACTGGAAATAAGATACGCTTCTACCCACGCATATACTACATACCCCATAATAGATAAGACGAGGTGAGTAGCGAATAGTATTTAAAAAAATATAACATTTCTTAAAGACAATAATCTAAATAAATAGTTTCCACCGAATCGCGATCCCTACATTACTTTATTAATAACCTCGTGTATTAGCGCCAAGAGGGAGTCTGTGGCTTACCGGGCACCGTGAGAACAACGGAACCCTGTCCACGGATACATTAATCAACGTCAAACAGCTAAACAGATAACTAACAAAGTGATGTATGGAGCTAACTCGCTGCGAAACAAGGCCGGACGCCTAGTGACTGAAAAGGGGAAAACAGTACAAATGTAAACGAACACATTTTCTTGTATCTTTTTAAGTTAAGTGTAAAACCTGTTAAATGGCTTCGTCGTCAGCCATTCACAGTCCACTGTTGGACGTAGGCCTCCCCAAGACGGCGCCACTCATACCTGTCCGCTGCCTTTCTCATCCAGCGCCTACCGCCGACCTTGCGTAGGTCGTCGGTCCATCGGGCTGGCGGGCGTCCGACACTACGTTTACCGAGACGCGGTCTCCACTCCAGGACTCGTCTGCTCCAACTGACATCGGTCCTGCGGCAGACGTGACCGGCTCACTGCCACTTCAACTTGCTAATTTTGCGAGCTATGTCAGTTACTTTGGTTCTCTTACGGATATCCTCATTTCTAATTTTATCCATAAGAGAAACACCCGACATAGCTTAATCGGCTTACTTGATAAAAATTGGTCATCACAGCCTACGACAATTTGCAACATTAAAGGTGCAATGTGATGCAGGCCTCGAAGGGGACTGGAACTTGGTGATTAATGCCGGAACACAACTCAGCATTGTTATGGCGGCATTCTAGAACACGTGTAATCATCCAACGTCTGTAGTCCAGACGGGCAAAGGCTCTACCACTCGACTGTGAAACGTGTTGGTGCTTCTTTCATCACTTAGAACAGGCTGCTTGGCTGCAGAAATTAGTATTCTTTCTCTATTCTTGTACGCATAAAAAGTTGCGGTATATTTTCTTGATATTTCTTACACGTGGTTTCAAACAGATTGTGCAATTAGATAACATTCAGTATTCATGGATATTCAACTTTTAGAACAACCTAATGTTTTCCATTTTGTAATAGAAAAATTTAATGCATTTTTAAAGCTATATCTCAACTCGTTACATTTCTTCGATCAAAGGTCCCCATCTTCTTCACTTTATCTATAGATACAAACTGAGCATCCTTAACGTTTTATTGTATACAATAAAACGTTAAGAATGGTCAGTTTGTAAGGAACCAGAACCTCATTACTCTGTGGTGACATAGGTTCGAAAACTGGCAGAGTTCATGTTCAGATTCAGCAATTTTTCTTTATTTATTATTAATATTGTTACCGCGTGTGGGTAGCGTAGGAAAATATTTTTAAAAATATGCACACCGAGATTACAAATTGGTATGTACGTGCGGATTTGGTGTTTTCATTATATCAGTAATCTCGTTGTTTAGGTTTCTTCATAATATTTTCCTTTACAGGAAGCACGTGGTAAACAACATGCATATTAGGTCAGATATGCCTTACGCGTTCTAACCAGTATACCAAACAATTTTCAATTATATATTCACATACATTGAATGTATATAATTCACATATCACTGGATTATGAGGCGAGTACCTTAAACATTAGTGGTCTTATTCATATTGACTTAGAGTAGGTTTTCAAAACCTTAAAGAACCCTAAAAAGTTACAACAACTCAATATGAATAAAGCCGTAAGCTAACATTCGTAAATAATCATTTGCCACCAAATAAAATTTAATACACACATGATAAGGGGTTAAATAAATAATCCATACAAGGGTTAAACCTGTAGACGTTTCCACTAACTTATGTTTAGTTTACATTGCCGAGGTAATTCGGAACCAAGGTCTAATAATAGCATGTGTTTATTAGCCTTTACTAGTGGTGTACCTTCGACCCCTGTCATGGGGAATTTGCCATGTGCCTAACAAGGGTGTTTAGTGTTGCTACTGTAGATAGCGGCACGGATGGTTGAAGTTAATTTCTGTTGAGCCTTAAGTTTCACGAAACATCGTGTTTTGAATTAAAACTGAATATTGATAAAAATGAAATTTTCGTAATCAATAACAATAGAAAATTTGTTTTAATTATTTATATCACTTACCGAACTCTGCTGTAGTGTAGGGAGCTCGCGTAAATAAAACATCTCGGTTCGTTTGATTCTTTATTAACTACCTTCATATCTAATATATAAAATTCTCGTGTCACAGTTTTCGTTGCCATACTCCTCCGAAACGGCTTGACCGATTTTGATGAAATTTTTTGTGCTTATCCGGTATCTATGAGAACCGGCCAACATCTATTTTTCATCCCCCTAAATGTTAGGGGTAGTCCACCCCCAAATTTTTTTTTTTATTTTTTAGTCAAAATTTTTAATTTCTATTTTTTTATGATACAACATACAAAAATACATGCAACCCTAAATTTTGAACCCTCTACAATCAATCCCTATTTTTTAGGGCAGGACGACGTCTGCCGGGACAGCTAGTCTAATATATAAAATTCTCGTGTCACAGTTTTCGTTGCCATACTCCTCCGAAACGGCTTGACCGATTTTGATGACATTTTTTGTGCTTATCCGGTATCTATGAGAATCGGCCAACATCTATTTTTCATCCCCCTAAATGTTAGGGGTAGTCCACCCCTAAATTTTTATTTTTATTTTTACCGGGCAGGACGTCGTCTGCCGGGACAGCTAGTAATAATATAATTATTTAATAATACCTACATAACACAACCTCTTTCGTAAATATAAACATTTGGAATTTAACAATTTAATGAATACATAAATATAAAAACCTATATAGTTTCTTCCCGCCCCGCTATCAATTACATATATTTTGCTATATACATAAATTATTTTTACAGTAATAACGAAAACAATGCCAGCACTTTATTGTGATTTTATTATATTAGTTAATTAATTCATTTTGTAGCTATCATTTTGAAATACGTAAAATGAATATGTTAATAGGGCCTTATTTGAAAATTAGCTACTAACTATATTAGAATAACACGTGGGAAATATTTTGTATTGACTACAAATTGACATGACTTAGATATAATATTATGCTATAATCTAGCTAAAAACTAACCTAGACGGTGGACGAACCGGTCTACCAAAACATGTAGTAAATGTATATGTCAAACTATTTAAATAAATACCTTAACGAATAAGCTTAATGAAACACGTTCGATGAATCCATGGAATTGATTGCTATGATCACGGGAATCACTACATCTAAACTAGTGGTAATCCACTCCTTACTAGTTCAACTCTGTAAGCTCTTGTCTCAGAGTTTCCATTATTAATCAATCCACTTTACAAGATTTATGTCTGTCTTGCCTTTAATTTTGGGTTTTTGTTTTCTGACTGTTTGAGGGAAAAGTTTTCCAAAGCTTTTAGGAGAGGGTTGTTAAAAAACACTAGTTAGTTTCGTTACAGAAGAAATTGAGGGGTTTGTATAGAGTTAATGACTTCTGAATATCATAAAAAGTGTTTAACTATTTTAATACTCATCAGAAAAGTTTTAAAAATGATAACAAAAAGGTGAAAGTTTCTACGTTGTATTCTTTTAAATAAAATATTTATATAAAATGTCATTACTAACAAACAATATTTAGTAATAATAAACAATTGGTATAAGTATTGTGAGCTTTTCAGAGCCGTATAAGCTTGGGAAGACTTTATTCATCAGTATCCATCATGGCCTGATATAAATATGTGGGTATATTTATGAGATTAATAACTTTAAGATTTTAACAACTTTTCTAATTCAACAAGATAATGTTTCATAGCGTAAATAACAATTATCACTCTTAAAATTAACCCTAATTACGTTATAATTCACTTTGATTACGACAATGGAGAGCGATACGTCCAATACTTGGTGAGCTGGCTATCGTTCCGAAGAAGAGATTAAATTTCTTCCTCGTGTGACCAACCTCGCTTCCATACACGTGACATTGACAAAGAAATTCCAATGATTCGTCTACATCAGTCACTAGACACTGTTTACGCTTACTCAGCTTCCTACGGTTGAGTGTCTGAATGCTTCGCTTGGTTCAGATTCGTTTGGCTTTCCCCCCCATGGGACCTGGAAGCCAGGGTCCTGGCGTCATTGTATGTATGGCGCAAAGAAGCCCTGGCTAGGGGCACCAGACCCGCGCCTCGCGAGATCGAGGCGTGCCGGTCGGAGCTCCGCCAGGTAGCCGTGGGGGTCTGGGAAGATCGCCTACGACGCCCCAGCGCGGGCCCCGCCACCATTGAGGCGGTGCGGCCCGTCCTGCAAGACTGGCTTGGACGAAGTCACGGCACCCTGACCTTCAGGTTGACACAGGTCCTGACGGGGCATGGTTGCTTCGGAAGGTACCTGTGTCGCCTCGGCCGCGAGGCAACGTCAGGGTGCCATCACTGTGACACGGGCGACGAGGACACGGCGCTGCACACACTCCAGGAGTGTCCAGCCTGGACAGAGCAGCGCCGAGAGCTCGTCGCCCATACCGGACTTGACACCTCGCTCCCGGCCGTGGTACGCACCATGGTCGGGAGCTCCACCGGATGGGACGCCGTCTCCTCCTTCTGCGAGCAAGTCATGTTTGCGAAGGAGGAGGCGGAACGGGAGCGTGAGCGTAATTCCCTGCTCCGCTCCCGACAAAGGAGGACGCGTCGGCGCTGGAGATCTGATTTAGACCTTCGGCCACCGTAAGCGGGCGGCGTGGGTGGGGCCTCTAGGGGTATAGAGGTTCTCACTCACCCGCACATGCCGTCGAGATGAGAGCGCGAGTGTTCCGCGCGCGCTCATCTCTCTTCCCGTGGGGCGCGTTACAGACCGCCCCACGCCGAAAAGACCCAGTCGTCGCCGGGGGAGTAACTCCCCCGGCATTGGAAGAGGCCCAGTGAGCGGGGCCCACGCCTGCCAGGGTAGCGGAGTTGGGAAAACCGCATACACGTAGCCCTGGCAAAAGGCGCAGAACGGAACACCCAGGGGTTTTAGTGGGTATCCCTAAGTGGGGAGTGGCAATAGCGTGGCACCGGTTCTGACCGGGCACGCTAGTGCCACCCCCGATCTGGCGAATCCCACACTATCTCACCGGGTCGCGAGCATCCCCCAGGCTTCTGTGCCTGTCGCGGCTTAGTCCACAAACGGATTTCCCCTGGCCAAAAAAAAAAAAGAAAAGATTCGTTTGGCTTTTTGCCAAGATTTTTTCGCGGTTTTTTATATTTTATACTGAAGACTCTCTTCAGTTGGTGCGAAAATATCAATCTGTCTACTAAAATTTTAGACGTTTCTTGGATGTCACAGGAATATTTGACAAGGCTGTATTGAGCTGTTTACCTGCCATCTTGTCTTGTCTTTTACCTTCTCCCAATTATTTGAGGTCGGCACTATATCTTTTCCTTATTTTTCAACCTCCTATAGTGGTAGGTATATTGAAATAGTGAAGAAATGAATGATGAATTAAATTTAATGACTGAGTAAAATGTTTTTTTCTTTAAATTACAGTTTAAGTACTAAATAAAATTAGTTTTACCATATTTTTTTAAACTAGCGTTCTCGGTAGACGTTGTCCTACCATGAAAACATAAAGTTCTAAAACTCTATTCCAACGCCACCTACGGGGCCTAATTGTGAATCTGGACCAACCACTCCGGGATCCACTCAAACACACATAAAATTTTGATCAACATCGTAGAACCCGATTCCTGCGGCAAGTATTTTGTTTAATATTGAAATTTTAGTACGGACTTCTAATTTTTATGTAGCCTATATTAATCAAGTATCAAGTATTCGAATGGTGAAAGAATTTTTGAGATCGGTCGAATAGTTTTTGAGTCTTGTTGTTACAAACATACAAAACATAATCTATACTAATTTATATAGTCGCCTGTCGTAAGAGGCGACAAAACAACCCACAGCCAGGTGGTAGGGCATTTGCCCGACTGGATGGCTACCACCCCTGGTCTAGAGTATGTCGCCATAACAACCTTGTGTTGTGTTCCGGCATTAGTGACCAGGTTCCAGGCTCCCTAAAGAGAGCAGCAGCGCATTCGTAGCACCTTTGGTGTTGCAAATGTCCATAGGCGATGGTAACCGCTGTCCATCAAGTGGGCCGTCTGCCTGTCTGCTGATCTCCTGCAAAAAAAATATATAGTAATATAATAAAGAGTAGCTCTATAATATTAGTATAGAGTGAAGTATTTTGTTCTTTTATTTATAGGTACATGTTACCTAATTACTTTACCATTTTTTTGTAAATGTGTCATACAAAGGCTCTCTCATTGAATTTGTAAAGCAAGCTATTAAAAAAGTAAGTTGGTCTTTGATATTTGATCTAAATCTTTGATCACACTAAGTTTATTTATAATATTTAGAAACAAAAGAAATTGCTATAAAATGGTTTGCCGCTCATTACCACTCGTAAAAAGCTTTACATTGCGATACAGAAATAATGAAAAGTGTTTTTGCGTGTACCTACAACTCGATGGCTAAATCGTCTTACGCGAAACAGCGTCCCTTGCCGATTTTTCAATTTATTTGTGAAATGCTCCTGGGGAGCTTAAAGAACTGAATGATTTTGAAGTGTAATTGACGTGGCGATTGTACAAGGATTCCGTTTTTCCAAAATACCTATCGAAATCCAAAAGACAAGAAAAGTAGATAATTTCAAAACAGGCCTTGAGAATCAAATAGTAAACAATACGACATAGCGTAAAAGATTCAAAGGAGTCTCGAAGCCAATTTGACGAAAACTAAAGTGGTATAATTCATTTTTTTTAAATCAATTACCCTTGTTAGGGATGCAAACTGATTATGTGAAACTAACACATTCTGTATTATTATACCAGATAATAATGTAGCTTGTAAAGATCATTCAAAGGCAAACAAAAGGTAAAATGTTCTATTTAATTAATGTAACCGACATAGCTCGCAAAATTAGCAAGTTGAAGTGGCAGTGGGCTGGTCACGTCTGTCACAGGACCGACGGCCGATGGAGCAAACGAGCCCTGGAGTAGAGACCACGTCTCGGCAAACATAGCGTAGGACGCCCGCCAGCCCGGTGGACGGACGACCTGCGCAATATCGCCGGCAGGGGCTGGATGAGGAAGACGGGAAACCGGGATATGTGGAGCGTACTTGAGGAGGCCTACGTCCAGCAGTGGACTGAAATTGGCTGAAGAAGAAGTTCTATTTAAAAGTTATCTTTCTTTTTAAATTTAATACATTTTTTTTTAAATTTGTAAATTAATTATTGTTTTCTCTTAAACGAGGACTCTACGAATAAAATGTTTAATGAAACTAATCTGTAATGATATGTACTGTATCCATTTTAATCAATACGCCCAGACAACGTTGAAATTCTGAAAAGTATATTTGTATTCCAATTCGTCTGGATTACTAAATCATTGTCTGCGCTAAACCCTTACTGAAATTCAATATTGACGTGATTTGAACATCTTCTGTCGATACTCTTCAAGTTGTTCAAGGTGAAGTTTTTGATGTCGAGACGAATTCGAAAACATATCCTTTTGAGAAAAATATCAAACAACGCTATAAAACTGATTAGGATTTATATTGTTAGTTTAAAATGAATGTAAATATATTTTGTGAATATACATACTCCTATATAACTAATCATATTTCAAGAGGAAAATGAAATAATGTGTGGGTTTACTACGAATAGTATAAAATTAAAACCTATCATTAATACACAAAAAATATTTTATTTGGGAAACCAACTAAAACAATTACAGTATTTTTTAATGAGATACTTAAAAATCAAAAATTGCCTTTAGTAGATAACATCGTAACTTTTTACTTTTGATAATATATTATTATTTATCCTTTTTCTTTGAGAGAACTCAAGTTTTTTGTCATTATTAGTTTTCCTATCTTGTAATATATTTTAGTCGGAGTTTGATTTGCTAATTCGTCGTCGTATACATACATACATAACTTCACGCCAAGTTCCTTGCGGGGTAGGCATGAACAACAGAGCGCCATACAGGCTTATTCTTACGCATTTTGAATATATAATATAATAATATTTATTACTAAATTATATATATAGATTTGAGAGAATTTTTAGAATCATTTTAGAACCTTTGCGCAGTATTTATATAGGCCAACTAAAGTTAAAGTCTGTAGATAAAGAAGATAACATTTTTATATTAAGTCATTGGACATATACGGGAAGGTGTATATTTAGAGCCAAGAAAAAGGTGTGCACTTTGATATAAAAACAAACAAACAAATAACCGAAAAAAATATAACCATTTACACAGCTTGCTTTTGTTACTATAAATAGTATTTGGAGTTGCGTTATTGTAACAGTCTTTCCTGGACCGTAATAAAACGTTTCACATGTCGGCCACAGCCCCGTTGACCGCGTGCGGTCGGCATGAAGCTAAATTGATGGGTCACTCCATCGGCAATGTAATGGTCCTTCAAAACGAACGAGCCCTGGTCAGTAAGAGAAATTTACGTTTGATTAACTTTCGCTCTAGCTCCAATGGTTTAGCGTGAGAGTCTCGAGCCGGGAACCTATAAACTTTATTAACACTTGTTTGCAGAGAGGTCTGAGAGACGAATTAAGTATAATAAACCTCATTTAGATGTTGAGTAACCCCTGCTTCGCATATAAAAAAATATTCAAAATATGTTTTTCCGTATCTCGAATGATCACCTAATGGCTATACATTTATGCACATACGTTACGTTACCAGTAAAATTACATGTATACACTTTTGAAGTGATAACTTCTTATGGGAGGGTAAATCGCTTCGTTACGTAACGCGTTACGGCGTCAGTTTGTCTGGCGTCCCTTTCTCTCACGCAAGTTATGACTTCTGTCAGGTGTTCCAAGACGCACACGTTTTTTTAATATTCACTATAATTTGTTTTTTTTATCGTAATAGGAATATAAAATTTCATAGCAAGTGAGAGTTACACTTTTCTATAGATTTATTTTGTGACTGACGCAAAGTAAATTTCTTTATTTATATATTCAATTCCATTACAATGTGATATCAGTCTTATAACTTAAGCGGTGATGTAAGCACTTTATCTTTCATAGGTTATAATTGAGTAATACTCCTCAATGCAGTTGCTACAAATTTCCACAAAGGACATGTGAACATATCTGGATATAAATGATGCGTGCGTGAGCAGAATGCCTCTGGTCTCCAATCGGGCTTAAATGTTATGGCAAATCAGCAGAAAAAATATTTTCGCTTAAATTATGGTTAGATGTCATTTTGTGTGTTTAATAATTTAAGAACTTGTAGCTGCATTGCTTGCACGTGGCATGATCGCTTAGATTGATTGCAAATGTACACACGTGTTAGTATAATGTACTATTTCGACATAGACAGAAATGGCTTGTCAAACATTTGGACAGGTGATAAGGGACGAACGCGAGTGAGACCGAGTAAACGCTATGTAAAAATGTGTGAAAGCGTAGAGAGCTCGCGTGGGAGCAACACCGCTCGTAAACAGAAAGAACTTGTTTCCACTCAATGTTGTCAGACCCGATAAAATATCGGCTGATATAAAAGTATATTATGCATGAAGCTGTTTATATTTATCTTACACTATCTTTCATACATTTTAATAGCACTATTCATATTTGACAAATTACAAATGAAAGTTGCTGTACACGCTCTCTTATCAGACTTTCTATCCCGATACTTACCCTTAGTAATTTTTATTCAATATATCAATAGGCAGAAAACACACACGCCGTATATAAGTTGTTACAAGTTGCAGGACTCGAATTAAAATGCCGTTGGAATAATTATTATAGAGTTTATTAGAACTATACAAACACGTATAACACAGATGCAAATATAACCGAACACAACAAATCCAAACGTAATGTAGAAGGTTGTAATTCAATAAAACGCGCAAAGTCCGTCACTAATAGATTACCGAATGTACACAGGTCTCGCCTTGATCGTGGTTCTCGCTCGTCTGCCCCAATAATGTGTGTATTACGGGTTAGAAAGTAATTTTAAGGCCGATTGTAGACTAGAGTAATATACGGATTTTTGGGTTACAATATTTACCTGTTTGAGAATTGCATCTTAGCATTACAGGAACGATCAAAACGATTTTATACTTGATAAAGTTTTTATTTATGAATTGTACCCATACATTTATTGCAACCACTTATTTAGGCGTTTTATTTATAAAATGCTTTAAAATAATTAAATTGTTCATTTTTTACAAAGCATGACACTATTGCTCACCAAATAAATAATTACAAAAAGGCACGATAAAACTATTGTCATAGCACTATTAAATAGGACATAAATAAGTTTAGCCTTTGTGCTGTATTATTTGTAAACAATACTTGATAGTTCATAGTTGTCGTTCATAGAAGTGTGACCTTCGTGATAATAGATAATATGGCTCCAGCTTCAATCTGTAACATTAAACATTAACATTTTGCCCGACGGGAGGGCGACCACTCCTGGTCTACAGTATGCCGCCATAACAACCTTGTGTTGTGTTCCGGCATTAGTGACCAGGTTCCAGGCTCCCTAAAGAGAGCAGCAGCGCATTCGTAGCACCTTTGGTGTTGCAAATGCCCATAGGCGATGGTAACCGCTGTCCATCAAGTGGGCCGTCTGTCTGTCTGCTGATCTTCTGCAATAAAAAAACAGGTAAGAGTATTCATGGTTACATCTGTTTAAAAATCGGCTCTCCCCGGCAAATGGAAACGTGACCAAAAGCTGAGACTCGATGAGCTTCTGAAATTTATGCACAAACATTTATCGCCCGCTTTTCTGTAAAGGAAAGCTTCAAGGACGAACTTCTTACATTTTGGTGAATAATTTTGAACGCATGTAAAGTATTGCCCCGAATACGGATTGAGATACTTGACAGTGAAAACTAGAACCAATTGTTAATTAATTCAGCAACTTATTTACTTTGAAACTGGGGTGTTAATTACAGAAGATATATTAATTTTCACAAAGCATTCTTGACTTTAGTGTTAAGACTTCATCTTCTATGTATATTAAATATATTAACCAGTCTGAAGAAATGAAATATATAAAAAGTTAGTATAAAATGTATTTATATATTAGCAATTACGTTATTAACCTTGGTCAAATATCAATACAATCAGTTTTAAGAGAAAAATTCAATATACTTCATGGAGTAAGAAAAATAATAATAGTGTTACATGCTGTCGAAGATAAACGCACAGCTGCCTGTCATAAAACGCAGTTTATTTCCACCGGATTTCGAAATTCTTTTGTTTACTTTGTGTTTCGAATTTGCAATTAATAAAAACATGCTTTTGTCTTTCTACTTGTTTTATGGCCATCATTAGTATCGTACTAATCCTTATTGTTATTGTTTTCGATTTTGTTGGCCGTTCACAGGTGTGAAAATTATATTTTCTTGGAAGAACCCAGCCCACGCAATTGATTGTGTATTGTATAGTTTACTATAAAACAATGCCCGAACGGAGGAACGGAGGGGTGGGACAGTCAAGCGATGACTACGATACGAATAAGACGTAGATTTGATGAGCGATATAGTGACGGTCTTTGCGCGTGTTATTGAATCGTGTAGTTTGTACTGGCTATGTTCAGTCATATTTGTGCCTGTTTAATACGTGTTTGTACAGTTCTAATAAACTTTATAGTAATTCCAACGGCATTTTGATTCGAGTCCTGTAGCTCATAACAATATTAAGAGTTCAATATCCAGCCTGAATTAGAAAAATATTACTAGTAATAAAACACTTTAATGTAAATAAAACACAATATGAATACCATTATGTGATTGTTTTCATAGTGTGATTATAGTAAAACATACCACGCGACTTTGCTCGTGAACTCCAGCTTCGTTTCAACAGAGACGCATATGAGCACACAACTGGATCGGAAATTAGTTACAAAATGCATAATATGTAACGATCGTGGTAACCGAAATCGGGTAAACAATTTAAACTTAAAAACTACTATACAAACATACAAAATTTCATGCGAACTAATTGATTGTAAAGCGCGTAAAAAAAGGAATAACAATATCGTCACGAATTTGCAGCATGTGAGTTAAAATTACGTTGAAATTATCACAAAGTTTATTAGAAGTACACAGATGTAATTCACAGTTCTTATAAGTACAACCAAATACAACAGCTGTAACCGTAATCACATGTAGAAAATCAAATGTAGAAAATCGTAATCACATAAATCGCGCAAAATCCGTCGTTATAAGATACTCGCTCCAAAAGTACACTAGGTAACGCCTCGACCACAGTTGAAACACAACTAACTCATTCCCGTCGCACCGAAGTTATTTATATATTTGTAAGTCAGACAAGGACTCCTAGCAATATGCCTACTGTTCCTTTAAATTCTTAACTTGTGAACTTAATGACTTCTAAGAATGCGCATAAAACGCAAATAACAGAACAGAAGGATTTATGACGCCTTACCAAGATGCTTACAAAGGAATTAGCGCGAACAATAGATCTCTCAAATTCGAAGGGGTAATAAAATATCCGCAAACGACCGGTTCACAACAATATAATTAAACTTTTCACAGTTGGGTTCGATGGAGATACCATACATCCTATCCCATTCCGACTAATCCTTCCTAAACCTTTTTTTAAATAATAAAAGAAGACCCTGTCCTAGCTTTTGTGACATATTTCTCTCTCCATCCCAAGGTTGTCTGGTAGAGATCGCTGTCAGCGATAAGACCGCCATTTATCCGTGCAGGAACGGAGAAATCATACAATTTCCTGCGGCCTGTCGTAAGAGGCGAGAGCGCGAGAGGAGACAAAACAACCCACAGCCAGGCGGTAGTGCATTTGCCCCACTGGATGGCTACCACCTACCCCTAAAGTATGTTGTCAAAAGAACCTTGAGTTTTGTTCCGGCATTAGTGACTCGGTTCCAGTCTCCCTTAAGAGAGCAGCAGAGCGATGTAGCACCTTTGTTTACCGCTTTCCACCAAGTGGGTCGTATGCCAAACTCCAGCAATAAAAAAAGAAAAAAAAATGTTCCCAATTCTAAGCTGTTTATTTGAATTGTGTCATTAATGTATATTCTATTCTACTGTAAAGGCTGGCAAAATATTTGTTTCCCAAGGAATAAACGAACATACAGAAAAAGGTTCCTTTCTCTTGTATATATGAATGGGTTATGCTTGGTATCTGCGCATCACATTAATAGAAGGGGTTGGCTTAGCGTTATCCATTTCTGGTGAAAGTGGAGTTTCCGACCCATGGGCGCCACTTTAAGTAATGACCTCTATCCAGCGTATCAAATTGATGTTGGTGTATTTTTAAGAGCGAAGGTAAATACCTATTTTATGAATAGCCACAGTACACACACAGTTCATAAAACAAATATAAAAAACATCCCTTAAATATAACACGACTGTTTACTGAGTAATTAAACGAAATCCTAAAATAATATTTTACGGCAGTCGGGACCTATTAGCTAGTATTAAAAATATACTTCTTGATTTTACAGTAATATTAGATGTAGGTTTCATGGATATGCTTCTTCTCGTTAAGCCACAATATGTTGCGAATCGGTACTCAATTAAATTAGGCTCACATAGAGTAAATAGTAACCATAAAAAAATTAAAACTGAATAATTAAAATGAACAGGTTGACGGTAGGCTGAATACAATTGCCATCTTTGTCTTCTGTGATCACGGCTACTGAAAGTGGCCGAAACGTCAGAATAATAAAAAACAAATTAATTACTGCGCTTAAAACCGTGAAAACGTAGTTTTATTATGTATACTAGTCCTCAAAACTAAGCAAACATCAAACTAAAACTTAATTTGAATAAATAATACACTTTTTCAATTGTAAATTGAAAAAATGTTCAATGCATTTAAATTTATAATGTTATTATTGGATAAAAAAAGAAATGAATGATTATTTAACCATCAATAAACGATCACTTTAGCATCAATACTTCAGGGACATAAATGGGTAATGGGAAGCCAGCGATGTGTAACGTTCGGGGGCACCATACACAATTATTGGGTATTTCGCCTGCAGTTAAATTCTCCCAATAAAAACAATAATTGCTACGTAAAGTTACGATTGGATTTTGGCAAACGGGTTGCGTAATAACTATACCATATATGAACTGTATACATATGTATACGTATATATTGCAGACAATCAAAAAAGTGGAGCATTGTTATAGTTTTCATTGTGTTGTAAAGACTTATTCTTTCTAGGGTTCAGCAGCCAATTAAATAAAAGGGAAAACTTATAGTTTTATGTCGGAAGATATAATTAAATATACAGAGTAATGGCAAGACAATTTATTTTAGGTATTCACTTGGTAGCGATCAGAATGCTAATGTCTGTCTGTACGTCAGACAGTATAATAAATATTTGAATATATAAGAATATTATGCAGCCAGGTATTCTCATGGTATCCTCACGTAGGTCGAACATATAGGTACTGTAACTCCAGCAAATAAAACAAAGAGATTTTTTTAAATCGATTAGAAGCGGAATTCGGACGTTTGTAGGCAACTAAACACATCGCGACGCGACGCGGAGCGACACAACCCCCGCACCCTGCTTAATCCCCTCTGTCGTCCTACGCGTACCCCCTGGCGCCCATCTTCACCATTTATTTAAAATATATATTAAACATAAAATACAGCTTATATAAAGCATGTTTGTCTGTATGTCATTTATACAATTGTAATCTTTATCCACATTTGATCATATCATGATCTTTAATAAAGTTGTTGTGCATGAGCCAAAGAAGTTTTCTGAGTTGGTTCACAATTGGACCCGATAGGTGGCGCTGCTGTCGGCATATCGATTGAAGCTTTTCCGGGCAGGACGACGTCTACCAGGACAGCTAGTTTAAAATATATATTTAACATTAAATAATATTCCTGATTCCTTGCGTCGCTAAAAGGTACCTACCATCATTATGTTTGTCTGTGTATGTCATTATCATTTCAATTTATTGATATAATATGACTTTATCAATTTATTGATGTATAATTTGTCACAGTTAAATAATATATATATATATATATATATATATACAAATAATAATAGATACTATTATAGTCGCCGATAAGAATAGACTGTTTATACCAATTTTATGTTTAATTTCAATGTTTTTTTTTGAAGTTATAACTTCTTATGGGAGGGTAATCCGCTTGGTTACGTAACGCGTTATGACGTCAGTCTATCTGGCTTTCCTTTCTCTCACGCATATGGCAGAGGTAGGCAGGCTCCTCCTCTCTCAATCCAACCCACAGCGCTAGCCGTATTTCTTCTAATGTACATATTCAAGAATTGTAACGAAGATTTTATTAATAAATAACCTTTCCTTACATTGTCATATTAATATACATAAAATTTAGGTAATAGCCTAAGCTTTTCTCAAGTTAAACAATTTTGATATTAAGTAGTTCAACTTAGATTAGTTTAAGTTATTACTTCCGTTGGGCGTCCCGAGACGCATACGTTTTTACTACATATCGAGCCTTTTATAGAAAAACATTTTACGTTAATCCGCTTAATAACGATACATTAAAATAGAAACAAACAAATGTAATCTTCTAAAGAAAGTCATCTTTAAAATTATACATTAGTATAAAAATAGATTAAGTATAGGTAAAATCTTTATTATCGAGGTTTCCGTAAGTTCGGACCATTACTATTTGACTCTGAACGCTAATGTAAAATTATTTATCCTTCAGTTATCTCCATTTGTCATCGTACTGTATTAAAAGAAAAATAATAATATGGGATGCAATAAAATTTATATAGTCGCCAAATGATGGGAAGCAAGCTACAAGCCGGATTATTGGTACTATTAAAAGACAGAGACGGTATAAATAACAACATTACATCGCTCCACCGACCGCATCCGTACTTTATCGACCAATAACAATAGTATAAGAAATTTATAAAAGCTATTAAGGCGTAATGTTCAAGTTTACGAACTGTGAATTTTTGCTTTCACAATTTCTTTTATTATTTCTCATTTTTCTACTCATCCACATTTCTTAAGGTATTGATTAAGCCTCTCTCTCAGCTCATTCAACAGCCAACGAATAAAGTCTGCGAGTATTTTATTTTATATATGAAATTCATTTTCTCTGGATATTGCCTGTCTAGTGTATTTTCAGCAAGTCGTCACTATAAATTACACACACATTACTACTAGGTTTCATTTTCTAAATGACTAATAAAATTGGTATCAATATTTTATTATTTTGTAACTATTGAAATTTTAATAGAAAGTTTTATTTACGTTAAAAAAAATAAATGTACGAAATGAATAACGTGGTATATTTTAAATTAAGAAACAATTTGTCAGAAAAAAATATTCGTTGTGATACAATAATTTGTTGAAGGTTGTTTAAAAAATTATTTTCTAAAATTTCATTTTTCAAGATAGCACATTATTGAAGCAAAGCGGCGAATACATGATAGCTTAGTTGACGCTTTTGAATCACAAACTAAAGTTTCGAAATAGACGTGGATTCGAATCTTGACCGAGCAGCATGCACTATTTGTGTCTAATCTGGGTGGCAAAGCGACCAGCGAGGCGGGCTGCGGGAATAGAGCGTCATTCACAAACTGTTCATCTTTCACAAACTGGTTTAAACTTGTACACGACGCACATCTCCGCTAGCACTTGGGACACTCGTTAGTGTTTAAGATACATTTCAATTAGTTTATCTACAGTCTCAGTGCACGCCTAGACCGACCGTGCACGCCGTGCAGCGGAGCGGGACGTGCAGCGTTCCTATACACAACTCGTTGCTTAACGCAAACATGCCCGCTGGAGCTGCCGCGCCAGCCAGCCACTAGGGACATCCGCTAGCATTTCAATGTGTATGACACGAATGCTGCACGCTCGAATAGAGCGGGCATCAGGTCATACGCTTAAGCAGTTTTCTGGTGATAATGTAAGTTTTATTATTATAAGCTAATAGTGAAGAAAAATATCGTGATGAAACCGTGAATAATAGTGGCATGTACACTGTCCGTTTCTTATGAAATTGAAGTAGCTAGAGCCCAACAATGGGACATAATTATTCTACATACGTTCTGTAGTCAAGGGAGCGGAACATCTAGTTACCCTACTTCATGCACAGAACTAGATGGCACCGGTTAAAGAATTCTTGTTGGTCATAAACAGTTATCCTTCATCCGTACTAAAGTCGCAAAGGTAGAAGTGCGTATTTGGTTACTCCCAGCCACCCTTTTCTTCAATTGATTACGCAGTGAGGCTTCGGGATTCCTGGCAAACTGATTTGGGCGGGCTGACATCTGCTAGTTTTCGGCGTCGGCTAAAATTTTAACCGCAACCTTTGCTAGGGAGATTGCAAGGAAACCAGGTGGGTGTAATATATATCCGGCAATTGCCGCTAGCTTCATACAATCTTACTATGTGTTCCTGCGATGTCCTTTAATAGGGCAGTTCATTAATCCAACTCATCGAATAACTTACATGGGTATTTAAAAAAAAATTGATATTACAGTAAAATCAAGACCTTTAATCTTCTATAATATAGGCGATTGATAAAAAAGATAAAGAGAAAATTCATTTTTGTCTAACACGTATTAATATTTTCTTAAGTTTTCGCGACTTGTATACATAATATAAATAATAAAGGTACATTAGATTAGGCTCCCATATAGTAAATAATAACAATAAACAGAATTAAAACTAAATAATTAAAATGAACAAGTTGTCGGTAGGCTAAATAAAACTAACAATACTCGTCGACAATTGTCATCTTTGTCGTCCGTGACCACGGCCACTGAAAAGCGGCCGAAATGGAATAACCAAAATAAAATAAATTACCGCGCTTAAAACCGTTAAAACGTAGTTTTATTAGGTAATTGTATTGTTTTAATTCACGCATTTGTCATTTTCTAATCAGCTGGGTTTTGTTAATAAATTGAGAGGTATTTGTGTCTTGAGGTACTTTGTTTCCAACCTGGCTGTAATATTACAAGGGAAAAGCAGAAAAGATGCTCTTATAATTTGTTCCTTCCTTTTCGTTCTTATTTCTACGACAACAACAAAAATAAATTCTGTATCATATACTTATTCTCATACCTGTTTACGTGTGTGACATTACACCAAACACCATAATTGAACTGTCTCCCCATATCCGCTGTGGTATGAACAAAATATAACCTAAAATAAATTGCCCGGAAGATCGTTCTACAAAACACTTGAATAACCTCAAATACACGTTTTCGTTGTTATTAATGTCTAAGTATTTATACGTACGATTTAGTTTGTTTAATCTCAGCTTGGAAAGCATTTTATTTCAGTAAAAGTTAATTTAGAAAAGTATAGGTATATTTTATGTCTTCAGTAAGTACCACGGGGCCGCGATAAAAAAAATCATAATTAGAAAACCTATTGTTACATTTAAGGCACTGACAAAAGAAATCCACACCTGCATATCTGTAAAAACAAATGTTTATTACCTGTCGGCATTGGAACTAATAACATAAAGATTATTTTATGGTAGTCTTCTTTAATTTACTTTGTGTTTTAAATTTGTGATTAGAAAACAGCCCATTGTTGTGTTGTAATCTTTTATGGCAATTGTTAGCCAAGTTTACGGATTTAAAATACAAACTGATTGAAGAAAATTCAGTGCACGCGGCCGGACGGACAAATCGCAAAGAAATGGCTCGATGGAGGAACGAAGCAATCGAGCGGTAGCCACGAGCGAAGCAAGACGAGTGTACTACAATCGGGAAACTTTTAGTGACACACTATGCGCGTTTTATGGAATTATGACCTGCATTACGTTTGAACTTGTTGTGTACGGTTATATTTGTATCTGTGTTATACGTGTTTTTATACCTGATTCTAACAAACTCTGTCATAATTCCAACGGAATTTTAATTCGAGTCTCGCGACTCGTAACACTATATTATATGTAACATAATAACCGTTGCCCGAAACATTATAGTCATCATCATAGTTGGTTATACTATTCGTTCTTGCTATAGGAAACCTGTTGCATATTCGTTTGCTGACATTATTACTATATCCTGTAAAGGTGTTTTTAGTTTATAATATTACCTGAATAAAACCTTAGTAGTCATGAAAGATAAAGCAAATGAATTATGAAAGGTAGGATGATATTTTTGCAGAATCAGCTAGGGCAATGAATTTTCTCGAACTCACCAGCTCTAACAGATTATAGATAATGTGAGGAATCGATTAGGACATGAAAGCAATAATTCGAAAGGAGTAGCAGCATCTTTAAAAGTATCCTGGAAGTTCTTTGAAAAGGCAGCGTAAATGAATATTGGCTTGTAAATGCCGATATCTGCTTTTGGTAATACGAAAATAGAAAATAGTATTCTTCTTCAATGAATACGAAGAAGGAAGTTTCTTTATAGATCAGATGTATTTTTGTTAAAAGTTAAAATAGACTTTCATTTCTAAAATTGTAGCAGTCTGTTTTAACTTCTTAAATATCGGCGTCTTAACCATATCGGTGTCGATATTAATATTAAGAAGCTTTATTTCAACTGCTTTTTTATTTATTCTGCATATTATTTATCATCATATACTGACGGCGAAGAAAAACATCATAAAGGTCGTGCATATTAAGGTTATAGTAACAGCTCCTAAATTTCTCACTGCTGGGCTCGGCCTCCCATTTTAGGGGACCAGGCAGTAATCCCGGCCACGCTTGTTCAAGGCGGCTTAGCTGGTTTGACCATCGGTTGTCTCGATGTGCAGGTTGCATCGCGATGTTTCCCTAAACCGTTGTTTGCACGTGGTGATTGTAACAATATGCACGTTAGGTGAGAAAACTGTCTAAGTGGTGCATGCGATCCGGCCAGAATCAAACCCGCGCCCTTTGAGCGTAGGACGCGTGCGCTAGACATTACACTAATACGGCTTTAAGATTAGCGATGTATAAATTTACTGATCGACCTTGGTCAAGTGTGGCAGGTATGTCATCCGTCCTTTTGAAAATAGGGACCAGTGCCCAAATTAGGATAGTTCGTAGTTTGATACCTAAATATTATTACGAGAATTTTAATCTACTTCATTTCATCAAAATATTGATCCATTAACTAAATGCAAACTGCAAGCATCTTCTGTCGTCATTTAATTCATACTATATTATTCGCTAAACACTTCGTAATTATTACCTACAGTCTTTTGAAGAAATATTAAATTGTCAAAGATAACCTTTATTTTTCCCCGGATAAAATTACAACGGTAGTGAAAAAACCCATTCAAAACCAAACTTGAGAATTCTGCACTCTTGACAATCGTTTCAAGGAACAACCCCCACAAATTACTAATTTTCTTTCCAAATTAACGCCTTATTGCCAAGCTGGCAACAGTTTTATGGTAATAACAAGTTTTTTCACGCTTCCATGAGTTTTAAAACATAAATGGGTCAAAGCATAGCTTGGCTCTGTTTTGTAGAACGTGTATTGCGTTTATAAATAATTTTTGTACGATACTTAAGGGTTTTGGAAAAGTATTTTTTTTTAAATTTATTTTTTACCAATAGTAACAATATTATTATAAAGTAAAAGGGACAATTAAACAGAGTAAAGGATTCTGTTCAAGAAACGATCTTTATGATACGCCATATGTCAAAAACTACTCAACGAATCTTTTTGAGTTGCTTTTGTTAAAAAATACCTTGCAACGTTTTTTCAAAATTTTCAGTCCACTGTTCAATAGTTAAATAGGCAACCCTTTTAACAACTTTGAAGCAAAAATTTCCCCTTCTTTTTTATTTAAATAAATAACTGGCAACCGCTCTGTCCATCTTTGTACAGTAATGGGTTCCGTAAAACTGACGAACATTTACTGGTTTCGTTATTTGTCTAAAGAACTGTATAAACTATAGAATGCTTTAGATTATGTGAAAACATACCGAATAAAAGAAACAGATAATTGAATTGGGTATAATAATCTTATAACGTTCGAAACCTGTCTTTATAAGCAATTTAATTACATCTTTAAATGTCTGCGTTAACCACATATTTACATAGTTTGTTCTTGTTAATTTTACATCGTGTTGATTCGTGGAAGCAGTTATATTCTTATAATAATGTAATAATTCTCATATCTTATATATAAAATTCTCGTGTCGCGGTGCTTGTAGTTAAACTCCTCCGAAACGGCTTGACCGATTCTCATGAAATTTTGTGTACATATTGGGTAAGTCTGAGAATCGAACAACATCTATTAAATGTTAAGGGTAGTCCCAATCCCATCCCTATTTTTTTTATTTTTTAGATTTTTTTGTATTTTTTATGATACAGCATTCAAAAATACATACAACCCCAAATTTCAACCTTATATGATCAACCCCTATTTTTTATTTATTAATTATAAACTTTAATGCTGTCGGCATATCGATTGAAGCTTTTTCGGGCAGGACGACGTCTGCCGGGACAGCTAGTATTCACATAAAAACGGGTTCTATCTTTAATAGTATCACCTTAGTATTGATTTAAAGATCAGATTATCAATTAAACGAATTTAAACGAATTTCAAAATATATTAATTACTCATTTCATTTGTGACAACCCCACTTACCTTGTCCGAGGCGGATTGATGGGTTTTATAGATCAGTCATTTCATTATAAAGGATTCTTTAAAATGTTTTTATTCAGTACCGGGCTCATGACGTACGTCGTCATCAGCTAATCACCGTCAACTGCCAGACGTGGGTCTTACCAAGTCGACGCCACTTATCACGCTCCTCTGCCTTCCTCATTCAGAGCCTACCGACGACCTTGCGCAGGTCATTCGTCCGTCGGGCTGGAGCGAGTCCGATACTAGGTTTACTGAGACGCGGTCTCCACTCCAGGACTCGTCAGCTGCATTGGCCTTCGCGGTCCGGACATTCCGGAGATCGGACTACTGTGACCTGACTCACAAATGGTGTACAAATAAGTAAAACAATATACAATAGTAATATGTTTTTTTAATAATCCTTATATGTCATAAAATGAAATTCGAAGATTTTGATTCCAACCTGAAAAAACAAGTATAATCCGAGGCAGAGCCAGACTGGTTACCTACAGTTTCAGAATAAACATTTGCATTGGAATTGAGAAGCAAACACGATCGCGTCGGCACTAACAAGTATCTCTCGGCATCGATTTTAATATTTGCATTCCGAACTGCCTCCACATATTTTAAAGTTAATATTCCATTGATAATCCGCTTTTAATCCCTATATTTTCTATGTTTGCGTATAGACAATCTGCCAAACAGACCACTCGGTGGTACCGTCACCCATAGACGTCTCTACTCTGTTATATACCAACAAAGCTAATGCGTTGGCACCTCGTCGAAACTTTGAGTGTCAATTTACACGTATTTTGAAGAGCCTCATATTGTAATGTTCTGGAAAGACCGAGTAAGTTCATTCTACAATTTGCAACTTTATACGTAGATCGGATTCAAGCATTGATTTACTCCTTTGTGGATTTTAAGGTACAAAAAGGGTTTTCGTATACTAGAAAAAAATATATCGGGAAATAGACAATGTTGACGCTAGGGGAAATTTAACGTAAAAGACAATAAATAAAAGAAAGTAGAGCTGTTTCTTATTGCTTCACTCGCATATACAGTGACATCTCGAATGTCAAGGGTAAAGCAAAATGCTTCGACTTATTGACTCTTCGACTTAAGAAGTTAGATCTAGAGATATGAAGTATTTGATGGCTAAAATTTCGACGACGAGAAGGCGTGATTTTTGAGTATGTTTTTCGAGGAGTCAAAAACATAAATAAACATAAATTGGTCGTAACCTTATGGCACACAGCTGTGTGACTTAGAAAGTTTAATGTGTAGATTCATTCATTGCACATATACTAGCCAGAAACAATAGAATATACGCACCGGACATTTCTTTTCGATTTTATTGCTCTGAGTTCGGGGAATCTCAAGTAAGACGTTAGTATGTTTGACTAACTTCGACTCTGTAAAGAGTCTGATTTTTGAAATTCGAGTTGTCGAGTATAAAAATGTACTAAAATGCCTACGCATGGAAATAACATTTCGTTTGAGTTACAAAGTCTAAATAATTCGAGATACTGAGTATTGGTTTAGTGGAAGGGAACGGCATTTTTTTCGACTTCTGAGGATTTCGACTTAACAAGATTCGAGTCATAAAGATTTCACTGTATTTACTTTACAGAAACTTATAGATATCATTTTTCCATATGATCATCCCTCGATTCAAAACATAAATATCCCTAATTTTACGATAACACATCTACGAAGTCATTTTTATAGAGTATGCTTCTTTTTTTAATAATTTTTGAAAAGTCGAACTTGAAAATTCAAATCTGAAAATATATCTTATATTTTAATTTATCACGGATTTCGGATCTATATCCATTTTAAGAACGAGTATTTGTAGGTTTTCTTTTCCAATGGAGCTCTAATGTTGTCTTTGGGAAATCTTGCGTCCTTATCTTTATGGCAGATGCCATTTAGACCTACTTCTTTCAGACTAGTTATATTACCAGTGGGCAATATTCACTTTAATTTTCGGGGCTAAAAGGCGTTACAGAAAAATACAACAATTTTTAAAGATTAGATTTTATTTTTAAGTCAGCTTGTAATCTGAGGTTCTTTCGTAGATATTTACCTACTCATGTTAAAAACGAATAATCGACAATAGTGACATCTAATGACACATATAATCTAATTATTATAGTATTGAGATTGTCATTCTCAATATTTCTCTACCATGGTACATCTAGTCTGCTTATCTAGTTCCTGCATTTGAAATTATTGCAAAGCTCATACTATAGTAGAATTATTTTCTCCGTTCAGTTTGGGTCATAAATCAAAGCTCAGCCTCAGCTCGGCAAAGGCGGTGAGCATGTTGCGCGGACGCAACGCCTTTATCGATAAAAACTCATTATTATCAAAGAAAGATTATCATTCTTATGAAAATCATTATTATCTTTTTGCTGTTAATAATAATAAACTTAGATATAAGTATTTATATTTATGTTTAATGTAACTTGTTACATTCTAAACTTTTGTACTTATAGTTTTTAATACATAGATACCTAATTAATAATTTATTTTAAATAATAATTATTTTTTCTTTCAATTATATATATAACTATCGATAACGCTTACGCTTACGCTACAATAATGCGTATCACTATGCCTGCCCATAAGGCCCGTGAGTGGAAGAGAGAGCGAAATACTCGCTTCAGCGCTCCGATTATTTATGACCCTGACTTCACGGAGAAAATAATTCTGCTATAGACGGGTCATTTCTGTTTTTTAATTAAGACGAATTAATCAGTGATTCATATAAACATAAACTTGAATTATTCAATGTCATTAAATACTACCGTTCTGTCTTTTCAGTTTTGTATATTTCAATCAAATTGGTTCCATTTGCTTGATGCGTTTAATATTAGCATAAAGTTTGTATTTTGTGAAAAATGGTTTTCGGGTAATCTATCTTACTGTGTAAATTACACAGAGCAGACTATTATTATCTTCTGATCTTCTTGATATTGAGTTGTAGTTTGTAGGCTTCTTTAAAAATTTTATAGACGCCTACAAACTTATTGTAACTGAATATGAATAAGACCGTTAATCTTTATATATAAAATCCTTTTGTTGAACCGATTGTTATGAATTTTTCTGTGTGTTCAAGTGGGTCCCGGGATGGTTTAGATTCACAATTAGATCCGGAAATGACGCTGGAATCGAGTCCTGAATTTTCTCTTTTTCAGTACAGGACAACATCTGTCGTGCCCGTTAGTAATCATATTAATGTGAAAATTTGCTAAATTTAGATTGTATTTATTTAAATGTTTTATTATTTAGTTATTTAAACAAGGGTAGCCAATTTGCAGCATTGTTTTGCTTGGGAATATCGATATGTACATTTTAATTTCTTTTGAATCCAATCAGCCGTAATAGCATGGTCGGCTAACAAAGGAGATATTTTATTCATTACATTGTTCGATTGTTCATGCGTAAATTTATTTTAGGTAAATTTGTTTTTCTGTTTTCATAGTCCATATTAGCACTAATATAATCTTCCTATTCTTATAAATTCCATGTCACGGTGTTTGACCGATGAACTCCGAAACTACTCAACTGATTTAAACTTTTTTCATTTTGATGGATTTCTTCCAACTTAGGACAGGTTTCATTTTAATTTATATTTTTTACATTTTTTTAAAGCGAAAGTTAGGTAAGTATGAGTTCTACTGCCAATTAAGTTACATAACGATCAAACAGTCTAAAGCATCATCATCATAATCAAATCTAAAGCATCCGGGGACCCACTCAGGCAGACTTGAAAAATTTCATCAAAATCGGTAAACTCGTTGTCAAGTTATGCGAGTTTATTTACATAAATATATTTTTTAAGATGAAATCCGGCAAAAATTGAAGTCTTATTAAAAAAAAATCTTACTAGAGTTCAATGGTTAAGTTAGGTAATATTAAAAAGCATTATTTACTGTGATTATTCTTTCGTATAGCATCCTTTTGTTACATATTAAAGATATTAAGCAGCGTAATAAATAATTCAACATTAACACTTAAGAAAAACGGAATACATTAATCATTAGAAGAACGCTTTCATCTGAAACCTATTAGTCCGCATCAAAGAAATTAATACCCTTGGAATATATAATCTGAGGGAAATTTCACCAGAATCATCCTCTGGGACAATTGATTACCAGTGGCCAAACATCCGTTCATCAATTGTAGAGAGATAAACGTCACAGCGAGTTTGCAAATGACAAATGTTTGTTAATGACTAACGCGTTCAAAACCAAATTTTGCGTACAATTTTACAGAGATATTATGGGATCGTCAATGCCTGAATAGCTTTTTTAAATCAGATTATTAAAGTGCCCGTGTATAATAATCAATAGGCTTCTTAGTATTTTCTTAAGTTATCACTATTGCTATACATAATAAAACTACGTTTTAACGGTTTTAAGCGCGTATTTGATTGACATTTTATTATTTCTATGTTTTGGTCTGTTATTAATAACCGTGATCACAGAATAGAAAGATGACAAGTGTCAATATGTATTTTTTAAGTTTTATTTAGTCTGCCGCTAACTTGTTCATGTCAACTTTTAAATTTTGTTTACGGTTATTATTAACTCAATGAGAGCCTATATTATTTTACTACTGCTTCGCAACATACTGTTTATATTAGAAGTCATTATTATGACTGTTGAATTCTTTATAAAGTACAGCATGAACATGTTATCACTAACATTAATATTAAAAAAATGCTTTTTATTACCAATAAAAGCACATAAAATATGATAATAACTCACTAAGATAGATGCGCAAAGATAAAAGTGTTTGAGCACCAAGTTCCGTATTCAATCTAGGAAGCGATAACGCTCGGCACAATGACACAAGTAGTTACGCCCTTAACGGTGGCATTAAAAGGGTGCTTAACACCCAACGGATTGTGCTCTGTGAATAATGGAGAAAGAATAGCTGAAGGGGCGAACATTTTTAACGTCTGTCGGCTGAAAAGACTCGTAACTCTACAGTCATTCAGCGCGGTAATGTGAATTACGTGACAACGTACAGGGACCCAATTCTGCTATTACTATCTTGTCAAAATCGCCGGACACTATCGTCTCAATTGTAAGTTTGCCTCATTTCGGTATTCTGTTAATTCCAATGACGTGCCCGTGGCACACTACTCTATCTTTATAAGTAGTGTTTAAAAGTTTTGGTAGTTTTTGAATATTCATTTCAGCTACTTATAATAATGAGTTACCCAATATAAAACCGACTGCAAGAGGCGTCTATATAGCGTAAATAGTGTGAAATTCATTTAATTTTATATCAATAGTTGTAATAATTTATTTTAAACTTTTATTAGGTAAAGTTTGACAAATATACACAGTTATATATTATTTATTAGGTTAAGTAGTTAAATGTACATTTTGGGTTTAACAGGTTATAATGTCCAACATAATGCATAACACTTCACATACACACAACACTTCACACTTGCACAGAGGCACACTCAAATAAAACAAATTCGGATAGCATGCGAACGTTAATATAGTAATATTAAGGTTATATAGGCCCCGAAGAAAGTTGGGGGTAAACAGGCGATCTGAAAAAAAATATAGTAATACCCAGTTTTTTATACTATTATTCTGTCGCGACTAAACTGTCGCAATGGAATTGTACTTTGAATATCTTCATAACGCCAAGATTCTTGCAATAGCAGAATTGGACCCCAGAGCACGTGCCGCGGATCGGTCGGTATCAGGCTGCCGGTACTCTACGAGTGGCAATGACTATCATGCGGTAAGAGTGATGTATGTCTGTTTCTGTTGAAATATCTAACTTGTTATTTTCAAGGCTAGCCGACAACAGTTTATATGGAAATATTTTAGCGCAAAAAGAATCGTTTGCGAAATATTGGAACCCATTGTGTTACGGTTCTGCCCATTGCCATTTATGTAGGATAGTATAGCCCTAGTTCAATATTGTAACCAGCATTTTTTTAGCAAAAAGTTTGTGTGAAACGCATAGAGTTATGTTATGACTTTGGCTAGAAATCGCATTTATTTGGTAAGCTAATAGGATTTTGTATATATGTTTTGTTATTACTCGGATATTTATTTATAGTCAATACTAGAGCTTTTTATGGGTACATTCTCGTAAAATTTACAATCTATATTTTTCTTACTTATCCGAAAAAATCCTATTGTTTTTAAGTTTCGATAATTTCGAGCCGTATCATAATCATATACACATGTTTTACGATTATTAATTTGTTAAGCTTCGCTCGAGTAACCTCCTGCCCTAACTCAGTGTACGGGAATAAAAAATCTTAAACCGTTTATGCCAACAAAAATTCATAATAATAATTCTATTTCCATGGGTTTGTAAAAAGAACAAGCAAATATACATCAACATCCAAAGGGAACAAAAAATACATCCTTATTTTCATGCTATTCTAATGGGATAGGTAAAAATATATTTACTAGTACAACAAAGAAGAACGATATATCTAAGTTAATTCTCTCAGTTTACTTGTAATTTCTCATACTTACTTTTCTTACAAGTAAAAGCCTATATCATCTTTTTCTATGGGTAATATAAATTATTATAATTTAACCCGATTATAGTATTTACTGAGAGGTAACTTAATCCAAAAATCTATAGTTAATGCCCGAATTTGTAACGTAAGTAGTTCTTAAAGCGATAATGGAGTGTCTTCGGATTAGGGTTAACATAGCAAAAAGTATTAAATGGAAGAAAGTTATGAGTATTTGAAGAAGAGTTTGGATTTTTATAAAACTGAGTAGGTAGTACATTTGTCTTTATCATTATACTTTAATAATAATTATTTAATCTTTAAATAAACTTTATCAATTGACTACAATTATTGCATCAGTCTCGATTGCTAATTTAAGCATCATGCAAATAATTTAGCGCTATCTACATACATCTATTTTATACTAATATATAAAGCTGAAGAGTTTGTTTGCTTGTACGTTTGTTTGATTGAACACGCTAATCTCAGGAATTACTGGTCTTATTTGTAAAAAAAATGAGAAGACAATAGTTCTTGGTAAAACAAAAGGCGGCCTTATCGCTAAAAGCGATCTCTTCCTGGCAACCTGACTTAAATGAAATGCTTAAATTATCTATAGCTATTATTATAATGCAATAAAGGAAAAAAGAAATACACTACAATATAATGATGGGCATTAAAATAATTTTAATTACAGTTGAAACTGAATATTGAAAATTATAATGTTTCAACATTCTAACAATGATGCACACCAAGAAAACTGAATAGTTTTGCAAGTTATTAAAAATTATGTCAGTGGTTTAATTGTCCGCTTTTTTGACATGTTTGGAAAACATCTCAAATATGGCAATCCTACTTCAGGTAACTGTCTGTTTGTCAAATTCAAGACTTAGCTTGAAATCCCTGCAAAACGCTGTGCCAAGAAAAATAAAGTGATAGGACGAATTCAACATAGGCACGTATTTCGGATCAGACGAGCTTAGTACGAGATTCGGTTTTCGTAAAAGTGCCAATACGTATCGCGCTGTGACGTATGCGTTTTATGACAGACGCGTAAAAATTTCATATCTGCGTGCAAGGTTGGTTGATTTACTGTTATGGGTCCTGTTGCTTTGAATTATGTCAAATAAACTTTTTATTTGAATTGAGTTTTTGAAATGTCCAAATACAACTAAGCCTCGCTTATACAAAATCTAGCAACGGACTTCGTTTTTCAAATAAATTTTTGTGCATTCTTTGTATTAATAGGTATTTATTGGTGTATTGTACTTGTTAAAATATATAAAGACTGTACTAAATAAGATATAGACCCCTAGCTTATATCTTGTGAGCTATGTGTAGCATGGTTCATGACGGCTATCAATATTACATTACTAGGCACGTGATATTATCCAATTCCGTTTGTATCCGCGTGGGCTCCCGTGTGGAGATGTGGGACAGTATGCCTTGGTGTAATGGATAACGAATGATATTTATTTCATAGCTTTGATAATTGGTATTATTTGTATTTAAGCATATTACAAAAAGGTTATTACTATAAAAAAAACTTCGTTTAAAAAACCGACTTCAAAAACTAACTAAAAAAGTATGAAATAACTTAATAAACAATTTTGTCTAAGAATTTATGTAGTACATCTTCAAGTCGGTGCCGAGCAAACCATAAAAATTACCATATACACTGCTATAACAACAAAATGTTGCAAAATATTGTAATTTTTATGGTTTACTTGGCACCGACTTCAAGATTTAGAACATTTTATATTATTTTGTATCTTAATAAACTAAGTAAATTCTTAGTCAGAAATCTTTATTAGGCTATTTCATACGTTTTAATGTCTAGCTAAGGGTAGGCCTAAAATATAGTTCCAAGGAACGGGAGCGGAAATTTTTTTATATAAAAATATTCTTAAAATGAAAACTACTGGGCAGCTATGTTAAACTTTTAGGGACCAAATGGCACCTTTTTTTTTTTTTTATTGCAGGAGATCAGCAGACAGGCAGACGCCCACTTGATGGACAGCGTTACATCGCCTATGGACATTTGCAACACAAAGGTGCTACGAATGCGCTGCTGCTCTCTTTAGGGAGCCTGGAACTGTCACTAATGCCGGAACACAACACAACACAAGGTTGTTATGGCGACATACTCTAGACCAGGGGTGGTAGCCATCCAGTCGGGCAAATGCCCTACCACTGGCTGTGGGTTGTTTGTCGCTCTTACGACAGGCCGCCGGGCCGCAGGAAATTGTATTCTTTCTCCGTTCCTGCACGGATAACTTTCTCCGTTCCTGCACGGATATCTTTCTCCGTTCCTGCACGGATATACTGCAACTATTTCGCATCAAAATAAAGAAGACTCACGTAAATCGGATCATAAATCTCAGCGTAATCGGTGTACATACATAAAAAATTACCAATCAAGTTGAGAACCTCCTCCTTCTGAAAGTCGATTAAAAATATTACTATTATGTGCCTTCGTCAATGCATGATCAAGAATGAAATGGCGTCGCTGTTACGTTATATCGAGTTTTCACGCTACTTTACCGTCGTCTAGCCTCATTTAACTCTTTTCGCCTGTTTACGATCGTTACAACGATATTGGAGACTAACATTAGCTAAGTGCCAGATGGCGCTTTAACACCGTTTTATCAAAAAGTATACTAAACGAGAACAGGGTTACAGCTGATATTTAGATCCTAAATTTCCAACTATGATATCAGTTTAGGCAGTTGAATCAAATAAAACTACGTGTCACCCACAAGATGCTACAGCGCACAACGTATAATAAATACTTTCAAAAAGGCATGCCGCGGAAGTTCATGACATATTTGTACTACGATGTATACTTCTTGGAATGCCTTCTTGAATTACCTTCGCTGGAATGTTCACTTACCTACTCTCACTTCTGCCCAGTGTCCTTTTCAATCTCCATATTTGAAGGAACTCTTTACTTTCATCTATTAATCTGATTCCTGTAATTCGCGCTCAGATAAAAATCTTCCGTTAACTACAACTAAACAGATTTCATACTTTAAACAAAGAGACAAATATATTTTTATCCCGAAAAATGTGCAATTTTACGCCAAATCGGTCCAGAAGTTTTTCTGTCATAACAGAACGGACAGACGGACAGACAGACAGGCAGACGGTCGGAGTTCCTTTCGAATTTATAATATTAATAGGGACAACTATACTGCAATAATACATAACACAAAGAAAAGTATTGCCTCGCTAGCTACTGTATCTTCAAGTGTCAAGTGTATATCAAAATTAAAGGATACGTTAAACATATTAAATAAAATTTTACATTAACCACAATAATTTAATTTTACTCAAAGCAATACCGTGGAAATGTCCTTAAATTTTGAAATATTTTCCGGTAAAAGCTTTATCATACGAACATTGACCAACAAGTACCAGTCAACTTGTGCAATAAGAAATTCCATTCACGTATTAATACGGAGAAAGAAATGCAGTCACTTTCATAATATTTTTCATCTCACAAATTCTTTTAGTAACATTTTTATTAATGTGATCTTAGATCTATAATCAAATTGTAGGTTAAAATGTTTTTATAAAACACATAAATTTATGATATAAGATTATATATAACTAGCTTCTGCCCGCGACTGCGTCCGTGTGGAATTTTTTTTTCATAAAAAGTATCCTATGTTACTTCTAATACCTCCAAGAATATGTGTACAAAGTTTCATGATGATCGGTTGAGTAGTTTTCGCGTGAAAGCGTAATAAACAAACTTACATTCACATTCATAATATTCGTAGGGATATCCAATCTCTTGCAAAACTCTATTACATGTACTAGTACTTATTTATGCTTGTCACATATGTCTAGTATCATGTATGTGTGTAATAAATGGAAAAAAATGTTTAATTATGTTATGTATATCTCAATTGTTCCGTCGTATCTCAATTTCTGTTCCACTTATATGGTCAGATTAGTTAAGAATTTGCTTTATTATATTGCCTGATAGAGATCGCCTTTAAGGACAAGGTCGCCTCGTCGGTCAAGATCTCTCGTTGCGTAGCGTAGTCGACATGTCGAAGTGGCTAGCGGTGGCCGCCTTCTGTGAGTATGTTATGTCGTAGAATGAGGCCGACGAAAGAGTAACGGCAGAGGATGACCAGGCAGACCCTGTCGTAGACGGGGAAGAGGGGGTTGCAGGCGTTGCTTTGGTCATCTCCTCCATATGACGTAGTGGGACTGGGAGGTCGGGGGACCGACTCGGCGTGCCACACTCGGTGCCACGGTGTGTCGTGGTCCTAGGAACACCCCTCCTCGTCGGTATGCATCGAGGCTTCACGGCTTCATATTTATGAGTACGGGCCCGTGGCGTCTCATTATGAACACTGGAAGGTTTAGTGGGTAGTTTGACGATCGGTGCTTGCAACAGCGTCTATTATCAGAAGCCTGTGTATAGCGTCGGCCGTCAGCAGTCCCACATACCCCTTGGTCCCCTGGACCCTAGGTGTGTGCAAATGCATTCCCCCAGCGTTGACAAGAAAAGGTTATCAATATGCATTTTCTTAATTATTTATTTTACTGAGCAATCAAGTGTTATTTATATAATATTATCTACCAATAATCATCTAACTGTTAGTTTTAGTTCAGTGAAATGTGCTCATAGTTGACAGTATCCGCATATCAGCAGGTGTATCGTAAGCCTGTCTGCTCTACTCCACGATTTAAAAAATGAAAATTATTAACTTGCGAATAAGTCTGTATCATCGTTTGGACAGACAACTTATTAATTAATTGGAAAATCTGTATAAACGACGATAAGCACTTGACTGCTTAACTAATTCAAATGCAAATGAGAATTATTCCAAAAAAAAGTTTATTTATGTATATATATATTCAATAATATAATAATAATGCTTATAATATTCAAGAAGTGCCTTACAAGAAATCTACATAATATGTCTCTAGTTAAACCGTAGCATACACTCAAACATATGCCAGTAAATGTCGTTGTTAAGGAAATTGGATTATACGGAAAATTAAGATAAAGGATTCTTATCAAAAGCCATCGAATAAAGCTAATCGATTTAGCACCTAATAAACAATGGTTTAACACGAACCCCGCGGAGCCAATCTAATACGCGAAGATCCTAATATCGTAATCATAATATTATATTTGGTTTTGCGAGGCACCAAATATTTTCTCGTGTACGCTGTTACCGATATAAGGATCGGCATACACTTTAGACATTAAGTGAAGGATCGAAAGTGTTTACAAAATTGTTACGTCCTGTCCATCTGTTCTGCTGTCATCAAGGGTCTCAAGTTAATATGTGTAGATTATGAAGTGGGCACTGAAAATCAGTGCTGTGGCGTAGTATCTTTCGACACAGCAATATATTAGCCAAGCTCGTTTGTCGAATAGCAGCATATAATTACTACACACAAGTTTTGTCTCGTCTATTTTGCGGTTTGTCTTTGTCGCATTTGGCAATAAAAGATATCTTTCTTCCTATATATCACAATAATTTTAAAATTTCACAGGAAAGTATGTTATACCTGAGAGCCTAAATAGGTCGGTTTTGTACATTCGTAGGAGGAACATGACCACGACCAAAATATAGTGAAGCTTTTTGCTATGTATACTATGTATACTGTATATCTAAATACACGTCAATTTTACTAAGCGATTCTCGCTTTAAGCCCTCTGCTGTGAAATGGTTTCAATGTACATAGTCGGCAATTATTAGTGAAAATTGAACTATAACGATGTAAAAAAAATGTTTAATTCAATATGGGGCGTGATATTTGCCTCCGATTGGGTCAAAGACAAAAAGTATTACATGTCTACAGGAGAAGACTACAAAATTTTGGTCCAATAAGTTTATATGTTTTGATTCGCAAATATGGGCAATCCATATTTGCGAATATATATGAATATGTGCTTAATTTTTACACGTTTATATAATTAAAAAGTTCATTTTTTGTTATTGGATTCTTTTTCAACGTCTACTAAACTGGGTATTCAGTATCCGAATAGTCTACAGTAGGAGATATTTTAGTTTAAATGAGAGCAATAAAAATAGTTTATTTGTTAAAATACAAAGGATTGTCAAATCTAACATAGCTACAACATAATTTTACATAATACAAAAAACATGAACAAATATTGAACATATAGAATTTTATGTATCCTGAACAGTTTATCTTACGTTTTTGTGTCTGACCTAATTATAATGTGACATTTGCTTCTAAATCTTACTTTCGATTAAGAAGTGAAATACTTTAAAGAGACATTGAACAAAATCCGATTAACAGTATTCAGGTAATTTCCATTGAGTGATCATTTTAGGGCGCCGTGGCTAAAGGATAGAGAAAGTTGACGGTCGTTATGTCTTCGAAACTTTTTGCTGTGTCTGGACTGACAAGCACTTGGCCTAAATTTAGTAGTCGGACTTTTATCTGTAACGGAAGTGTCTCCTATTCCTTATATCTTACACAGTATAAATCGAATTTAAAGTTTAGTCCTCCTTGAAATAAACAAAGAATACTGTCCAAGTATTGATTCACCGATGGGTACACGATTCTGAAGTGTGTGTCATACTGCAGGCATGTATCTGCTAGAGATTCAGAACACGTACCACTATAGAACCATACACAGCGTCGATGCTCGCTCGTAGACAAGAAATTGCCCTCTTTACGGCTTCATGGCGAAGATTTTATGTCCTCCACTTAGGAACATTGACTTCCGAGGTCGGCTATTTCCAGTATTCTAAACGTGTTACGCAGGCGACTGAGAAGATGTCATAACTGACACGTCTCTGAACGATGAAATGCTTCCTCCACAGCTTTATTTAAAGTCAGAAAAAAACATTCGTACCGTGAAACCTTATTATAACCTCAATGTTATGATTTTTTGATTTAACAAATTCTTAGAAATCCCCTAGAACCGGCCGTAAGAGTTAATACGAAATATACCTTTATATTACGAATACACTTAGGAAAAACCCTGTTTATAACGATTTTTCAATAATTGCAAAACATAAATAGAAAGTGTAATTAACCTCTGTATAACTATTCTTGTCAACCTACACATTTTGTTTAAAGTATTCTATTAATACATCTAACATAAATTTGAGTCTCGACAGGTTCAAAAATATTCATTTACCGTAAAACAATCCTGCAATGTAAAGTTTCATAATAAATTAGTGTTTAGTTTTGTAAGATAAATATACAGAGTGCGTTAATTACAAAGAGTTTTACTTCTTATTTTAACTTTCCTTACCTTGCTCAAACGAATCTTACACTAAACTAAGCTCTATATAACAAACTTCTTGGTATAGCGAACGTTTTTTAATCTCCTGATTTGTTATATCAAGGTTACACTGTACACAGAATATAATTTGGATTAAAACCCTAATCTTCATTTTTTCAACACATTATTGTACATAAAAGACATTACAGCAGATCGAGACAACGCCACATAGTCTGTTCCTCTAATTGAGTTTTGCTGTTAACACCATCGCACCCCGCATAAAGGAGCTTATCCAACTAAGTTAAAACTTCGTAGCGTTGCGTGTAATGAATGTAGAAATATTGTAATACGTAGGTATACATTACATTGTTAAATTGTATTACCAGTATATATTTACAACAATTACAATTATATGTGGCAATATTTTTAGTTTTCGATAAAGAAAATGTATTTAAAGCTCAGTGAAATGCATAATGAAACGCGTTCTGATAATAATTCCTATTATTATATGAGTATAACAATTTAAACTAATTTTATTATTTTACAGTCCAAACATGAACGATTTATAAAAAATAAGTCACACAGCTGGGCTCGGGTCTCCCACTATTGAAAAATGGACAGTATACACGCCACGCAAGTTTGACAAGTCGGTTATCTCGATGCGCAGGTTACATCACGATGTTTTCTTCACCGTTTTTAGTACGTGGTCACTGTCACAATATGCACATTAGCTTAGGACACTACCTAAATGAATGATGCGTTCTGGCCAGGACTCGAACCCACGCCTTTTGAGTTACCACTCTCACTACCACGACTATTTGACGATTTAGCTATGTGAATTTGTGCAGTGAATATTGTCATATTATAATGTAAAGCGCTTGAATTCATGGATGTAATATCTCTCATTAAAATCTCATTGGTAACAATATATCTCTAACTGCTATTTGACGGATCATCTAAGCTGAATGATCTAATCAAGTTGACAAATAATAATCATGTACAAAAACAGAGGGTCATTCCAAAACCAATCATTGCTAAAAGCTTAATCATCATAAAATAGTGATTAGATGGACATCCTTAATTTTTGTCGAGATATTGATTGAACCATAAAGGCTATACGATTGCTGGGGTTGATTTATTATCCAACCATCAACTCATTGGCACCAAGACGCGACCTTAAATTGGAACGATTCCAACAATTGTTCCGAAGCAAACACATTACTTGAATTATTTATAAACGATACTGGTGTTATTGCAATGCAAGATTTAGCAGTTGTACTTGGTCATAATTAAACCTTGTTTTCTAGACTAGTATACACGTTATTATCAATAATAATTTATAAATCTAATAGATTTTGCCCGCGATGATCCCATGGGAATCGTACTTTTTACTGGGATAAAAAGTATATAGCAGCGAGAGGTAAAGGTTAATAATACTTCAGATGGCAGAGAGTAGTATTCACTGTCGAGTGCTGATGTGAACTGAAGTAAACTGTTTTTTATTTTTTTATTTGACTTGACTTTATGTTTTTGGTCCGAAGACCTCACAACTTTACCGGGGATTTCGGGCCCGGGGAGCAACTTGCTCGACGGAGCTCCCTAGGGAGTTTTACCTCGGCTGGACTGTTGCCATAAGAGTGGGATGGATCTAATGATGCCCACCATAGGGCGGCACAATGAAGTATTTGAAAACGGGTGACGGGTAATATCATAATAAAGCCCGAGGGGAAGGATCCCGGCGGACCGAGATCGGCGGTTACGCTATCTTACTGCCGTTTCGCAATGTGTTATGGCTGGGAGAAAAGACACGACGAAAGAAACTTCCCAGCAACACGCCTAGTCTATTCTGTGGGGGGGCTATGTCTCCTGGCGTCCCTCACGAGGACGTGGAGAGATAGTGATTGGCGGCATCTGAGACGCCGCCGTTTGTGTCTGTCGGTGCCTGCCAGCCTGCCGTCCTAACCGCGGGCGGGCTGATCCGGGCCAGCCTTTTTGTAATAGCGTCGACCTTGTCCGTGAGGACGGACGCTACGCGGTTGTCGCACGAGAGCCTTTCGCCGAGGCTTGTAATCGGACGCGGACAGGACGAGCGGATTTCGATGGTACGGCGCGATATCGAAATACTTACGCGAGAGTGATATAATGTAGTTTTTGATGGAGGGCAGCTCCAGATCGCGGTGGAGGTCGACGTTTCGCATATAGAGGGGAGCACCGACGGCTCTGCGCATGAATTTATTAAACTGATTTATTTTCGAAATGGTAACCTTAAGTACAAATCTTAACATCTTAACATGTATAAACAGTGTGTGAGCGGGACCGATGATGTGTGAGCGAGATAGAGCAACTATTAATATGTGCGCTCCTGCGCTGCGCTAGTCATTCATTTTCTACGCGCTGCAGTCGACGGCCCGCGCTATATGCGGCTCGCCGACTTGCATCGCGACCTGGAGCTTCCCTCCATCAAAGACTATATAATCTCATTATCGCGCAGATTCTTTGACCTCGCCCTCCATCACCCGAACCCTCTGGTGACGGAAACGGTCAACTACAAACCCACTCCAAACGCTCCCACGAGCAAACGCAGGCCTCGCAA
Organism: Dendrolimus punctatus; assembly: GCA_012273795.1. NCBI lineage: Eukaryota > Metazoa > Arthropoda > Insecta > Lepidoptera > Lasiocampidae > Dendrolimus > Dendrolimus punctatus. The sequence goes on from CM022541.1 coordinate 2,426,026, forward strand.
TGTACTAATTGACGAGCCTGACGAAATCACACGTCAAATCGCAATCATGAACCCCCCGAGGCTCAGAACATCAGCCTGGCATAACAGACGCAGACACAACAGACGCCGGAGAGCCCCCGGCTCGAATCCTCTTACACAACCGTAATACCCACCAATCCATACTCCTTACAGACACAAGTAGCCATACAAGATTAGCTTAGGCGTGTTGCTGGAGAGTTTCTTCCGCCGCTTCTTCTCCTCCAGCTATAACACGTTGCGAAGCGGTAGTAATGATAGACTAGGATCGGCTCCGCCGGCGGAGTCGATGAAGAGTCCCCAAATAATCACTTCAGCCTGTTGGCTTAGCTCATTCAGCCTTTTACGGCTTGTTCCCAATATAGAATCAATCCCCCGCAGCGGTCGAGCCGCGGTCGAACCTCACAGGAGGTGCCTCCTCGAGCGTGCTGCTTCCGGGCTGAACGCCTCCGCTCCCACGGAGGCGGGAAGCCCCCAAAGCCCGGTATCGCTGAAACAGCCATCTGCGGCTATTCAGCCGAGTCAGGTCCTAAAAAAAAATAAAAAAATGCGCTAGTCAGTAGTTCGTTGTCCGCTGCGATGATATAGACGTATGCAGCTGGCATAAGTATTCCATGTGTTATTCTAGACAATAATCTATCTTTGAGCCAAATTCCAGATCCGTTCAGCCGCTTTGACGTGATTGAGCAACAAACATAAACAAAATTTTGTATTATTAATATTACGTATAATTAAAACAATAAACCTACTTTCTTTTCTTTATTATTATTTATTTATGCGTATTTTCTTTTTAATGTCATTACATTAAAAATAAAGTCAAGTGGCTTATTTGGGCCAGGAGATTCCGAAAACACAAGTTATATATTTTTTGTCTATAATGGATTGAAACAAAACTCGTCAAAGGAGTAGCTTTTATCGCTTATAAGGTTTTTATTCAATTATTCATGTTAATTTAATGGCAGAATAGCCTAATAATGCTATCTTGTTTCGTAACAAAAACATTAAAAAGTTGCAAAAGAATATAAAAGAGAGCATTGAGTAATATCATCTCGCAGATAAATCGTGTACATTCTTTGAATAAAACATCACAGCAGCCCAACTCGTCAGTAGAGTGACCGTGGGTATATGGTAAGGAACAAAAAGAGGCTTTGCCCCGTCGTTTTGAGGTATTAGCTCTGAAATCTTTATTAACTAAGGGGCACCATAGCATTACAGCGCTTTTGGATATACGGACACCGTACCAATGGTTTTTCTGGGTCACATTAATTTAAATGTACACTTTTAAATAGGACGTTATGAGAGAAATTACTTAAATAGAAATTAAATATCGTGATTCTAAGTATAGTATCGTATAGTCGTATATAAGTTATATTAAATAATAACAGGATTAAATACGTAAAATTTTAAATAATTAAATTTAATATTCATTTCATGCGAAAGTTTACTATAACACCGCGCGTTTAATGGATGTGACTGCCATTCGATCCTATTTGATAGCCTTTAGTGTATCAACAAACACAAATCTTTATATTTTAGAAAAGGTAAGTGAAATAGTAACGTTACTGTAATTGTACCCAGTTATGTAAAAATGTTTTTGTATCAACTATATTAAATTGGTTTCTAGAAAATGATGTTTAAAATTTAAATTGCTCTCGTAATTCACCTAGCTAAATTAAAATGTTGCAAATGTCACGCTGTGGATTTCAAAGCTTTGATACATATCTAAAGTGTTTCTATATCTTAAAAATAATATCTAATAATTTATTTCCTATCCTAATTCGGGACTTTGATAGCTGACGGACTGCTCAAAATTATTATTTTACCTTTTTCCTTTGTTAACTAAAGTGGCTATGAATAAATGAATATATTAGGAATATTATTTAAATTCAGTTCAGAATGTATATAATATGTCGATGTTTCAATATGTCAAGTAAATCTTAATGAAAAAAAAAATCATTTAAACTGCTCAGATATCAGATATATTATTTGTCGTTACTATAAAATCTTTGGAATATATTTACAGTATTTGTTAGCGATAAGTATATTCCTCTGAGAAATCTTTGGCGTCTTAATGCCAAGAACGGTGCGACGCCGCACGATATTGCTCTGCGGCGAACATTAGCTAAGCTATAACCGCTGTGGGTACGTGTACTTTGCGGGGATTCCCACTATCAAGGGATTCTGAATCAATGAAAGCTTGCAAAGGAACTGTGAAACTATTTCAGTTTCTGGAAAATATATAGAAGGCTAAGAAAAAGTTATATATACCTTTATATGTTCTAACACTGGGTTTGGGCCTCCTAAATGGACAGTGTATTATATGGTAGGTAATTCCGAATATTCATTGATATAAAAGACGGATGAAAGTAGACACGTTATCCATCGATATACCACCACCAAAAGCAGAACTAAATAATAATTCGGTAGATCAGTGTCCTAAAGATCGAGCGACATATTGTAATGATGATATCAAGGGCTTCATAACATATAGGCGTATACGCAAAAATGCTATTTTTTTGTTTTTTACTAAAACTGTGCATGTTACAATTTAGAAAGACTTACCAGTATGCAAGTTGTACCTAAAGAGGAGTATTCTAAATTTCAGTCTTATACAATCAACTAGATTTGCTTCATTCGCAATTTTGTCCTTCGTGTGAAACTGCACTTTAGTCTGTGCACCCATTTGTTATGAAGCCCTCGATGTCTTAAGAATAAACGGCGTATCCTACAGACAGTATCGCTACGCTTGTCCAGGGCGGTTACCACATCGGTTATCTGCTTGTGTAGGATTTATGATGATTTTCTTCACTATAGATATCATCACATTCTTCTTTTATTTCTTTACAGTTTATTATTTTAATCCTAAGTGACAAAATAAATGCGCATGTGAGTTTGTTTGTTTGTGAGGTTCCCGCCTTTTTTATTCGTGCCAACCTTGTATTTTATTAACAAATATATCTCCATGACAATGATAATGACAGGAGCAATTTTAATATATTTCTAAGGTTACCTAAGAATAAAATGGTGAACAGTGTGACTACGTTTCATTAGAGACTCACAACGACCAAGTTCACGACCACGATTTCGTTCCACTTGCTTGCCGGCATTACAATCGTAAACCCAAGTGGAACGGTTATTCGACCCAACTCTTGACATGGGTCGTTGATAGCGTTGTGTGATCGAAACGATGACGTCATTGGTGACATTTTCGCCACAACAACAACGACCGCGGTCGTCTTGTGAAATGGCCAACGGAGCATCCTGGAAGTTGTGAGCGGAATGGAATGGAACGCGCTGTGCGTCATATTTTATCTATAAAAGTATCTATACATATATCTACTTATAACGAAAATTATAAGATATTATATTATAAGAACATATTTAAAAGTAAAATATGTAATGTAGTAATAGTAGTTGCTATGGTTAGTTTCACTTTCGCTAGATGGTGAAGTAAAAAATAATTTATTTATTAAATAAATGTTGGCTTGACATTGTGAATGATGACATGCGTGCCAATAGTCTCAAAACGGGGGATGCTGAAGACCGCGTGAAGTGGAGTAAAAAAAGTAGAAAAGCGGACCCTGGGTGTCGCAGTGAACTCTCCGAACGCAACCGGGATTTAACGCGCGGATGATGATGGTGAATTAAAAATTAAGTTCGACATTTCTAAAAAAATATAATATTTTGATTTTATATTGTTTATTTTTAGAGCAAACCAGTTTAGCATTGATTAGCTGTTGTGGTAAGCATAGATGATCGGACGGATACGATAATTGTAAAACGGTATTATCAAGTTATACTTGTTTTCCTGTGCAAGTATGCAGATAAAATCTGCATCACCTGCTATGCAATTCCAGGAGCACTGTTGGGATTTAATCAGAGGACTGACAAACTCAAAGCGAGTAGACTCAGGCGAGTTGTTTCGTTTCTCATTTACAAATGAATTCCACAGCAAACGTTTATTGACGTTGCAGAAATTTGCCTTAAAGAGTTTTCTTTGAATTCTGCAAGTATAATCTTTGGAAATTTTGGTGATATTTTATATTTATATACATTAAGTTTTTCTTTAATTGAACTATATGAAGTTTAAGTTTTCTCGACTTGTATACATAATAAAACTACGTTTTAAACGGTTCTTAACGCGTATAATTTATTAGATTTATCAAATACAAAATTATCCCTGTATGTGTGTGGGTTTTGAACAATTTTTATACAACGAGCAGATCATGTTAGATTAGTGGCTAAAGCCGATATGAGATAGACCATTTCTGTCTTCCAATTTGGTAGAATCAACCATGTGATCCATATTCTTTTATATATTTTTTATATTAAATAGGTTTGCGTTTGACCATAATTACGTCCCATGCCGGAAGATGATGCAGTCGAAGATGGAGCACGCTTATCTAGATAGTACGTATTCAGACGAGACTTGAACCTACCCGGATTTAACTTTTCGGGAACACGGTCTCTGGTAGTGCATTCCACAATTCTGCCGTATGTAGAAGGAATGTAGAGGCGGAACGTTTAGTACGCACTAGTAGCGTTTTCACCATATAAAAATGAACTTGAGCCATTCAATGTGATGGAATAAGATCGTGTCAGTTTTGTCACTTTCAAAATGGTTGATCCGTGTACCATCAGAATAATCCACAAGTGGCTAGTTCCAATAACATGGGTGGGACATTGTATCATCGCTTGGGTAATTTTGTTGACCTAATATGCATTGTTATAAACAACAAGTGCTGGCGGCGAAGAATAAGACCGCAGTAAAAACTGGTAATCGTGATAGGTAAACGATATATGAAGCCCGTCAATTTGCCCTAAACAAGCGTTGCGGATATACTGTCCCTAAGACTGGGGAAGGTCAAGTCAAGACAACATCTATGAGTTGACAATTAATAGACGCAAACTAACTATTAAGGAAGTACATATCATTATTTCTGATAATATCCCGTAGACTAGATTGAAAAGTCTCGTTTAATAATTCTTAAGTCATTTTTACTAAGATTTTCTTGCTAAAGACGCCGACTCAAAATTCATAGTAATAGTTTTTACCGTCGGTGAGTTTTTTCGCAGAAAATTTCAGATTTTAAACTAAAACGTAGTCTGGCACTTGCCTACTCATTACAGACAGAGTCTACTAAATAAATTAACCCTAAAATAAAGAATTTTCTGCTTCCAGAAAACAAACAGTTAATAAAAATAACTATAAAGTAAAGCGTCGCTGGAGGCTTGTTTACATTTTAATGTACACTTAAAAATGAAATATGTGGTCGTACTCTGTCTTCAGCAGTTATAATAATGTCCCCTTCATTGTTTTACAATGAAAAATGTTACAAAGAACAAACGTTTTATGTTCGTCGTGCGGTTTAAAAAGCTCATGGTCTTTTTGTGTCCGTGTTACTCATTTCGTTATTATTAATTACTGTGACTTTTAAAAGCAACCATGAAAAAGGAATGCTAGGATTAACAATCACTCGGTAAAACATTGTAATAAACAGCTATTAATTCCTACATTAGATGGCGCTACAGGTAAATTTGTTTTCATTTTTGGATTTGTACTCTAATATGTTATTTTTTTTCAAACAGTCGTGGCAATTGCTAATTGTAATTGCTAGCGCATGCGTTCTAAACCCAAAGGGCGTGGGTTCGATTCCTGACCAGATCGTATGCTCCAACTAAGGCAGTTTTATGACCTAATGTGCATATTGTTTTTTAACAACAGTGAAGGATAGCATCGTGATGAAACATTCACATCGCGATAGCTGATTTGTCAAACCTGCCAAGTTGCCTTAGACGAGCGTGGCGGGTATACTGTGTCTCCTAGCAGTGGAAGTGGCCTGCGGAGTGGCGTCATATACCCCGATATAAGGCGAAGGACGGGACACCCAGGGGTTTTGGAGGGTATCCCTAACTGGGGAGTGGCAATAGCATTGCACCATGCTTGACTGGGCATGCTAGTGCCACCTTCGATCTGTCGAATCCTACACTAGGCCGCGAATTATCCCCCCAAGGTTCTGTCCTTGTCGCGGCTCAGTCCTCAAACGGATATCTCCTGGTAAAAAAAAAGGTGGGTGTACTGTACTGTCCGGTCCCCTACAAGCCCGAACCCAGCAGCGGGACGTTCATGGGATGTTATTATGTAAAGTTTTTTTAAGGGTGTATTTTTTTAATATTCTAATATTAAAAAAAAATAAGAGGTTCTTTGGAAGTTGCACCAGTGACTGATGAATTAAGAGGAGAAAGATTACGGTCGTATAAATATGTAATGAGGAGGGAGGAACGTAATGTGACAAAAAGTATTTTAAACTGAAAGACAGATGCATACAAGTGTGATGGAAGCCCAAAAAGGAGATGTATGGATTGTGTGAAGGATGACATGACGATTTGTGGTGTGATAGCGGATATCAATAAAGGATTATAGAAGAAAAAGAGATATTGTGTTGACCCCAAATAAATTGGATAAGAATGATAAGATAGTAGTCCACAAGGTGCAACGTTTTCAATAAATCAAATCTTAAAAGTATAGTTTTTCCATTCATATGACAATCTGAAGTTTCCAATGCACAAAGAAGCTCTCACAAAGTTTTTTAATGTAATATACAATTACAAAGTAAAAACTCCTAGACTCATACAAGTATTTTGAGAGTTTATATGTCTTGCAAAAATTACGGATGGAAACATTCCCCCAGGAACCGCAACAAATTTGTTATTGCTTGAACTTATTACCTAATTTAATTTATTATAACCAAGTTCGTAAGCACACCTGTTTGTAAAACTTATTTACTTTCAAATTGGGACGCTGTAAGTTTAATCTTAAGATGCGATACAATTATACGATATTAAGATTAGAAAAATATTGAAAAGGTGCTTAGGGTATTTCCATATTGATTTACTGTTAAGACATGAACTCTCTTTGTTATATCAAATAGATGAAAAAATCATACAGTGCTTTTCATAAACGCAATAATAATACTTACATACATATTGTCACGCCTGTTTACCATTGCGGGTAGGCACAGACGATGGATCTCCACTTGTTACGATCCTGACAAACACTTTTCGCTTCATCAACTTTCATTAATCTTCTCATACATACACGCTTATTTAAACTACTTTTTATCTGACTTTTCTTCAAAATGTTTTCAATTTGATCATGGTGAGTACGTCTCGTCTCGTAATAATAATACGGTTATGAAAAAACAGTTTTTCAAAAAATACATTTACGAAGCCTGTGTACATTGTTCGAAAGTTAAAAATTACGCATAAAACACATGTGGAAAATAGGCACTTAGTGAAAAAATAAAATTAGAATTCCACCAAGGAGTTTCAAATTACGAGAATAAATAACCTGAACAATCGAAATCCCTTGGAAGCGCTTATGATTAATACATTTGTCTCACTTTAATGCTGGAAAAAAGATGTCGTTTTAATTGTCATATTAGAAACATCAAAGATTTTTGCGACTTTCCGATTGATATTTATGTTTGTTTTATTACCTATTGTACTGTTTTCTCGCAAATGTGTTGAAAAACGTTGTATGATCCAAATGCGGTTGTTGGTTTTTATAAACACGTGACTATAACAATATATACCTTCCTCTATTTGTTTCTAAAAAGTAACTTACCTTACTTAGTATCATAAATAACTATTTTCAACTACATTTTACCGAGCCATTAAACATTTTGTAAGTGTTATGAATAAGAGGTGAAAATGAACCGTTAATATATTCTCCTGTCTTTCACCTTCTACGAATTATTTGGAGTGAGAACGATTTTCGATTTCTTTTATAACTTCTAATTTCTTTCGATTCTGATATAACTCTTCTGTCACACCCCAAATCATCTTAACATCCTTCACACAATCCCTTCATCTCTTTTTTGGTCTACCTTTACAATTGTACCCATAAATCTTGCAGTTTAACATTATTTTTGTCACGTGACTTTCGTCCCTCCTCATTACTGGTACTGGTAATGAGGAGGGATGAAACAGGGATGATACATTATAAAAAAATAATAAAAAAATATATAGACCGAACAGCATTTAACAGAGCTAATTAATATTTTAGTAGATCAGACATAATATGAAATTTTCCTACTTTAAAGAAGGTTTTAGGAGATTATGGTCGTAGTTTTAAATAAATATGCTTGTAGAAAAATATTAAGGCTGGCCACGAAGAAATGTAACTAATTTCCGTTTTCTCGAAACTTATATTTTAAAATGTAATTATGGAGTAAATACCGAATAGACCTTAATATTTACCTTAAAAGACGGTCTTTGCTTCTGAAAAGGAAATAACTAAAGTCTGTTTCAAATAAGACGCTATAGAAGAAATTTCGTAAATAGAGAAATAAACACCGTGTTTCTAAGTAGATTATTATTAAACAGTACCAGGATTAAATATATTTTTGTTTAATTAAAATTAATATATAGTTTGTAGAAAAGTTTACGAAAACGCTACAAATTAAGTTTCAACGATGTGTCAGTCACACCTTCCTTTTCAAATAGACTTTAGTTATTTAAAATTTATTGTAAAATATATATTCTGGGTACCTTATCCGTTGACTTCGGTGACTTAGACTCAGTATTCTACGTATGGGTAAGTTAGGGGATTATAAGTAAATAGTACAATCTAGTTAAATTTTTCTTCATTGTACTAATTTATAATTTTATAAGTGTAAAGTAAATATTGATTTTTTAGCTTACACAAAACTGGAAACCAGTTAATTTATTTGTGTTTGTCACAGCCATTTATTCTCAAAGAGAAGTATCTATTTTGATGAAGCATGGTAAGAAGGTGTATTTTATATGACGCTACAAGTCATAAATTCGATAATAATCAACATGATGTAGAAGTATCGTAACAAATCAAAGTATTAGAGTTGGTGGTAAAAAATGTACTACCGAGGTATAATTTTTTTTCACCCCACAATAGTGGGTATTGTTAGTGAGTTCTTTAAAATGATAACTGAACTGGAAATACATTCGCGTCGAAAAACCTAAAAAGTGCCCTACTTCAAACTTTTGAGCTACTATAGAGTATAGAGCTAGTATAGAACAATTATCATTATGTTCCGGAATTAGGGGTCTGGCTCCTGTCCCCGTTCGAGGCTGGCAGGGTATTGACAGCACTTCTGGTCCAACACAAATTTCTATAGGAGACGGTAACCATTTCGCCTAGGATTTTGCCTATCTGATACACTCCAGCAATGAAAAAAAAAATGGGTACTTTTAATAAAGCGAATGGACCTAGAACCCTTTTGTCTTGAATAATTTGATAATTTTCATAAAATACGGATCTGAAGTTAGCGTGAGCGAAGTCACGTGAAAATTCCTAGCTAATAAATTATATAAAATACATATAATTGATATAGATAACTAAAATTGTATAAGCTGAAACTTTGATAAACTTTCTGGTCTTTAACTTTTTAAGTACACAAGTTAAGAAGTGATTTTAAGAGAACCTATTACTTTTAACTGGTTTAATTAAGCTGAAAGCAACTTATTACTAGTTTAAAAGGAAACGAGACTTACTTAATGTAAATGGTTTAGAACCAAAAACAAAAATAATGAAGTACTAATTTCAATGTAGCTTTAGTTCTGTAACGGTAGAATAGATGTAACAAAGGCTTACTGGTTTTTGGAGTGCAGTTACTAAGATGCAACTACTTAAAATACATGCTAACTCTTGTTTAATGACGTTTTCGCTTTAAAGAGTTCCATATTTGTTTCGAAATACGGAATCCTTATTATTTAATAGGGATCCCGTATTTCGAAACAAATATGGAACAAATATGACTATTTATATCATATCTTATCCGTTGATTTGTCCGTCTATCTATATATTTTTAAAGTAAGTAAAATTAATTTTAATTGTTATTTCTTAAAGTAATTAGTATACAGCTGCTAGTATTGGTTTTTGGGGTAACGTACGTATGTCTTTCCTCACTATAAAATATATATCTCTTTTCTATTTTTTTTTATTGCATGAGTTTAGCAGACAGGCAGACGGTCCACTTCATGGAAGCAGTTACCATCGCCTATGGACATTTCCAACACCAAAGGGCGTTACAAATGCGCTGCTGCTCTCTTAAGGGAAACCTTTACCTGGCTACTAATGCTGGAATACAACTCAAGGTTGTCATGGTGGCATTTGTAGACCAGGGGTGAAGCCATCCAGACAGGCAAATACCCTACCACCGGTTGTTTTGTTGCCTCCTACGACAGGCCGCCCGGACGGGAAATTTTATTCCTTCTCGTGGCATTTGTAGACCAGGGGTGAAAGCCATCCAGACAGGCAAATACCCTACCACCGGTTGTTTTGTTGCCTCCTACGACAGGCCGCCCGGACGGGAAATTTTATTTCTTCTCCGTTCCTGGACCAATAATACTTATGTATAATGATAGATGGATAATATCTTCAAAATTCGTATAGATGTGGTGGTAGAAAATAGCAAGCAGTGTAAGTATAAGATAACCAAAATTGATAATAAGCTAATTTTTTTCCAATTTAAAATATGTTGTTTAAATTATGTCGAACACACAGGAATAGCTAAGTAAACATAATTAATTCAATTAGTAAAAACATATTAATGAATGAGACGAAAGACTCATTAATTTAAAAACCTTTCCCAACAAAACCACCCACGATCGAATCTTTCAAAGATGTTAAATCAGCAAAATATGTACCGCGAGTTGTTTCCAAACAAACGGGGTTGTTTCGCTTGTTTAGGGTGGCATCCATCAATGTCAACCAAGTAGATAACTAAAGGAGTGATGTATAGACCGGTGAGACAGCGCCCCAAAGGATTCGGCGATAGTTTAAAATAAGCCACGGTTTGTTTGTATTTTATATTTAATTTAAATTCTAGGAATATTTGATCAATACTGGAGCTAGAATTTAAAATAATAGCTAATGTATGTAGAGTTTTTAAACACACTACAAGTACACGAAACATGGACAGCACCTTATGTTACCGCTTAGACGTAAATAAGGATAGAATAGACGTTTGAGTGCCTGTACTGAAGTACACAAGACAACCAGTCTCTGTATACAGTATTTGCTCACCGATATAAATAGATCCAAGAGTATTCTTATTATAAAAATGTAGGCATATAGACTGTATACTTAATATAGTATAACTTAAGAAATTATTAATATTATATTTTGCAATTAATACATATTTGTATTTCATAATAATTTTGCGCTGTCCATGGTAGGACAGCAGATTTTAAGTACTATATATAAAAATGTTTGCGTTTAGTAGCGAAGTGATGGTGTTGTTGCGAATGGATTAACGAGAAGATACCTATTTACGGTTGATTTGAAGAATCGGAACTATATTATTGGGAAACGCGTCTCTATTAGGGCCTTAAACAACACTGCCGTGTAAATTAAGAATTTGGAGCCAAAGCGTCTCGTTTGCACTAGTTGTATGTCCACAGCTAAACGATATCGCAAAACAAATTGTCTTTTAGGCAGAAGATGGAAAAGACAGGGCAGAATTAGATAGAAAAGTTCAGAACATAGGCTTTTAAAATGGATAATTTCTTTTAAGCACGTAAAGAATTAATCCCGAGCGACCTCTTAAAAGTCAGTTAAAACGTCGAAATACTCAAATTGACCCCTGCCAGTCACAGAACACGATGGCACCGATAATGAATTTGTCCTCCGCGCATATAATGATCAAACTTTTCCGATTAACCCGCTTAAACTCAACGAAGAAAAAGGCCTTTGATCTAACTGTATACTTTTAGTGTACCACCTCCAAGTATTCTTTTACGTAATTAAGAAACTCCACGTAAGATTGATGAGCTGTATTCTTTAATTAAGTTTTAATTAATTACGCCTAGGAATAATATTAGTTCATTTTGAAATAAGTTTGCTTTTTTATAATAATACTAGCCTTTTCTCGTTGCTTTGCTCTCTTTGAAAAGGGATATGCATGTAATGAAGTGGGTAATGTTATAATTCTTAAAACGTCAACCTTAGCTTTTCTGTAATCAAAAATTGTAACGCTATCTAGCAAAAGTGGAAGTAACTAACCATGAAACCAGAACATTAAAATTGTTGTTGTCATTGTCGTTGCCACGACGATGTAGCCGTTAGGGAATTGCAACGGTGGTGCTAATAAAACGCAATCGGAGCACCATCTTTTCAGATATATTCGCCTATTCCACAGGAGCAGTACTTTTTCTAGATGAGAAAGGTTACTATATTCTATGCACCCCTATCAATGTGTTAGAAAAAAATCATGAGGATATGTGGCGTAGTTAAGGTGTGAAAACGTCATAAAAAAGCAAACTTACTTTTGCATTTAAAATATCAGTTAACTAACTAACTCCGTTGGCTCAGCGTCCGAAAATGTTTTGGCCTCCGAAACGAGAATACGCCACCTGTTTCTGCCCTGTGCAATTTCTTGCCATTAAAGGCTTGAGGTTCACATGGGTTTAGCCTCCACTCTATTCCTTCACCGGTACTTGGGGCGACTGATCGGACGTCACCCATCCAATCGTCCCAAATAGGCCCTCTTCACTCTTCAGTCCTCTCCCATCCGTTACACTTGACCGTGCCAACCAAGGCGGTGAGATTTTATCTCTCCTACTATGTTAGACTCAGCCTCGAGATTTTCAATTTTGACGTTGGTTCGAACCCTTCAGCTACCATCGTCTCTCCTTGTGAGGTCCAAAATCTTACGGAGAGCCTTTCTTTCGACCACTAACAGGTGGTTCTCTTCCTTGACGCTGCGCAACCGTACATCCGGATGGGCCGTATGATGGTTTTATGAATCTTGATTTTGGTTTTCCTGCTTAGAAGCCGGGACAACAGTGCCTTAAGTAAGACTGCGCAGCACTTCAAGGCGTTTTGAATTCGTACGTGTATTTAATCGTCTCGATGTTCGTAGCAGTAACTGTGCAGCTCAGATATTTAATTTTGACTATCCCTTTAAACTGAGCATCTCCATCCAACATGAAGATCCTCAGGTGTAATATGAATATTCACATACATACATGAGTACTGCTTCATGTGAAGATACTCAGTCTTATCGTATTTGATTTTAATTTTGATCAAAAATCAAGAGCATTACTAAGGATTCAAGTTAAAATTAGCATGTAAATATATGATCTAACCTAAATTGTTTTCAAGGTTTTGAGTCCGATGAATAACTAAGAATTTTCAATGGTAGACCCGAATAATCTATTGAGTGCTCAACATTACGCTGTCTAAGTTTAATTCTCCCTTTCATCATTAATTTAAGTTTTGACTTAAGCCGCCTGAATTGATTAGTTAATTTCCGCATAACAAGTGGCACTCGTAACTTAAATACATTTTTGAACGGCGGCGGACTGGTCGAGTTGATTAAAATTGATTATTATTCAATTTCGTAGTTTGATTACTTATCTTACTCTTTCAATACCTAATGCTTGTCTTAACCTTGTCTTGAAATTGAATAGATAAAGGGCGTATATTTAACCAACTTAAAAAAGGAGGAGGTTCTCAATTTGATCGGTATGTTTTTTTTATGTATGTAGACCGATTACTCCGAGATTTATGTTTCGCTTTACGTGATTCTTTTTTTTTCGACGCAAATAGCTGCCATTTGGTCCTCTAAAATATAATATACTTTGGCCCAGTAGTTTTCATTTTATGAACATTTTTCATGTAAAAATTTTTCTCTGTTCCATATGTACACCGATTACGCTGAGATTTATGATCCGATTTACGTGATTCTTTTTTAGTTCGATGCGGAATAGTTGCCATTTAGTCCCCTAAAAATATAATATACTTTGGCCCAGTAGATTTTATTTTATGAACATTTTTTATGAACAAAATTTCATTTTCTTCCATATGTACACCAATTACTCTGAGATTTATGATCCAATTTACATAATTATTTTTTAGTTTGATGTAGAATAGCTGCCATTTAGTTCTCTGAAAATTTAACATAGTTTGGTCCAGTAGCTTTCATTTTATGAACATTTCTTATGAAAAATTTTCCGTGCCGTTCCGTAGGTACACCGATTACGCTGAGATTTATGATCCGATTTACGTGATTCTTGTTTAGTTTGATGCGGAATAGTTGCCATTTGGTTCCCTAAAAATTTAATTTAAGTCACAGGTCACACTTTCCTATATCATACCGTGATGGTGGATATAAGGCAATCAAGGGGTAAAATAACGATGACTCCTTTTGTCGCTAACTCCCTTATTCATAATAGCACATTCACATTTGAATAAAAGTGACAGTATACAACATTATTCATAAAAAGAAATCACTAACAAAGACGTAGAACATCCACTTACTCTACTAACAACAAAACATACGGTTTAACCGGAATATAAACAGCACATCACTACCCGGACAATGAAAAAGACAAATTGGGAAATACTGACGAATTGACGTTATTCTTTGTTCGGAATAATTTTTGCAGAGAACGCGTCGAACAATAGAGCCATTGTTGTTGCAGATATCGGAAAGCTAATAACCGGACAATGTCTGTTATGAGAGATACTATTCCCATTAATGCACTTCGGATTATTGGGGAAATATCGAAGGAAATATTGTGTTACTTTCATGAAACGACACAGATATCAACGTTAGAACTTGTTTAGTTTATGTACTCTGTTTATATAGATTTGGTAAAAGTATGTACAACTAAAAATATCAATATAGTTTCTTAAATTTTCTCAAGCCTGTTAAGAAATATATCGACTGTTTACATCGTAATTATTGAAAGTAAAATAAACAAAATAAACAGACAAATCTACTATCACATTTTAGGTATTTCCACACTCATTTTATCTAATATTTAGTAGAACTATACAAACGAACAGATAGGGCAAAAAGCAAAACTAACTTAAAAATAATATTAAATAAGAAAATAAACTAAGTAATAAATGGTAACACGGTCCTATAAATAAAACTAATTTATAAAAAATCCTATATCAAAGCCCATCCAGCCCCACCAGACCAGTGTCTTTGGGCATTGTACCTAGAAAGCCGGCAGCGTTACCTCACTGGATACAAGGGCTAATTATTGAAGATTACAAAGATTTATCAAATAAAAATTGAATACCGATTTTCATAAAAATATTCTATAATACCTCTATAACACAAGACAACTAACAAAAACATTACGTTCATACTTATTATTAGTAGGTATAGATTAGAGAGTTCGGGAGATTAAGTAAAAATATGTTTCCTTAATTTATAAAAGTTATCAGTAGAAGGAAAGTTCACGGATTTTTGGTGTCCGTAATTTGACCTCTGATTCTATGATAATTTACGTCTAGATACGTTTTACCGAAACCTTTTTGGCAACACTTAACCAAGGCAATTGCCAGCTTTCACCGAGTTATATAACACTCTGATAGTTGCTACAAGTTATATTAAAATGCCAGGTGGTAGGGCATTTTCCCTGGTTTAAAGTATGTCGCCATATCAACCTTGAGTTGTGTTCCGGCATTAGTAACAAGGTTCCAGCCTCCATTAAGAGAGCAGCAGCACATTTTTAGCACCTTTGGTATTGCAAATGTTCATAGGTGATGGTAACCGCTTTCCTTCAAGTGGGCCGTCTGCTTGTCTGCTGAACTGCCTGCAATAAAAAATATAATATTTCTATCTGATTTATTGTTGAAATATCTATCTTACTTTATTTATGAAACGACGTACATATATTAGTACAGCCGGGATGACGAACCGGCCAATAGTAGTTCTTAGTCCAGTTGACCGTGTTAAGGTAAAAACAAAAAAAAAGTTTATTGTATACTAAACTATAATGTTTTATTAAAACTTGCAAGAAATGCATGAGGAATTTGCGGACTGCACAGGGTTTTGTCGGTGTTTACCGACAAAACCCTGTGTGTGTTACTGTTTAGTAGATCGAGTCTAATCAAGTTGGCCATGGCATTACATAATATATAATATGATATTCTATTCGATCTAGCATATAAATACAAAAATTTGAAGGATTAAGGTGGTTATTATTTATGTTGCTGTTTAAATAGAACTAAAATTTAAGTGTTCGCTATGCTTTTGTAGAACTCTACAGAGTACCTTAAATTATATAATTTTATAACTCAATAGAAACTTATAACTAATATATAAATCCTTCGTATAAAGACTTTCGTAATCTTTTTTGTATGGTGTATGACGTTGCTATTTTTATGTAATACTCGTTATATTTTTAATTCACACTTTATCTTTATAAATTATATGTGTTATTCTGATGTGTAATGTGTAATATAGCTTATTACTGTAAATTTTCAACAAAATCCTTTGAGCAGTTTTTGCGTGAAAGAGTAAGAAACATACATCCATACATCTACATATCCATACGTCTATAGCTATACATCCATACATACATTCTTACAAACTTGCGTTTATAATATTTATAATAAATGACGCGTCTATGTATAAAATACCATCACTTTTATACTCTTGCATAATCGGCGTCAGTTTGTAATATAAGGTGCTTGTTTAACTTTATAAAAGGCTTTGTTTTAGCCACAGGTATTCTTATTTTACAAATGAGCAAAAGCGTAACAAACATTTTTAAGATAAAATCTTCAGATGTTGCTTAGACCAAAAATAATTTAACGGACCACCGGAAAACTTTTTAATAAGATAAGATGTTAAAAAACGCTGCTCACTCCAACCTAACTGAGATCAGGGATTCTGTCAGATCTCAAGTATTTAATGGATTTCGTAAACTGCTTATGCAACTTCGTTAACATTAAAACTTTTTACTTATCTGATTAATTACTTGAAATAAAATGAAATTCAATTTGTTTGTTTTTACTGTGTGGTTGTTAGAGTTGCGTAGCAGTGTTTGTAGTAAGAATGGTACTCATTTTTCTAATTAAAAAATATTTTTAGAATTATTGATGATTTGAAGTTTCGATGAAACGAAAAAGCGACATTAAAAAGAGATAATCACATAAGTCTATAGGAATAAGTCTGCGAGAGAATGAGATATTAATTCATTATATTTAATCATTTAAACACTATTCTCATAGAGATAGAGTTGGAAATGTTTTGAAATTCTTCGTCAATACTTCAAATATTGTGCTTTAAAGCTTAACTGCTATTAATATTCATGAACTTAAGACTAAATTATATCTAGTTATGTACAAAGGGCGGTCTTATCACTAAAAAATATGTATATATATATTTATTTTCGATGCTGGGGATGAATATAGGGTATGTATATCCCTTAAAATGGGATAGTTTCCGGGATAAAAATATATTTATCTCTCAGTGTATCATGCTTTTACGGAAAACGTTTGGACCGATTGACTGAAATTCGGTATATTTAAATTTAAATACCGAGAAAACAGACAAGGGATACTTTTCATCCCGGATAATTGGATACATTTTGGGAGAGATTACTATAAAGGTAATCCCAGAAAGTAGGATAGGTTTTGTTTTTTTTATGTGATTAATCATTTTGGTTATTTTGGTCATTTTTGTCATTTATGTAGTTTATTGGTAGATAGACGGGAGACAAATAAAACAAGAATGGATTGAAATAGAGATTGAAAGTTTGTATGGAAGACCAATCTTTTCTCAAGTTTATAGATTAGAAAAATATCATGTATAAAAATGCGATAATAACTCGATCTGTCTGTATGTTAAGCTTTCACGGAAACATTACTAGGAGTACTGGATCGGTTTTGATGTAATTTTGTTCATAATTATAATACCGCAGGACATGAATACTTTTACTTTAAACGCCGGGAGATGGGATAGTTAATATAAAGATATATAAAATTTGCAAATATATAATAACAAAAGATTTTCCTCCCTGTAATAAAAATTATAACAGTGGGGAACTTGTGATACCTTTTATCTCCGGAAATGGAATAGATTCTACGCGACATGGATTTGAATTATAAATGTTAGAGCAAAACTGCGTGGAAATAATAGAAAAGTTATTTAATAAAATTGAATGTCCGTTCCGATGTAGGTGGAAATCGTATTTGTTTTTTTCCTAGATATCCTCATCACGCCAGACAAATTAACCTACGGTCGATGCCTTGTCACGAAGGAAGATTGAACAGCAAGATTACGCACTGGCGGTGACAGTTGGGTTTCATCACAAGTAAAAACAGTAACACACTATGCATATAGGTATGTTTAGTTGTTTTCAATTAATATGAAAACAACATGTTAAGTATAAAGTACGTTTATTTAAAACGACGATGACAAACATGCGAAGCCATATTTAAGAAAAAGCAGTTATATTTTCAGTGAGACATTGCCAAACAAATAGCCTTTTCATAGCCCCACAGCCATTCTACTTTAAGTACGAAGATTAAAAGAGAACGTCTCGCAAAGGGTGTCACAAATAAGTAACATTTGTGTGAAATATGATTGCGTGTTTGTGTTATGTTATATTCCTTGGATACAAATGAAACCTATCTGTCACTTTTATAATCACTTAATTAGTCTGCGTGTTTGTTGTATTTCTAAGATTTAGAGTAGAAGATTTAGTTACGAGTAATTTTAATTGTAACATTTGGACCCGACAAAGAGAAGCTGGAAGGTCCGAATCAATCTAAAAATCGAAAGTGCTGTGATCGAGCGTATTTTTTTTTATTGCAGGAGTTCAGCAGACAGGCAGACGGCCTATTAGATGGAAAGCAGTTACCATCGCCTATGGATATTTACAACACAAATGTGCTACAAATGCGCTGCTGCTCTCTAAAGGGGGACTTGAACCTGGTCACTAATACCAGAACACAACTCAAGGTGAGATGCTTTAGACGGTCAATCGGGCAATGCCCTACCACCTAGCTGTGGGTTGTTTTTTCGCTTCTTCCGACAGGTCGCTCAGCCGCAGGAAATTGTATTCTTTCTCCGAAGAAAAATATTCATAAAATGAACACTACTGGGCCAAACTATGTTAAGTTTTTAGGGGGCAGCTTTTCCGCCTCAAATTAAAGAAGAATCGCGTCCATCGGATCATCATAACTCTCAGCGTAATCGGTGTACATACCTAAAAATATATATACCAATCAAGTCGAGAACCTCCTCCTTTCTGAAGATGGGTAAAAATAAAGTAAATTTGGAGGCCAAAGATACCAAGTAATAATATTTTGACTCTGGACAATGATAACCCAAACACACACATGGTGAAATGTTTTTTGTTAATAATACTGAATTAGTGGGAGAATTAGATGTCGTAAAAAGTTAATAGCGTGTTTAAGCTAATATTAATGCATCCTCGTGGTCGGATACCAATTTATCAAGGTGACAAGGGGCGATACTGTCTCCAGCTGAAATTACTCGTAACCTCGACGAGGTTAGACCCATCCATCTTGCTACCATTTATCAATCGTTTGTTAATATCACCCGTGTGTTTTGCACGAAAATACTTGTTATCTATCGTCAGAGATTGTTTCTGTCATTTATTAGCAAGTATATAATCGATTTATGTGAATGAATTTTAACAATTAACTAATTAATATTATGAAAATATTTACTCCACAGGATTAATACATTAAAAATAACTAAACCTGCTGTATTTATAAAAAAATGTTAACATAATAAAAATGAATCTCAAATTACTCTCATCTTTTTACAATCTGACTTTAAGAATGTATGGTAATGTTTTCAAATTGGACAAGTACATTAAGAATCTGGCCGTAACACTTCAAGTTTAAATTTTGTTGCGATTCATTTTGTCACTTGTTAGTTGAAGATTTTCCACTTGTCCGTTACGATTCGTTTTACCACTTGTTCGTTGCGATTCGTTTTTCCACTTGTCCGTTGCGATTCGTTTTTTCACTTATCCGTTGCCATTCGTTTTTCCACTTGTCCGATTTTTTATTAGCTTCAATGTAAAGACACGATATTTTTAAAATTTTGTATAAGTTACTATGTATTAGTTTCAGTGGAAGTAAGTGGGACACGTAGCACAAATCTTGTACAACAGATGGACGAAGACAACCACCACATGTGCTGGGAAAGTGGGGAAAAGAAAGAGACCGACCCAGCGAGGGTTGAGTCGCCCTCTTAAATCTTTGAGTTTTTGGATCTCTTTCTTTATTTTGGATATCTTTTGAGTTTATCAATAATTTTACCTACTTATAAAATTCACTTGATAAGTTAACTTCAAAAATAACTATGTTATTCTAAAAATTAGGTATCACCGTTATGGGATATAAACATAACATTTTAAATCTTCGGAAATATCAGGAGGAATCTGATAAAAATACAAGTTGTATTACGTCCTATGGATTCAGAAAAAAAAACATAACTTGATAAACATCGTGACAGCACATTACCGGATTATTCGCGAGGGACGTCAATATGGCAAACACTACTTAATCCTCTTCAAGGTTGTTTAAAGGAAAGTTCATGACGAAGTATCAAAAACTAATTAGAATCGAGTGGGAATTTTTCTATCCCACCTTTTCTTTTATTAACAAAATAATTCCAAAGGAACAGCGAAATTCGCGGGAGCAACTTTCGAGTTTAATTAGCTGGGTGAAAACTTTCGATATACAACTGTAAGTACTTACGCATTTAGGCGATAAACAAAGTTTTTATAAGCAGTTCGTAGCTGTTGAATTACGCGAAAAGCCCCAATCGCTAAGGGATTTATTTCCCTCTTCAGCTTTGTGTTTAATTGATTTCTTTTATTTTCTAAAGAAACTTTACCGACTGCCAAGTTACGGAATTAAAACGTGGAATTTATATTGCTAGGTGCGTTCGATTTGTTTTCTATGGTGCGCTAGTCTTACTATTGTTAATAGCTCTTTTTAATAATAAAACTTTATTTATTTCTCTACACAACAGTTTCAGAAAGAAACCTGGTGTGTGAGAATGGTGTCTGAAATAGATTTCTGAGAAATCTGTATGACAGGTCGCCATTTTTTTTATTTGACTTGACTTTATGTTGTTGGTCCGAAGACCTCACAACTGTACCGGGGGTTTTGGGGCGAGCGCCTTCGCAGGGCGAAGGCGCTCGAGCCCGGGGGCAACTTGCTTGAGGGAGCTCCCTAGGGAGTTTTACCTCGGCAGGACTGTTGCCATGAGAGGGAGATGAATCTGATGATGCCCGCCAATGGGCGACACAATTAGCTAATTGAGAACGGGCGACGGGTAATATAAAGCCCGAGAAGAAGGATCCCGACGGACCGGAATCGGCGGTTCGCGGCGGCCTACGCTATCTTACTGCCGTTTCGCAACGTGTTATGGCTGGGAGAGAAGAAACGGCGAAAGAAACTTCCCAGCACCACGCCTAGTCTATCCTGTGGGGAAAACATCCTGTGGGGGACAGGTCACCAGTGCTCCACTCCATGGCTATGATAAAAGATTCTTAAGAATAACTTAAATTATTGTTAATAGCTCTCCTATACAAGTGGCATTAGCGCTAAGAGAATACAATGAAAATTATAAATAATATTCGGCAGACAAACATACATGTTGTATATCCCCAAATTAAGTAAGTTACGCTTGTGTTACAGGTAATACAACCGACTACTCTGGAGCCGATCCCAGATACCCACACCATAGTAAATAATGGAGAAAATTCGTTTCCGAAATTTAACTTACCAGAAATCGAACCCGAACGCAGAGGGCGTTGCAGTGAGGTAAGCCAGCTCAACCAGCGAGGTAATGTTTATTTCATTCTCTTACATTTTCTATTCTATCCGTTTAACGTTAATGCCACTTATCTAGGGGAAAAGGCGGAAGATAGAGCAGCCCACTTTTGGTTTGTGATGTCTGATTTTCGCTTTCGGCATAAAAATATATAATATCGGCGTGAAACAGTCAGTCTTGAGCTAATCATGTCATGTGCTGTTATAGATATTCTATGCACCCCATTTGGTCGGTCTGACACCTATCCCGTTTGGTCATCACATTCTTATATTAGCTTCCCATTTTTCCATCCATCACACACTTGTCTTTATCCAGCTCTCAGCCAAGACGGTAGTCTTTTAATAGAATAACTTTGTTTTAATTATGTGTGAGTGCTGGTTTAACAAATACCGACTTTTGTTGTCCTTCTTATACTTCATCCAAAGGCCGACTGGAAAAATCGCGATAGGTGATAAGACTGTCGATAGCACTGGTATCTTAATGTTATTGATTTTGTATAGCATTTTGTACAATAAATTATATTCCATTCTATTCTATTTTACTTTAAGTTAGATATTTCTTAAAGGAAGCAAAATAAACCTTAACTACTTAATTAAATTATTTATTTCATAAAACACGAAAACCTTCTACGCTAATAATAAAATAACAACTGCTTGATTATATTCAGTAGAGATTTCGGTCTGTTTAAGAGACAAACATAGAATGAATCTTATTAGGCGATTTCGCTTTGTTTTATATTGTCGAACTAAGAATACCGTGTTCACATTTTAGCAATCTAAAACTTATTACAAAGGCTATCTATACAAAATCCTAAAAAGATTTTTTGAGTATCTAACAATATAATTCCTACCGTATAAATATAGGTACAATTATTATGGTACATAATACTACTTACTCAATAAAACAAGTGTAGGTATTTTAAGAAAAAGTAAAAAAAAAGTACCTTCAATTCCAAGTCACAATGTGTCTTAGCACGGCAAATACATAAAATATTTTATTCAATATTTTCATATAACCTACTACAGGTATATCATAGTAACATATAAGTATAATTTCCTACCTTTCATCTGAGCAGATCTTGTAGCTTTTGAGTGAATTGGCCGGACAGACGAGACGATTTTATAAGAGTTCCATTTACGTCAAAATGGCTACGAGAATATAAAATATAAAATGCTCAACAGATAAATGCAACGAATGCGGCAAATGCGACGAGCATCTAGTACTGGAATGAGCGCTTACTTTTACAGTTATACCATCAACTGCAATAATAACCAAGGTAATACGAGTTTCATAAAATTCTGTATGTATTAATTAGGTTTTTTTAAGGTTTCTACATACATACGTAACTTCACGCCAGGTCCCTTGCGGAGTAGGCACGAACAACAAGCCATTTAGGCTTAGGCGTCGTACAGACGAGCAGCACTTTGCTGTCAACAAAACCAACTTTAGCTGGCGATAGAGCCTACTTCAGCTGTCGACCGAAGAAACTGTTACTGTCGACAAAAGCAACTGCTGCAGTATTTGACATGCCGACTGCTGCCCACCATGTCGACAGGAACAGGATTGTTGTAGTGCGCCGTGAACGTTATTGTAGTAGGGAGACAGACACAGACAGTAACAAAATGAATTTTGATTTTATATTTTTTATAAAGAATTTATTCGTCATATTTGAAGTCGACTGACAAGGTAGCACGCGCGCTGGGCTCATATTGCAGCTGCCGCCATTGGTCGGCGTTTGCTGTCCACGTGTCGACGGCAAACGCCGACAGCTGCAGTTGCCTCTGTCGACAGCAAAGTGCTGCTCGTCTGTACGACGCCTTATTCTTACACACCTCACTTGCTTCTTTGACATTGATAGCTCTTATCATGCACGCTCGTCTGTTTTTAAGGCTCCTGACATCACCTTCTGCTAGTACAGCAAGTTTTTACATATGATAATAACAAAGAAACTAAGTCCATATAGTCTAGACAACTGCCCATAAAAGTACAGAGGTGAGTCGAAGCCAACCTGATTTGAAGTAATATAACGAATGACATGTTGTTTATGACAGTGTGGATATATATATAAAAACGCGAATGCAGCGCCATATATTTAGCTAATCCGTATATTATATAGAAACGACAAGCATCCTAAGTGTTGATTAGATATATAAGCCAGATCTTTGCTAAGTTTCATTCATATATGTTCAGTAGTTTTCAAAAAGGATGCGATCACAGCGCCATGTTTTTCGATGTTTCGTCTATCCCGTGAAAGCGACATCATTTATCGGGATAAAAACTATCCTAAGTTAAGCCCCGGGATATAAGCTAAGTTTTTACGTGATGCTCCAACACACAGACAGACAGACAAAAATTCAAAAAACTACGTTTTCGGAATCTCCTGGACCGATTTATCCCCCTGTTTTTATTACATTTTTAAACGCAATGTACAAACTCGAAACATTTACAGATTTATTATAGTATAGATTACGGAACACTTACGTTAATTAAAGAAATAAGTAGTAAGAAACAAAATTTGTAGCTACTAAAGCAGTTAGTGTCATATAAACTGAAATGCAAATTGGGCATTTCTAATCTGTGCAATGCGTCCAAATTAATATTATCTATTCTTTTAAACATTCCACTGATAAAAGCAACATTTTAATAGTTTGTAGTTGTTTGACAGCTTTATCTTGTAACTTTGCAGACATTTTGGATTAATGCAATTCAAGTAATTAATATCCACTTAATTAAATTTAGTCTTCTAAAGAAATAAATTGCAATATGAATTCACTCGTAAATATTGTCTTTATTTATTCAGAAAGCTTGAATTAATATTTATAACTAGTATATACATACGACTTCGCACACGTTTGACTTGAAATTCCCGCGGTGTTTCCAGGATACAAAGTACTCCAGCTTTAGAAACGAAGGTACGTTTTGCTGAAACCTGTGTTATAAGCAAATAAGCAAAGGTAGCACGTGGCCGCTGCCGGCACGCGTGTGCAGCGAGTCCTTAGAAAATATATGTAAAAGCACATGAACTGCTTGTCGCTATTCACCTGCACCGGTGGCTTTGGTCAGTGGTCCATTTGCGCGCAGCCTTATAGTTGTACCATCGGAGAATACTAGTAGTATTCGAGTAGTAACTATTGTAATTCAGTAAAAAAGTTAACTCTGCAAAGCAAATTCTAAACAGTTGAGATGATATAAAATTCGATTATTTTTGCACTTTGTAAAACCACCTTTTTAAAAAATATTACAACCTAAAAACACATAACAGAATGTAAAAAACAAAAAAAACATTAAACATCAACAATTCGATGCTAAACGCAATATTGAATACGCAACCATTCATCATTTCGTATGAAATGTCATTTCAAAGCGAATTTTACCCTTAGTTGAGCGGTGAAAAATGTAGCTCAAAGGACTGAACGAACCGAATGCCTCGGAACTCGGAAATGGTATGCCAAAAGGCCATGCTCACGTCAGCGTCACTGTCAACGCTGGCGTTGAAATGTTAGCAGTTTTTCAAATTACAGTGGGAAACTCGATATTGATGTCTTCGGTAACCATGTTCCTACCAATGAATTAACGTCTGTGTTACATTCGTGGTTTTGCTTAGACTTTTGATTTCTTCTTTGAAGGTTTTTTCGTATGTATATGGGTAAATTATATTATTATATTCACAGGTATATCTAAACTAGTTGCTTTTTAATTTCAAATTAATTTTTATTGAAATAATTTTTTTATTTTGTTCTACTAATTTGAATTACTGGGACCTTTCAAGCTTCTATTTAATTAAAAAAGATAGAAACTGATTAATGCAAATCATTGATGATATATGATTGTTTAGCCCCACTGACTGCCTGAGTGACATATCAACGCACAGCCCAAACTACTGGGTCTGGGATCCTGAAAATTCGCAGGTGGGTTTTTTGTATACTGTAGGTGAGCACTAAGCGTTTTTGAAAATTCAATTCTTCAAGGGATTAAAAAGTGTAAAAATTAATAATAATATGAAAATATGTCATTTTAAAAATAAGAAGTACGAAATTTTATATACCTGCGTCTGGTTATAAATAAATGTAATGATGTATCTGTATTATTGGGAATTGGACCCCCTAAGGGTAAAAAGAGGACAAAAATTTGCTCAACGATGACAAAACCACGAGCAACAACTAGTTGAAAAATATATAATCTCTTTGTTGCATGTATCATGGTCACTCTTTTTTTGTGATTTCATTTAACGACTATATAATGACATTAAAGAGTTAAAATATCTTCGATTTCGCTATGTATAATAAATAGTTTCTTTAATTTATCTTAATCAAAAAAACAATTCGCTGCGGTAAATTAAGCAATACCTAACTAATAACATTAAAACGTTCGATACGTGTTTGAATTCCTTGAACTATGTGTACTATAGATAGATAGAAATTACTTTATTGTTTACCACATACACATAAAGTAAATCATTTACAGTCATTTAGTGTTAAGGCAGTTACTTTTTGTGAGGCAGTAATGTCTCTCAAAGAGGCCGCAGAAAGGGATAGGGAGCGAAGTCCTTCAGCGCGTACTACGGTCTCTTCTCGAGGTCGCCGGCCTTCAGCCGGCACCCGGAGAGGCAGGTACGCGCATTACTTCCCTCCCTGAGTTAGGTTCCGGAACGAGGGGGCCCTTAGCTACTAGATAAAGCAAGGGATTTAACAACTACCCCCGTCTCGAAGTGGAGTGTGTTCTCCCAGGGCACACTTCAAGCACTTTATTGCGCTGGATCGACTGTTGCGTAACTATGTTCTATATCTCAGTCTTTCCAACACACAAAAGCGCAGGGTCGTCAGGGAGGAGGGGGTTTTTAGTGGGTATTGAGGTTGCTCGCCCGTGCGACATCACTCGGAGTCTCCACACTCCTCTGTGTAGTCCATAGCGGACGGAACGCAAATAAAGCATACAATTGCTAGCGTTACCGCCCCCCGTGGATTCGTGCCGTTTCCTAGTAACGGCCCAGAGAGTGCGTAAATCGGTTAGTCATTTTCCCTCGTCTCAAAAAAAAAAAGAAACAAAGGGCGGCCTTATCGCTTTGAAGCGATCTCTTCCAGACAACCCGGTCTTTATATTGTGCGAAAGGAATCACGAGTGTATGACGGTGGTGTGCAAATCAAATACATGTAATTAATAGGATACATAGCTATTACACAATACAGACAATAACACATATTAATATTATGTATATATCAAAATATATACATTATTATTAATATGTGCATTGTAACAAATTTAGCTATACAATATTAATAATAGCAGTAAAACAATATGTGAATATTATATATATTAATATAATATATACAATATTTATAAATAAATTAACAAATTAAAATACATACAATTAGATATTAAATATTAATTAAAGTGAGAGATAATATACTTTTAGATATTTTTTGAAGGTGGGGAGTGATTTTGCCTGTCGTTTATTTTCGGGCAATGAGACACTATACCTATAGCTAAAATATGTTTTATATCTATATGACTACCTCTCAATGATACATTTAGCTAAAATGCCTACAAAAAGTAACATCAACGAGTGTAACACCTCGCCCTATCAATATCCGTCCCGTGTCAGGGTCTCATTTCCTTTTAATTCTCGTTTGACCCGGCCGAAGACCTCCATTAAAGAGCCATTGGCTCCCACATCTACCTTCTATGGACACATTAAACCTCTACGACTTGTTTGTATAGCTTATACATTGGCATATCTCAAATACAGATTCAAATCACCTATACATTGATATAACTATGTGTAATTTCAGAAAACAATTAGGAATTATAAAGATAGGGTCAGTGTATATCTAATCCTGTGCGACGAGTTTCTTTATAATTACTATGCAAAAAATTAATTATTTGTTGAAAATGAGTTATTTTTAATTAATACAATTTTCAGTAACTTCTAAGTCGTAGTAGCGTAATGGCTAGCGCACGCGTCCCATACTCAAAGGGCGCGGGTTCGATCTTAGCTTGAACGAATGCACCACTTCGGCAGTTTTCTGACCTATTGTGCATATTGTTACAATTACCACGTGCTAATAACGGTGAAGGAAATCGTCATGATGCAACCTGCACATCGAGATAACCGATGTGTCAAACCTGCCAAGCCGCTTTGGACGAGCGTGGCGTGTATACTCTCCATTCCGCTATAATGGAAGGCCCGAGCCCAGCATTTATGGGCTGATATATTACAAATTTGAATACAATTGTAAGTGTCAAAACTTAGTCAATTGAAATCCTTATGTGTAAAAATATCTGTATGTTCATTACAGTTATTATAGATGATACATTAAAATAGGACAGGAGATACATTTAAAAGTATCGTATGTCCCGTTAATTGTGACAGATGATACATTAAAGAGTATCCTATATTTACACGTATTACATCTTCGACAGGCTTTAAAAAAATGTAATGGTATATTCATACATTAAGTTTCGATTCTAACTCAGTGTTTTTAAGTCTAGCGAATCAGCATAAATATCTAAATTTAAAAGCTTTTAAAGCTGTTTCAGTTATAAGGTAAACAAACTCCTAAAGAACAACAAACAGCTTTAAGTTGATTACTTAGTTCTTTCTATCTTAAGTTATAACGAGTGACATTTACAAAGTTAGTAAAGTTAAAACTTGTAGAGTTGCAAAATCAACATTATTGATTGCTTTACAGTTCCCAGGCATTATTCATGCTTCGTTATAAATAGCATATGGAAAAGTATCTAAAATTATTTTTTCCATTTTTAAAAACGTAATTACGAATAAAATTCTGGCGTCATCAAAATATCTATTATTACTTATAGCAATGTACGTACGTTAGTCTGGGAGTGCATACCTTTAGCATTTTGGGTTTTTCGTGATAATTCTGTCTGTGAGCGCGGCTTAGTCGAGGGTTCTGTCCATCACATTTTTTTCAAATGTCCCAAATTTTTT
Organism: Dendrolimus punctatus; assembly: GCA_012273795.1. Lineage (NCBI taxonomy): Eukaryota > Metazoa > Arthropoda > Insecta > Lepidoptera > Lasiocampidae > Dendrolimus > Dendrolimus punctatus. The sequence goes on from CM022541.1 coordinate 2,454,604, forward strand.
CTTCCCCTCAATAATATCTTACACAAAGATTTTCCCCGACTGGTCAATGCCGACGTTCTTCTTACCCTAGCTGATAGTTGGCATGTACATATATTATCGAAGTTTTTAACTATAAATAACATCCATCTATAATGTAGTTAGTCTAACATTCTGTTTTATGTTGTCCTCGGGATTCCAGAAAGTGACTTGGATGATCATCGCCATTTTTTGTTTGTTTTTATATTCTTATATGCACGTGACATTTTCCCACCTATGAAATTGGCCAAATCAATGGATTATGGCTCCAACACAATTGGTGTTGGAGCCATAATCCCTTCAAAAAAGAAGAAGAAGTAGCATTTTGGGAAATAGGTAGTTTGATATTGTTAATAATAATTGCGAATAAAGAAAGGTATTGAATAATGGTCCGAGTTTATCCGTGCAGGAACGTATCGCAAGAGGCTACAAAACAACCTACACCCAGGTGGTACGGTATTAACCCGACGGGATGGCTACCACCCCTGATCTAGAGTATCCCACCATAACAAATTGAGCTACGTTCCGGTATACTAATGCCTGTCTGCTAGGCCAAGTTCCAGACTCCCTTAAAAAACAGCAGCATATTTGTAGCAACTTTGGTGTTGCAAATTTCTACAGGCGACGGTAATCACTTTCCATCAGGTAGGCCGTCAGCTGAACTCGTCCAATAAAAAGATATAAACAATATAATGATAATAACATATTGTGGCATTTAAAACCATTATGTTTTTTAATGGTAACAATTATGAGATATGTGTCAGACAAAATGTAGCCCGGGTTTAATTTCGAGTTATAAAACAGAACCCCTGTATTTATGAATTTAAGCTTTATGTTTGTTAATATCTAAAGCCTAAAATTCCATTCTGAATTAGTTTGAAAACAAACGTAATAACATAAGCCGGCCTACGGACTATATTTACCAAAGTATATTGTTACGATAATAATCAAATGGCATTAGGCTTAATTTATAGCATTTTCAGAACAAAATGTTTTGTCATGAAAATAATCTGTGATAATTCTTTGAATATTTTTTTAAATTTGTAATTTTGAATTGCTTCTATCATGCCGTAAAGTATATACTCTTATATTAGCAAAATGGTAAAATTATAAAAGCGTCAGCGTTTGCAGGTCTTTACAGTGAAATTCATACATTTGGATGTGTAATTCTAATTATTAAAATTAGGTTATGCTCGCGACTTCATCCACGCGTGACTTAAAATTGCCTCGAGATTCAAGGGACAAAAAATGTCGCAACATTTAAAAAAAAATGTAAACTATAGTTTTAGTGAAAACTGTGTCGGAATAAGCTAATTTTTATGCACCCAAATAATTTCACGGTATAGTTTCCACGGGATTCCCGGGACAAAAAAATATCACACATTTCATTACATAAAATTTGCTATCGATCAATGAAAAAAATCTCATTTGAAATCGATTTTTTTATCTGGCAATTTTAAATCATTCCCAGAAAAATACTCCGGGGATTCCATTATAAAAAGAAGCGCAGATTTTAAATCTGACAATTTGCAGTCGATTAGCAAAAAACCACATCAAAATCAGCTTAGTAGTTTTTATGTGAATCCTGAACAAACAGACAAACGGACAAGAAATCTAAAAAAGCATCGTGTTATCCATCGTTTATATATTGTATTACAGTTGTATTTTTTTTTAATAGCTCCAAAGTACAGACACGGCATTTTTAGAATTTTATAATATTATATATAGATATTTACAGTTCGCAAATATATTAACATTCAAAGAAATGTTTTACATTCTGTGTCAATTATTTCTAATTTTATTGTGAACCATGCAAATTTACAAAGGTTTTCTACTTGAAAAATGAATTGCTACAAATGCTACGAATAGCATACATTGGATAGTCTGCTATACATTATTGAGTAGCATAAAAACACGTACCTGTTCGTATTTTCTAAAGAGATTTCAAAAAAATATACCTTTAGCATGTCGACATTTTATTAATTCATAACCCATCGATTTATTTCACCTTCATTGCCGATATCCAGATTTGCAAATTCAATATGTCACCTACACGAAATGAATTTGTTTAACGATATGAATCGTAAAATTGAATATTAAAAGTGGTTTGATCAATGGTTCGATACACCTGTAAAGGTGCCTTTATTTTTAAATATTGAAATGTATTTGTGTAATTTTTGTAGGTAGTCAAAGTATTTTTATTACGTACGTATTTTTTCTTTTTGAAATATAACAAATTGTCCATCTTTATTAATATATTAATAAAATCTTAGTATGTATTTATGGTTTGTGACAGACTTTATGGCTGTTTTATTAGTAACATATTATATGGATGTGCTAAAATAGTTTTATACAAAACCAGTGTACAACTATTTTCCATGAATTTGAACAGGCATTGTTAGATACATGTTATATACAACTTATACTAGAGGTAAAATTAATTAATGATATTACAAACCATAAATTGATTAAAAGTTTTAACTCTTGATTGAATAACAGAGAAAATGCAGTAGTAAAAGTTTTCATTCAGTAATGACGTATTAAACGCCGACAAAAAGAACTACTCCGTAACGAAGCTTGGCCTCTCGGTTATTAATTTCAGTTTCTTTTGAACACGGTCTCAAATAGTTCATTCATTTTAAGCCTTTTGTTAAATTCATGCCAGTTCTTGCGTACTGTTCTACTTTTATTTAATAAAAATGTTAATTAAAATTAAATGTGTTGTTGAAATACTTTTAAACATTCTTTCTAGGTCTGTACCTAAAAAGAATGTTCTCTGTATATGTTGTACTATGCTCAATGTTGGGATTGATGAAAGATTGTAGGGAGCTGGCTAGTGAGATCAAATCTTACAACGTACGTACTGTCAATGATAATTCTGGAGTCCCACTTTCTCCTTCTCCTTATCCTGTCTCATCTCCTCTATGCGATGCTTTCAATCACATCCCCCTGTTCACCCTAAAATCTGGCAACGCGTTTGCATCACCTCTGATGTTACAAACGTCTACAGGTAACCAATTTTTAATCAGATGAGCTATCTGTCTAATCACCGGCTTTATACTTCGAAAAAAAGGAGGAATCTCAATTAATCGGGATCTTTTTTTAATGTATATTCATCGATTACTCCGTAATTTATGATCCGATTTACGTGATTATTTTTTTGTTATACGTGGAATAGCTGTCATGTGGTCTCCTAAAAAATTGACATAGTTAGGCCCGGTAGTTTTCATTTTACGAAAAAAATTGTTCCCGTTTCTTGGGACCTATATTTTATTTTTTAAGAAGTGCGGCACCATTCGTAGGTCCACCCATACATAGTTAGACACTAAAAAGTAACAAATGAAAAATAAAAACTTCGTTAAAAAAACCGACTTAAGATGTTTTAGATAATATATAGATAATATATTAAGCTTTAGAAATAAGTTATTTAATAAATTTTAGTTTTTAAAAATTTTGAAGTAGGTTTTTTAAACGAAGTTGTTATTTTTTTTCTATAAAAAGTAACGTATTTCTGAATTAATTTGCAATAATCGTCGTATCAATTATCACAGTACTGATTTTTTTGACATATTTTATAAATATCTCATAATGAAAAAAATGCTATTTACCATTATTAATGTTTGTCCACCTAGCGTCATGACATGACATCAAGTCAATTCAGCCCAGTGCCCAGTGAAGCCCAGAGACTGAAAGATCTCATGTGTTATTGAAATAGGTACGTATCAAATCTGACGGTCTTTGACATTGACCGGGCTAATTCTTAACCAGCCGAAGTAGCTGGAACGCAGAGGCTTCGGATTCGATTCCTGGTATAGTCTATTTCGGAAACAAACTTTCCGTTATTTACTATTGTCTGGGTGTTTGTGACCGGCCCCAAAGTAATCCGTTGTATTACCCATACACAACACAAGTGTAACTTGATTAGCTTAGGGTTATACAATGTGTGTGTTTGTCTACTGATTTATTTTAAAAAAATCAAACCAATAAACATAATATTATGTGAACATCCATATATAGTCATGTAAATATTCATTCATTAGTACAAATGACAAGATAGATTGCAATTGGTGGTTCAACACCGCTTGTTTGACACCTAGCAATCTCTCACTATATGTTGAGCTCGCTCCTTCATACCATACGTATAGAAGTAGTTCTTTCCGTCAGTTTTATCAAAGCGCTGAAATATAGGTTTCTTCAAGAAAGGCGTAAAAAGGCTCTTAATCTCCCATTCCTCTTCAATTCGAGTTAATACTTACTTAATTGGACTGCGTACTAGTTTACTTACCTGAAAACATCTGGAAAACAATAAAGACTTTACGTTTTAAAGCCGGTTTTAGAACAAACTTTTCTTTTAGCACCCAGATTACTGTGGAAGCAATATCGGCGTCGCCACATAAGAGTATACTGCGATGGGTATACACATCCGACACGTTACTGATTTGCCTGGTTTTGCCGCAACGAAACCAATTTTCCTTTACGAGCAAATTGTTCCTGCTCCTTTCATATTGTTATTTCTTAATTCATGGAACTGAGCTCCATCTGGAAAATCTCATTTAGAATTGGAATTGTTTCGTACGATAAATCGTTTAATTTTGTTTGTAAGTACTCGATGTGTAATCAAAGTTACGAATCTACCTTATAGTATGGTGCAGTAATTATAATGAAGTAAGACGATATTTTGACCGGTTTAATTCAGTTCGTTTAACACCCTTATTCATAAAATTTGTATCGAGTGTATCAGCTCGCTTAAAGTTTTGAAAAAGTGTTTGTCATAAGAGAATTATTAATGTGATTATGAAAAATACTTTTAGTAGTTGTTTTTTTTTTAAAAAAGGAGAGATTCAAATATGTGTAATAATGGTAGCAATTTCAAAGAAGAAGACTGAGTACTTGGCCTGCAACACTATAGATCCCACATCTGTGCGCATAGGCGAAGATACGGCCGAGCGCACGGATCAGGTTAAGTACTTGGGATCTGTCCTTAGTGCGTCCGCGGATATCGACCTCGACGTCAAGGCCCGTATCACAGCACCTTGAACCAAGTGGCGTGAGGTGACAGGTGTCATTTGTGACCCCAAAATGCCGGTCAAATTAAAAGGACAGGTCTATAAATCCATCATTAGACCTGTCCTTTTGTATGGCAGTGAAGCGTGGCCTGTACTTGATCGACACAAGCAAGAGCTGCGTGTCACGGAGATGAATATGCTGCGATGGATGTGTGGAGTGACTCGGAAAGACTGGGTCAGGAACTCCCGCATCCGTGGCAGTCTTCATGTCCGTGACATAGCAGACAAACTGCAAAAGTGTCGCTTACGCTGGTACGGCCACGTTTTACGCAGACCGGCTAATTACGTGGGGAACAAATGTCTAGCCATGCCGCCTCCGCCAGGTCCCGGTCGAAGGGGAAGATCCAAGAAATGCTGGCCTTACGTCGTGAAGGATGACATGCGTGCCAATGGTCTCAAACGGGGGATGCAGAAGACCGCGCGAAGTGGAGTAGAAAAAGTAGGAAAGCGGACCCTGGGCGTCGGAGTGAACGCTCCGAACGCAACCAGGATTTAACGCGCGGATGATGATGAATGGTAGCAATTTCAAAATGTACATAATTGTAAGAAATCTTGATTGTTCCACCTATTAGTGGTCTTGATGTTTCTGGTGAACTTTAACTTTCTGCTCAACTTCTGGGAGTTGTAAAAATATGCGCAATAAAGCTATCATGACTTCCTTTATTACTTAGCGCTGTCGGTCATAGTATTAATTCTTGGCTAGGACTTTATATTCATATATCTGGTGAACAATACACGATATCAAAATAAAATGTGAAAGGATAATGTAAATGTTACGGTGGATGTGTTTACTTGTGAAAATATTTATAATTACCCGTCATTATTAATAATTACATCATGATTTGGTAGATGTGACTATAAAATTGAAATTCATCAATCATTTTTAATAAATAATGCACTGCACTGCACTCGTCGGTAAAAGTAATAGGATAAAACTCGAAGCTATTTATCAAGTAGGTATTTATTTGTAATACCACAGTACTTACAAATAGATAACTAAAAGAAAGTAACATGTAAAAACGTTCTTTTTTGGTTTTCTTAAATCAGACAAGAACTTATAAAATAAAAAATAAACAGTTGGGGTATAATTATTTATTACTTATATTCATTTATTTATTATTTGACATAAAATATAAATTTTGGGTGGTTATAAAGAAACAAGGTGGTTCTTTTTTATAACCACCCATAGTTCACACAATTATACAATCATAGACTGCGTAAATCAAAATTGAAAATGAAAATCTTTCTTCAATAGGTATTTACCTAGTGATAATACCTACCACAATATTTATTAGGTACTAAACTAAAATGCTAAATAAACTATAGGCCTGCATCTCCTGCGCACCCCGCACGCGATTTTATTTATAGGTACTAAGGTTACATTAATAATAATCACCGATATAGGTGATCTTTTTTTATTTCTTACTTTTATCTCGCTGATAATTATTAATACTGACCCACAATTATTAATAATTTTCAAATAATCACATTTACCGTAACAAATGAACTTTAGTCGCTTAGCAAGCTTTCAGACAGATCGAGTCATAAATGGTTACAACAGTAATCAACACGTAATATCAAATCAATACTATTTATTTTATAGTTACAGATGAATTCTTAAATTTTATAACATTAAAGAATAAAATGAATATACGTAAGTATAAAAAGAATAAAAAGTAAGAATAAAAAAATAAAAAGTTTTATCAGACTACAGGACTGATAAACATGTTTGAATGTGGCTTTTGCATTTTGCAAACGTTGCAAGTATGTAAAGTAAATCTCAAATATTTTCTGTAAGTTTGGAGCAAAGTTCCTTTTGTTTTGAGGATATTTTTCGACGACTTCATCTGGATACCAGTCGCTTTAAATAAAATAAGAAATTTAGAATCCACCACGGAGAAGAGCAGCGACAAAGATAAGGATTGATGTTTTACATAAAGTTAGCTCATTTTAGTTGGAATAGCTGTTTGTTAGAATAATACTAGATGTTTTTGTCGGTCCTTCAAGATCCCACCCAGTTCAGTATCTATGTTGACACTAAACTAAATTAAGTGTCTAGATTACCTGCGGAGTCACTGATATTGCTTATAGTTATAAATAATTATAAAATAATATGTGTGTATATCTATATTTCGTATCTATACCTACTCTACGTAAATCAGGCTCGTGCACGTACGTTTTCTCTTTAAAATACATTGGATTAGGAAAATCTTGTTTTCCCCAAGTTTGCGTATAATCAACAAACATGTCATGTCGAGACCGGTAAACGATACCCAGTAAACCTCGAAATGGGAACCATTGGCGGTTGCCGTCTCGAGGTTGTGCAGGAATATGTTTTCCTTGAACAAAAGATTAAATTACGGAGACACGGATCCGAGGAAGAAGCTAATAGGATGATCCAGTTAGGCTGGGCAGTACGGTAAGCTTCAACAGGTCTTCTTGTCAACCCATCTGCAATACTTGAAGACAAAAGTTATGGAGCAGTGCGTGGTACCCATCATAACATACGGTGCCGAGACAAAGACACTGACAGTAGGACTGGTCCACAAAGGTAAATGGGCACTTTAGTATGAAATCTATACCCACGGCCTACAGAAAAAAATAGAGTAGGCAGTTTAGATAACCATCTCTAGTTTACGAATATATATGTCGCATTATTGCAGATAATGGGATTCAGACCAAAATATGAAAAATATTTTTTTTTATTAAGGTTCATTATAATAAGGTTTCGGACATTTTTATTGGTTTATTATTAAGGATTTAAAAATAAAATAAAGAAAAATAAAATAACATCAGAAAAGTTTTTATGTTTTATTCGATATCATCAATGTCTACAGGAATAATTGTATCGTCTAAAAACCCCGCAGGCGCGTCTATTTGCTCTTGATGTCTCGCCAAAGACAAAAAATATACTATGCTCGCAACTGCAACTGCGCGCAACATCCAATAGTGCGGCGGCCAATACAAGAGCAGTAGTAGTAGTAGCGATACTCTCTCTTCCCTGTCTTGTTGGATTCACCAATATATATGTGTAGTATGTCGGGTCTACATTTTGTCTCTTATTAATATTTTGTTGTTAAGCAATTCATGGTTCATTGAAAAAATGTTTTATCTAAACATTTTACATATAAAAATGTTCACTGAATACCGATTTATTATTCATCTTTTAATTTTTATTCCTATGGTTTAAAAAAAAACTACTTAAAATTAATAGTTGGTTAATACTTAACAATTTCACTTAATTTCATATTTAATTTTATATTTAAAACCTTTTGTTAAGTGGGTCAGATTTTGCCCAATGACCTTTGAAGTCGCTCATTGGGCTATCAAACGAGCTATGTTAGGTGTTTCTCTTATGAATAAAATCTGAAATCAGGACATCCGTAAGAGAACGAGGGTAAGTGACATAGCTCGCAAAAGGCAGTGAGCCACTCACGTCTGTCGTAGGACCGACGGCCTGTAGAGCAAATGGGTGGATGGAGTGGAGACCACATCTCCGCATACGTAGTGTAGAATGCCCGCCAGCCCGGAAGACTGACGACCTATGCAAGGTCGCCGCCAGGGGCTGAATGAGGAAGACGGGAGACCGGGATATGTAGCGCATACATGGGGAGGCCTACGTCCAGCAGTAGACAGGCTGAATAAAGATTAGTACCCTAAAAAGGAAAAGAAACAAGTGACAAATGTAGTTTCATTAAGAAGAAGTAATAGATAAGTATTAAAAGCAAAAAGATACTATTGCGAACATTAATTAAAATTGCTGATTTATCTGACTTCACAGAATGGCAATTATCCATTAATTATTAATATTTAATTAATTTACACGTCTTGATATTATCCTACAATTGGTAATTAGATCACATAAACTGCATTGTTTACTCAATTAAGAGAATATTGGCTTTAATAAGATTAATGAGGTACACGTGTAAAGACATAAATGTATCACATATTATACTGTACTAGCTGTCCCGGCAGACGTCGTCCTGCCCGGTAAAAAATAGGGGTTGATCGTAGAGGGTTGAAAATCTAGGGTTGTATGTATTTTTGTATGTTGTATCATAAAAAAATAGAAATTAAAAATTTTGTCTAAAAAATAAAATAAAAAATTTAGGGGTGGACTACCCCTAACATTTAGGGGGATGAAAAATAGATGTTGGCCGATTCTCATAGATACCGGATAAGCACAAAAAATTTCATCAAAATCGGTCAAGCCGTTTCGGAGGAGTATGGCAACGAAAACTGTGACACGAGAATTTTATATATTAGATATATTATACATAATACCTAGAATAAAGGGTATTTGAAATATTGATAAAGCCTTCATACCTTCAGTCAAATGGGCTTTAGAATTCAGATTATAGTTATTTTTGTCTTTGAAATTTTGTTTCAGATTTTATGAGTTGGTCACAAAGTTCTTATCTCGTTTATTTAGAATTTATCACTTCACAATTTTACTAAAGCCATTTAAGTATTCACTTGCCACCATACAAATAATGTTTTGTAGTAACTTCAAAAGCCACATTTTACTAAGTAGTATTTTTTTTTAATACATAACATTTTTGGTTTATAGCAGTCAATATCCTATCAAAACCGTTAATTTATACAACATTTATGTTTTAAGTGTACCATAGCAACTCTGGGATAGTTGAACTCAAAAGATTTTTTTTTAATTGGATTGAAGAAGATCCGTTAAGAAATTTTTGATTTTGGTGATTGTCTTGAGTGAGTATTTTCGATGATATGATTTCTGTTGTTCCTTACTAAAATCACTGCTATCGAACTTTTTATGTATACACCAGTCACCATAACCCAAACAAAGAGTAAGTAGTATAAATGTTACTTTAGATTAAAAAGCGAGCTCTTCCATGCAACCCTTGCCAGGGATGGACAGATTTTTTAATACTGACAGATATGTAGTTAATAATTAATGACTGCCTCTGTGGTTGAGCGGGCTAAGCCTTTGACGGCCTACCTTACTGCAACGCAGAGGCTCTGAGTTCGATTCCTGGTATAGTAAATTTCGGAAACGTATTTTCTCCGATAATATTATGTAAAGTTATGAGAGTTACACATTTTGCTCAAAAGTTTCTTGCGCCGCTTCTTCTTTTCAAGTCACAGCATGTTGCGATGCAGTGTTAAATTAGATTAGTATATCATAGAATTAATATTAAGTTGCCGGTAGGTGAACTTAAATGTTAGCATTACTCTTTGACACTGGTCATCTTTGTCTTCCGTGCTCACGGCTACTAAAAAATGACCAAAAGGTCAGAATAAAAATCGAATGAACTATCGCGTCTAATATCGTTGAAACGCAATTTTATTAAAGTGAAACTATATTAGAATCTTTGTAATTTAAAACTCGAGGAAACGAAAAAGGGATACTAAAAAGAGAACGGGTTTTATATTGAGCAGCACAGATTAGAGAGTCAATAAGACCGATGATCAAACATAGGTCCTATTTGGACCGAAATAAAACTAACCAGTATATTTTTTAGACTAAAAGACTAAAAAATTGAAAGTGACTTCAGACGTTTATTTGAATTATTGTTATGAGTTAAGATACTCGAATTAAAATACCGTTGGAATAACTATAGAGTTTATTAGAATTATACAAACACGTACAAAACAGGTGCCGAACACAACAAATCCAAAGGTAATGCAGAAGGTCGTAATTCAATAAAACACGCAAGAACGCTACTATTGGGTTCCCGATTGTACACACGACCAGCATTGATCGTTGTTGTCGCTGAACTGCCGCCTCTCTCCATCAGGCCGTCGTTTTATACCTCACAGATACAAATGTGCCCGTATCGTAGTCGAATTAATCCGCAACACCTGGCTTATGATTCCGCCGCAAGCAACCATTCTCTGAAGTTTAACGTCTACTTAGTGTGAACTACACACACACACATTTTTTATACGTGCGTTAAACCCTTCAAGTTACCGCTATATAAAATCTCCCTAGACCATTAACGTCGACATTCAGCCAGTTGACGATACAAACAAGAGACGAAGACTTGCTATTGGCTTCTGAATAAATGACAATAAAATATTTGCTACGGCCAAACTGCTGGCAAGCATTATTAGGCTGGGTTTTCCCATAAAAAAGGAAAAGCTTACTGATTTCTCTAAATCCGCAACATTAGTACTGAACGTAATCCGTTCAATTTTATTTTCCCGAGAGTCAAAGCTGGTTTTATCGTTTACCCCCGTTTCGGTGGCATTCCGCGCGTATAATTTGCGGGCACTTTACGCAAAATTTAACCAGATAGGTGTGCGTAAGTTCCGGTTTTGGTCGAGCGCGTATCTTGCGTAACATTAAGTTACGTGATTCTGAATCATTAGCGAAGATTTCGTAGTCTCACCCTCTCTCAATTCTGTGGCTTATTAAGGAGACCAGATTGACTTTTTGTTTGGTAAAAATAACATTGTCATTTATGTAATAAACAGGTTCATTGCAACCAATTGCATTCTGAAACAATTAGCCAATATTAGTAAAGATGACAGTCAAATCAATTGAGACACTTTTTATCATTATACAAAACATAAGGGGCTCATAAATTTTGTATGAGTATACTAAGTATACGTAATATGTTTTTATTCCTGCCACGAGTGGTCTGGAAGAGATCGCTTCTTAGCGATAAGACCGCCCATTGTGCACATATAGAATATTTTTAGGCTATAAGTTCATCTGTGTTTTCTGTAATGGTGTACAATAAAGTGTTATCTATCTATCTACTAAGTTATGGCATCATCATTTTGTAGTTTGTACAAGTCAAGGAGTCCAATAGCGCATTAGGTATATTTTAAACAATAATTAGTGGCGAAATTTTGCCTTATGTCGTGAAATAATTTATAAAGAAAAAAATTGAAACTTTTCTCATTTATCTTTCAAATTTGAGTCCAAGAATGTCATTGTACATTGATACAAATCTTTGAACAATGTTTTAATGTTAACTTAATGCATTTGAATCTTATCTAAGCTTTCCCCACATCATATTTTGATAAAACGGGTGTGGCTGTAAAGAGATATCCATAAATAAAACAAGGAATATTAATCAACTATAACTTTATCTAGTGTATCTGTTATGATTTCGAATCTATGAAGTCATTAATTATATATATATATATATATATATATTAGGATGATCCAAAAAAATTTTTTTTTTCCAAACAGGCTCAAAAGTTTCTTTTGGGTGTAAAAAAATTTATGTGAAAAGATGAGCCCATAATATTAATATTAAGATAGTCCTCATCGCATTTTTTAATTCCCATAATAATAACTCAGGAATTTTTTTTGCTTCTTCTGATTTTTGTACCGTTCAAACGACTGGTTGACTGATAAATCGCTGTTCCAATCTTTATAGAGAATTGAACGCTCTACAAAAAAGGTCTGATAATATTTTTTGATTTTTTTTTTGGATCACCCTAAATTATATATATATATATATATGATAATTATACCAGCTTTATTTTGAGTTTTAAATCCACTTCCTGTTTTATTTCTCTACTTACGTTAGTATTTGGCATCTCTTACCGTGAAATGAATAGGTATAATATAGGTAGGCATCTCTTACTATATTAGGCGACAATTTATTGGGCCTACCGTTTCTACCTCGCGATAGTGAAGCCATCATTTAGAAGCTTTGACGTAGTAGTTTCTGGAATCGTTACCTTGATTACAGCTGTTAGGGCCCCCTTTCTTATTTTTATTATTTCATACTTCCTATCCCATCTTATCCCCTCTATTCTATCCTCAAGGCTAGTAATGGGTTAGATTTCGCCAGGTGTTGCTTACATGTATGGTCTGTATATATGACTATCAGCTGGACCGTCAACCTGTTTCGTGTACAAATATAATTATTTAACATAGGATCAGACGAAATGAAAAAGAAACAATGCGATGAGTTAGAGTTGCGAAGAGCCACTTCCCCTTCCCCAATGTCCAACTTTCTCTAGACTAAACCCGTATTTCATCCCCTAACCCGTACTTTTTTCCCATCATTAAGGCTAGCAATGCGTCGGCATCGCCATTGGTGATGCAAACGCTTATAGTCGACTGTAACCACTTTCCATGAATTGAGCCGTTAGCCTGCTTCCTAGCTTTGCAATTTAAAAAAAAGACTGTGTGTAACTTAGTTTGTGTATACCACTTTGGAGAAAAACAAGGACAATGTTATAACAATGAAATCTCTGTCAAGCAGGGCACGATTCATCTTAAACAAGCAATGTCATTATAAGAGTTAGTCCATTGAAATTTTATATGAGCTTTACATTTCTTTGAGGACGCAATTTTATTTTTGGGACATGTGTCATGGATTGGACATGGTCAATAGAAGCTTAACCTTAAGTTTGTGGAGTCGCCACCCTTGTCCCCGGCCGCCATCTTGGAAAAAGTGGTGAAAACACTTTTTTCGCGATATCTCGGAAACTATATATATAACATATAGCAAGTTGAGGCCCCCACACGTCCCAAAAATAAAATTGCGTCCTCTAAAAATGCAATATTCGGTCCTTAAGTTGTAAGATTTCAATGGATTAAGTGGGTTCTCTAAATAAGCGGTAATCTGCAATGCGAGACTTAAAGGAGGTCGCTGATTAAAGATTACAAAGGTAGACTTGTATGGCGTTACATTTAATTTGTGCTACCAAGATTATACTGCATAAGCCGGTTTCCATTCAACTTGATTACGTATACAGCAACGAAATTTATTCCGAATTCGACTTAATATCACCCAATTACTGGCAAAATATTTTGTTTAGTGGAAATAAACGTTGGGTGTTTACCTGACTGGGTGCTACCACTTCGGGTTTAGAGTATACCGCCATAACAACTTCGAGTTGTGTTTCGGCGTTAGTGGTCAGGTTCCAGTATCCTGTAAGAGCAGCAGTGCATTTTTAGCACCTTTGGTGTGCAACCTCGAACCGCCGCGAGCGAGCGGCTGTGAACAAATTTTAATGCTTAAAGAGCTCCAGCTCTTTCCACTATCGAATTTAAACCACGTCGATGTTCCACAAGATTCATCTAAGACGTCGTCTCGGTTCCTCTGGTTCAAGAAGAGACCGTCGAGTCATTGCCTACCAGGGTTTGTGCAGTTGGCCATGGCATTTTCTCATGACCCGCCGAAGTACACAGTCTTTCACCGCAAACCCTGAGCGGTGGACAGATTGTAAATGGATTTCTGTTTCTCAATAAACATTTATTTTCATTAAAATTGTAGAAGTATGGCTACAAATCGAAATATATTATAATAAGTACTTCAATTTTTAAAGGTCCACATATACCCAAATATCTTCGCTCCGATTTGGCTTTGAAGTGTGTCCATAGTAATTATTGATGGCTTAATACTATGTTTTGATAATAATTATACAGGTTTCATTAGTGGCTGCGGAAATTCAAAACGACTTTAATTTTACCCACATCGCTTTAAAGTTGTGTAACATACATTGCCACTGTTCTAAGCATATTTAATATTTATTTTTATAATTATCAATTTTTAGGCACTGTTAGATTGTAAGAACTAATCTAATATATAAAAATCTCGTGTCACAGTTTTCGTTGCCATACTCCTCCGAAACGGCTTGACCGATTTTGATGAAATTTTTTGTGCTTATCCGGTATCTATGAGAATCGGCCAACATCTATTTTTCATCCCCCTAAATGTTTGAGGTAGTCCACCCCTAAATTTTTATTTTTATTTTTTTGTCAAAATTTTTAATTTCTATTTTTTTATGATACATCATACAAAAGATACATACAACCCTAGATTTTCTACCCTCTACGATCAACCCCTATTTTTTACCGGGCAGGACGACGTCTGCCGGGACAGCTAGTATGATATAATTCCTTTTCAGTGTTGGAATGTATGATGCCAAAATTGTGAAAAAAATAACAATAGTTTCGAGGACATACGGATTTAATCAATTATTGTGAAACTTGGCATTTGTGTACTTTCACTGTGTGATACGATTTTTATCTCAAAATTAAGACAGTTTTCTATCGAAACAAGTCCAATAATGAAACGAAACAATATCACTTTTAACGTGTTAAATCATCCTGATTACACACTGCACAAAATAGATTAAAACTTATGTTATCAAAACAAAATCACTTCCACGTTTATATGTAAGTATACATATAACTATGACCCCACTTTTATTTATGATGAAGCAAATTTTCAAGCGGGTACTTCATCCATCAGAGAGAAAAAAATTGCGTTCGAGACGAAAATACGATCCGGCCCATTAGGATGGTGCCCGCGCGTGTTACTATCGGCGAAACCTTGTATAAATCTTCCTATATTCAGTCGTTATGTTCTATCCAAACAAAGTAGTAAGTTTAACTATATACCACAAATTTAATATATTACCTACCTATCTTTATAAAGATATTGGTATCACTTTAATAGGCGGTCTTATCCATAAAAGCTTGGCAGAATACTAAGAATGGCAATCACTTAATAACAGATGTGGCTTTGAAAATATAAAAACCCAACGTAACTAGATGGCACCACAGGGGGCCTGCAGCGGTAGCTGTTGGAGAATTGCTTAGTGAATTTGACACGAGTCTATATACATATATATATATATATATATATATATATATATATATATATATATATATATATATAGTGCTAGTAAGACAGCACAAAATTTCACTTTGTAAGCATCATCAAGAATTTGCAAAATATATCAATAAATATGCGTAACATCAAAAACAAGATAAAAAATAAGTTTATTACCAAGATGATATAAAGATTGGGTCTGACCTGGCGTTCATGATCATAGCATAGATTTTTTCGTTCCCTGAAGTAGATGAACAGGTGGATAGACAGCCTAGAGATAAACGCTTGCAAAACTAGCATCGCTAAATTTTCGTGGGTCTAAAGAAACTATGCCCTACTTACTACAGCTATACCCTTGTGCAAAGGGAGAAGTTTAAAGGAAATATCCCTCTGGATCCCTATGGATTCTGATCGTTCGCATATCACAAAAACAGGTCGAGAGTAAACCACAAGATCTACTACTACCCAAAACACCTGAAAAGAAAACAGTCAAAGAGATAAAGCGTACAAATATAGATATTTAAACCAAAGTAACTGCTAACGAAGTAAAGTTTTCGAATATAAAGGCAAACATGTTATTTTACTTGCCCAACAAAATATAGGGTATGAAAATAAAGCAATTTTAAAATAAAGCTCAGGAGAATCGCCCGCATCCGCTTTTTGAGGCGAGCGCGGCAAACAATAAACTTTTTTAAACACGTATCCGTGCACATGTTTGCACTAAAAACGGTCACCATATTCATAGATTAAACTAAAATTCTTACTATATGTATTGTAAAATTTTAAACATGCCGTGTACATTGAAGCTATTTAAAAAACAACTAGAATAGACTATATAAACAACGAAAAACACGATGCACTTTCTTTAAATTTCTTGTCTGTTTCTCAGTTTGGCTGTTTGTTCAGGATTTACTTACAAAATATTGTGCCAATTTCAATGCTGCTTTGCCTAATGGACAACAAATTCTTAGACTTGAAATCTGTGACAATTTTTATCTTGGGTATGGAATGATTTGAAATGGCTTTTGCCACTGATGACCGATAGCAGATTTTATGAAATAAAATATGGGATATTAAAGAATATCACGGGAATTTTCTCAGAAGCTTTTTGTAATTGTTCGAGTGTATAAAAACTAGCTTATTCGGACAGAGTCACTGAAGCGATAGCTTATATTTTTTTTAAATGCTGTTGTGCTGCCTGGCCCAGGAATCCAAGGGGAATTTTAAGTCAAGCGTGGACGTAGTCACGGGCATATCCTAGTTTTATATATAAATATAGACTGGATTGTTACTTATATATTAAATTATAACAGTTTTTATTAATAAATTATTTTACAAACTTATGCAGTTAGTTAGTTAATTATGATTTAAATTTAAAATTTCATGCAGTTTAAATATTGAAACAATGCATTGGTGGTTATAGAAAATCGTTTTATGATAAATCTAGTTGGTATTAGCATTATTTTCTAATATCTATAGTTTACTTTCTATACTAGAAGATATTTTTTAATAGAAGTTATTATTATGAAATGCTAACTAAATGAATTGAAAATGACTGTAATAGGTGCTGGATTTTATAAGATATTTTTTTGTTGGTTTTGTGTGAGTTACTTTTATACGTCGGCAGTCTTCCTTAGGCCGGCCCTTTGTCTAGTTTCTTTCTTGATGAGACAAATCCACGCTGTGTTTGGGGTGCTAGTAATACAGCACAAGGATAAGCCACTTTACATATTGTATATATTAATTATATTGATATGTAAAAGAAGGAAACTTGCGGGACAGCGCGGACGTGAAGCGAATTATCAGCGCAGGCAGAACCAGAAGCGCTGGAAAAAAATGCCACTGTCAATGACAAGAACTTTGACATTCAGTTTTTTATTTGGCTTTGGCCTTTACAGTAAGGTTTTGGATCCCTATCACATGAGCCCACCGGCCAGACCACAGACCAGACGGCGGGGGTTAAATTAAAGTTTAGGAGGTGCCGGCCTGCCCTGGTTTACAAAAGCTTAAAAACTAGGCCATGGGCTAACAATATCCAGACTAAATAAAATATCAAAAATTAACATCATTATTCAAGTGTGAATTGTACTACAAATATATTCTTCCACTACTTACAATAAAAAATACAAGTTTTAAATGTGAAATTGTGGTAAATATTAAGCACTAATAATAAAATAAGGAAGGAAGAGTTCAAAATAAGTTATTGCTTAACAAATTTCGTCGTCATATTTCTAACGAGTCAATCTTATAAAATTTGAATCTTTGACTGAAGGACTTCCACCGAGGTGCTTTTAATTAAAATCCGGCTGACTCAAATCTTGTATAACTTCATTTATGATCAAACTTAACTTGCTTATAAATCTATAATATAATTAATCTTAACAAGACTCAAGATCTTACCTTGAATTTAAATTATAAAGTGCGTTCTCGAAACGAATAATTGCGACGACGCTGACAGTGGATTTGGTCTATATATTCGCTCAACGGGCTAGAGGGTGAGTTATGTTTAGTGTTTCTCTTACATCCCTGCTCCATCAGGGATCAGTTAGTATTGGTGTGACTGTGAGAAAATGCATCTTGTTTATAGCATTGGAAATAACACCGCTAATGATTAGCTCCTAAGGTACACAAGAAATCTAATTATAGTTTCAATTGCGAATCAGGTCATAACAGTTTTGTCGAATAATCGCGATACGAGAATCTAGTGAGGTTTATGCAAACAGTCATCGACAATAATAAAGATAAATATTAATACAAATATATAAATATGAATGTGACTTTATTTATTTACTCTAGCAATATGGGGCTTTCCGCAATATATGGAATGCAGTTTGGCAAAATGTTTGTAAAGTCTCATTCATAACTTTCTTAAATGTATCCGTGCAGGAACGGAAAAAGAATATAATTTGCTGCCCGGCGGCCTGTCATAAGAGGCGACGAAACAACCCACAGCTAGGTTGTAGGGCATTTGCCCTACTCGATGACCATCTTTACTTTAAATTATGTCGCCATAACAACCTTGAGTTGCATTCCGGAATTAGTGACCAGGTTCCTGTACCCTTTAAGAGAGCAGCAGCTCATTTGCAGCACCTTTAGTGTTGCAAATATCCATAAGCGATGGTAACCGCTTTCCATCAAGTGGGCCGTCTGCCTATCGGCTGAACTCCTGCAATAGAATAAAAATAAAACTTAAGTGAAGTAACGTGGAAAACTTCATTTAAAGAGAAAAATAAAGTACATGGTAAATTAATTTTCTTGAAGATGTCATCCTCAAAAGTAAATTCAACATAATTGATAGCCTCTTTAAAAAGTAATAATTTCAGTTTTTTTGACCCCGAACATTTTCATTAAGGAATGCAAATTTCCGAGTGATCTCTCCGGGCTTTTGACAAACGGTCATTTTTCTCGTTATTTAGGGATCCGAGGATTTGTATATTTTAAAACTGAGATATGAAAATTAAGGCATATTTGAGATATATGAAGGAAGTGTTATAATCCACCTTCAACACAGCTGCGATTGTTAATAACTAGTGCGAAAGACTGACCTTCAGAAAAATACAATGCACGATACGATACGATTTCCCTTTCCACATCTAAACACAATTCCAATCATCGACTTTACCCTTCACTTTGACTTTTACTGGTATATAAATCGCGATTTAATCCTCGTTTCCATCAAACACTAGCCGTTTTTATATTTTTGCGCAAAACCCACCGATTTCCGTAAACGGTTGGTATCTAAAGTGGCGACAAAAGTTTGCTAGAACATTTTTCATAACAATACTATTCTATTCTATTCTTGTGGGTTATGGCTCCAACGCCTTTGGCATTGATTTTGCCAATGTCAGAGTAAAAGCGACAGGTGTTAAATATCGGAAGTTATAAAAAAAAAGATAAATTTCGATGGACGGTATTCTTGTTCTGGTAACCTGAGGACAAAACAACACAAACGGTCATATAAGACTAAATACTTATAAAAATATATTATTAAGCGATATAAATCTAGATAGGATATATACATATTTACTATATACTAAGGTTAGTAAGAAGTTAATATTAATGGGACGAGGAATGTCAGGGGGGAGAAGGTCATATAATGGCGTAGATAATTTTGGGCAGAAAAAGAATATATGTTCTAATGTTCCTTCGTCAAGGCCACATTCACACAGTGAATGATCCCGTACCCTGATTTTAGCCAAAAATACTGGGGTGCATATGTGTCCTAATCTTAGGCGAATAATGGCAGAAGTAATCTTTTTGGGGAAATTGCGGAATCGAAAGAACCATGGGGACTGGCATACATGGGGTTGAATTTCACCATAAAATTTGCCGGTAGATTGACGGGATCGTTGCCAAGAATCATTCCAGGAGTTGAGCATTTGTGATTTGGACATGGCTCGAAGGTCCCTAGGGAAACATTTATTGAATTTATCGGAACCTGAGCAGATAGCAAGTTTGGCACAGTTATCAGCAGTCTCGTTTCCACTGATTCCTGAGTGACCGGGGATCCATGCTAAAACAACATCTAAACCCATATCATAGCAACGGCAGAGAGCAGCTTTAATTTGCAGGGAGGTAGGGGATATATCTTTAGATCGGAAAGGAGACTTTGAAATGTCTTGTAGACAACTCAAGGAATCAGTGAAAATTATCGCTTTGTCAATACTGTGTGATTCAACATAAAGAGAAGCTTCAAGTATAGCAATAGACTCCCCTGTGAAAACAGAGCTATAGGGGGGGATTTTATAGTTGAGGATGATTCTATATTTGGGGATCCATACGGCTGCACCAACAGGACCATTTGAGGTTAATTTAGAGGCATCTGTAAAAATCGGAATCCAGTCAGGCCACTTCTCAAGTAAAATACTATTGAATAATTCATTAGCAACAGGGTTATGTTTTTCAATACCAAATTTGAATATGATTTTAGGCTGAAACAGCAGCATATTAAAATTAATTTCAAATAAAGGGAGCCTATAATCATGAAAAATTGGAGCTGAGAGGTTTTTGTAGTTATTATAAGATTTAACTAGCAGGGGTAGGCTTTTGTGATTCCAATAGGGAGAGGAAGAAGTTAGGTCAGATAGAATATTAAGGCTTTCAATAATGGGATGATTTGACAGCTCTAGAGCTTTATAAAAGTATCGGTCAGCAAACAATTGTCTACGCAGGGCATAAGGAGGTTCATGGCATTCGACTTGCAGAGCATTAGTTGGAGACGATTTCATGGTGCCTGTGATAATTCTTAAGCATTTAGCTTGAATACGGTCAATTTTGGTCAATGCAAGTTTATTACAAGGCTCTAGAATGAAGCACCCATAATCAAAGTGACTCCTAACTATTGCATTATACAAGAGTTTTTGATTATAAGGATGAGATCCCCATTTAACTCCAGAGAGAGCTCTAAGAATATTAATGTTTTTTTCTGCCTTCTCAGATACATACTTGAGATGGGGTATACCTGTAAGCTTTGAATCTAAATACATGCCTAAAAACTTCACACAATGAACAACTTCAATAGGATTATTGTTCACGTTTATATCGAGGGTAGGGAAAGTTCTTTTTCGAGAAAAAATAACTGCATTACTCTTAGAGGGAGAAAGTGATAAGTCATGATCTTGAAGCCACAAGTTAAGGTAATGGAGAGCAGAGTTCAAGCGAGAGTTAATATCTGAGAATGATTTCGATGAGGCATATAAAGCGATGTCATCGGTATATTGCAATATGTTGCAAAAACAGTTGACGGTGGTATCTAAATCTGCAGTGTATATATTGTAAAGGATAGGACTGAGGACAGATCCTTGGGGAAGACCCTTCCACACAAGCCTAGGAGAAGATACACTACCATCAGCGGAGCGTACCATGATGGATCTTTCCATGAACATTTCGCATATGATGTTTACCATTCTTACTGGAATACTCAGCTTGAGCATTTTCTGCCTGAGTAAACGTAGATTGACACTGTCATATGCAGATGATATATCTAGGAATACACCAACAACATGTTCATTGCGTGAAAATGCAGCTCGGATGTTTGTGGTGAGAAGACTTAGGCTGTCCATAGTCCCTTTTCCTCTTCTAAACCCAAATTGACTTCTAGGTAAAAGATCACGATTCTCAATAATCCATTCCAAACGATTTTTAATGAGATGCTCGAAAATTTTTGCTAAAGCTGAGGAGAGGGCGATAGGGCGGTATGAGTTTGGATCCAAAGGGTTTTTACCTGGCTTTAATATTGGTACGACAATTTGAATTTTCCAAGAAGAAGGGGTAAAACCAGATTGAAAGAAGAGATTAATTAGTTTAAGGAAGTACAGTTTAATAGATATAGAAGATTTTGAAATAAAAGAATAAGGGATACCATCTATGCCTGGAGCCGAATCTCGAAGATGGTCTAGGGCACATGATAACTCGGCAAAAGAAAAATCCGAATTCATTGGGTCGGAAACAGAAGGAGAGATGTCGGGAGGACAAGGTTTGGCTGGAACAAAAGGGGGAGCAAGTTTATTGAAAAATTCAAACAGCCAGGAGGGATCATTTGTAGATGGATTCGAATCGGATTGTGATTTGCGGAATGCTTTTATCTTTCTCCATATCAAGGATGCAGGCGTTCTGGGGGATAAACTTTCGCAGAATGTTTGCCAACCAGAGCGTTTCTTTTTACGAAGGAGTCTTTTGGAATGAGCAAATATTCTTTTAAAGTCTAAAAAATTTGATAGTGTAGGGTTACAGGTAAATTTCGATTCTGCTTGATTACGTTGCTTAACAATGTTAGAGCATTCTGAATCCCACCAAGCTGGGGAGGGGATTTTTGAACGAGCAGAGTTTTTTAAAGGAATAGATTCTGCCGCAGAAGAGGAAAGAATGTTTATAAATTCTGAGTAGGTAGCAAGTAAATTATCCTGGGATATAGAAGGGGTGGAATCTATTTTAATTTGAACTAATGACGAAAATTTTTCCCAGTTGGCATTATGAAGTCTATACTTTAGAAGAGGAGGGCATGTTAGGGCCGGGGGAGACGAATCAGACGAAGACGTTAAAATAGGGAGATGGTCGCTACCGAAAGTAAAAGAAAGAACTGTCCATGATAGTTTACTGGATAAAGAAGGAGAACAAAGAGTTAAATCTGGAGCACTAATATTTTGAGTAGGTGAAACTCTGCGGGTAGGAGACCCATCATTTAGTATGCACAAATTTAAATTATCTAATATTTCCAGAAATAGCGGAGAGATAGAGTCGCAAAAGGGAACACCCCATAACGTGTGACGGATATTAAAATCTCCCTGGATAATCAGAGGAGTTTTGATAGAGGATAAAATAGAGGATAATTCGTGAAGGACCTCAGGGTTCGGATGAGGAATGTAAAGTGAAACAAAAGTAATATTATAGGTTAGAACATGAATAGCAATAATATTGAGGCCAACAGAATGTGGAGGGAGGGGGATTTGAGAAAAAATTACTTTTCTGTTAACAAGAATGGCACATCCTGCACGTCCATCATCTCTATCATCTCGCAGACATGAATATCCCGGAACCCTAAATAGGGAACCAGGTTTTAACCATGTCTCAGAGATGGAAAAGACGAGGGGGTTGTATTCATTTAAAAGGTGAATAATTTCATATTTTTTATTCATTACACTGTGGCAGTTCCATTGTAGAAACTTCGCCATTTTTGGAGAGAGTGTGTAAAAGAGTACTAACTATAGATTGGACAGATTGAAGAACGTTGTACGGTAGAACTTCTCCAAACTTGGAGAATATATTTATTAATGTCATAGATAAAAGTTCTGATAAGTTTTCACTCGAAATTAAATTATTTTGGGATTGGTTACTCAAAGCACAGCCATTAGGCATAGATGAAGAAGGGGTAGATGTAATTTCAGAGTGGGCATGGGAATCATAAGACTTTCCCAGAGCAGGTCGAGGGCGTCTCTCAATATAGGTTGTCTTTTTATAAGAAGAAGTTGGAGCATGATCATTAGGGTTAGATTGAGGGAAGGTTGGATAGGAGCGAAATTTGCTATGATCTATTGGTCTTGGTGGGAAGGAAGAATTTACAATATCTGCATATGGAGTACGAACTGCTGGGAATGCCAAAGCTGCTTCACTGTAGCTAATATTTGCCTCAGACATAGCATTCTTGATTAACTTTTGTCGTGAATGTTCTGGGCACTTAGATTCTATGGCTAAATGGTTGCCTGAGCAGAATAAACAAGAAATTCTGTCATCCGGAACTTTACAGGATAGTGAATCGTGTGGACCAGCACATCGAGAGCAACGAGGGCTGGAACGGCATTGATCGCGAACATGTCCAAAACGGCAACACTTGTGACACTGAATAGTTGGTAAGGTATAGCGTTCAATAGGCAGGGACATGTTGCAGCAATAAATTCGCTCTGGTAATTTTTGCCCTAGGAAGGTACAAACAACAGTACCTGTGGGTTCCCATACAGTTTTTCCTTCTATGCGTTTTTTCCTGTTGAGTCTTCTTGCCTTTATAACTAATGGTAGCCCTGGTCTGCATTCAGTTGTTGTCACCAAATCTTCTAAGGTCCAATCGAGTGGGATATTACGAGCAACACCCATACGGGTGACTTGATAACGTGGAATGGAAGCAGAGAGGTCATTACTGGATAATAAAGGATTGGACACAAAGGAATTGGCATCTTGGTAGTTTTTGAAATATACGGATGTCTTGTTTCTGCCAGTATTGCGAATTTCATCAACTCCAGGGACATTGTTGTTATAAATAATACGAGCAATTTTGAGAGTTTTCATGGTATTAGTAAGATTGGGCAAGTCATTCTCTGTGTTACGGGATACGACAACAGCAAAGGGACCACAGTCATTTTCCGAATACTTCAGATCAGAGGAGGGCTCGTACCCAGGTCTGGTGTACGTGTGTTGGACGGAAGCAGATGCGGGACATGGAGTGCCGCGTTTTTCATGAGTATCATGGCTAATTAAATTAGAGGATCGTTTTTGGCCAATTTTATCTGGAGTTCGAATTGAAACCGCCAACTCATCTATTTCTCTGTCGAGAGAAGACCTCCCTTTATCAGGGGGGACATTTTCTCCTACAGAGAACGACATTGTAAATTATATTAATACTTACCAATACTTAAATAGATAAATACCACCACCAACACAAAAAGACAACACAAATCCTGAGATTTTCAGAAAAACAATTAAATAACGCGGAAAGGATTCCAAACACGAGCTATTCACACTTGGGCACCTGTCACTTTTTTCTCATAACAATACAATTACTTATTTTCACAACTGTCACCTACATAGTTACATACATAGTTTCTTATAGTCTTTAAAAAAAAACGCATCGGACTCGAGTTCCCTACCTTTTTTACGACTTTATTTAGATGTTTTTTAGATTTTATAAATGCTTATTGGTTATTTTTGTTAGTGTGTGACATTTATTCAATGATGTTTGTGTTGTGGTTCTCTTACGTATAACTTATTAAATTAAATTATTATAATTTTAATACTAAACTTAAACTAATTTAGAGTGTATCTCTTACATGCTGGTGTTGTGAGGAAGTGCATGTGCAGTGTGAGCCTTATTTCTGTACCTATATGTGCTAAACTAATTATTGTTCACAATTCATCCACTAGCAGTTCACCCAAATAGCCCGGTACTTTCGTGTGTTCATTGCCCATAATAGTCCTACACTAGCCGGGGCTTGTCTTTGTGTGCATTATTATATGATATAGATAGGGCTAATCGCCGGTAGGTACTAATGGAAGGTACACCGCTGACATAGAAAGAAGAGTAAATTTGGGGAATAGTGTGAATGGAGCGTTAGGTAAGCTTCTAGGCGTTAAGAACCTCGGCCAGAAAGCCCAGCTTGCCACACACATCGCAGTGCTGGTACCTACGCTAACGTATGGAAGCGAGAGTTGGGTATGGAATAGAGAGCATGAAAGTAGAGTAAACGCGGTCGAGATACGAGCACTCCGCAAAATCTGCGGAGTGACACTCGCGGACCACGTTCGTAATACCGAAGTAAAAAAGAGAGTTGGTCTGAAAGAGAAGGGGAAAAGAGAGGGGTGAAGGTAACGAAAGGAATGCTCCGGTGGTTCGAGCATGTGGAAAGAATGTATGATGAAAGAATGACTAAACAGATATACAATGCAAAAGTAGATGGATGCAGAAGTCGCGGAAGGCCACGACACACCTTCCGTGATCAAATTGATCATGTATTAGCAGAAGGTGATGTCAGGAGTTTTAAGAACAGACGAGCGTGCATGACAAGAACTATGAACGTCAAAGAAGCAAGTGAGGTGTGTAAGAATAAACCTGTATGGCGCTCTGTTGTTTGTGCCTACCCCGCAAGGGACCTGGCGTGAAGTTATGTATGTATGTAATCGCCGGTCAGTGTGACGCCACATTTACATTAAATTTGTCAAGGGGTTAGCGTTAGCCTCCCCTTGGCCCCACGCAAGGCTTCCAAAAGTCCGGGGCATTTTTGGCTCGTGGTCTTTATAGACATACAATATAATGTTACATACTCGTACAAGTACAAAAGTTACAAGCAAGATATAAAACCGGAAGAAAGAATTTGCTCTTTATATACGGGACCAACAAGGAACTATTAAAATAAATATATTTATACTTGAGTGGCTTTTTCATTTACTTGCTTTAATGGCTAAATGGAATGTACGCAACGTTTCAAAATAGACGTGGGGTAGCAAAAAGGAGTAAAAATCAACGGGTCCACGATATAAATCACGTCACTTACACAGTTTAAAAGCCCGGTTTGACTAATGGTTCTGTTGCGAAAGGCTTCATGCCATAAAGCTTTTGATTTCGTTCTGTATCTGTTTAAGGTTTTTAGTGTGCATCAGGATGTGAAGTGTTGAGTGGTTTTTGAATTATTCCTGTTGTTGGCGCCACTTATTTCCCAATTAATAATTGTGTCTTGGGTTTATAGCGCCTTGCAACCCCCGTATGTTTCCGCTGCTCGCTCGGCGCGTGAGTTCAGTACGTTTCCAAACGCTACGCTACCGCGACGCGCGTAAATATTATATCGCACCCGCCTTTACATAATTACAAACGCCTATCCGCTATCGAAGATTTCCGCGTCCGGTTAAATACTCGGACATTCGCCTTAACCACTAAAGCCTTAGTGATCAGTGGATCTGCGTCCCTTGCGCCCCGGGGCACGTGTAGAAGGACTTTGTCACTTTTATCGCCACGTGACAAGCAGCGGCAGAACCCTGAACCAGCGCTGTCGTGGGCTAGTGGCTCACTGCGAGGTAAGTGCAAGGTTCTATATTCTCCGGGCTCCTGTTCTTGATTCGGGAATAAGGGGTGGCCATACATTGAGCACATAACCCCACCCGCGGAGATTGCCTGATTGCCTCTCCACCTGTAATACTCTTTTTTATACGTGCGCGCACGGAGAAATAATACTAATTATTGCGGCTGGGGATGACCTGTACGAGGCAGCAAAACAGTCTCAGCTATAATAAAACGCATCATTTTGTTGGTAGAGTATAGCACCTAAGCAGTTTAACGGCCCACCAGTTTACCGTCGCCTATGGGTGTTTGCAATACCGAAAGTGCTACCAATATGCTGACAGCATCGAAGGAAGTATTGAAATCTGGCCATTGATGACACATCTCAATGTTGCTATGACTATATGCTCTAGAAACCTAGACTGTTTGTAACTATTATACTAAAAACTCTAATGAGAGAAGTGAAATGAATAAAAGATGTAAAAGGCCTAAAGTCAGGGCAGGTTGGAATTATACAAAGAGTCAAGGCTAAAACAGATTTCCGCCTTCAGACAAAGATAATGAAGATTTTTTTTAAATAATTTTTCTTTTAATATATAAATATGAATTTTCACACCACAACTCGCGGTTTAGACAATTCAGTATACAGTTGACAAGTAATTCTAGCTATATATTTTTGATCCTGTTAAATACTGTTTTTTGTAGAAAAGGTAGACTATATCTTCTATAGGTTAAAATTTATCTTCTTGCTTTTCATTCAGATCTGCCCAGCCGTTTATTTGTCGAAACATAACAAATGTAGTTACTTTCGCAATTATAATATTAGCATGAGTATTTTAAGTTGATACATATCCTAAGAAAAGTTTATTTAGTTTGTATACGTGAAGTCTATAATATTATAAAATTCTAAACATGCTATGTCTGTACATTGAATCTATTTAAAGAAAAACAACTGAAGTAGACTATATATATAAACGATAGAGAACATGATGTAATTGTTTTTAGATTTCTTGTCTGTTTGTTCGGGATGCTCGAAAAAACTACGGGACCGATTTCGATGTGGCTTTCGCTGATCGACAGCAAATTCTCAGAATTAAAATTTGCATTACTTTTCATTTTGAGAATTTTTCTGGGAGCGGCTTGTAGTTGTCGTAATAAAAATTACCCTATTCCGGCACAATTCTCAAAACAATAACTTAAACGATAAAACGACAACTTACAATCTTTTTTTATGCGGCGATACTTTATGTCCCGGAAACCCCGCGGAAATTTCAAATCAAGCGTGGACGAAGCCACGGGCATATTCTAGTTTTGTATATAAATCTAAAAATCCTATAAATATGCAAAGGTTGTTGCAAGAAATCTTATCAGCATCGCTTAATTTAGATTTATTACAAATTGTTTACCTCAGCTCCGGCTTAGGGAAACAATTTCTAAAAATTACATAGTCTCCAAAAATCTTAAGGTGAAAAGGTGAACCGTTGGAAGGGTGCGGATACTTGGTAGCCAGGGCGGAAAATCCGGCAAATGAAGACCTAGCTAGGCCGTTAAGGGAAAATTAGTGTGCAATTTGTACATTCTGTTATGACTCAAGTCAGGCTGGCGCGATGGATAAAGTTAATTTAATTATGTAAATTATTATATAAGAATAAGTTATACTTTTTATTTTCTTCAATTAGTAGGTCACTGTTAGCATTGGGTTAAAAATTACTAGTACACAAGCTTACTAAGGATAATTCATTAACTCTAGAAGCCTTACCTATGACAGCGATGCGTACATGTTTTCGAAAATTTTCTATATGGTCTGGGTGTCTGGGATCGGCCCCTGAGTAGTCCGTTGTATATTACCCATAACAGAAGCGTAACTTGCTTAAATTGGGGCTGTACAATATGTGTGTTTGACTGCCGATTATTATAATTATATCTTTGTATCGAGCATCTTGTGCTGTTTAACCAACTCGGGGGCCAACGGGAGCTTGTCGATGGTACCTGTGTCAATAAGGTAAGTCACGTCATTATTGATTTATTGAGGCACAGTACGCTTACGAGTTTTTTTTAAGCTTTGTTTAACTTTCGTCTGTCCGTATAAAATGTTTCTAAGTTATAACTAATGTTAATAGATGTCCACCACAGTAGTCATGAGAACCATAGTGTATATTAATTAATATCACATAGACAATCGTCATAGGTAATATTTTTAGTCGATTAATCGATAAATCAAATCATCTGATAATTCGATTTATAATTAAATTACCATTTCCTACCAGTTAGTTAAATTGATAAGCCCACTAAATTATCGTGTAGATAATTTTTAAAAATGTTTTTAAATACAAGCTTTTGAGATCCTGGATATCCTGTAGCAGCAGAGTGCTAGCGAAGACAAGTAAAACGAGCCCAAAGACGATGGATCTATCTTGTTTAGTATAGGAGTTTCTATGACCACCTTCCGACTCCATCATCAGATCAGATTACTGCATTATCACGCGATATACATATGTGTGCAAAATTTCAGCTTAATCGGAAACTGGGAAGTTGGTCAAATTTAACTTGCAAGATTCCACCCCAACGTACATTCATACATCCAATCCAAGTTAAATAAAAGCTTGTAATAAAATATACTTTGTACAATTGTAAAGAAGTTAATAAAACTACGTTTTAACGGTTTTAAGCGCGGTAATTTATTTGATTTTAGTTTATCCGACGTTTCGGCCGCTTTTAAATTACTGCGCTTAAAACCGTTAAAACGTAGTTTTATTATGTGTACAAGTCGCGAAAACTTAAGAAAATATTATGTAAAGGAGTTTCGCTTCAATATTACTTGAACAAATATCTTTATATTTAGAGCGAGAACTGTACGCAGGTCAGCAATAGACACTGGATATGCTTCAAGTCGCTAATCCCCCAACATTTAATAGTTTCGTCCAGTTATCTGGGCAAGGGACATTCATTGGACTGCCAATGAAAGTTTGCCGACCGAAGTTAGTTCAAGGGAGATAATATTCGTGACGTTTAACTTTGTAATTTAATAGGAACCCGCTTGTTCTGTGTTGTGGTTTCATTTTGGGTGACTTACGCCTGTACTTTCGCGAACAATAGCTATATAGAAGTTGTTAGGACCTGATCTTAATCCCGGATCTCTGTTGGTTATTCTATGGGTATTGTAATGTTACGAGAACTATTATGTATTCAAATGGATTTAGCAACTGACTAGTAACTATGAGCTTTCCTATAAATTATGCATATGTTTCAAAGTAGGCAGTTTATGTTTTGATTCAGGCGTAACTTATAACAGGTACCAAAGTATTGTTTTGTGTGACGAATAAATAATATTCTTACTTACATATGCCTTGGGTAAATTTTGATTTGTATGTCATGCATGCACTTGTTTGTCTGTTTATTATTATTATCCTATTTAAATTAATATCGAAAGTATATATATATATATATATATATATATATATATATATATATATATATATATATATGTAGTATGATAAAATTTAATTGCTAGTATGCTAGTACCTAAGTAAGTGTGTACTTTACACAATACACTATATTCAAGTCATCAGTAGTTAGTAAACTAATAAGTTTACTAACTAATAAATAAGATACTAATTAATAAATAAGATTGAAAAGGAATGTGGTGTTTGTATTTAGACCTAATAATTTAATTTAGTTTTCCCGTCAGAAGTTTTACAGTATTAGACATATTGAGTAATTTATTTTAGTATAGTGTAACACTCTATTTTTTTCTGTTCCTTTTTCTAGATTATAAGTATCCAGTTTTGGTTTATAATTATTGTTGTGTATTGTTAGGCCTTAAGCTATGGCTATACTGTCACTTTTTAATAATTAATAATAATAAAAAAATTATTAACATTTGAAATATATCGCTCTATGTAGGAGATTTACTTTCATTACATACACTATGAGAATTTACTGATATAAAGTTTGGATTTAAAATTTAAGTAACGATGACTTCAGCAGGTACTATTTATACGGCAACGACATATCGGTTCACCCATTATGTTTAGACAGTCTATCCTAATTTCTTGAATACTAGTTAATGAAAGACAGTTTCCTTCCTTTAATGTATATGATGCCACTAGTCTTCAAGTAATATTGCTATGATTATATACAAAGTAATCCATTCTTGACAACTGAGGCCTAAAAAAAATATTAATATAATCTAATAAATGTAACAGTTTTGAAAAAATCAATAAATAAAACGGAGAAAATAAGAACACATTCTATTTTCACTCCACCCTGTCAATACAAAGTGCCTTTAAGATGTTAAGTGAAAGTAGATTTACATCACAAAAATGGCCGAGCCGTTCTCAAATTGAGGAAGTTCAATCGCGATCGTAATCGCCTTCATTTGAATTTTAAGACGATAGGTAATAATGGGCTTCGAATCAAAATGTCGATTGTTGCGAATCTTAAATGTAATCGATTTTTAATTTACGCAGATCAAACAGTTCTCATTATATTTTAATCTGGAGGGTTTTAGGATTTGTAAATTAAATATCTAATTCGGTCTGTTGAGTTCAATTTGTTTTATCGTGTATCAAATTATTATTATAATTAGAATTCCAATTTCACATATTGGAATAACTGCGAAACAAAATTTGGACCATATTACGAGTTTTAAATATTTTTTATTCAAAACTTAGTTTGTTTTTACTATTTGATTGAATTTTTTTAAATCTATTTTAATAGGCAGTTTGTTGTTTATACGGATTACTTTGGTTGATTCAAAAATATTATAATTTCTCATATTGGATGGACCTTTAGATTGTAATTCTTTTTATTGAACAAATTAAGAAGTAGCTCATTTTTAAGCCATTATTTTTAATATATTTTATATTATTTTTTAATAATTACTTAATATGCGAGGTTTATAGGTTCTTTAAAAAGTGTTTTTCATAATTGAATTCTGAATGTTATTGTGTATAACATCCTTTTGCCTTCTTTTTACAAACCTTATCTAACTATTATGAACACACCCACTTTATTTAATTCATATTATATTCTTATCTGCAAAAAACTTCTTAGCAAATAGATTGTGGTAAGTGTATTTACGTTGATATTTCTTGAGTCTTCAAGACTTAAGATTTTAGAAAGCTATACTGATACGTCAAGTTTTTAGTTTATTGATCAAATAACAACAAAACAAAAATTGCAAAGTAAAACATAACTGTTATTATATTTTGTTGTTATAGCGATGTATCGTGCAATTTTGTTATTGTTTTTCTTGGCACGGACTTCTAGATGTATTTAGTTTTTATGTTTTAGTGACTTCTGGATGGATGGATGTCATTTTATTTATTGTTTGATTTTTTAAATTTTATACTACGTGTATAATATGTAGGTACATGTATGCTAATTATGTACCTACTTATTTTGACATCGTTATAAACCTAATAATAACTCAGTCACCACACATTATCCATTTTCATTTTTTGAATTTCCTGGACATTTTGTATTTAAACCGACGAATTGCGAATTTCCTCCTTTCTCTAAAGTCGGTTAAAAGTATATAAGAAACTGATCATTTTTCTTTATGACATACACATTAAATGCTAAAATAAAAAAAAACTTGTTTCCTAAATTATGATTCTTCGCAAACTTTATCACCCTTAAACGTTATTATATTAGGTTCAAAATAATACAGTTCGCGTGAGAAATTATTTTAAATTAAACTGAACCAAATTTAGGTAACAGCAGCCGGTGCAAAAGTAATTCTATAAACTTTTTACTTACCTAATAAAACTCCAATAATTATATTTAATAACGGGAAAATTACAGCGTGATGTGTTTTCATCATGAATTTCGAGGTATGCCAGCATTTATAACATTTAAACTATTTAGGGAATGTTAAGGGGTTACATTATTACACACGAAACTAATTAAGATTTACACCATTTTATATAACGACTAGCAATATCGCAATAAAGTTATGACATAAATTTAAATTCAAAAACTTTCTTCACATTAGGTAGTGATTAAATTATAAAAAGTCACTTAAAATAGATTTTAATCATTTTTTTGGTCATAGCAAAGCTTATTGAAGTGTTTTGTCTTTGTTCTTAGAATAAGTAAAGGAGTTATAAAGTAACTAGATATATATTATGCACATCGTTATATATAAATATCACTCGAAATTATTAAGCAAAATGTCGCTGTGTGACTATTGACAGCATCCCTACGTAATTTAAACCAACGCATACGAAGTGTAGCCATTTAATTTTCGAGGTAAAAGAACTGTTAGAGATCATAGGGATATATTTTTATTACTTTGCAAGCCAATGAAAATGAATCACAAATAAAAAGAAATATTATTGAAAAAAATCAAGTAAGTAAGTCATCGTCCTTAGTAGCATATGTTCGTGACCTTTATTAATATTAGAAAAATGTTGGTGAGGTTATTGGCTGGAAAACTGTTTACTATGATTAAGTAAAATAATATAAATAAGCCCATAATCGATGTGAACTATTTATTAGAAGGAGATTCCTTGTTTCTGGTACAGTTTTGAACTTTTTTCTAATCAGAGACTGCTTGGTATGGTTTTCAATTTTGTCTAGAGCTCTGTTTATCTTACTGTGTACTAATATAGATATCGGAATCGATATCGAAAAATTATGAAACGTGCTATGTATACTTCCGATAACAGAAATAAACATGAAATACTTCTTATTTCAAAATATGCAGTACTTAACAAAACATCCGGAACCGAAATTAACACGATATAAGCTTCATGGCGAACAATAGTTTCTAATATAAATAACAGTTCTACATAAACCTCTTTAGTAAGAACTAAAAGTAAATGCTTGTAAGAACAACTTTAACAAGACATCTTGTTGGCTGCAGCAGAAATAAACAATAAAGAAAAGACACTTAAAGTTGGCTAATTAGTTTCATATTAAGTTAAGCATTAATTTTATTCAAAGCATAGAAAAGCTTTAAAAGTTATGAAATTAACAAAATTGTTCTTTCTTATCTTGTAAAGCAATTTCTCAACTCACAAATTAGTTATGATATGGATAGTAAAAAAGAAAGTATACGAACCCAACTTATTATTTCAGTACTGGAAAGGAATAGGGTCAAATAACCGCAGCTAGTAGTTGCACCGAGAAACACCTTTTTGTTTGTACATTCTCCCTTCCTGTTTGCCATCAAGAAAAATAATAAGATGTAAAAACGAAGGATGCGCTAAACAAAAACTTTGAAATCAGTGTCGTATCGTATATCGTCATACCAAACGAAATAAAAAAATCCTTTATAATTTAATTGCTATGCACCGGACTTGGTAAATCCTTGTGGTGTTTAAAGCCTCCAGGGAAAAACTGAAGCGAAGATTGGATCATCTCGCAGCTTTTTCTCGGTCTTCCTCTCTACGTCCCTTTGCGTTATCTCGGCTCTCGCATCGCTCCCACAACTAGTTTTCGGAATTGTCCTAACGATTGTGTCTACATAAAGTGAATGTGAATGAAAGAGCTAGGGTATTTGATAGCACCATAGGTTGTCACCACCACGCCTTCAATGAACACTACGCTGATGTTCGTTATACCAAATAGTATAAAAAAATTTATAGTCATTGGGAAAGAAGAGATTAATCAACAGATAACCAAATTGGAAACCTGACTAGGTTTCTGAACATTTGGACATGATTATAAATACGCTCCTCCATTAAAGCCAAACTAGAGGTAAGTGCTATTCGCTGTTATCGAAGTTATACTCGTCTTCCA
This sequence comes from Dendrolimus punctatus, assembly GCA_012273795.1. Taxonomy (NCBI): domain Eukaryota; kingdom Metazoa; phylum Arthropoda; class Insecta; order Lepidoptera; family Lasiocampidae; genus Dendrolimus; species Dendrolimus punctatus. The sequence goes on from CM022541.1 coordinate 2,489,256, forward strand.
CAAATAATGTTCTTACGTAGTTAATTCTAGTTTAATATATAATTACATGTTTTGTGTTGTTTACAGACTCTCAGAAACACTAAAGTATATTGATAATTTTGTATTTATTTTTAAATAATCTTTATTTTACGATTGTGAGAATCAAAAAATCAATGCCACTAGCATTGAAATCATAATCCCAATCAGAGATGATTATAACGATTATGAAGAAGACATCAAAATGAAAACTTGCGTTGCAGCCGCTACCTTTTATAATTTTTCAGATAAAAGTAATGGGTAAAAGTTGGTGATGCATAAATGTGAAAAGCAGAGAAACTTATACAAGTATACAATAACAACCGAAAGCGATACAATAATGATACGAAGGCTCGCGACAAGATTGATCGTCTATTCGTAGAGGAATTTGGAGGAAATGAGGAAATAATATCGTTAACAGTGAATAGCTCCATTACGAGAAGAAAAGAGTGCTTCATTGCTAACGGTTGGAAGGCTATTTAGCTATTATACTATAGGGTTAATAACATTAACCATTTGTAGCTCAAATAAGATGAAGAACTTAATCAATACACTTGTAACTTTTATAATTTGGTAGTCAAATGGCAAAAATAGCTGTATTCTTATATTTTTTATGTCCATCTTTTTATGTATCTATTAGACGTTATATATAACTATTTTTCGGAGAAATAATTTGATCTCAATCTCAAAAAAATAGAATTTAGGCCGACAAAACATCCCACTGCTGAAGTCCAGCCTGTTATTTATATGAGGACGTACGGTATACCAGGCATATATATCTAAGGTGGATGAGCGGGTTAAATCTATATCTATCTATGCTTGCCTTTACAAATTTTCTTTATTTACTATGGTTTGGCTTTTTAGTATCATTCTAAGAGTAGTTTTTTGTATATTAAATCTAACACAAGCATAACATACTTATCTTGGAGATATACAATATGAGTGTAACCTATTTTTCACTATTTAAAAAATCTGATTTTATCGTCATCAATTTAGCATCCAAACATTTTTGCGTTCAGCATCTACTTTAGTTACTGCTAAGTCCTTAGTCAGCAGATCGTCTCTCACAACGTCAAGCTGGGATTACTTGGGCCTAACCTTTATTTCTTCTTCTCTGGTACCTAGCGGAGAAAGCATGGCATTTGTTCGTCACAAAACTTGACCTACCTATCTGATAATACCTGATGTGATGATAATACCCCGCTCTTTAGCGATTTATCAGCTGTGATAAAAAAGTCTTTATTCAATACTTATTATTCGTTTCTCGTTTTGTTCAGAAGCAAATAGCGTTTTACGGGTGAAAAACATTCATTACACGCTTAAGGAGAAAAACTTTTATGTTGCCACATTTTGGGAAGATTACTAAGGTGGTCACGTTCCGCGCAAGGTGCGGCTAGCGGGACATTTACGGGATAAAAGAGTGTGCACAGCCAATTACTTCGCTACCCATAAATGGAATGCTGACCCGAAATATTGAACAGGCGATCGCAGATTTTGTCACACTAAAAATGTGCTACTTGCATTCTCGTGTCAAAAAAATATGCAGAGAACTTGGAGACTTTGTTCTTATTTCTTTGTTCATAACATCGTACGGTTTTGTGTCTATCCAGTCTCAATTATCGATTAACTAGCTGTACCCGACAGACGTTGTACTGCCGTTAAAAAATAAAAATGTGGAATTGTAAATATAAACAATCCCGCAACATGCTAAAAACACACTGTGATTTTTTTTATAAGAATAGTTACTCCTTTTTGACTTTCTATTTATATTTTCTCATATTTTAAACCTTCCTTGCACTTCTACAAATATTTTAAAACTAAAATTAGGCAAATCGGTTCAGACGTTTTCGAATTTTTTCGAGACTAACAAACGTTAATTCATTTTAATATACTATAATAATAATAAATATTCGTGGTCGAATTCTCATGGTAGCCCAAAGATTTCAATTGTATTATAATGTATAATCCCTGCAAATTGGTAATGCGCGGAAACCTTGTCAAATTAACATTCACGTGAAGTCATCCGCAACTCGATATGTAAGCGTACTCGCCGGCCAGTGATGCTAACAGTACTGAGTGTTCGGCCACGGTTACGTCACCAAAATGGCGGCCATGCGCGATAGCAATTTGCGGCGATAATATTCCGTGCCAAATTTTAATAAAAACAGAATAAATAAAATTTGTTCTATTCTATTCAATTCTAAAAGCCTAAATGGCGCTCTGTTGTTCGTGCCTACCCCGCAAGGGACCTGGGGTGAAGTTATGTATGTATGTTCTATTCCTAATACATTTGTTTAAGTATAATAGTTAATACTATATAGCCTTCTGCACTTCTGTAGTCATTAGAATTTTTTTAAATATTTCACCCCAACCCGACAGATATGAGTTCAATATATTGAAACATGAATAGATATAAATAATTATATAATATATGAAGTAGTAGTTAGTTGCCTAAATACGCTATTGGTTAATTATTTTTATTCAATACCAAAATCAAATATGTATGCTGAGTGGTTTATTAGAATCGTTTTTCTAACTAAATAACGCTACATGACGCACATATTTAACGAAGTTAATCAATTAGTGGGTTCGGGTTGACCCGCAGCTAATGTGCCTGACTTGAACTAATGTCTCAATTCGAACAGGCTCACTAGTCTCTATGTTAATGTAGGTTTCGCGTGATAAATATATCTAATAGAAAATCAGGTCTGGTGGGGAAAATCTTTACTATTTATCTTCTTGGAAATTATGTATTTATTATTAGTTCATACATATATAATAATAACAGTACATATAAGTCCCGCTGCTGGGCTCGGACCTCCCATTATAGAGGAAACGGACAGTATACCCACCATGCTGGTCCAAGGCAGCTTGGCAGGTTTGACACACCGCTTATATCGATGTGCAGGTTGCATCACGATGTTTGCCCTCGCCGTTGTTGGCACGTGGTAATTGTAACAATATGCACATTAGGTCAGAAAACAAAGTGCTGAATGCTTTCCGGTCAGGATCGAACTAGCGCCCTTTGAGTCTGGTACGCGTGCGCTAGCCATTACGCTACCACGACGTCGTCATGTACGTTCATAGATGTACTACTTACATATTATCAGTATTCACATCTACATATGAGTGCCTTCAGTGTAACAATGCGAACATAGCGGGCTAGCTGCTTACCATATTACACGGCGACTTTCAAACTGTTATGAAATAATAATATTAAATCATCAGCACTTTGGGGAGATATTGCAAAGCTGTTAAACAGACAGACGGTCTAGCTAATCATTTGTTTTTTATATTAGATAGGTTCGCGTTTGACTGACATTGCGCCTGATGTCAGATGGAAATGCAGTCTAAGCTGGAGCACGCTTACCTTGAAGATACCTGTTCACGCGACACTTGAAGACACCTAGATTGCATTTTTCAGGAAAAACAGATGACGGTAAAGAGTTCCACTCTTCAGCGGTACGTATGGTACAGTTTCTATCAGGTGAGCCGTTTGCCTGTTTGCCCGCTTCAGGCAATAAAAAAAGCATAGCGATTCCTCCACTTTGTTGGTATTTGCATCATATATTGGGTTGGGATTAGTGGGTGCCGTCATCTACAGACGTTTACAACACCAGAGGCAAAGCCAACGCACAACCAGGCTTTAGGATAGGTTAGGAGGATGTGATTGAGGGATCAGACAAGAGGGACGGAATAGAGGACATAGGATTGGAAAGAGGGAAGCGGGCCATCGGAACTCCCACTCATCGCACAAAACATTAAGCTCAACCGTTTAAAGCCGATATTCTGTGAGAGCGTGGTATCATACCGATCGAGCTGGCTCTAAGAGCTAAAATCAATGCTTCAATATAATAGTTCCGGCATGGCTCTACCACATAATCAATTCAGTTTTAATTGATTTACATTATAAAGATTTCCGAATTGGAGTGAAAGCAAGAATAAATAAAGCTTCAAAATGTTCCGCCTTACTGTAAATGAACAGATTTAATGAAGAAGTTGAGATTAAGAATATTTCATCAAAAGCAAAGTGAATACATAAATTTACCAACCAAACAAATTAAATATGAAATTATAGACAAAGTTCGTCGTTAATGGGAGTTGCAAATTGTTATCAGGGTTATTTCACTTTTCTTTTTCCCTTAATGCCTAAGTTACTAAACACAATAACGGTTAATACAAATAACTGAACCTGTTTGGTAATATTTTATGTCGAAATCATGTCACGTTATTACTGCTTTTTTGTATTTGATTTAATAATACTTACTACGAAGAGAAACCCTCTTTTTGAGAAGGGTTTGTGGTGTTTCGAAAATGGATTAGGTGGGAAATGAGTACATAAGAGGACAACCTCCCGCCACATAAGAGGGCAAGCTTTGACAGTTGCACCCATGACTGAAATTTTTAAAAGGAAGAAGACTAAGGTGGTATGGTCATGTAACGAGGAGGGATGAAAGTCACGTGACAAAAGAAGTGTTAAACTAGAAGATTGACGGGTTCAAATTTTAAGGTAGATCAAAAAAGAGATGGATGGATATATGAAGTATGGCATGATATTAGTGGCGTGACAGAGGACGTATGTTAGAATAAAGATATACGAATGTAAAAGACGTATTGTACCGATCCCAAATAATTGGGTGAAGGTGAATAGAAAGAGGAGAGGAAGCCTCCTCAGAGAGTAGTGTTATCCACCCAAGGATACTTGTTATTAGTAAAAATATGAGAGTTCTCGTGGCACACTTATTCAGAACCAATTTAGATCAAGGAATCCATAAGATGAGGTATACACATTCTCTTTGTCTTTTAAATAATTCTGTAAGTAGATGAAACAAACGGAAAACAAACAATATTGAGATTGACACAAGTGGAGATCCATCTTCTCTTCCTACCATGCGTTCCCCTTCTGCCTTATGGGAAACAAGCGTGATATGTGTATGTGTAATTCTGTGTGTTAAATTACGGCCATCTTCATAAATGTACTAATCTAACTGATATATTTATTGACAGCCCTCATACATGCCTCAAAATATCCCAGGTAGATTAAGTATGTAATTTTTTTTTTTTCATATTTTTTTTTTCATTTATCATTTAATTAGAGAGAGAGATAGGATAACTCTTTATTGCACACCAAAAAATACAATTACAAAACAGACCATATTTACAATATTTTCTAGGCGATACAATAGGCAGCCTTATTGCTCAAAGCGATCTCTAATTAATATTTTATAATATGCAAATCTAATCAATAATCATCCAAATTTAACTTTTCAATTGATGTTTTATAAAATAATCACATAATGCATGATGTTTTTTTTTTTTAATTTATTATCCAATATGCTTACATTCATATACATTACAATCACATTTGCACTGTGGCACAGAAACCTCATGGGTTTATTCGTGCCGCAGGGAGTCGTGTACACAATATTGTCATTTTAATAAATAGGAGCAGAGGCAGGGGGATATCATCATTCTAGTATATGGTTCCCATTTGAGTCCCAGGACTGCACGTGTGCGCGTGATGGTCCGCTTTGGGAATCAGTATAGAATCTTTTCAGATTATACTTGATTATACTTGTGGTTATTTTTGTATTTGGTTTGCAGGTTCTCTGGGAGATCATTTATAATGTTAGGTATCATATATTCCTCGCGCCTTGTCTCATACACATTATTATATTTAGTCTGACCACCTATAACAAGACGTATATTAAGTATGAGCATTGTTTAGACTTAAGACAGATGTATATCATGTATCTCCTGATGATGGTCCATAATTAATAAATAAATGCGTCTCGTTTTAAGATGTATAAATGGATATAAGCTTAAGTGTCCCGCACTTCACCCAATAACTGAATTCAGTGACTAAATAAATGTTTTAAATGTCTGCAAGCCGACGGGCTTGATTTACATTTGAAATGCGAGGGTCAGGCTTTATTAGGTTTTTTTGCGTAGGTAGGTAGGTGGAAAGCATGCCCTTCCACAGATTTATCTGAGGTTATTTTTCAATTTCCCGTATTTTATTCACCTACAAAACTGTTTGATGGTCTTTCTGCGTTTTATGTGAAGTCAACGCTTTTTTAGTACTTGCCCTAAATGACTTCTGGGGTATATTTCAAATAAAATTTATATGTAAATAAATATTATAAATAATGTTATAAAAGAATGTTATGTAGTGTAATATATACTTGGCAATGAAAGTAGACATATTATGAAACTTCTTTATTATGAAAGTTATTATGAAAATATAAAATATTATTGATAGAAAAATATTCATTATGCCAAGTATTGAGAAACCATATTATTTTAATATAGTGGGTATTATTAGTATACAATGTTACACATACACATTTCAATGTTTTTACTAAGTCTGGGCGTCTGGATAGTAATTACTTCTCTTTGTTCAATTTTCATAATGAAAGACAACTGAGACTTATACGTAAGTACATCAAAACTATATTCAAATTTGTTAGCAAGGATTTAGTTTTAATTACCTTAATTACAATACCATGAAGGAGAATATAGTATCAATGCACAACTTAATTCTAGTTATTAAACCAGTTCATTGTTTCACGAGATTTTGCTTGCATAAACATTTTACCCCGTGCTGTGGCAGAAACTTTTATATTTTTTAAATAACAAATTTAATGTCAAAGAAGCAAGTGATGTGTGTAAAAATAAGCTTAAATGGCGCTCTATTGTTCGTGCCCGCAAGAGACTTGGCGTGAAGTTATGTATGTATGTAACAAATTTATAAATCGGATATTAAAAATACTGCACAGTCCGACCACAGCCTTTTCGCTATGAGTGACAGTTAAGTATCCTAGTCGTGAAAACTTAAGAAAATATTGGATCTTTGTTCGGTTGATTAAAAACTCTAGTACAGCTTACTTATTCCAAGCTTTTATTCGATAATCGTATATCGCTCGCAACGATCCCGTTGGAACGTGATAAAAAGTCCTCTCTCATGAAAGCAGGATTAATTTGTCTGCAGCCATGCGACGAACTGTCGATTTAACATGCGATAAAGTCTGGAGCAGACTTTTCTTTCCTTTCTGTTTGCGTTCATTCGAGCTATTTGCTGGAAGTCAAAAGAAATAATGATATTTTAACTCGCTTTTTCCAGGAGTAATATGCGGGTAAAAGTTTTTTCCTCTAGATAATAATATTATGTTGTTTTATTTCAAAATATTGTTCACTTCTTTCTAAAAACAGGTAAGCTGAGGACTAGAGGAATTCGAACCTTTAGCCTTGTTATATTAAATATTTAAATTAAATAAAATTTCTATAATGTTAATTATGGCTTTTAATTCTCGATCCATATTTCATAAAAACTATGCAATTTTTCTGAATAACAATTATTGTATGATATTCTTGTGTTTGAAATTACACCAATATCAAATTGTAACATAGACGTTTCCCTCTAAATATCGTACGAAATATCGAACCAAATATAGATACATTCTATATTTGAACGGATTTATTTGAATCCCATTGAATATTCATTCAACTTCAATATGTATACTGCAGGCAGAGCCCGTTTTCGAAACAATTATTCATTTTTCAGAAAATACATGAATTGAAAAAAAATCATAAAACGGAGAACAGAACAATTCGTACCTGCAGTTTATTACCTTTCGACATTTGGACTTCTTTTGTTTATTTCGTGTTTAAATATTGTAAATTGAAAAACAGCCTTTTGTGTATTGTAATCCTTTATGACAGTCATTTGCAAGGTGTGATTCTTGGAAATAATTGTTATGCGATCGAGTATTGTGTCGAGACATATTGTATTGGTGCAATATAAAACAATGCCCCAACTGAGAGATGAGGCAATTGAGCGATAGGTCTAAGCCGGACAAGACGTTTGTATATTCGATAAGCTATATAGTGACGGACTTTGCGCGTGTTATTGAATAGTGAAATTTGTACTGATTGTGTTCAGTTATATTTGTACCTGTGTTATACGTGTAGAACTATACAATAGTTCTTATAAGTTATAAAGTAATTCCAACGGAATTTTAATTCAAGTCCCCTAACACCTAAGAGTACTACGTGAACTAGGAATTCGATCCTAAAGATTTAACCAACTGCCTTGTGTAACATTACAAATTCATATATATATTTTTAATTATTTCGAATCAATTTAAGTACACAGGTATAAGTAGCTTACATAGCACTTTGTTCTACACGTGTAACGAAGCTATAATGAGGTATTATGAAAAATTATCAGTTACCACAGACGCGCGCTTGGCGTGTTTTTGGTACCTACTCGGGTAGTTCTAAGATCAAAATATTATTTTTAACTTGATATAACTTCCTAATAACAGCGAAAAAAACAAACTAAAATAGTTTGTTGTTAAACTTATATCATTATTCCATTTATTATACAAAACTTGTTTTTTTTATTTGGAAGGCATACACACATATTATTGTACATCACCAAATTAAGCAAGTTACACTTGTGATACGGGAAGATATACAACGGATTACTCAGGGGTCGATCATAGACACCCATAGTAAATAACGAAGAAAATTACTTTCCGAAATTATAGCAAATTCCAGGATTCGAACCCACAGCCTCTGCTTTGCAGTGAGGTAAGCCGACAAAAGATTAACCCGCTGAACCATAGAGGCCATCTGATTAAGGTACCCAATTGGTTCAAAAAGGTAAAACTGCTAGAATACGACTTACTAACAAAAGTTCCAATTGATTTTTCTATTAGTCTCTAGAGAGCACCAAATATGTCTAGTGAAACTGTCTTTATACTGAAATCTTACATGTCTTACTAACCCACATCATTTCCACTCGACTGAACTCATAAATTATCTAACACAGATCGTGTGCTAGAATAAGTAGCTAGATTTTGATAAAGCCTTAAGTGTCTAGACAGTAATTTACTTTTATGTAAGTCATAAAATTATATTAATTTCTACAACATTGAAATTACAAATTTAATGTAACTAACTCAGAATATTTAATAACATTTCTGTATTTTTCAGGGTTCTTTACCCAAAGGAAAAAAACGCACCGCCTCTAATTGCGTATTCTCTGTACGTTGATATGTCCGTACTTTTAACTGTTTGTTTACTTATGTAGTGTTATATCAACGTCATTTTTCTCAAAGACTAAACAAAAGATTAAACTAAGAAGAAAGATCTTGTATATGCCTCTTAATAAATATGCACTAGATATATAATGAGATACCCAAAGATATGCTAACGGAAAATATGTCCAGAGTTTAAAATGTATATTACGCAAGCATTATTTAGCATTACGTCCTTGATGATGGTGCCGTGTCTCGTTGCGTATATGTACTACTGCTTGTTTTTATGTGTATATATATTTATGTACATGTGTATCTGTATGTGTATACATACATGTATAATATATGTATGATAAGTGATGGTGTATGTACGCGGTTAGATATGGTACTATCATCAAGGAATCAATGCAAACGTTTTAAACGATTTTACAGGAGATTTGGCGTATATGTACTTTAGATAACGGTGGTAATTAAAGCAAGATGTAATACAAAAAATGGTCAATCCAATAGTTTCAATTAATTTATTTAAAAAAAAATCGTACTTCAGTATATAAAACAGAAGTTATAAGGTGTAGTTTAATGCGATTCACGAGAACGCCGCCGACAAACTGCGCTGCAGTTTTGCAATGTTTGTACAAAACTTGTAAAATTTTGTTGATAATAAATTAAAAAAGAAACTAATAACTTATTCATTGAAACTGCGACTGGGATATCGTGAGATAGATCTCTTAAAATCAAACATGGCGCTTAGTTCTGTTAGCAAATATAAATATATTAAAACGTAATTTAATGAACATTTTGGTGTCTGTTTTTATGTTACTACTACATCTGGGATAATGTTATAGTTCAAGACCGTTTCATGCAGATTTAGCAATAGGTTTAATGCGTTATTGCTACATCTGCATTGTCGTATCTGAACGATAAGTTTAGTGTCATGTATCCAAACATTTAATTCGCAGTTTACCAAAGACAAAAACGTTATCTATGCTCTCTTCTCTCTGCCAAGCTTGGTAACGGGTATAGATAGATAGATAGATAACTCTTTATTGTACACCAATACAAACATGAACTTAAGACTAAAATTATATCTAGTTATGTACAAAGGGCGGTCTTATCGCTAAAAAGCGATCTCTTCCAGACAACCCCGACAACATACCCCCGGGTATGTTAACAAAGTATTTAAAATATAGAAGATATCAATTAATTATCTTTTATTTAATACACAATATGCATGAAACATGTTTTATCGTATTTGTGGTAAGATATTGTTATTAATTGTTACTGATGTTAAATATTAACAGATAACGTATGCACGAGTGTTTATTTGTTATTATTGACATCTCAATAATAGGCAATCAGATGAGTTTCGAGTTAGTTATTTGTGTGAGATTTTAATATAACGAAAAGGACCGAATCTTTTACTATAATAGTAACTGTATTACCGCTTTGGAGGCATGGTAGATTAGCGGCTATTGCACCTCGTATCGTTTTAACGTCGGTAAGTTCGACCCTAAAATATTATGATAAAATTAATACAACAGTTACAAATATAAACTAAGCAGTATATATAAGTTATAATTAACTGATATAGAGTAACTAGGTACCAAATCATTAACATATGGTCAGTGGGAAGCATGCTCAGAAAGCTGGCTTCATTACAATGCTGGATAGTAGTAGTAAGTCGCGTTACCAAGCAGGAATGAAGTAATTGTACATAGCTACAATTATGACGTTCTAGACGATGAAAGACAACAGCGTGAATTGCAATTTGCACAGTAAAGCAGCAATTGCGTATTCGTGGATAAGCGTGGTATACCATTCATTCCCCTAAAAGAGAGGAAGCCCGAGCCCTGCTAAGTGGTACCGTTATTGGCTACTTTGATGTATTACCACTTCTAGTAATTATTTTTCACATTTATATTTATTGCCAAATCTTTTGTTACATTTTCGTAAAATGTATTAAAAAAATACATTATTAAAAAAATACTGACTAAATATTTTTACAAACTAAATTTCTTTTATAAACTAACTTTACACATTCAAAAATATTATTTTTTATCTTTATTATGCATTAAATTATACTTTCAACTTTTATTTTTAATATACAGTAAATAAACTGAATATGACAATGACGCTATAAACTTTACGCATTTAGCCACAGTCAATAACTATATAGTTCTCCCAGATAGAGCCTGAGCGAATAAAACTATACAGTAAAACATTACTCTTCAATTTTCCCTCGAAAAGTCCTTAACAAGCAAAAATCGACAACATAGATAAATATTCAGAGATTTGTACTCGTAGCCAGTATCAGAAAGCTAAAAAGCCGTGAAAGTAAGGAGATAGTTGCATTTTTATCTTCCAGCTTCCACGGCATGGCGCAGTAAGCTATGCAAACGACTTCGCACTGAGAAGCGGCGGATCGTTTTATCTAAGGCAGATGTTTCGGCTGAACCCAGACCTCTATTTGGTTTACAATTTAGTATGCAAATTGTGAACTTCGCATTTGTAAGTACTCGAAAGCGAATTAAAAGCGCCGCTTCATACAATCTTTCGCTAGTATATTACATTAGAAAGAAAGTTAGGAGCATTCGACTTGACTTCAACGTACGTTCGGCATGAATTGAATCACTTGGAATATTCAAATGAGTTTTGTGATTAACGAGAACATTCATGTTTGCCGTTGCGAATGTGTCGGAGGTACTGTGTAGTGCTAAATACTCTAATTGGGAATAACTTTGCACGGTTTTGCTGAATTATATTAAACCACTTTGTATATACACTATTTATGAACTAGAAGTTTATTGAACTAATTTAATTCAAAAATTCTATAAGTTTCCAATCTGAGTAGTCATTGTTTGCAGATTTCATTTAATGAATTAATATCGTTTTCTATTTACATTTATATAATATATTTAATTGAATTGTTGAAGTATTTGTTAGTGATTTAGAAATCAATGCTTAAATTTGATATTTAGACATTAAAAGAAATTTTCAGTCAAAAACAATTTTAGATTGTCTTATTAATGTATGTTTTTAGAATAAATTTATTGACGTCTCTCAGTTAGCCGTTTGAGATTCCTTCACAGAAATATATTTTTATAAGCTACTATATCTACGGGTGTAGATATGTATGTATGTATGTATGTATGTAGAATAATACATGTTATTTATTTTTCAAAATCAGCTGATCCTAAGCGTGGGGTCCGTTAGCAAAGACATGTGTAAGAAACTCTTTGACACTACCCGTGATCAGAAGATCGGCTCATATTATGCACAACAACAAACAAGTAGTGCCATACAACGTGCCAATGCAGCCAGCCTTCTAGGCACGCTCCCCGTTGGTAGTGATCAGCTATAAAGGTTTTTTGTTACAATGTCTTTGTTTTTTAACAATGAATTATTTCAGAATATTGACTATAGTTACACACACACGCACACGCAGAATTAATTATATATATATTGTAGTAGTATATAGTTTGTAGGTAGGTACTCATATCTATGGCGACGACTACGTGCTAAATACATAGTTAAACATCTTGACTTAACCATAACGCCAACCGCGGTAAAATAGGGTGGCCAGAACTCAAGAGTCGAAAGTTTATGAGCTGAAAACTAATACCAATCAATACAAGAATTAAAATATACTCAATAATATTTGTGATGCAACATAAAAGTATTATCTGTGCAACACGATTGTCAACTTGTGATTTATCATATTTTCATGGTAAGGCAACAGTCTTTTATGACAGTGCAATACCTCTTGTGAGGGAAGACCGATCACTCATAATGAATTCGCACCATGCCTATTAATTACGGCAAGCAAGTGGTTCTCAAATGAAGATATATGAATTGTATTTAATTTTTTAATTGGTTTAATAATATGGGCAAGTAGTTTCGTACAATTTAGTACTAAACAGTGTTGATTTAAGCATTTAAAGTAATAATCATATCGGTGCAAAATGCTAGTATCGATTTACCTGTTTATACCTGGCTACCCGATAGTTGTAACCGGAAAAGAATAGGCAACCTAACATTTGCATATTCTATGAGCTTCATACTTTCAATTGGTATAGAATTTGTTTAATAAACAAACCGGTAAATTGTTAATTTTTTTAAATTATTATTTAATCATATACTGGACTGAAATTTCTTAGGCAACCCATATGCAATATATTTATTGACACATTAAATTTAATATAATATAGGTTTCACCAAATAAGCATCTCGGTGAAGGTTCTTGTATATCGGGATCTTAGGCTATAACGTATCTTAGGAATAAGCATTTTTTATTTAAATCTGATCTTACGTGTTTGCGTTTAATTCCTAAGGAAACATATTTTTATGAAGAAATATTTACGTTATGTGTTGTTTTAAAATCACAAATGACATATCCATCATCTTAAGTTCTAAAATAAACATAATATCACTTCTTTAAGATATTATTTTTTGCTTTGTTACTTTTATATATGTTTCATTGATTTATGTAAGATGAACATGTTTAGAGACTTTAATTATATGATTCCCATACATTCTTAGTTTGTAACTTGTCAAGTCCTAATAACGGGTGACTAAAATAATTTTGTTTTTATTCCATTAATTGAATTAGAGTTTTCTCTTAGCCTTTAATTGCGTAAATTTTTAATTATATTCATACACAATAGTTTCCATTTTCGGAAAAAATCTAGTTTCAAAGAAGAAAAAGAGAACTACTAACGTAGCAAAACAAAATATTTTCAACAAACAATAAATAATAAATGCTCTTGCATTTTGAAATATGTATTGTTGTATTTAGACACATGCAAGATATCAGTAATTTACAGATATTTTTTATGTATTTTTAAATCTTTTGAATTTAATTACTCTGGGTTTGAGAATCAATGCGGTTTACAATTTGAAAGGTGCCGGAAGCTATTTCGGGGAGAAAATTTCGCGTCATCATTCATCAAGTTGATGCGAGTTTTATATATACTACTTTTGCTAACGATATTACATAATATGAAATATTTATTTTTTAGACCTCAGTTTAGAAACAATTTTATGCGAAAGGAAGGTTTTTTTTTTAAATTAACTAATCTCCGTAGATTCCGTACTCTAGTTCCGTACCCTTTTTACATCTTAATTATTCTTAGAGTTTTTTGAATTTATACACGCTTATTGTTTGTGTGTTACTATGTGTGACATTAATTTTATGATTTCCGTGTTGTGTTGTGTACCTTAAGAATAACTTACATAATTATTTTTTTATCTAATTTTAATACTTAACTTATACTAATGTCGAGTGTATCTGTTACATACTGGTGTTGTGAGAAAGTGCATGTGCAGTGTGTGCCTTATGTCTATACCTATATATATTATCTTAACTAGTGCCATGTATGCTGTTTTTTCTTTCTGTGCCTAGGTTGTTAATTTTTAGGCTCTTTGTGTGTCTTGGTTTGTTTGTGAATTGTGCGTGTAATTCAATGTAGTGGTATTGCGTGTTGGTGTGAGTAAGTGTATAAGTTTTGTTGTTTTTGATAGTGTGTTTGTGACTTTGTGCGGTGCTATAATTTATAATTTAATTGTCGTGACATGAAACATTTTTAGTTGGTGTTAGTGATGATGGATGGTTTAGGAGGGGGATTGTTGACCCTCCATTAGACGTTGGACCACCGTCTTGTCTCCCATGCGTATCGCCATTTTTATATTGTAATCCCTTCGCGGAAGGAAGGTTAAGGTTATTCAGTTTTTAACAATACTCATTGACACTTGACATCTTTGTCTTCCGAGATCACGGTTACTGAAAAGTGGCTGAAACGTCGGAATAATAAAAATAAAATAAACGAGTTTAAAATCGTTAAAATGTAGTTTTATTATGTATACAAGTCGCGAAAACTTAATAAACTTAAACTTAAGAAAGAGTCTTGGTATTTTTCAAATATCATTTTTTTAGTTTAGTAATTGTGACAATTGGAAGAACTTTAATATTTCAGAGATCCACTGTTATAATCATAAGAGAGATAACAACTATTTAAGCAAACCATTTCCACATTACTACGCCAGCACAAAAGTAGAACAATAATATTTAAGAGGGTTACATACACATATGCCATTAAAAGCTTTTAAGCTCTACCATTGGTTACACTGAGCTATACTAAATAAGGTTCAAGAGTTTGGTCACGGAACAGCACCTACTAGTGCTTGCTTGCTTTTAAGAGTATTTGAAGTAAACTGGTTTAGGAAACAAACAAAAATAAACCTATTTAAAATACTGAATTATTTTCTTCTTGATTTAAAGCCTCATTTAATATCAAATGTTTTACTAAAGTGTATTTTCTTAGTTGGGGTAAGCATGTTAATACCTATGCGATTATGCGACTACGCTAGGAGGAATGTGAGCGTAATTTGAGTAGAAGCGGCGTAGTTAAATAGTGGCAGCGGAGTGATGACGATTATATTTTTTTTTTTTTTTTTTTTTTTTACATGGGGAAATGCGTTGCCGCACCGTCAGCCGCGCGGGGGATCATGCGCGGCCGGTGTGTGGGGCTCCCCGACGCCGGTTCAATACGACCGGCTGCCGGTATACCCACTAAAACCCCATGGGAGCCTTCCTTCCGTCTAGCGCCGGGGTCGCGGTACATGCGTGAGCTTAACCCGCAACCCCGGCAGCGGCCGGCCGCCTCGTAAACAGAGGCGGCCTCTCCTGTGTGCGGGCCGGGGGAGATGGTGGTCCCCGGCCCTGAGAGGGACGCGCGGCTACCTCTCGCGCCCTCTCGCGGCATTAGTGCGGGCGGAGGTCTATATTGATCCCCCAGACCTCGACGCCCGCTGCCGCCGGGAGGGGGAGGCTGCAAGGAATACTCCTGCGCCATCACCCCTCCCTCTCCTTCCTCCTCCCCCCGCCGCCTCGCGCACTCAGCAGCGTCAGCGGCGGGGGGAGTGTCTTCGCGATGGGGGGGGGGAGGGGGAGGCTGCGAAGGATTGCTCCTGCGCCAACACCCCTCCCCCCTCTTCTTCCACCCCGCCCCCCCACCACCTCGCGCAATCGGCAGCGTCAGCGGCGGGGGGGGCCTCGCGATAGGAGGGAGGGGGAGGCCGCGAAGGATTTCTCCTGCGCCATCACCCCTCCCTCTCCTTTCTCCCCCTCCGCCGCCTCGCGCTCTAAGCAGCGTCAGCGGCGGGGGGGGGGCTTCGCGATGGGGGGAGGGGGAGGCTGCGAAGGATTGCTCCTGCGCCAACACCCCTCCCCCCTCTCCTTCCTCCACTTTTCCCGTCGCCTCGCGCACACAGCAGCGTTGGCAGACGGGGTCGGGGAGGATAGGTCGCCTGTCAGGAGGGCGGTGGTGGGGTGGACATCACCACCGCCGTCCTTGACAGCCAGCGGAGAACACCTCGACGCTGGCGGTCGCATCGGAAAGGAGGGGTATTTGGGGAGGAGGTTTGGTAAGGAAGGGCAGGCATTGGGATTTGGAGGCGGAAAGGTGGGACACCACTATCACGGAGTGAAAAGGGGAATGTGACAGTGGCCGCTCGGGGCCCCGGGGACGCATCCCCTTGTGCCGCTACCTGGACGGGGGGGAGAAGTCCAGGGCGGCACCCCCTGGGGGTATGACGATTATATTTGTATCACGTGCTCCCAACCTGCTTCTACTGTTATCGGAGACAGTCTCAAAGAACGGTCTCAAAAAAAATTAAGACTTGATTGGTTTTTTTTAATTTATTTTTATTGCAGGTGTTCAGCAGACAGGCAGACGGTCCACTTGGTGAAAGGAACACCAAAGGTGCTACAAATCCGCTGTGGCTCGTTTAAGGGAGACTGGAACCTGGTCACTAATGCCGGAACACAACTCAAGGTTGTTATGGCGACATACATTAGACCAGCGGTGGTAGCCATCCAGCCGGGCAAATGCCATACCACCTGGCTGTGGGTTGTTTTGTCGCCTCTTACGACAGTCTTTCTCCGTTCCTGCACGGATGATTTACTAAAAACATATGTTAATCTTAGTGACAAAAATTTTAGAAGTTATTACTGTACACTCAGAATAACAATGAATATATTTTACATTACGATGACATTAATTAAATGTGATTTCAAACTACATGTGAACAATGGCACCATTTTATAAATTTCATTCTAAAATCTTAATGTACGTGCAAAACGCATTAAGCACTCACACAAATTTCTAAAATGACTTTCGCACCACGTTTTAATGTACATAATTTTCTACGAAAATTGTGTATCACATTACATTAACCGTAATACATATTTATTAAAATACATTGTAACCCAGGTGGCTGCCTCGAGGTAAATCCGCTTTTCGTCTAATTCCTCACCACTTTACATTCTGTTATAATTTCATTAAACTCACTGCTCCACAAAGTAGTACAGTATGCGTTATATGGATTATTAAGTTATGATTCTGCCTTCCTTACATGCAGTATGTTTGGTTATTAAACTTTTGTGGTTCGTTGTACGTCTCCCGAAGGAGTTTTTAGAGATAGTTGTTATCTCAATTCTCGTCCTAATATAATCATAGTTACTACCTTCGTAGACATTATGGTAGTCGTTAGACTGAATTAGTTCAGTGAGCATCGGCAATCTAGTGGAGCCGTACTGTAGAGTGATCATGACGAGTACCTAGATGTTTTAATTTAGTTTAAGTTGCAAGACGTTTTCTTATATTTACTTTATGCTGTCAAACTTCATACGATTAAAAAAAATGAAACAGAAAGCATAATCTCCTCGACCAATAACTATCAGCCAATTGTTGAAAGTAAAACAGAGATCTCTCCCAAGGCATGAACTCTGAGTCGGATCTTTGGTTCTTTAAATCCAATGCCTGCTAGTCATCTCTTGTAATTCACTGTCCCATCCTGGGTCCATAGTTACTGTCTATTATTTTCCTTTGAAAGATAAAGAAAGCTATGGGGCTGAGGTCGTAAAGCGGTTGGGTTTGGAGTATCGCTTAGTGTAATCGAAATCAGTGTTAGTCATTAATTATACAACTTTATATATTATATACTCGTTTATATATAAATTTGTTATCCAGCGTTCAAATATCTCTACGATTTTGGGATTTTTCTTAAGGGAAGGTGATTTGTGACCTATATAATAATAATAATAATCGGCAGACAAACACACACATTGTAAATCCCCAAGTTAATCCCCAAGTTACGCTTGTGGTATGGGTAATATACAACGGACCACTCTGGGGCCGATCCCAGACACCCAGACCATGGTAAATAACGGAGAAAATACGTTTCAGAAATTTACTATACCGGGAATCGAACCCGGAGCCTCCGCGTTGCAGTGAGGTAGGCCGGCAAAGGCTTAGCCCGCTCAACCACAGAGGCCGTCAGTATATGTAAGTATTAAATTTTATACTTTAAATTGTTTATAACTATAATTTAATTTATTTATGTAATACTAGAAACATGTATTTGTAGGTTTTAGTTTTCTCTAGAATGTTGTATGAGCTTTGTGAACAAAGTTAAAATGAATTGTTATATCTTTATCAGGAAATAATATAATTCTCATTTTTATACTAGTAACAAAAACACAATTCATAACTAAATGACAAGAAAAGGTAAGACAAAAGACCTATCATTACTATTTTTATCGTTTCGTTAGATAACTTTAAGAGTGGCGATTCTATACTAAATAAAAAACAAGAGCTTTAAAGTTATAAGTCACACATGCATGTGTCTCTACGTATCAAGCTTAAACTAAGTATACCCTCTGTCCTTAGCGACTTACAAAGTCACTTATCTCTTTTATATGTTTGTAGAACATTAAGCGACGTAACAAAACGGCACTTTGTAAATGCGGTACAATTTCCTTGATTGCGCTATGCCGTATTCTAATAACCATCTTAGTAGATGCGTAAGCGCCTCATAAAGTCGGCTTTAAAGCCTTCACGGCACATAAGAGCGTGTGTAAAGAAAAATGAACGACAACAACAAATGCCCTTTAGTGCTTTGTATTTTAGATTTTATAAACCTTGTGATTTTGTAGGCTAAGAAATTTAACCTATAAATGAACTTTTGTTCATATGCCTGCGGCCGGGTTATAAGAGGCGACAAAGCATCTATAGCTAGGTGGTAGGGTATTTGCCTGGCTGGATGGCTATCACCGCTGGTCTAATGTATGTCGCCATAACAACCTTGAGTTGTGTTACGGCATTAGTGATCAAGTTCCAGTCTCCCTTAAGAGAGCATATTGGTAGCATCTTTAGTGTTACAAATATCCATAGGCATTGGTAACCGCTTTCCATTAGGTGGACTGTCTGCCTATCTGCCGAACCCATACAATTAAAAATAAGTCGTGAGAATAGAAATCTACGAAGTAACTGTCTGACAAATAATATTAATTAGATTACTTTTAGACACGTATCTGCTTCACCGACTAACACATATGTAGCCTATATATAAACTAAAGTATATTTGGGTCCCAGTATGTGTTACTGGAGTAAATAAAAATTTTAAACAAAATGCTCAACTGGGAATCCAACTCCTTTCTGAGCCCCATGAGTTCATCGTCTAACATTTAAATCGTTATACCGAAAAAGCCGTTGAAGTTGTGAAACAATTTAATTTTGCCAATAAATCTAATTTGATTCGTCAATCAAATGAAAGATGAAGGTTTATTTATAGCGCTTGGAGATTTTCTCTACGTAGCAATTACGGAAATATTACACCTGGCGATAGTATTTATACTATTGATAAAATAAACGTAATTGACTTGTTAATGTAATCAAGCGCGAATTATTACGAGATCGTCACTGATTCCAAAGAGGATGTGGTAATTGAATTTAACAATATTAGAGAAATAATAATTTCGGAGTAAAAATACGTATACAATATTTCTTGCTTTTGACTTGAATTACTTTCAGAAGTTAAATCAAGTCAAAATGAAAAATATTAGATAACATTATTTTTCTCAATAGATTGAGAAATCTCCTGAGTATTTGAAGAAATAAACTTTTCTATGCTGGTGAATATTTTATTTAATAGGCAGACAAACATATACATTGTGAACTCCTATACTAAGAATTTACATTTGTATAGTGGGTAATACTAAACCACTATCTAATAAGTAATGTAACGATTCCAGACATTCAGACAAGAGTAAACAATAGGAAGCTCATTTATGAGTTTTACTCCGTAAAAGATACTATTATCTTTTATCACATATATGTAGGTATTGTACCATAAGCATATCCATTCGTTTGACAAACAAAGTGTCTTCGGTATTTTTTTTTGTTAAATATTTAATGTGCAATTATTGAGAAATGCTTTGTATTCGTACCAAGATCGCTTTTCATTCATGGTGTAATGTATAGTTTACATTGTTACTTTTCCTTTTAATAACGTAAACGTATTAATAATTTAATTAACTAGTATGTCTATATTTACTAGGGCTTACCACAAAACGCTGCTACGTTCTTCAATTGAATAACCATATTATATGTCACTTCACTAACTTAATATAATCTGCATAACCTGATAATATAGTACATCACGTCACTAATGCTATCATTAGGGGAAATGTAGGTCAATTACAATCTGCTTTAGGTATAAGCTTGCGGTGAGACATCAAGGTTCTTATTCCTTTTAATCGACGTTATTCCTTGTCTAAATCGAGACATTGATTATAATCATTATGTCGTATTTATTGATATAATTACATATTCTATTTCAAATAAAAAATAAGCCGATATCAATGTCCATTCCTTTGTTGTTATAGTCATGTAGGGTAAAAATATACGAAATCCATAAAAAATACAATATATTTTTATGATAAAATTGAGATTTAGCTTTCAGTGGTTTTGTTATTAATAAAAACAAAAATAAACAATATTCAGTGGATCGATTTATATTTATTACTGGCGATTCCGACAAATGTTGTCCTGCCCTGAAAAAATAAAAACCTAGAAGCCGGTGCCAGCGTCACCTATCGGATCTCATTATGGATCTAAACCATTCCCGGAACACTCAAACACTAATTTTTATACACCTTGGGTTACATTATTCAAGGTTCAGTTGGGATCCTTAATTTTTTTCTGGTAATAAATATAGCCTATATCAATTTGGGATAATGATAATGTAGCATTCTAATGCTGAAATAATTTTTGAAATTGGTCCAGAAGTTTTTGAGTTTATTCGTTACAAACATACAAAAATACTAATCTTTTCTCAACATAATATTGGTACAGAGTGGAAACCTCAAGGTTTTATATTAATACTATGGTTAACAGGGCGTTGCATTTAAGAAGTTCAAATTAAAATGAAAAAAGGTACAGTTTTAGTTTAACTTTAATGTTTTTAAGCGTAATAATACTGCTAATATAAAGGAGTAAATCATTTAATAAGCTCTGGATTAAATAAACAGTGGTGCGTTTGACGCACACGTTGTTAGCTCGACTCGTGACGAACCGATTTTACGCAACGGCCGGTATATAGCATAGCATATATAGTTCACTCTACGAATATCATAAATTGTAATTTGTATTCAATAAGCATTTAAAAAATAATTATAAATAAAACAAATGTGCATATTGTTACATATCGTCTGTGTATGCGTAAGCCGAGGTAAAAAAAGCCCCGGATGTTTCGTACACACGAAGCCGCTTAAAACAATAGAATAATTTTGTTGCCTTCAGTTATTGTGTAAATGTTTATAGAATAACAATAAATAAATAGAGCAGAGTATTATATTATATTTATATTATATTTTCATCCGTGCAGGTACGGAGAAAGAATACAATTTCCTGCGGCCCGGCGGCCTGTCGTAAGAGGCGACAAAACAACCCACAGCCAGGTGGTAGGGCATTTGCCCGACTGGATTGCTACCACCCCTGGTCTAGAGTATGTCGCCATAACAACCTTGTGTTGTGTTCCGGCATTAGTGACCAGGTTCCAGGCTCCCTAAAGAGAGCAGCAGCGCATTCGTAGCAACTTTGGTGTTGCAAATGTCCATAGGCGATGGTAACCGCTGTCCATCAAGTGGGCCGTCTGCCTGTCTGCTGATCTCCTGCAATAAAAAAAAATATAGACTCTACCAAAACCCCGTCTACTAAGAACGTCCACCTTGGCTTTACAAGTAGATATCACACATACATGGCAACTGAAACCCCCTTAACCAATCATTTAAACAATAACAGTCAATTGGGTAACAGTTCAGGGCGGCCGCCATTTAGTTTGTTTCAACAACTCCTGAACTTGCCAAAAATCTTATTATTTCTTACATGTCTGTCTTTTTAACACCGCAAACGAATCCAACTACAAAATGGCGACGTCTTTCATCTACAAAGGCAAAATCAGGGCGACAGAGATAGATATACATGCATACCATTGTACAAAAAGAGAAGGATGTATGTGTCAAGGCGGTGTATTGTGGTTTGAACAAGAGATGGCTGTATCATGACTTTAAAACCATAAGTTTATTATTTTATTATTTCACATGTATATTTATTCTCATTCTTTTTTACGTTTTTATTTATTTATTATTATTTAATAACAACGACGACATTTTCCAACAGGTGGGCCGTCTGTCTACTTGCTTGCTTTAGGGAATAAAAAATTATACGATCTTAAAGTGAAAGATGAGGTGAAATTATCGACGTTTGCAACCTGATACTATCAGTAGTGGGATTTCTGAGCTAGTATGATTAGATATTAAATAGGAGAGCGGACAAATATATTAACAGGAACTTTTAATTACTGTTTTCGTGGTACTATTTCTTCCGTCAAATTATTATTATATGTAATAATATGGCGAAATGTAGTTACAAGGTCCTGCCACCGACGCGACGCACGGTATATAGGTTTCTACAAGTAAAATAGCTCTTTAGCTTTTGTTTAAAGAGTAGTAAAAAATATTTTTGTAATGCTATTGTAAAATTAAGTTGATAAGATGTTTTTTTAAAGCTTGTTTTGTACGTATAAATAATGTTAAAATTAATTATAAAATGTTCCCTATTAGTTGTGCATTAATGAAGTGGTTATTGAGAGCAGAATCTTTTTTTAACAACTCTACGGTCTCTAGTTCCGTACCTTTTTTTACAACTTAATTTAGAAAAGAATTTTTAGAATTTATACACGCTTATTTGTTATTGTGTGTGACATTTATTGAATGTATGTTTATGTACCTTACGAAAAACTTATTATATTAATTTATTCTAATTTTAATACTAAACTTATGCTAATGTAGAGAGTATTTGTTACATGCTGGTGTTGTGAGGAAGTGCATATGATTGAAAAATGTACGCTAGGACTGTATGTAACAAGGGTGATATATTATGTAATATATATTCTTTGAAACAACCGTCATAAAAAATAAAGTAAAGACAAAAGGATAATGATAAGCAAACGCGTAATTCGTCTCGAGAATAAATAAAACCGTTTAGTTGCAAACAAACTGGAAAAGTCTTAACAAATGATGTTTGAAGAAGAAACCCTTGGGAATGCAATTTGGCGTAGTGCAATCGCACTTAGCCAGTCGACACAAAACAAGATTATACTTGGAGTAAGGAAGATGACGACAATTGGTAGATTCATTTACGCTTCTACTACACTAGTTAAACTGTTATCTGTTCTGTTTTCTTGTAAAGTCGACATTGTTTTATTTGTTATTGTTTTCCCTATAGCTTCATCGATGTACATTTGTTTTCGCATTTTATTCTACGATATCACGTAGCCTTTTATATTTTAAATAAAAAAAATATATTTGGACATTGGCCTATGGACAGTTTTAGTCGGTGTCAATGTAGCACCTTGTAAGTACATCTTCGGTAACATTATTTTTTTTGGGAAAATTGTAACTGTATTACATGCATATATCACGAATTTGACGAAAAGATATGTCATCAAGAATGTGGTTATAAGGTCCTGCATTGACTTCGACGATATGGATATATGCTGTATACGTCAACGTTCTTCCACTGAAAAGTAACAGCATTACAATAAAACAATACGACATCTACACTTACTAACTATAAATGTATATGCCTAGTACAAGAAAAACATGAATGCGTTCATATTTAAACAAAAATGCAATAATTTTGATCTTTAAGAATTATATTATTTAACTTGCATTTTACTAAAGAAGATCTCGTGTATTTTATTTTCTTCCTATATATTTTATAGCTAAATAAATGCATTGAGTTCTCAGGCGCTGACGCATATACTCTATTTAATAAAAAATAAGTTAGGTACTGTTACGACTAACCTCTTTAGTCATCATATATATTAAGAAATATAATTAATTAGGTAAAAGTCGTGGAACGCCTCTCAAAACAATCGACAACAGAATTATATCGGGTCGCGAGCTCAACACATGATTGTAAAAGTCTCTTCGTTGATAATATAAACTGTATATGTCCTGAACCCAGTCTACAGTACCATACAAAGGTATGTGGTACATAGATACATATATACCATTAGGCATACTTCAAGTGCCCACTGGCCAAGCCTACAGCTGATCTGTAATCAGGTAATCGTTAATAAAATACTGCATTTGATTCCACTCGTATTTAATGTTGGAAAGAATAAAGCTTTCAAAATTCACATTGTATTTAATAAATAAATAAAGTGCGAGTCAGATTCGCTCACAAATTTGCTTTTAACAATTGTTTGAAATCTTTATTTGCAATTAAAATTAAAATATTGAGAGAGTTGAAATTAAAACTTTAGCTTATTTTATTTTCTTTTCCAATTGTATTCCTAAGAATAGACTGTTATTATAGAAACAAATGCTTTCATTCGGAATTCTAAGGATTCGTTATGAAAAAATCCATTTTATTTTGTAAAAAAAAGAGTAAAGATTAAACTTCAAGCGACTGTATCAACTTTAATCAAAAATAAAGTCAGTAAACAAAGCATCCCAAAAGACAAAATATATTAATCGTAAATATTTTTATTATACTTTGAGCAGCCACCATAGCAGAACCTGGGATTAAATTGTTTGTTGAACGAAAGTAAACATACTACCTTAACAAGGTAAACACTTAGATATGCCTTTGAGGTATAAAGTAAAATTGGTGTAAAATTTTCAATTACTCAGAGCGTTTACTCACCCATCGTATATGAGCACATGCTGTTAGTTTGCAAACTATTTATTTTATCTACCATATCTTGCGGAAATGGGCAGAGGGGCTTAAAAAGGGCTGTGCGTCACAGAAATGAATAAATCATAGTGGAGGTGTGGATACAGAAGGACCCTCGCCGCCTTTGCGGAAACCTTCATATCCGTTATATAGTAGACAGAGTGCAGGAAATTCAATTATGATGTGGCGTAAAAATGCTTAGCTATGTCACTACCGTAGTCCCGCCAGAAGGGCAAGACATCGAAAAGGATGGCATGCGAACCAATAGATATTAAGGAATATCGAACATCGAGAGATATAGGGACGAAAAAGAAGTAAAGCGGAGCTCGAACTCCGTAGTAATCTTTATTCCTAGAGGACAATAAATAGGTATTGATAGTTTTGTGAAATTTGGCAGTAGAAAGAGAGGATAAAAATAAAGCATTTCCATTTCGACAACAAAACAGTAAAGTTTCAATTATATACTGAAATGTGACCGTCAAAATACAATAGAAAACCTTAGTAATATTATTATGCCGTTTTCTGATTTGTCAGTACAGCAGTGCAAAATCAGTATGGTATCGGTATTGCTATGAACGCTACACCGACAAGTCATAAAGCGGTCTTAGATTATCATAGCGATTGATTAAATAACCTTGACGGTGTCGAATAAATTATCTCTTTTTAATAATTTAAAAATATCGGTACATTTTTTATTACAATATGACCACTTATTCATCGCGAAAGTATTGTACAATTACATAATATTAAAATAGTTATAGTTTTCTTCTCATGGTCTATCATAAGGATAATGTTAAGCAGGAGTGCATAAATTACAATAAAATTATTTAATAGAAAATATAATATTTAAAAAAACCGCGATTTTTTGCTGAAAATATGTTCAAACTAATGTATTATAAAATGATCTTATAAAAGTTGGTCCATGAGCTTATCTTATTTGTTGTTACGGAAACCATGAGAACGTTAAATATCGGCATATTTTATGGAAATTATTCAAATATATTCATACAAAACGCTATGGCACGTGTAAATGCGTGCATAAAATTTGCTAGCGTAATATAACTCAATGACTCCCGAATGAGTAGGCATAATATACCCTCGAATGTGTCATATCTTCTAAATTTAAACACATTAATTATGTTATTATGTATCATGAATATCAACCAGCTTTCTATGACTCACTGTAGGCCACGAGGAAGTGGGGAATGCCCTATATGGGTGATTACCCTGGTTTGAATTTAGTGGACGGTATTGGGACTGATATTTGAACTTATATGTAGAGCTGACGAATCGGCAAAACATATTGTTTAAACAGATCGACCCGCGCCTAGTGAGTTAGTAGTTAGTCACAGACAGTTATTTAATTAGAACAGTTATGTATAGACGTTTGTACGAGCTGGGTACTCTTACGGGGGCACGAATTCCTTCTCGAGTAAAGAGATACTTGGAATCTCATTTACAGACTCTTGTTTCATTTCAATCAGTCATCCGTACATTAATTCGCGCCCATACACTCAATAAGCTCGTAACTAGGTACCATTGCGATAAGGAACACAATTCCGCTAACATAGTTTACTGCGCCGCCGTCTCACTGCAGTTCTAACCCCAAACATTATAAATTAACGTTATAGAGAGTGCGTTACCCGCACTAAAAGATTGCATGCACAGAGGGTACAGGGTGTACTTTGTTTTGTTATGGCGAAATTTTAAGTTAATTGAAAGCGCTGGCGCAGTGTACAGCGCCTAGGTTACAAAGTTAATTTATTTATTTAATCACGGCAAAACTACAGCTAGCACACAATATAATATGATGACACGTGACTAAATAATTATAATCGTCATCAGACAAGTTATTAAAGAATTTTTCGAATATGATTAATATTATTACGACCTAGATGCCGACAAAGACAAATTTACACCTGCAGCCATGAAGAAACACATTTTATTACCTTTTCGGCATTTAGACTTCGTTTGTGTTCAAAATTTTTGATTAGAAAAGCAGCCCATTATGTATTGTAATCTTTTATGGCAGTCATTAGCCAGGTGTGATTCTAGGAAATTCGTTCCTTGCAGCCGAGCAGACACATTGCATCCGTGCGATATAAAGCAATGCCTCGATTGATGCACGAGGTAGTCGAGCGATAACAACAAGCAAAGCAAGACTTGTGTACATTCGGTAATCTATTTAGTGACGGACTTTACGTGTGTGTTTGAATTACGATCTTCTGCATTACGTTTGGACTTATTACGTTGGGTTATATTTGTACCTGTGTTATAAGTGTTTGTATTCTAATAAACTCTATAATAAGTCCAACGGCATTTAATTCGAGCTCTGCAACTCGTAATAATATGAAAAATTTTGCTGAATTACAAGTTTAACTTACAAAGATAGTGATGTTTCTGTCTTCAGTATATATTTTAAAAATGTCAGTCGTACTTACATAGCAACATAACTGAACAAAACTTAATTTCACGTGTGAAATGGGAAACCTTTCACGTTGACTATTTCTTTGAAGAAAAAACTGACGTCATGAACAACAAAGGCTTCGTTCCAAACGTGTTTGAAATATGACTCACTTCTTTTTAGTATTTTTTCAGTATGTTTAGTATAGGTAACTAGTATATCGGCAGTTTTGTGGCCCCTAGTACTGAACATAGTAGTCGGTGAAAGTATTTAAAAACGTTGGACAAGTGCTGTAATCCTTACCATTAAAAGATTTCGTAAAGATTTTAACTACTCAGTTGTATTCAAAGTGGTTAACCCTATTTTTTTGAGATATACAGGATACCTTCTTTTTTACATACCTTTAGAGCCAAGTAGTCTTCGAAAAAATAGTGTAAATATAGACAAAGGGATGGATGGACGTGATTTTATATTATTATACAGAATTTATATAAAATTTCCTTTCTTCCGTTAGGCTGCGGAATCCTAAAACAATCAAAATTCACATTTTGCCATTAAACAGTTTTCACATTATTTATATACATATATATAAAATTTAAAAAAAATAAGAGATTAATGCAGCCAGCCTTCTGGGCACGCTTCCCTCTGGCAGCGATTTGCTACATTCTTTATATTAATTAATCTGTTTATAATTTAGTTTATTTTTAAAAAAATAACATTTTTATTAAAAATATTATATAAAAAATGATATTAATAAAAAAACATTAGTTTTTTTTAAAGTGTGTCTGTACACACTGTATTCACATTAACTAGAAGTGAAACAAAGTGTGACAAGGGGTTTGAGAGATTTTAAATTTCGTGACGTCACATTTCATGTATTATATCCTTATAATATATTTAATTTCGGCATTCGGTAAGCTTCGTCAAGTATTCTCGTCGACCATTCCTCAATGCTTGAAGACAAAAGTCTTCGAGCAGTGCTCCCCGTCCTGACCTACGGGGCCGAGACGTGGGCACTGACGACAGGATTGGTCCAAAAGTTCCCAAGTCACTTAATGGGCTATAGAGCGAGCTATTTGGGTGTTTCTCTTATGGATAAAATATAGAAATGAGGATATCCGTAAGAGAACCAAAGTAACCGACATAGCTCGCAAAATTAGCAAGTTGAAGTGGCAGTGGGCCGGTCACGTCTGCCGCAGGACCGATCGCCGTTGGAGCAGACGAGTTCAACGGCGGGGGCGCCCCCCAGCCCGATGGATCGACGACCTACGCAAGGTCGCCGGTAGGCGCTGGATAAGAAAGGCAGCGGACAGCTATGAGTGGCGCCGTCTTGGGGAGGCCTACGTCCAGCAATGGACTGTGAATGGCTGACGACGACGACGACAACGAATATATTTAAGTTTTAAAACAATTTGAAGTAATACTCGTAACAAAAAACTTAAAACATTTCCAACTCTTTCTGTATGAGCGGAGTTTAGATTATAAAATATAATGTATTCTATCTCATTATCCTGCAGGCTTAATTCTAGAGAATTTCTTAACCTTAACTAAGTGTCGCTATTTCGTTTCATCCAAGTTTCAAATCACAACGAGTGTAAAGAAGTTTCATTTAAAAAATAATACACATTATTCTTAAAAATTACAATAGCCGTATAATAATTATATAGGGCCTTAATAATCTCGTTAACAAAGGATTAGCCATATCTTAAATAAGAGACTCTTAAGTCCCTAATCAATGGCTGTTTCAAATAAAACTTGCCATCTTGCCTCTTAGCAGTCACTTAAAACTACCTCTGGATGTTGTTTATTTTTGACAGTTATTTATGAGTTACTTTACCTCTTATCCTTAAGAGGAGTTTATGGGTAAGATTATCGTTAATCAATTGCTGAGCAGTTTCTTAAAATTTAACAAACGATTATAAGTAAGGGCATTAGTCCCGAAATATAAAATCTCAGTAGTTACTATGCAGTCCATGCGTATAAAAGGACAATGCGACAAAAATCCACAAAATATTTTCATTCCTACAATTCCTTGTCATAAAAGTATTCTTTTGAAGTGAATCGCAGTCACAATGAGGTCTCACGTATAACGTCACAATGTGACTTGACAATGCTAGTTGCCGCTGAGAGCGGCTTATTAAAATTGGATCACCTTCCAAATGAGATATTCATGTATCTCAAAGGAGAGCGAAGTATGAATATTTTTAGAGGGACTTTAATATGAGCCTATACATATGTCAACGAAGACATGTTAAGAACGCACTCAGAAAACACTACTTTTCCTTAAATAATTATGCCTAATTCTTATATTATAGACTATTTAATGTATTATATATGTATGTATTTAATTTATAAATTAATTTAAATAGTTTAAGTATGTATACACTTAATGATCTGCACCACCTACATCGCCAGACTAGATTAAATTATTTCTAGTTAGGTTGCCTGGAAGAGATTGATTTAAGCGATAAGGCCGCTTATTGTTTCTACAAAAGCAATATTGTAATTGTGTATTTTTGAAATTGTATATTTGGTGAGCAATAATCTATCTATCTATCTATGTCACTACTAACATTGGGCCTAGCATTATAAGGGAAAGGGCTACACGGATGGACTGGTTGGTTTTACACATCTGTAATCTCAATGACCTGTATAATAATAGTCCTAAAACGTTCCGCTGCTGGGACCGAGCCTCCCATTTAGAGGGGAGAGGACAGTATACCTGCTATGTTGACCAAGATGGATTAATGAGTTTGATACATCGATTATACCAGTGTGCAGCTTTCCTTCATCGTTAGCTTATGAACGATACGCATTTTAGATCAGAAAACTGCTGAATGGTGCATACAATCCGACAACGATTCGAACCCGCATCCTTTGAGTTTAGGACGCGTGTGCGCTAACCAGTAATCTACCAAGGTTTACCGCAATGTGTTGGTTTCTTTACAATTTCCGCCTTTACAATGTGTCACTTCTGCCCTCACCTAACACAATAAATAAGGGTAAATAGCAAAATTAGTGGAGCAATGTTAATGCCTTATAATAGGCAAGGATCGAACAAATATGTTTTATAGAATAGTGACGTGTTTAAAAATCCTATCTGAATTCTTAACGCTATGCTAGACGAGTAGTTAAAATTAATCATTTATCAGGGACTAAGCGACCGAGGATGTCCGTAATAGACCAAAGCAACCGAGATAGCTTGTAAAATTAACAAATTGCAGTGGCATGTTGATCGCAGAGCTGACGCGATGGTCGATGGACCATATTATGAGTTCTGGAGTGGCGACCGCGTTTCGATTAACGAAGTGTCCGAAGCCTTCAAGACCGATGGAATATCCGGGACGTGTGGCGAGAACTTGAGAAAATTCCAACAGTTGTATTTTGATGACAAACAAATATACCAAATTATGACAAATCTACACCAGCCTTTATAAAATAAAACCCAATCGAGTTTTGTTGTTTTGTGTCATTTTTTTAAAATTATTTGATTTTGGTTAGATATTTTGAAAAGCCTTCAAACTAACAAGTTTCGTACTAAATGTTCATTTACCAATCGGTCTTACAAAGCAAAACTGTTTTGTGGTTGGAAAACATGTTTTCGGCTTAGACACGATATTCTTGGTTAGTTGTAAGTTTACTCACGAAAACGGGAGGTAGATGTGAATTGGACTGTAAAAAATATTGGTTCAAACTCACTCAGAATATTCCACCTTGGGATCAATAGATATGGGAGGGCTCGGATTATAAAGGATTTCTTTTGTAGACACAGGGTTTGTTATTAGGGAGGAACGTTGTTACACGTGCATGAACGAATTTGTATCTATTCATTTATAATAAATTGTGCCTCAATAACTAAGAGACGAGCATCTCCTTTCAACGACGTTAATTCGCTCTCTAGGAGGAAGCATAGGTAGATAGATAGATAACACTTTATTGCAAACCAAAACAAATATATATACACAACAACAATACTCTTTTAGAGAAACTGCAAGATTATCTCCTACGCTGGTACCGACAAGTTTTATGGAAACCGATTATATATGTGGGCAAAGTCTATCCAGGTCACCTCTGCCAGGTCCCAATGGAAGGTGTGGGTGTGGCAATAAGAACCTGTGGCGCTACCTAGTTATATTGTATTCTGAGTTTTTTTACAGAGATGGTCATTCAGAGTATTCGTCTTACATTGTATAAATAGATAGTGTAATTACGTCAAAAGTGACCTTTTATAAAATATCCTTTAATGTCCATCTCAACTACACTCAGGATTTATTAATATTGTGGCCACAGCAGGGCCTTTCAGCCATATAATAAAGCTTGCTCGCTTAATACAAGCATACAATGTTTTAATTAAAAACTTGTTTGCTAAAGCCATTCAGTTTATGAAGCTACTTTTACTACTATAATTAGGTAGAAATAACATGTTACAATATTTACAGATACAAAGAAATATGATGTAACTATGTCTTTATGTTTATACCTAATATCTTAGGAACCTTATACAATAATCAAACCTATGGATATGAAATTTAATACAGTTATGTGTCATGACTTGTCTCGTCTTGCTATAAATATGCAGTGCCTTTGCAGACCTCTTTCAATATTACAATATTGTTTAATACTACAACAGGCCTCAAAGGGAAAATTGATATTGACTCGTAGAGACGAGTTTCATTTTTAGATCTCGATGGAGACTGTCTGCTGTTATATACCAAGGTGCGTCGACGATATCCTCAATGATAGTGATCGACTTTTCAATATCAAAATTCCCTTTTAGGCCTCTTTTAGTATTGTTACGAGTTACGCAGGAGTCGAATTAAAATGCCCCTGGAATTAATATAGGATTTATTAGAACTATACAAACACGCATAACATAAGTATAAATATAACTAGACACTACTAGAACAAACAGCACGATTCAATAAGACGCGCAAAGCCCGGAACTATATCGCTCGTCGAATCTACGTCTTGCTCGGATCGTAATCGTCGCTAGACTGCTGCACCCTTCCGTCGCGGCATTGCTTTATACTGTCATATATATCTGGACACAAAGCTCAACCGCTTGGAGATTTCTCAGAACCAGCTTGTATTTTAAATACGAGATACCTGGCAGTGATTACAATACACAATAGGCCCTAAAGGATTACAATTCACAATTGGATATTTCTAATTACGTATTTTAGACTCAAAGTAAACTAAAGAAGATAGTCATAAAACTGTTTTAATGTAATAAGGTCAAACGCCGCAGCTGGTAGTAAATGTGCTTTGTCTATAATAGGTATGCAGGTGGCAAAACATGTAACAGTATGAAACAAACAAAACTCTGAATCTCACCAGCAAAGGCTTTGTCCTCGATAACATTGACCTAGTAAGAACACTTTAAAATATGAAGCCTATTTTTAAGTTGGTGTTGTAAAACTATCACGACAAAGTGAAGTGCAACGTGCTTAGCATTAATAACTTTTTTAAAAAAAATGTTTTTAAATACAAGCTTTTGAGATCCTGAATATCATGTAGCAGCAGAGTGCTAACCAAGACAAGTAAAACAAGTCCAAACACGACTGGTCAATCTTGTTTAGTACAGGAGTTCCTATGGCCACATTCCGATTCCATAATCAGATCAGCTCCGTGGTTGCATATTATTGCACATTACTATATTGTCACGCGATATAAACATTCGTGCAAAATTTCAGCTCAATCGGAAACCGGGAAGTTGGTCAAATTTAGCTTGCAAGATTCTACCCGAACTAACATACATATATAGGTGGGTGTATGGGTGTCCATTGCAAGTTGAATAAAAGCTTGTAATAAAAAAACAAATGAACAAAGTCTCCTTCCCTTAATAGAGACAGTGAGAAAAGTGTTATTGGATAAATTCTTGGTATAAATAGTTGTATCTAGTACTTTAGGTCAGATTTAAATCCCTTATTAGTCTTGTTGTTTAGTTGAGATTGTAATTTTAATGTTATATATTTAAGACGCAGCATTTGATAAATTAAAAAAACATCTAGTAAGGTGCTAATCGGATAATGCCGGGCTTCTGTTAACAAATTTTAAAAATATTTTGAATCTATTTTAAGTATTTCATCGAGCTCCACGTCGTGTTAAATTGAGTCTGAGTATGCAGACTTCTTCACGATATTTTCATATACCGTCAACACGGGTCAAAATTTCCTACATTAAATATCTGAAAACCCTTCTTAAGTGACGAAAGCTACCAAAACCAAGTCATTTAACTGAGATGCAGGTGTCTTAGCCCTTGAGCCACTATAATGACAAAGAACGGCTTAGACAAAAACTTAACATTCAAAAATAAATTATAAGGTGAATAGGTACTACTAACCTTGCTAAAACAGTGCGTCATATGTCTATATCATAAACTGCTGTTACTCTAATTGGAAACTGTACCAATGAGGCAGCGAGTTTTCGAGCGAAATTAGCGTTAATTAATGATTTTCAGCATAAATGTTTGTACGCGAATAGGGTTTATACATAATTTTAATACATCTGGACCGGAGGCCAATATTTGGCCTTTTCATTGTTTAATCTCATAATTCCTTAATTAAAGAAAATATTTTAATACAAGGTTTATTTAAGCGAAAATCATTGATGTAATTGAATGCATATCTTTGCTATCTATAGTATCCTTTGATATGTAGTATCTTTTGATATTATACGAGTAACAAAACATTGTTGTTCCTGTTAGTTGTTTTATTGGAATCGATTTTCATCCCTAAAAAGCAATTATTTAGGGAAGCGCTTCTATACAAGTAGTCGGAAAAAATATTCATGGTGTATAAATATAAAAGGGCTTTCTTTTGATCTTGTATGTTTATTTTTACAGTCTGTGAACGAACGGAAATTTGGTGTATAACATAGGAGAAAAATATTCAGTAGACTCTGTCTCAAAAAATAAGTTCCGCAGATGGGACGCTATGGGTCTTGCAACGGAACGTTAGAAACATCAAATAATTTTGGAAAGATTCTTATTTAATAGTATTAGTAAACTAGCTGTACCCGGCAGACGTTGTCCTACCTTTACAAAATAAAAATCATAAATACGCTTCCAGCGCCACCTACCGGAATCAAATGTTAATCTAAACTATTCTTAAACCCACTTGAACAAACAAAAAAATCTTCAAAATCATTCCCACCGTTTAGGAGAAGTATTGCGGCGCCACCTCCTGGTTTTAATCGTTAATTTAAACCATTCCGGGACAAACTTGAACACCAACAACAACAAAAAACACCTAAATTCGGGTTAATAAATATTTATGGGTATGAACAATAGATGTTGGCCGATTCTCAGACCTACCCGATATGCACACAAAGTTTCATATAAATCGGTTCAGCCGTTTCGGAGTAGTTTGGTAACAAACACCGCGACACGAGAATTTTGTATATTAGATGGAATGATAATATAATGTAACATGTAGATTTAAGCATTTTTGCCACGGGACTTTCGTGAAATCCAGTCTATTGAACATCGCCCAATAAAAAAAAGGTTACTCATAAGACATTCTGCAAAGATAGTTGGCGCGGACAATCAACTCTTGTTTATATAGAAAATCTGAATTACAACTTAAATTCAATTATTGTTTGAATGGTTTGTTAGTGATATGCCAAATTCATAAAGATTATATTGTAAAGAAATTATGGATGACAGGAGTAAAGCGGATAAATGCATACTCATCTAATAATTAGAGGGCGAATAATAAGTAGGAAAGCATCGGAGAAAAGTAAAATGTTAATGCAGTCGAAGAATCTTATTCATTAAACCACTTGCGTTTCATTTTAATAACGTGGGCTTAAATCCTAGTCCGTAATGTACAAACTCCACATATCATTTAGGCAGATTTTTATAATAGTGTTATGACCTAGACGCCGACAAAAATGAATTCACATCTGCATACCTGTAGAAAACACATTTTGATACCTTTCGGCATTTGGACTTCTTTTGTTTACTTATTTATTGACATGCGTTTAATAATTATTCTAGAGAACAGTCCATTGTTTTATTGTAGTCGTTCATGGCCGTTGCGGTCGACTTATTAGCCAAGTGTCTCGGATTTAAAGTACAAACTGATTCTAGGAAATTCGGTCCTCGCGGCCGGGCTGACATATTGCATCTGTGCTGTATAAAACAATGCGCCAATTAAAGGACGAGGCAATCGAACGATATCCATGAGCGAAGCAAGACGTGTGTACTACGATCGGGAATCTTTTAGTGACGGACTTTGCGCGTTTATTGAATTACAACCTTCTGCATTGCGTTTGGGCTTGTTGTGTTCGGTTACATTTGTACCTCTGTTATACGTGTTTATATAGTTCTAATAAACTCTATAGTAATTCTAACGGAATTTTAATTCGAGTTTCGTGACTCGTAACAATAATTCTTAACAACTCGTAACAAAAATACACATAATAAAAACATGAAAAACGAACCCGCAAATTAATATTAGCGAAGTGTTCTTGCTTATGAGTGGTAAACAAGCGTGCGAGTATTTCTCTTTCCCCGATATGACCCATCAATGGGACGTTTATTGGCAGACGTTAAAAGGTGTGTAATCTTCTATTCATAGGAATAAAGTGAGTAACCAAGGTCATGAACCGCACATTTACTCAACATTACTATATTAAGGTCCATAATCGTAAATTTCCTTCAGAAATTGAATACGTTGAAAGCTTTTTATACCAAAAAGGGTCACAGATAAAAATCAAACTAGCACTACATAAATTACTTTAGATTTGAATAGGCGTAGATAGTAGGTACATTGTGATGGAGGTTCAAAAGGAAGTAGGTGAAGGAAAGGGGACTACATACACAGATGATTCAACATTAAAAGAACTGCAAATAAGATCGGATTGCTGGATAGGATTGGCGGCCAACCAAAAAGGTTATGTGGAAATCAGCATTTCACGGATAATAGTGCAGATCGGTACATAGTAGAATATAATACCATTTCCTTTTCATATTAAACTGTAACGAGGTAGGGCTATATAACTGTTATTTAGTAGTATAGTTGTTCTTGTCATGTTTCTTTTTAAAGTTAATAATTAATTTTGTTAAGTACCCTCTTATTTTCTAAACGATACAATCGGCCATTTCCTTGGTTCAATAATAATGATATATTTTTGTTTATTCTGCGATTAGCGCCTGTTTTTTATAGAGTAAGTATTTCTCTATAATTTAACATAATTTTATGTATTAGTCTTTGTCTCTGCTTGATCATTATGTACAGATTATAATTCGAAATCTGTCAAATGTATATATACGGTATTCACTGCATTTTATTTTCATGTTAGCAGACGCGATAGATTTGAGATTTATTTTATGTAAAACTTTAAGTGTAATATTTTATACAATATCTGAAATTTACAAACAATAATGTATTAAATTATTGTCATGCATAACCCTTTAATTAAAATAGTTTATCAATGACTTCAATCTGCTATCGGTTGTACCAATGAGCTAAGTTTCTTAAACTATAAAATTGCTGGAGGGATGGTGAGGTGTTCTAAAATGCTTGTGTAAAAAGTTTGTGTGTAATAAATGTGTTAAACCTGTAAGGTTCTCTGATTATAAATGTGACTAGTTGCTGATCTTGTATTATCATAAGCCCTTCTGAGTTGTTGCAAGTATTACAGTAAGTACTTACTGAACTAAACCATATTATGTGTTTTATAATATACATATGCGATCCATATCAGACCTTTCATATTCGTCTCGTGTGTTTCGATTTTTATTTCATCTTGCATCAAGGGTAAAGGACGACCCGAAAATTTAGGGGCAATCATTGTTATTCAACTGGTTTTAACGAATACGTTATTGCTCTCACTATGGTGTTTCAGGTATGTATCATAGATAGCATTAGGTAGACGCAAGATGATCATGAAACCCAACTGATATAGACATATCTGTACTAAAGCTATTTAGCTGTTTGTATAGACGACAAACGGAGAGTTAAATAGAGAAAAAAATGCGTACACCTAGTAACGATTGAAAATACTACAGTTCACTACATTTATAACACTTCAACACTGTTTGTTTGAATTTAATATTCACTGAAACGTTTCAAAAGTGTCATGTAAGAAAACCGTGTCAAATATTGAAGACGTAGAGAGCCTTTAGAGAATGCCTCACAACTTTCATTCGTATTTCACGTTATCGGTGACACATGGTCGATTTTTTTTTAAGTTAAGAAGGCTATCTATGACCAGAGTGAAAGTACAAGTAACGACTAAAACGCTTTTAAATTTTTTTTGTTCTCTACACACGACACGATAGAAGATTGAGTGTTGTATTTTATCTATAATTAAAAATGAGCCTTTTCAACGTATAAATTTCCAGAGTTGTACGCTTACAAAAATAACTATTTTTATTACAGAAAAAGTATATGGAGCTATATAGAAGAAAATCTTTTGTAATGAAAAATACAACACCTAATCAGTATTATATATACCTTCAGTAAAAAATCATTTACCGTGAGATAATGAAAACCGCTTAAAAATCCATTGTGTATATACAGACTAACACACGACAAACGTCCGCGTCCGCTTTCCGAAGCACCTTTGTTTTATACCTTTATTATTATGTAAAGATAACGTAAGTTAATACAATATAAATATATACAGATAAATACAATAATAATATATACAGATTTTAAGGCACCGTCTAGCAGCATACTTGCGACACTGTTTAATACAGTTTGTCGGTTTAATACATTGATCATCTCCGAACGATGCTTTCTATTACCGATTTGCCAAACCCACCAAACCGCCCCGAACAAGCATGGCAGGTATAAACCCAAAAATACAAATATGTATGTTACTGTTACAGAAACATTTATATAGAATAATATTGTATTTATTTCAAATATTATGTACGTAAACAGAAAATATAAATTTCATACATATTACATTTATTTTGTAATCCGTTTATGTAATTCTGACACTTGTTCTACCACCGGTTGGATTTTGTATAAATATATTATATTCTATATTAATACAAAGACATTGAAACTAAAATATATTATGTAGCAGATCACTGCCAACGGGAAGTGTGCCCAGAAGGCTGGCTGCATTACCACGCTATATGGCAATACTTATTTGTTGTGCAAAATATAAGCCAGCCTTCTAAACACGGGTTGTGTCAAAGAGTTTCTTACATATGTCTTTAAACAAACTCTTTGCCGACTGATCCCACGGGCCTAATGTTTCAACCCCAAACGGCACAAATTTTTCAATATTTTAAATACATAAAATTGTGTGAGTTGAAAGTAAAACAGAATAAACGAAATAAATAGTGTTTATTTTTAAATTCACACTCAAAATAAATACACAAACGATAAAACAACTTTCAATAAAGTTTAGAATTAATTGGGTGTTAAAATGAACACTTGCTTGAATTCAACCTTTTACTGAATACAATTCCCAACAACAACTTCTGTTGTATAGAACTCCAAACACAACTACTGCTTAATTAGCTTATAGTTCAGTTATTTGTTTCCACGCTTTGTCATTCTGATGTATTTTTATATAAAAATTGTACATTATGTTTTATGGCTATTTTGATCTAAATAAAGTCTGCGGAATATAATATATATATCTATAGATATAATAAAATTGTGTTGAAATTAAATGTTGAAATTAAAAATAGTCTTCTTCATATATGTTTTATTGAAGAGTTATTTTGGTAAAGAGACAGGTAACAAAGGTTGCTATGATACTATGAAAAATATTTAAATATAAAAGAACAAATATTATAAACCAGTATTACAACATACCCCCCATAATCAGCAATGTGTAAAAGATTTTAAAAAAATGAACATTGTTGATTACAAACAGACACTGGAGCCAACAAAACCATTAAAAAAAAAATTAAGACAAACCTAAGTTTCTAACACATTCAAGATGCTTAAATTTTCCTAATGGCTTAGTTAATATGTCAGCCCACATTGACTCTGTGGGTACAAAGTTCAGGTTTACAATATTATCAGCAACCTTTTCACGAATAAAATGAAATCGTGTATCTATGTGCTTGGTCCGATTGTGGTGGACAGGATTCTCAGCAAGCTTTAACGCGGACTGACTATCACTGAAGATCTCAACAACGTTCAATTTACCTGTTATTTCGTAAATAAATCTTCGTAGAT
The DNA here is from genome assembly GCA_012273795.1 of Dendrolimus punctatus. NCBI lineage: Eukaryota > Metazoa > Arthropoda > Insecta > Lepidoptera > Lasiocampidae > Dendrolimus > Dendrolimus punctatus. The sequence goes on from CM022541.1 coordinate 2,528,959, forward strand.
AACATGCCTCTTTTGCTCCTGCAGTCAAGGCCATGTATTCTGCTTCAGCTGACGATAGCGCTACGGTCTGTTGCTTTTTACTCTCCCAGGACACCGGACCAGCCGCCAGTGACATGCATACACCAGTATATGAGCGTCTAGTGCGCTCACAATTAGCCCAATCCGCATCTGTATAGCCAAACAACGGCTTTCCAACTTTTCTGTAAGTTATACAGTGATTCATAGTACCTTTCAAATACTGTAGTACCCTTTTAGCAGCTAACCAGTGGGTTTTATTATAATTGGAACTAAATTGACCCAGAAAACTGGTGGCAAATGCTATGTCGGGTCGAGTATTGACGGCTAAGAATAACAAGGATCCTATAAGTTCCTGATACGGATAAGAACACTCATTTTCACATTCACTTTTACTACCAATGTTGGTATCGAATTTAGTGTTCTGTAGTGGCGTACTTACCGGTTTGCAGTCTAGCATTCCAAATTTAGTCAATAATTTCTCTATGTAAGTTTTCTGACTTATTTGAATTTGCTCATTTTCTTGAGTAATATTAATACCCAAATAAAAATTTAATTTACCTAAATCTTTTAAACTGAAAGATTTTTGTAAATCCGACTTTACATTGTCAAAAGTCAATTCTCTTTGATAGAAGACAATAATGTCATCTACATATATAGCCAGTATGACTAATTCTTTATCAAAAAGTTTCGTATATACGCAAGGTTCTGACGGAGTTTTCGTAAAACCTAAGGAAGATAAAGATTGATTTAACTTTATATTCCAGGCTCGTGGTGCTTGTTTAAGGCCATATAAAGATTTTTGTAACAAGCAAACCTTACTGTCACTATTATGTGAAAAGCCTTCAGGTTGTTCCATATAAACCTCCTCTTCAAGGTCACCGTTGAGAAAGGCAGTGTCTACGTCCAAATGACGCATTTTCAAACCCATTTCAGCAGCAAGGGCAAACAGAGTTCTCAAAGAAGACATTCTGACTACTGGAGAAAATGTTTCGCCATAGTCTATTCCTGCAATTTGACTATAACCCTTTGCAACTAACCTTGCCTTGTATTTTATTATATTGCCAAGAGCATCCGTTTTAATTTTATACACCCATTTACAGGGTATAGCCTTTTTGTTAGGTCTATCTACCAACTTCCAAGTCTTTAACTTCTGAAGAGACTTGTATTCTTCTAACATCGCTTGTTTCCACTTATCAGCATCTTTGGAACGAACGGCTTCTATATAGCTGCCGGGTTCATTATATGCTTGTAAGGAGTGATTAGCTTGATAAGTTAGGAAATCGGGTGGTTTTCTTACCCTAGCTGGATATCTTGACTCAGCAAGTGGTTCCACTACAGTCATCTCTGGGACCTGAATATTTTCATTTTCTGAAACTTCTACCTGATCATCACTTTCAGCCTCTTCCAACTGCTCACTTTCGACAGTTTCTATAACAGGAGGAACTTGCTCTGTACTGACGTTAAAATGAATAGGTAGATCTGCAGAAAAATCTGATTTCGTTTCCTTTTTCTTTAAATCAGTAAAGCAGGATTCAAAAAAAGAAACATCACGAGACTTAATTAATTTTCTCGGACAATGAACATTACGAAAATAATAAGTATTTACATCTTCAGTATATCCGACGAAAATCTGCTCTTCAGCTTTACTATCCAACTTCTTTCTATTACAAGAAGGAATTTGGACCAGAGCTCTACAGCCAAACACTCTTAAATGATTTAAATTAAGTTTAAGACCATACCATTTCTCATAAGGTGTTTTACATTTTAGGGCACGATGAGGACATCTATTCTTCAAGTAGACTGCTGTATCAAAAGCATCTTGCCAGTATGCCTTTGAAAGAGCACTATCAGCTAGCAGAGAACGACCTTTTTCTATAATCGACCTGTTCGTACGTTCAGCGAGTCCATTAGATTGAGGACTATAAGGCGCGGTCGTTTGATGCTCTATACCTAAAGAACTTAAGTAATCAGTCATTTCTCTATTTACATATTCTGTCCCATTATCGGTCCGTAATATTTTAATACGAGCTCCTGTTTGTCTTTCTACTAGCGCTTTGAAAGATATAAACTTACTTTTTACTTCTGTTTTTGAAGATATGAAATATGCAAAGATCATTCTTGAAAAATCGTCAATAAATAATAAAAGGTACTTATTACCTTGCCAAGAATTTACAGACATAGGCCCGCACAGATCCGAATGTATGAGACCAAGGGGCTTTGTTGCTCTTGAAAAAGAAGCACTTTTAAATGACTTTCGCGACTGCTTTGCCTCAATACACGCTACACAAGGTTCCTTATCTACTTTATTAAAATTTATTAAAGCCTGACCTTTAAGCGATTGCATTGAATAACGACACAAATGACCTAATCTCTTGTGCCAAAGTCGATATTGTGTATCTCTAATAACTTCATTATGCGATACATTGTAGCTTAACTTTTCAGGAATATTAACACTACAATCTAAAGTGTATAATCCACCACAAATCGAACCATGCAAAATAGGTACATCTGTAACAGAAAAATTACTAGAATCATAAATATTACAACCATTCTTATCAAAAATAACAGTATAACCCTTATCAACTACTTTTTTCACAGATATTAAATTAGCTTTTAAGTTGGGAACAAATGCAACATCTGAAATTTTATCAAATACATTATTTTTAGTATTTATGGAAATAGTGCCAACGCCAGTACAATCAATCTCTTCACCATTAGCTATGGTTACTTTACCAGAATTCTGCGGTTTAATAGAAACCATCCAATCTGATCTAGAAGTCATATGTCTAGATGCACCAGAGTCTATCAACCATTTATCCATGCTCAGTACATCATTTCCACTAAGAGCTTGGGCAGTCAGTGTAGCAGACTCTCTTGTCTTTGACTTTGCTTTCTTATGTGGACAATCTGGGCGTTTGTGGCCTGGTTCTTTGCAATCATAGCATATAATCTTCATTTTCTTTGGTTTAATGCGATGCATATTTGTGCTTGTACGTAAGGCGGATTCAGGCTCTATTTCTCGTGACATCTCATTTAACAATTTGGTTTTCACCAGTTCTGAGGAAATGTCGATGTTACTGTTTTCCAGTCCCATAATCAAGGGTTCATACTTCGCCGTTAGACCGCCTAAAAGAATAGCTGCAATTGACGCATCCTCTATATTTTTGCCAATGTCAGCCAAATCTTGAGCAGTAATCAGTACAGCATTAATATATGATTCAATGTTATTAAAGTCGTTAAGACTTAATCTGTAGAGTTTCCTCTCTAAGGCTAATCTCCGACCCATGCCGCGATCCTCATACGCCAGTTTTAAGGCATTCCACGCGTCTTTTGCCGTTGTGGCACTCCTCACATGGGTAATCGCTGGCCCATCTAGTGTTAAGCATATCTTTGACAGAGCCTTACGGTCGTTTCGAGATTTTGCTAATTCAGAAGTGGCACTATTGTTACCTTCTGGGTATCCTTCCACAGTTTCCCAAAGGTCTTCGTGTAGCAACAGGTTCCTCATCTTAAATTTCCATATGGAATAGTCTTCCCTTCTACATAATTTGATGGTAAGAGGTAGACTCGAAGAAGCCTGCATTTTTCACACTAACTTTACAACTTATTTTTAATAACTTTTCAACATTAGCTAAGCTAAATTTTAGAGCTTCGTGCTGATAACGTGTTGAAATTAAATGTTGAAATTAAAAATAGTCTTCTTCATATATGTTTTATTGAAGAGTTATTTTGGTAAAGAGACAGGTAACAAAGGTTGCTATGATACTATGAAAAATATTTAAATATAAAAGAACAAATATTATAAACCAGTATTACAACAAATTGTAGAGGTCGAATTTCTGTACAATGAAAAAAAATGCTAAAAACCGAGTCAGGGGGATGTAAGAAGTGAAATATAACTAATTTAGATTTTTTTCGAATTTTTTGTTTCTCTGTTTGTCGGTTTGTCTGTCGGTTTGTCTGTCTATTTGTACCGGCTAATCTCCGAAACGACTGGACCGATTTACATGAAATTTTGTATGGTGATAGCTTATATCCCTGGTCAACATATAGGGATACTTTTGATCCCGAAAAATTAAATAGTTCCCGTGGGATAGTTAAAAAGCTTTAATTACTTAAACAGCTTATAACAGACTAAAAGTAATTTCTCTGCAACGTAACATAATAGGAGCGGATAATTTGACAGGGTGTGGTGTCGGTGAGAGAGTTTTATCTTATATATATAATATATAAAGCAGATAAGTTTGTTTCTTTGTTTGTTTGCATGAACGCGCTAATCTCAGGAACTACTCGTCTGATTTGACATTTTTTTTCAGTGTTAGATAGCCCATTTATTGAGGAGGGTTACGGGCTATAAACCATCACGCTAAGAGCAATAGGAGCGGAGCACCAATGAAGAAGTTTCAAAAATCGCGGGTGTTTTTTAACTTCCTTTCCACGCGAACGAAGTCGCGGGCAGAAGCTAATCGCGAAATGTGTTGGTAAGCACATAACTTGAGAACGACTTTACCGATTTTGATGAAATTTTGTGTGTGTGTTTGAGTGGGTCCCGGGTTAGTTTAAATCTATAATTGGAACCGGTAGATGGCGCTGACATCGGGTTCTAGAATCCTCCTAATCACCGGGAGCGATTTTTGTGATTTTGTTTTTGTGTGTTTGAGTGGGTTCCCGGATTAGATTCGCAATTAGAACCGGTAGGTGGCGCTGAGTTCTAGAATCCTCCTAATCACCTGGACCGATTATGGTGATTTTGTTTTTGTGTCATGATACAAAGTCTTTTAGGAATTCAGAAAATATGGCGGTATGAAGTTCGCCGGGTCAGCTAGTAGATATATAAAAACGTTGTGATAGCCCGGAGGCTATTAGACTCTCATTTGAATGACAACAGCCCGAAAACTGAGTGGGGAATATGCATTTTCTAATGCGATAACGAGCGTGTATGTATAGGTATATAGGTCTAGTATCCTGTACCACGTGCTAGCGGTGGCATAAAATGTTGTGAAAATCTTGAAAATCAAGGTAACTGATGTGTGAAACCTGGCAAACAAGACGGATGTACCATTCTGCTCAAAATTGGAATGTTCGAGTTTAATAGTCGGAAAAGGATAAGACCTTTTTCGGCTAAAAGCGTAAGAGCGTTCTTAAAGCTTTCCTCATAAAAAGTATCCTATGTTCATTCTTGCTGTCTAAAATACTTATATATCCGATATCATGAACCATTTATACCAGGTTTAAAGAGTAAAGATGCAAGAAAAAAAAAAAAATATTAAACAAATTATGTATGTAGGAACATACAAGAAGATTACTGGCAATGATAATGTCTAATGCAAAACTAGGAATGATAAAAACGTAACTTTGCAAAACTCAAAAATCCTACAAAGCGTCACTCTGTTTTAATGCTGGAGTACAGCATAGAGGGTAACGACAATGCTAGATTCACGTACAGGCTCGTGAGGCCGGGGTCTAGGGCGGCATCATTTTAAGAGCGGTAAAATTTTTCAGACGCTGACATTTTAAAGACAAAATATGTAAGGACTATTAATTCTAATTCGGAACCCTTACAAGAGCGGTGAGCCAAACAAGGCCTAGGGCCTAGTTTAAATCCAACACAGGGTAACAGGCCCCATGAAAAATAGTTTTTGTTTTCAATTAGTTTATATTTATTCTTTTAAACATAGTGCAAGTACAAAGTACAGAGTATTATGCAAACCACTATCAAATAAATATATACGTAGTCTACTTATTGCTAAATCATTAACATTACTTTAAATGAATAATTATTTAACGGAAGTTTTTTTTATTTGTTTATTTATCTATACTAAAAATTTACATGATAAATACATATAAGGCACGACTTAAACCTATGAGGTTTGCGTGTTGTTACTTTCGCCTATGGACATTTGCGACACCAAAGATAATATCGGCACACAACTCAAGGTTGTTATGGCGGCATAATCTAAATCTACGGCGATAGTCATCCAGACGGGCAAAAGCACTATTATCTGGCTGTGGCTTGTTTCATCACCTCTAACAAGAAACCACCTAACCGGAGGAATTAGTATTCGCTTTTTGTTTCTGCACCGATAAAATTTGACAATTTTCTCACGTACATGCTAAGAATTTCACCATGTCTGCGACAGATAGGACCAATTCATCATGTACACGACTAGAATTTAGTCGGATGTAGCCACAAAAATTGTCGTGTCTTCTCCAGACAAGATAAATAGGAACGTGTAAACGATGAGATTGTTTTCGCGCAGTCGTCCGTAGGGTATGGTAGGGTGCACCTAGTCAAGTTTGTTTGTACAGAAAACAATCATTTTAACTACGAAGCTTACAAACGTACTCAAATTACCTGAACCACCTTACCTACCCCTCTTCACCGCAAGAACATAGAGCGCGACGTGTCTAGAGCAGACGGCAAGAATTTTTTCTTAGTCAGCGCTTTAGCAATGTACACAGTCGGTATGTAGAAACGACACGAATTATTCGTAGACCCAGCGACTTTTCTTAGGATGAAGAGCCCTAAATATTTTAACATATTTTTTACACCAGATTAATTAAATTTTTTTTAGGAAATGATTGAAATTTTAGTTTCTTAACTCATCATCATCATCCGAGCGTTAAATCCCGGTTGCGTTCGGAGCGATCACTTCGACGCCCAGGGTCCGCTTTCCTACTTTTTCTTCTCCACTTCGCGCGATCTTCGGCATCCCTTGTGTTGAGACCGTTGGTACGCATGTCATGCCTCACAACGTCAAGCCAGCATTTCTTGGGCCTACCCTTCGACCGGGACCTGGCGGAGGCGGCATGGCTAGACATTTGTTCCTCATTTTAGTTTCTTAACTGTTTTATTCTCAAAAGTAAACAGTCAGAAGGACCTGAAATTTAACTTGTAGAGTCTTTTCATATTAGAATTGAAGCCTTTCAGAGCTACGTTCTTTACTTGATGGTTTTTTTCTTTTCTATGCTCTAAATTATTTGGGCTCGGTACAATATTTCTTTTCTTTCAACAAATCATCACGTAGTCCTTCACATATGTCATCCATTTTTTACATGATGATCATTCCTAATATTCTTTCGATTTCTACTTCTTTCATTTTGGTAATTTGGCAACATCGATATAATCTATTCTATGTTACAGACGCAAACGTTATATAACATTGAAATTTGTAACAAGGGCTCTCTCATTACCTAATTAATAATATTATGAATATTTGATTCAGCCTAACGCCTACGTTTTGGATGTTGAGTGCTTTGTTACGTTGTTGCGATTTACCAAAACATGATGAATTAGTACTTCCAAAGCTGTGACATAAAGCTACTTAAATATTCCCACCAACTTGTGTAAAATATTATTTGTAATATGTTTTATTATTATATAATTGCCAAATATACAGAACAGATTCACGTCAATTACAAACAATAAAGTGATTTGAATTTATAATAATTCTCTAGGGGCCTAAATAGCTGCTTTTGGAGCAACCCTTATTGAACTTGACACGTGTCTGGATATAGAGGTTCGTGTAAGATATAGTATAAAGTTCTTTTATATATGTCATATTCGTAACACGAATCTGCGAAAGTGGCCGCTTTAGGCCTTGTTATCAATCAATTTATTTGATGTTGATACTTACAGCTTTTGGAACTAAAATATTTTGAAAATAATTACACGGTGTTCAAGTACCTACCTATCAATCGGTTTTGTGCTTCAATTTTGAATGTAATTTTACACGAAATTAACTCTCCTTTTTAATATGAAATTCAATCTGACAGCGGGGTTATAAGGCTCCATTTGTTATGTATTTTTACCTAATGTTATTAGTGTTGTTTATGGCATCTTGATATTAATTTGACTTGCCGTTTTGTGGTTTACTTATTACCAAAAAATGAAAACTTATATTTAACTTATTTTTAGTTTAAAACATAGAGACGCAAGACTTGCTGTTTTTTTATCTGTTGGCTATATACCTATACTAGATATAGTTTTATAATTGTATATGCCACGGATCACGTGAATTAAAAAAGCAGACAATTAAAAGAGCATACACCATGTTCCAAAGTAGGCACTAGGAATGCTGCAACCATGATTTTATGCTATCATTCTAGCTTATACAAAGTTAGTGAATTTCCATAAAATAGCCCTATGGATGACAATTATTGTTCTTTCATTGTATATGTACTTATTCTAATTGTAAACGGAATACTTGTGGAGAATACGGAAAGTTGATTGAGTTTCTGTATATTAAATCTTATCTAATAATAAAACAAAATAAATTATTTTCATGAGTTTACATTCATAACGTTGGTTTTATAAACCGGCATAGTATTATCAATATATTGTTACGAGTGCGGGACTCGAATTTAATACCGTGGGAATCACTATAGAATTTATTAAAACTATACAAACACGTATAACACAGGTACAAATATAACTGGCCACAACCAGTACAAACTGCACGATATAATAACACGCGCAAATTTTGTCACTATATAGTTTATCAATGTACACGTCTTGCACGTATCGTAATCGTCGCTTGACTGCCTCACCCCTCCGTTCGGGCATTCCTTTTATCCTGCACAAATTCAATATGTCTCGACACATAACAATAGTTTCCAAGAATTAGTTCGACACTTCTGTCTAATGACTGCCATAGCAGATTACAATACACTGTTTTTCTTAATTACAATTTAAACACAAAGTAAACAAAGAAGTCCAAAGAAGGTAATAAACTGCTCTTTAGGGCAGGCAGGTGTGCATTTACTTTCGTCGGCATATAACAGTATTATAGGTAAAATGTTTTGTTGTGTGTAGACATTCGTACGTGCTTGCGCAAGTGTGTGCGTGTGTTATGGGCTTTATATTTGAATGACCAATAAGGACTCTGTTTTATATATCTCTAAGCTCTCAAGCTTGAAACAATGCCATCAAGTTATTAAACGTATCGAAAATACCTTAATTATAAGGACGTGGTATACTGGCGGTCATTCCCGGTCGAGTACAGTGGCCAACGTTTTATATACGACGTGTCAGTCAACAGGGTTTTGATGTAGGTTCATAGCGGACAGACGGACTGACGGGTCTTGGGCTGCCGCCTTTTTATCCTGTGACAAATGGCTTCTTTCCCGCTCTGGTAATTGGCGGAATTTATAGTATGGAAGATAGTGTTTTTCTACACTGTGACACAGGGTAAAATAGGATATTATGATCTTTTATGTAGGAGACCTATTTTCGATAACATATTCTAGATTCGTGGCCAAACATAGAGGTTAGTGGCTAAGAGAGCCACGTCTTGTTTCAATAACTTAGGTTCGAAATCGGACTGGAAGCATATGTATGTCATTTAAGTAATTAGGCAGTTGACATATTTCACAATGAATTTTAAAACAATGTTCATATGATGGTACAATTTGAACGGGGATTATGTTGTAGATATAGGTCGTTTCACGCAGATATGGCGATGGGTTTAACTCGTTACTTGAGATGTGACATTGTTAATGACGTTAAACATTGACAGATAATGTATGTAGTAATACTAATGTATATATTCGTTAATGGTGTTGTTTTTTTATACTAACGTTGATCAAGCAGTACCATTAATACGTTATGTTTTATGCGAGACTTTGCTATCATTTTACTTTAAAAATATCATGTTAAAAAGCAATACCACTTCAACGCTACTTGAAACTTTGAAGAAACTACTTAACTCCTTTTCGATTTAATATTTTTAGGATTAACAATTAAAAGACAAAAACAGCGTACGTTCATTGCCTCTAGGAAACAACTACCTTACTACGCTTAACTGTGCATGGTCCTAAGTACTCTTGGTGGGTTTTTATTTGAAATACAATTCGTACAAAACTTATGAGCTAATAATGTAACGTCACGCGATAAGCTAAACTAAAAGCCATCCCGGATACTCGGCGTCGCGATATTGGCAGTGAATCTCTCAATATTAATGAATTTGCCTTTGAATGGGTGTATAAAAACAATCGAAATTATCTTTGAATATGTATCTAAAGGTAATTTCGAATATGTATTTGTGGCCTTTAGTGCCAAAACTCTAGGTCCATGGGGTACCGAAGCTCATCGACCCTGTCGAGCCCTAACAACACGTTTAGTAGAAGTCTTAGATGACCAAAGGGCTGGCCTGTACTTAGGGTAGCGTATGAGCGTTGCCACACAACAAGGAAATGAGGCCAGAGTTTTGGAAGCGTTCTCAACTAATGGCGATTTTAGACTCGTATGTTGTATCTATTGTTCATTTTTTTCATAGTTTTATTTACTGTACTAGTTGATATTTAGTTAACTATCGCTTAATAATCTTTTGTTCTGAGCATACGGCCATAAATTATACAAATATTCAGTCATAAATATAATTGAAATCATGATATGCATTGTTCTGGCAGCAGATGGGCGTGAAATCGGGTTAATTCATAACATAAACAAGTGAAATCGGTCAAGGGGTCTACTAAGTTCAATATTGATTTCTTCTATTCTCTATATTCCGTCTACTGAATACAACATTTCATTCTAGCGGATAAGTGTCGGTTTGTACGATTAAAGATATGTATTATATAGAGTAATTAGGATATGCACGCAAGTTCATCCTCGCTTGACTTGAAATATCCGCGGGATTCCCGAGGCACAAATACCAATTTAAAAAAGAAGCTGTCGCTTTAATGAAAACTGTGTCTGAATAAGCTATTTTTATGCACTCGAATAACTTCAAACCGCTTCCAGGAAATTCCCGAGGGGTTCCCGAGATAAAAAGAAGCGCAAATTTCAAATCTAAAAAATTTCCGTCGATCAACGAAAACCGCATTGAAACGGGCCCAGTAGTTTATACGTGAATCCCGAACAAACAGGCATACAGAGAGAAATACAAAAAATGCATCGTGTTCTCCATCGTTATTTTAGATTATATTTCAGTTGTTTTTTTATATAGCTTCAATGTCAAAACACGGCATGTTTAGAATTTTATAATATTGTTGTACATACAGAAATAAAAGAATGTCATAAAAATAAAATACAAAACTAGATGTCAAAAGCAAAATATGAAATGAGATCAATTAGTTAATGTAATTTCTTCCTTATGGAACTGACAAATGCTATTGGAATTTAATTGTATATCTTTACATCTACCACTCAAACGTCAAGCGAATGAAAGCTGTAACCATGAATTTCGAATGAAAATCTTCAAGAAGGAAGACGAAGTATAAAATTTTTAAATCTACCTCGATTTATCGCCCCCGCAACGTCATAATACTTTTAGTTGCTTGTCCTCGTATGTATCAAATTTTAAATATTGAGTGTACGTGGTATATGACATAGAGTTAAATATTAGCTATAAATATATTCTATTCTATTAGTGAATAACATTTTCACGATTATGTTGATACTAGTGAGTGTAGAAAGAATTTGTAAAAATATAAAATCAGCAACAAAATTCTACATCAAACATATCGTATAGATTTACTTATAGATTGTAACATGATAATGATGAATACTGAATACTCCATTATGTTATTCATTATCCATTTATTGAAATCATACATTTAGTATGTTATATTCTTTTCAACGTGAAATTTATTCTACTAGCGGTCGCAATTCTACTACAATTAATTTGAGTGATAAGTTTGAACATTATTAAGGTTCTGTTGTCAAACACTATACTTTAATGGCCTTACTTATAATCGTTTGTTAAATTTTAAGAAACTGCTCAGCAACTGACTAACGATAATCTTACCCATAAACTCCTCTTAAGGATAACAGGTGGTGGTAAAGTTACTCGTAAATAACTGTCAAAAATAACCAACATCGAGAGGTAGTTTAAGTGACTGCTAAGAGGCAAGATGGCAAGTTTTATTTGAAACAGCCATTGATTAGGGGCCTAAGAGTCTCTTATTTAAGAGATGGCTAATCCTTTCTTAACGAGATTATTATAAGTAAGGCAAATCACAGATTTCTTTAATGTTTTTCACTGTTAATTTGACTTTAACAATAAACACTTTATATATGCGTGTGTGGGTCGAATACATGGAAGTATGTGTAGTATTTTTATTATATTTAATGTATTTTTAAACATAATTTAAAAAATATATAATTTGCATTCTGCACGCCTTCCCTATATAAACTATAAGTTTGCGAAATTTAATACTCCTCCGTCCGCGCGATTTTCGTAAAAAGGGGTACAAAGTCTTTGCTTAACGTATTAATATAATGATAAATATAGATAAATCACGACTAAACACCAAATAATACAAAAAATTGTATACTTTGCCTCTAAACTGTAACTACTTTAATTCAATTTGCTTTTTATGATAATACTACGCATGAGACTATTTCTAAGTTTGAGTATTTACTTACATGGACATGTTTTATGAAATATTTTAGGTTGATTTTGAGACAATTTCATCGACAGAGCGGACTCGCTAAGTCCTGTTATCAAAATTGTGCAGGAATTTAAAATTTTAATGTCATCGTTATATTTTGATACTAAAGCTTGTTAAATGTTCGAAGTTATTTTCGGGATCGTCATAAAAAATTACGACCAAGTTTATAGGAGTAACAGCATTTACTTGGGTAAAGGTCTTGTCGCATTTATATTTAAATGAACTTTATTGTGAGTCTGGAATACAAATTTGTGATCTCGACGCTCGTACAATTCTGCAACTTCAAATTTTGTGTTGCGACGAACGTCGTGGTAATTATAAACCCGTTCGAACCACCGGCGCTCGACTTATTTTATACTTACCAAACAGCACTAAGGCTAAGCTGATGTTAAACTTATCCCTCCTTTTTCAGTCGAAGCCAAGTGACAATGTTCCGGTCGCACAGCAAGTTGTATCATAATTAATTAAAGCACAAGTGTGAAGGGGATTATATACTATCATGCCTTAGGTTTTATTACATATTACATAAGATTATGCTGTCATAACAACTTTAAGTGTATTCCAGCATCAGTGGCCGGATTCCAGTTTCGCCTTCAACACCTAGTATTGCTAATGTCCATAGGCAGCGGTAACCACTTTCCATCACAGTTGGCCGTCAGCCTGTCCGCTGTGCTTCAGCAATAACAGCTGACTTCACAAAGTCCAAAAGGAATAAAATTTGTTTTGTACGACATAAAAACGTTCCATCGCAAAAATGAAATATTATAAATACATAGTATAAGAAAACGAATAGAAATAATACTTCTACGAGTTGCGGCACTTGAACTAAAATGTAACCGAATGAAACAAGTTCAAACGTAATGCAGAAGGCTGTAATGTAATGCATAAAACGCGGAAAGACCGTTACTACAAGATTCCCGATTGTAGTACACACGTCTTGCTCCGTTCGTGGTGATCGCTCGACTATCTCGCCCCTCTATTGGGCCATTGCTTTTACTGGACAGATGCAATATGTACATCCAGCTACGTGGACTGAATTTCCTAGAATCACTTTGTACTTTAAATTCGTGACACCTGGCTAATGACTGCCATAAAAGATTACCATACATCAATAAACAAGATATATAAGATTTGATGTCTTTGAACGTCAAGCTTAAAATAATAATATGTTATGGCGAAACTTAACTATTTGAGCTATTGCATTACAAAAGGTCTCAGGCTACTTAACTCAAAGACTTACCAAACTAGAACTCATAAATAGGGGGTTGCAGTAGCGCATATCCCCTATGAATATTCAAACAACGCGGTTAAGACACTTAAATTATCTTGTTGTACGGCGATTAACATGCATAATTGTATTGTTATAATGATAAATTGGTCTATCAACCAGTTGTATTAATTAGTTGTTGTGTCTCTGAATTATTATGTAAATTTCTCCTAATGATTACACCAGCATTTCCGTTGCTTAAATGGGAAATTATTTCCAATCTAAACCGCTTTTAGACTCACTATGACTCTGTTGTTAGGAGAGTTGGGCTTCATTTAAAAATTGTAAGTGCCTTTATGATTTTTTTCACTATTTTCTAGAAAATTTTAATAATTAGCTTATGCATTAAAATTAATAAATTATTGAACCAGGTTTTAGAGAAACCTTAATTTTTCTAGATAAATATTTCTTAGAAAACCATAAATTTATAGTTCGTTCAACGTTCGAAAATATACTTATGTAATTTCTATACTAGGTTAAAAAAAACCGTAATTGTATTATAATAACATAGAAAAATAACACAAAACTTTAAAAACATATTTGGTTAAGGTTCATCCTACTTCGGAGTGGTCCCAAAATGGGCATTCGCCTTTAACTCAGTGTAGGGAACAGTTATACCCATAGACTGTTTTTATTTTCAACACTACTCATTTCTTTTTGTAAAAACCACTATATACATATAAATAAAATAATCTATGTATAAACATTGTTCATACATAGATTCTTTAATCTGCTCACTTTCTACTGGTGCACTATGAAGATTATCTTATTTACCTATTTACAAACAGTACCTACTTATACTAGTAAGTGAGCATAACTCTACTTATCCACTAAGATGTCCACTAGTAATAGTATTTTTTTTTTACTTCACAAAAAGCCTAAAAATTAATAACCCAGACACAGAAAGTTAAAACAACACACATGGCACTAGATATAAGGCACACACTGCACATGCACTTCCTCACAACACCAGCATGTAACACATACACTCTACATTAGTATAAGTTTAGTATTTAAATAAAATTAGAATAAATTAATATAATAAGTTATTCGTAAGGTACATCACAACACAAAATATCACTAAATTAATGTCACACACAAGAACCAAAAAAACCAATATGCGTGTATAAACTCTAAAAATTAAATCTAGAAATTAAGTTGTAAAAAAGGGTTCGGAACTCGAGTCCGTAGAGTTGTTAAAAAACCCGCTTTGATTGAGAACCTAAGTAGATTTTTGTGCCGAAATAACGAATAATGTAATACTGAGAACGTGGGACGATATTTTCTTATTGAGCAGTTTAGTAGGAAGTTCTAGTGGATAATTCAAGTTTATAAATAAAATAGCGAGACACGGTCTGTTTGATATAAATATGATGGTGATCTACAATGAAATACATCTACAGATCATATATACTATCATGCCTTAGGTTTTTATTACATAAGAGTATGCTGTCATAACAACTTTAAGTGTGTTCCAGCATCAGTGGCCGGATTCCAGTTTCGCCTTCAACACCTAGTATTGCTAATGTCCATAGGCAGCGGTAACCACTTTCCATCACAGTTGGGCCGTCAGCCTGTCCGCTGTGCTTCAGCAATAATATATATAAAACATGTTAAGAAAATAATAAAGTTATAAATTAATTGATTATAATATAATCAATCATATTTTCCGAATCAAATTGTAGAATTCTGAGAAGCCTCAAATTTAACCTGCTCATAAATAATGTGAAAACGAATAAGCGAAATGCTCCTACTTATTTCAGTTGACAAAGTATTAAGTTAGGGAAAATAATGCGTCCGCTTTACTTTTTAATCCTTAGGGAGAGAAATTTATGGGGCAGCATTGTGACTCTAAATTCTTCTTAAAACTGCCTCAGTGTAAAATATTTTGAAAAGTAAAAATTACAGTGGCTTGGGATCTATAAAATTTTACCAAAAATTATAGAACTTTATTTGTTTTTTATGACAATATTTAAATACTTCGTTTTCCCCGCGGCTACGCCACGTGAAAAACCCTAGGTAAGTATCTCTATGTTACTTACATACAAAACTAACACAGATAGACCGATATCGTATGTATCTACGTTAACGTAATCGTCTAACGAATACATGTTATATGTCAATATTTAACGTCGCAAACAATTAATAACAATATCACATTACAAATAACGCATTAAACTCATCGCTACATCTGTGTGAAATGGTCAGTAACTATAACATTATCCCCACAGAAATAATATTTCTGTGATTATCCCCGATGAAAAAGTGGCATAGGCTAATAGCCCATGAACTGATATTTTAATGAATCTAAAGGCAAAATAACTAACTATAAATACATAAGGATGGTAAACTAAAGCTTTTTGCTAAGTCATCTATTTTAAGGAAACGACGTAATTTACTAGGATAAAATGTATTCTAAGTATTAACTTGGGTAATAAGCCAGCATTATGTCGGGTTTCATTCAAATCTGTTTAGTAGTTTCCATGTGCAAAAGACAGAATTCTAAAAATTGTATTTATGGATCCTGCTGGTCCAATTCTTCCTCCTGTTTTTTTACATTTTTAAACGCATTGTACAAATTCAAACCACTTACAGATTTATTATAGTATGGACAAAAGATAGATTAATACTCAAGTAGAATCACTAATTAATTAACTCTATTTAAAGAACCTGTCAAACAATACTCTACAAGGCATATGTAAGGTAAAATTGGTAATAATTTATTTTTGATTTCAATACATTTTTCAGGTAAATTTAAGTTAATCCGGACAGACGTACAACCATGAGGATTTTATAAGAGTTCCGTTGAACAGCAAAGTCAAAACATTGTCCTATTTTACAAATAAATAAATATAGTAAATACAATTGCATTTTGTTTTGCATAGGAATGTAAACGCATTTTCTCTATTTAAAAGCCATTGCAAGTTTTCAGGATTACTTTAGTTGACAATATATTTTCCAGTTTCGGTCGAGTTCCCGCAATAGCGGATGTTTAGTACCCTTAAAACTGTTTTATTGGCGACAACATAGCTCTAGGGAGACATTGGACACTTTGATCCATATTGCCTAACTTTCTCATGTTTATTCTGAGATATATTTGTAAGACTTTAATTAAAATGTGTTTGTTCCTTATGTCTTATTTGGTTTGCACTTTTCAGGATTTATTCAGGACCGATGGCCCATGGAGACATTGCATCCTGAAATGAAGACCGCATTGTCACTCGCATGGTAAAATTATTGTAGGAAGAGTTTCAATTAGATGGATTGATGATCTGCGTAAAGTTCGGTAGAGCTCAGATAAGGAAAGTGGAAGAAATGTTGTGCGAACTGGGGAAGATCCAGCTATGGACTGCTATTTTATTTGATGACAAGGGTAATCATGGAGTAAAGTTGTAGACTAGATTACACCGGAACCAGATACTTAGAACACGAAAACGAAACTGATATATTGATTCTTTTAAGCAAAATAACATCTATGCATCTATCTGCTGATGCATTACGTCTAACCAGGGTGTACCATATGATCACAAAACCCACTGCTGTTGACAGGCCAATATATAATATAATAATTATGTAATCTTTGTACTCTCATTAGAAAACATTTTTAGTATTCAACTATTTATTTATGATACTAGTAAGGTAATTTGGTTTTTACAAATATGTTGAAGAATGTAGCCCCGAGACAAATTCGAGGGCTTATCATAGTCACGACTTCGTAAAAACCAACAACCGCACGCTTGTCATACAACGTATTTGAACACATTTGCAAGTGGTGTCATATGGGTGAGCTAAAAATTAGAACTACGTCTTTCGTCTGTCTTTCTCTATAGTACTAAAGGAGGTTCGATTTTTAAGCTTATTTATTCTCGTGATGTGAAATACATGGGTGGAATTCTTATTTTTTTTTTCAGCTAAGTGTTTTGCTGCACGTTCTATTGTTTAGTGTATAATTTTTGACTGTCGAACAATGTGTACGGGCTTCGTAAATGCATTTTTTAAGCAAATATGTTGACAAATATATTTTCATAGGTTTACACATTTTGAAGCGATTTTCGACAGACGCAGCTACCTTCCAAACCTTGATTTGCTATAGATTAATTGATTCAAAGAAACGTAACATTACTTGTTTTATACGTATAAATAGGGCTCGAGTTTGTAACCACACTCGAGCAACAAAAAGTTTTGGGTCAAGTATCCCACAGAGTACGCGCCGCGGGCTCTAAATGCAACTCGTACAGTTTATACCAAGGACTTACCTGGCTCAGTCCCGGTTACTGGTGATACTATAAATTGTAAGTATAGATCCCTAATAATATTATGTGTGAATGTGACTTTGCGAGGATGTTCGTTTGAACCTTCCTTGTGTATGTTATGTTCGTCATCCTCTTTTAGTTATCAACTAACTTGAGAGTTTTTGATAACACATTGTTTTTAATCGACACAATAGAATCAAACAATCGGCAGGTGGTAGGGTTTTTTATATATTATATATTAGGCCCAACTGGATGGCTACCACCCCTGGTCTAAAGTATGCCGCCACAACAACCTTGAGTTGCGTTCCGGCATTAATGACCAGGTTCCAGTCCCTTAAGAGACCAGCAGCGCATTTGTAGTACCTTTGGTGTAGCAAATGTTCATAGGCGATGGTAACCGCTTTCCATCAAGTGGGCCATCTGCCCGTCTGCTGAACTCCTACAATAAAAACTACAAAAAGAAGGAGGTTTTCAATCGTTGTGTAAATATTTTTTTATGTATGTTCCAGCCATAACTTGTTTGTTTCTGAACCGATTTCGGTGATTCTTTTTGCGTTAGATTCAGTATAGCTTCATAATAGTTTGAGGTACATTATTTTTTATTAAAAACCATATGCATAACTTAAAAGTGAAAATAATAATATTCTGTTAAGAAATAACCGCTTTCAAGAGCAGCTAAAACGCAATAATTAAATATTTCTACACCTTTGCTACATCTTTAAGTCGATGCTAAGTAAAACATTAAAAACAACAAATAACAAAATATAGTAATTTAATTATTTAGTATTGCAGAATAATAATTTTTACTTTTTAGTTAAGTATTATTGGAGTCGGTTTCTTTTTCGTTGAAAAGTTTAATATCTTAGAACATCATTTTGGGTAATTTATTTATCAGATACACGTTTTAGACTCAATCATACTATTTAATGATGTGTAAATGATTTTGTTAACTTAAGGAACGTCTAAATTTAGGTATTAAAACAGATAATTATTTTAAATAAACCATCCAAACGCTCAGTTTGACTAAAATATTATTCAATAATTTATCTCGTAAGAAAAAAATTGGTTACACAAAGGAACAACAGTGAAATACTAAGGGTATTTAAAAACAATATCCATCACAGATGATTTATGAAACTGACCTTATTTTTCATATTGAAAAGAAATTGTTCTGTGGTAAACAATATTAATCAATAGCTAATGTCTAGACTAAAGACTAGTAGTACTAGACTAGTATTGGCGCAAACAAATAATTCAAGTTTCATTTATGACGAGTCCACTCTCCAGCTAACCTTTTTAGGTTATGAATTTACCGTCACGAACAACTGTTCTACATGAATATCGTGAAAGCGTTTGTGGAAAAACGTTTATTTAATTAAAGCTTATTATGTGTTTTTTTATATTTTTTTGCAAGAGCTCAGCAGAAAGTAGTAGATAGTAGAGTAGCAGGCTCTATTATAAAAACGATTTTTTAAATAAATTGAATCAGCTAAACGGCTAAATTTAATGAAGTATATTTCTTCGAATAAAATTTCACCCTCTTCAAGAATATTTTTTGTTAGAAAAACTGTTCTTTCCCATTAAGCCAGTTAGTGTTCAAAGGTAACAAAAAAGAAAGTAATGCTTAGTATAATATGAATATATGTATGTATGACATTACGGATCAACGGAATGTTATACAGGATGCTTTAAATCATGAACAATCAGAATAATTACAAAGAATGTTAATAAAGTTCACAGATAGGTTTTTAAGGGTAAAAGCTCTTTTCTTTGTCCTACAATTTCACTTGAGGAGTGAATGCGAGTTTATATGTTGGAATGGCGATACGGGGTGTAGGTAGGCTTTTGTATACATAGCATAGCATTATATACCAAAATTGTTTAAAAAAGATGTAAGGATTTGTACAGAGTTCACAAATATGCTATAAATATTATATTTACAGATTCAAAATAATTTAGTTTTCATGGAACACATTCCAAAATTGGCAGTAACATTGGTTCCCACACTAAGACGAGCTTGTGTCGCCGGGAACCGACATAGTATTCTGGATGTAATTATTATAACATTACAATTCGAATATTATGTTGTGTGTACGTGCGTGTGTAGGTGAGTATACATGCATGGTGTGTTTGTGCGCTGTGGTAGGATTCATATCGGAATGACCAAAACGACTATTTCCTCGTAGTTTAATATAAAAAGCCACAGAACATGTTTTTCTTTTGCACGAGTAAGACTGAGAACGTTCCTGTACAGAACACAGGATGAGAAAGTGCTTAAACGACTAGCAAACTTCGTTGTCACCTCTTCCGCTATTTAAGAAGACCCTTATAATATTTCTTTGATAACAGCAACGCTTGATGTCCACAAGTAACGGTTACCACTTTCCATCAGATAAGAAGTATCTTTTGTCTTTTTTGAGATATAAAAATTGTAATTTCAATTTACGATGCCCAAATAATAGATTCTTTACACACGAACGACTCTCAATTCTGTAGTATGCCATAGGTCTGGGTTATACGTGACTTGTGTGACCAACTTCTCTTTGTCGCGCACAAACTTTTAGTAATGCGAAAAGTAAGAAGATAATGCGATAAAAGCGAGCTGATTTATACTAATCCAAATAGTTTTATTACGCTTATAAATATCATTATGGGACATTTCACGTGAAATCAATCTGGTAAAATAGGTTTAGGTTCCGATTTCAGTTATACTAGAGTATGTTATACCTGTGCACACATATACAAAATATGATTACAGTGGAAAGTCTAATTCATAAGGTCTTTGAAGATTTGAGAAACCGTGGGGTATGTACTACTTCGACGGTTTTTATTCAGGTTTATGCGGTCAAATAGAAATAAATAAACCACTTTATTCTACACTTTCTTTATTGGTCTTTTAAGTCTCATCATTGAATTTCAGAAATAGTAAAAGTCACTTAAATATTTAAAAAAATTTTTTTATTGTTTTTCACAAAGTTTGACATTTTTAATTAAATTTAATTAAAAAAGGCCATATGTGGTTCTAAAAGTCCATGACAAGTTTCATAATGGAGCCAGAAGCTGTTTAAAAATATGTAGTGTACAATAATAAAAAGTGTAACCCCTTATGGTGTCTATTCATTTAGAGCAACTTACATACACGTTCATTTAAATAACAAGTAAACAAATAATATATGAGTCTTTTTACTTTTATAACTCGATCATTGTGATTGTAATAAAATTATAATATAATATAAAATACATATCCTAATTTATTATAAAACTTGGCATGGAGTTTAAGCACAATATAAGACTTTTTTATATTAAATTTAATTAAAAAATTAATCATGCCGAACTTTGTTAAAAACAATCAATTATAATAATTTTCATTGTATGTATATGTTTATACTATTTTTGAAATCAAATTATGAAACTTAAAAGGAAAAATTAAATGTATAAAAAACCGACTTCAAAAACTAAAAAAGTGTAAAATAACATATTTCTAAAGCTATTTTTAATTATAATATCTTAGTAGCATAGTAAATTTCAGAACATAGTAGTTTTTATCTTTAATTTCACACCGACTTCAAGATGAAGACATCTTGAAGTCGGTGTGAAGTAAATAATATATATTAAAAATAAGATATTATAATTAAAAATAGCTTTATTTTATACTTTTTAGGTTTGAAGTCGGCTTTTTAAACGAAATTTTTAGGGGATCAACTACTATTCTGCATCAAACCAAAGAAGAATTGATTTGATTGATGATTTACCGATTTATACGTGTACATATAAAGTAGTACGTAGTGTATGTACGTAGCGTACATATGGAGCGGGAAACTGAAATATCGAATATAACTAAAATCGGAAAATCCAACTTTGTTTAGTGCCATATGTTACTTTAATATATTTAATTTGTATATTTACAATTTGCGGGACGACGTAACTTAATTTGATGACATAACATGAATAATTCGACGTGCGTGCGAAGAAAGGAACGAAGGAAAGGTTTTAAGTAGAGGATTGAAATATTGTGAAGAAAAGATTGTGTAGGACGAAAGAAGGTTATATGGCGGTACCACTATGTAGTGTATATAAATTTATTCAAAAATATTCAAAACCAGCTAGAGTGTCTCTGTAAAAGAAAATGACAATTGCAACATTGGTGTAGCAAACGGCTTCAATTTGGTCAATATTGACGGAGAGCATCTAAAAACAAAGGGTTCTTGAGCTCCCATTCATACATTTGGCAGACGGCCAAAATAACTAATGGAAGTCAATGCGCGCTTTTTGAGGGCAGAATAAACGACATGCTCGGTAAGTGCACTTTAAGGGTTTTAATTGATTTGCAATGCCAAGATGCTTGTGGCATTTCACCCTATTATAAATAGCGTTGTTTCAAAATATCTCCTAAATACGCTGTGTTCATTGCTTCATTTTCACGGGTATTTGATTTCACTAGTGGTCGCTCGTGGTCAAATGCGACCGTATAGTCTAGTCGACAAGTTGACAATGGTACAAAATAGAGATACTGCTCTTAAAATTATGTGCGATAACTCATTGGATCCGGAATGACGTTTAGAAAAATGTGCCAAAAGCGTGTATTAGCACATAAAAAATTGCAAAAGTTATAAACAATTAAAGATGAAAAAAAAATGGCATTATTTAAACATTTTTTTTCACTTACAATTAAGACAGTAAGTAGTTCGAGAAAATTGCTTTTTTTATTTTATTGCAAGAGTTCAGCAGACAGGGAGATGGCCCTCTTGATGGAAAGCAGTTACCATCGCCTATGGACATTTGCAACACCAAAGGTGTTACAAATGCGCTACTGCTCTCTTAAGAGAGACTGGAATCTGGTCACTTATGCTGGAATATAAATCAAGGTTGTTATGGCGACACACAGACACAGACCAGGGGTCCAGTTGGGCAAATGCCGTAGCAACGTATTAAATTATATAAACAAACTCTTAGAAATTGAAAACTTACTGTACAGAAACAAAGAGACCTGTCTCACAGAAACATGTAACGTCGCCCAAAAAATAAAGAAGATCTCGGTGGGTCGGGTAATGAAGTTACGTTAAATTTACTCTTGTGCTTAAAAGAAAAGTGGTTTCGTAAGCGCGGGAAGCTGGATGACAAACACCTTTTAAAAATTGCTTGACTTGTGAAGGGATCGGGGCCCGCATGCGGACGACAGATTGATGGCTGTCGATTTTTCAAACGACATTGCGTTACTTCGACCCCTTCCCTTATCCAACCTTAGAAGCCTTCGATCCGTTTCTTTTAGTACAAGAAGGCTTATACAAGATTGATGCTAATACACTTTACCTCTACTACTGAATGATCTTTGGGATTGTATTCGTAGTGCAAAGGTATTTTTCATCTGTTTATGTCAGTTTTATTAGTTGGTAACAAAGACTTTTAACTTTAATTGTATAGGTTATAGACTGATTTCCCATACACCATAAGGTGCTCTATTCTACGTCATCGTATAAAAATGGAAATACCCACGGTCCTTCTGCGTATGGCTAAGTTGTGGAATGCGCTACCAGATTCCGTGTTTCTCAAATAGTACAATCGGTGTGTCTTCAAGTTTCGTGTAAATAGGTAAGCGTGATTCTTCTTGGACCGCATTATCATCTGACATTACTCGTAATCGTGGTCAAATGTGAACTTATTGATCATAAGAAAAAATCTAAATGTTACTTAGGGTCGAGTCACACCAGAATGACAGCGGCCGGCGGCGATGCCAACAGTCCCCGGCGTCGCCGCTGGCGGCCTCGCGCGCCCTTAAGACTTCACGCGCCTAGTCTTCTCTTGACTAGTTTAGTTTCTTCATATTATGATACTCGTGTGTTTGGAGTGAACATGATGGAATTTGTTATTATAGCACTTATTGCGGGAGAAGAAAGAAAGAAACAAAGGAAAAAAAGAAAAAGGGATATATGGGTCCATGACTCACGGGCAGATCCACCGACAAGACGCCCGTGGCGGCGGCGTCGCGACCATTTCAGGCTTTCAAGCGATACTGGTCTTTTAAGTATGTAGATAAAGTTTAAAATTATTTCACACTGAAAGTGCTCGCCGCGACGCCGCCGGCCACTGCCATTCCGATGTGACTCGGCCCTTATTTTGTAAGTTCACCTTTTGTTAAAATCCACCCTTAACTAACTGCACATCTCTGACTAACGTGTAGCAATACAGTTCTTGAGGAGCACAATAAGTCAAGGAGGAACAGAGCAAGAAATTTTACATTTTGCTAGACATTTCAGACCACAATTGTTCGTGCCTACCCCGCATGGGACCTGGCGTCATGTATGTATGTATTTCAGATCACTCATAAAAATAATATCCGTAAAATTGGCTTTAATTTCATTCATTCATTACGTGATTACTTTTAATGCATTTGTTAGATTATATGAAAATAATTGAAGGTACTTTTGTTTTTTTAAGGATGCCTACATACGATTTATTGAGCAAGAAGTGTGTTTTACTTAAATAAAAATTACGTAGCATATACATGGTAAGATTTATATTGTTATGTAATTGATAAACCTTTTTTAATTTTTATAGCCTTTGTAATAAGTTTTAGATGATTAGATTGTTAAAATATGTAAACACGGTTTTTATCTTTCGACAATATAAAAGAAGGTGAAATCGCCTAGAAAGAATTATTAGGTGTTCGTTTGTCTATTAGAGCGAAATTATGTTACATGTTATTAAGCAATAATTGCTCTGACTGCTAGTATTGGAAAAAAGTACGAAAATTTAGAGTATAAAAAGCTTATTATATTGTTATTATGATGGATAGTTCTTCAAGTTTCATAAAATAAGTAACATAGTTGGCTCTCGGCTTAGTTGGGCTATAATAGTCGTATCTAACTTGAGGTAAAATATCCATGAAATATCTTTTAATTTTTGAAATGAATAAAACGATATGTCCGTATATGTATTAAACACAATTAAACAAGGCTGTTTAGTAAAGCTAACGTTTCCCAGTTATATTCGAATTGAATATCGTAACACTTCATAGCTTTCAACTATAAGAAACTGCTGCTAATCGAACTAATTGATATGCAGGGAAGGCCAAGTTTGAATTAATTTCAAGCAGTACTAATCTCCTTCGTGTTATATCCGAGTACTTCCTTGTTAACCACTCTCAGTTTCGGAATGCAATATTCATCTTCAACCAGTGTTAGTTGTTTGTAGTTCTTTTTGTATGTCTTTGAAGACCACGGGCCAAAAAAAGGGCCCGACTTTTGCAGGGCTTGCGTGGGGCCATGGGAAGGCCAACACATAGAGGCACCTTGACAAATTTAATATAAGTGTGGCGTGATGCTGACCTGCGATTATCCCTGTCTTATAAAACCATATAATAATGCACCCAAGGACAAGCCCCGGCCAGTGTAGGACTATTGTGAGAGAGGACAAGAAGTACCGGGCTATTGGGGTGAATTGCTAGTGGTACTAGGGGTCTGGGAATATGGGAACTATGGCGTCTGCCCGTCGCAATGTTCAGAGAACGTGGAAAAATGTGCAGACGGTGACTCGCCACTCCCTGCATGGGCCTCGAAAAACGCCATAAAAGACAGGAGCAACATGGGAGTGAGTAGCTAAGGGGTCTAGAAAGGTGGGCTGCAGGTTCACCGGAGCTGCTTCTGACGTAATTCCATTTTTCACTTGCACCCCTGGACTTGAGTCTTAGCTCTAGCGGTCTTCACTTCGTGCTAGCTGGTTAAGGCAAGCACGGAGGTGGGGGCCTTGCCTTGGCCCCCGGAGTTGGGTACGAGGTGTCACCACTCACTTAAAGCTTCGCCAGAAAGCCCCCTTGCTGATTTATTATTTCTTATTATTACGGTCTTCAAAACTGAACACATTCAGAAACATGTTTAAATACGTTAATAATATAATATTTTGTACTCTGTAGAATGTGATATTATATATGAAGCCACAGATTGCCTTATTATGTATCTATAGCACTAAATCATAAAAAAATTAAAATACAAATCTTAATAAGCCGGTGCGGTCGCTAACATGCATGTGCGTACGTCTGCACTCGGCATAAAATCTTATTATTATAATTATACAAAAAATACGATGACATAACTATATATAAACTATATATAGATATAAATACAAAGCAAAAAGAAAAAAAACAGTTACAGTGTAACAATGATAGTTAACAATCAAATCAATTAAGACACTTTTTCGCCTATAAAAAACCGTTACAGCAATTCTGATTATATTAATGTATTAATTTGTAACTTTTTATTTTTAACATTTGTAAAAAAACATGAACAGATGAAGATTTGAAAGTTAAAATATTTTTTGAACGCACGTAAATCATTTATTTTTTACGAATTTTATTACATTTTGATGACTATTATTAGTTATTAATATACGTTTAAGTGAACTACCAAATGCTAATTTTATTTTGTTGTTATTTCTCTATCGCTCGAATATTATCAATGGCGTGATTATTGACAGAATTAGCCAGTCATCAAAAGTCGATAAATAAAATTAAAGTTATTTTTATCTACCTTTAACTAATTTTTTTATATTCGTATAATTAATTACAAAAATGTGTGAGTCTCGATGGTGTAATTATAATTGCAGAAGTAGATAGTAGAAAATATCTCAACAACTTTAGACGTCAAGATTTCAAATTTACTTTTGTGATATTTCCAACTCACTGTTTAAATATAAAACTTAATAATAGTTATTTACTCGAACGAAACTTTTTGAACAAGTTTGTGCCCTCCAATTTCAAAGCGACGCTTTGAAAAGTGCGAAACAAAGTTACAACGACGTTGAACATAGATAATAACTCCTCTTTGCCCTCGAGTGCCTTAAAAAGACAAGCCACTTTCATAAATCTCCGCGGTGGTTAACGCCTCGTCCGCAATACGAGAAACAAGGGGGTGTCTTGGAGTAACAACAGGAAAGGGTCCCCAAAACTTTTAAGTGGTCTTCAGTAAAATGTTTTTATTGAGTAATCTCTTTAAGAACCTCTTCATATTAATTTATTGCGCATCTGTCAACGTAACGAGTATAATAGGGATGCAGACACGTGTTACAATAATACAACATTATTCACATATAAAAGAATTGGCGTTTCAATGTAAATTTTGAAACATCATGATTGAAATAATTTAATTACTTTCAAAATAATAAGGACTGCATTATTTGACTCCTTTTACTTGTACATACCTATAACGAATAGTTACGTTCTTACAAAACATATGTATGAAGCTACGACATTTTACAAGTATTTATATTAAATCGCGTCGCGTTTTATCTTAGAATAAATAATACTTAAACAAAATAAGATTTAAGTTACTATATTTCTCTTTAATAAACTTATTTATTTATTTATAAGCATAAGGATAAGTCCGTTTCCCTGATTAGTCTTAGAATAGGTACCGGACTCCCCTAAGAATCTCTGTAGTATGCTGGAAGACACGGTAGTCTCCTCTTCGTAATTTCTAGTGGACGAGGCTCGGGCACATCGACGAAATAGATTATGGGAGGAGTTAAATCTCAACCAAGTTCCTAAAACCGCAATCAAGTTGAGCTCATTGAGTGCGCTATAGCATGTTTTTCTTAGCCACATGAATTGTCAGCAATAAAGTCAGGTCAAGTCATCTACAGGAAGAAATAGAAGCAATAGTAAAGAGATATTTAATGTTTAAAATAGTGGTACGAGTTGCGGGACTCTAATTAAAATGCCATCGGAATTATGATAGAGTTTATTAGAACTATACAAACACGTATAACACAGAGAACACAACAAATTCAAACGTAATCAAATTCATTAAAACGCGCAAAGTCCGTCACTATTACTATTACGTCACTAACTATTCTCGTTATGTACACACGTCTCGCCCGTATCGTAATCGTCACTTGACTGCCCCCCCCCCTCTCCTTAAATCAGGACATCGTTTTATACTGCAAAAATGCAATGAGCTCGTATCGTAGTCGAAGTAATACATAACACCTGGCTAATGATTCAGCCGCAAGCGTGGCCTTAAACGAGTACAATAAAACAATAGGCTGTTCTCTAGAAACTTATGCCAATAAATAAGTAAACAAAAGAAGACGATCATAAATGATTTACAATTGTTCAAATGCCGACAGGTAATAAAATGTGTTTTTACATATGTGCAGGTGGAATTTGTCTTTGCATAATTATAATAGTCATAGATTTTACCCAATATCAAGTACAAAAATATATCCAAAAACGTCTCATATTTTGCAGAGTTGATTCACATTTAGGAAAATATCACGCAACGAAGTGTCATGTTAGAACATAAATTTTGGTTTTTATATTTCAAATATGTATTTCGTTCGACAAGACCAAAATCGGTAGATACTTTATGAATATACAAAAATACCTATCAAAAAATAAATTAAAACATTTCACTTAAATTAAAGTATTATATTTTTGTAAAAACTGCTATTTATACGATGCTTGATCATAAATAATTGTTTGACCATCTAAAAGTTTGTCTTGAATAAGCTTCGAAATCCTGCCTAGTTTGAGTCAAAATTTAAAAGTAAAAAATTAAGAGATTTATCAGAATTTTTTATTTCGGTATCACACAAAGTTTATTAGATATGAATAAAATACCAAGACCCGTGCTAACGAAATGGTCGCTGCTAGTAATGAATATAATATTAAGAAAAATCACCATAGTAGAGGCGACGTTATGGCAAAACGGATCACATTCAAGCTCATTCAGAATCTTGTCAATAACACATGCAAATGAAATCAGCACATACGAGCACGCGTCAAACACCCTCATTCATGGTTCAGAGCGTAATACAGTATGATGGTGTAGTTACCGGCTTTTATTGATTCACCGCTATCATTCGTCAAGACTGTACGAACGGCAATCCACACTTTGAATTATTCATGAAGGCACGCACACGCTCGTCTCCTTTCTAATAGTGGTTAGTGAGACAAGACTGGTACGGATCCCGATCCCTCATATGCGGGGATTATGGCTGCCGCGGGTGATACTGCAGCCACAACTAATGGTTGTCGAACATTAACCGCTCCGAACCAAATTTACTTCACTTTTGCATTTAACTTTCCAAATATTTTATAAATTTCCGTTGTTGTTTAAAAAATATTATTATCAGTTATGTTTCGGTCCAAATGTTACCTTTGTTTAATCATCGGACTTATTGACTTACTAATTGAGTTGCACAATGTAAAACTTGTATCTCATTCTCTCACAAGCTTAGACCTATAGATTTTTAAGTTTATCTCTTTTTATTGTCACTTTTTCGTTTCATCGAGTTTCAAATCTCGACGGTTCTAAAAAAGTTTATTTTTAATACTAAATAATTTACTAAAAAAATATCTATTCACTCGCTCACTTCATTCGAAATTTTTATAAAACTTGGTGAATCTTTACAAAAATTAACTTATAATGACACTGAATAAGAATTATAAGTAAAATTGGACGCTGATTGAACATTGATCTGCTCGTGAGTTTAATCAAATAACTTTTTGTACAAAACACCCTTGACAACCTACCTAGACCCCAAGACACAGGTGCAAACCTAGTTTAGCAGTTAGGATAATGACATTGTCAATTTATAGATATATATGTACATTTAATTTTAAAATGTCTATGAAACTGTGTTTGATTCCCGGGATAAAAAATGTCTCACATTTTATTACAATAAATTTGCTGCCGTTCAGTAAAAAAATCACATTAGCATTCCATTCTTTTAATCTGACCTTTTTAAATCATTCCCAGAAAAATTGCCGAGGGATTCCCAGGATAAAAATAGCGCAGATTTGAAGTCTAAGAATTTGTCGATCAGCGAAAACATCGAAATCGCCGCAGTAGTTTTAAACAGACAAACCAAAAAACAGACGAGTAATCTTATAAAAATCGGATCGTGTTCTTCGTCGTATGTATATACTATTCCAGTTGTTTTTTAAGTACCTTTAATGTACAGAGGCGGCATGTTTTGTGTATATTATAATATTATAGATTTATATTGTCACTTTTCAGGCGAATACTATTTTTTCATCTATACCGCGCCAATAGTAGTGGTAACACATCACGTTCATATTACTCTGCGTTTTGGTTTTACTGTTTACCTATGGTTGGGAGTCATGCTGGTGAAAGTAAATAAAAATAACAATATTACGATCTTTATCGTACTCGTAGACATCCACGATAATATCGTGTTTTTACTTCTCTAGCATGATATTATGACACCCGTATTATACAAAGCATCGTTGTTTTGTGAGTTCTCACGCAGTTATAATAACATTTATTATTGATTTTCCTAACATTTATTCCTAATTTACAATACGTATAGTTTAAAATTATCATTTTTTAATTGTAAATTAAATCAACTGCCCGCGAAGTTAATAATCTTTTAACTACTCTGAGTGCAATAGCATTCAAATAATTTAATGTTATATGTAATAACCTACATTAAATATATAATAATTAAATATATAACTACATAAAGATCCTACCTCAGTCCCAAAGCACGACCTAAAGTTCATTTTGACCTCAAACAAGCTTCAAGTCTCACTAACAAGACGCATGAACATCGTTTATAGCTAACTAAATATTGGCTTAAAATTGTATACAAACATTCACTCATTAATAGATATGGAAAGGCAATTAGAAACAATGAAGTTTGCGCAGTGCAATAATCTGTCCGTGTAGGTAATTTTTGCACAGGACATTTGTGAAATGCTTCTTTCAAGCGTTGTGTAGCATAGATAGAGAGGCAATAAGACCGATGATTAAACATAGGTTTAATTTGGACCGAAATGAAACTGATAATAATAGTTTTAGACTAAAACAGTGACAAATCGAAATTGATTCTTAACCATTTTAGTTTGAATTAAAATATGTTAATTGATGTAAAAAAAATTAAATCAATAAAAATTAATATCATTTTTATTTATATAACACTTAATTTCATCATTTTATTCTTATAAATTACTTTATCATACAATACAATATAATATAAATTACATACTATTGAATACAATGTAAGAAAACTTAACTTATTTGTATTGTATTCTACCCATAGTCCCTCAAGACTATAAGTAGAATACTGAGCCCAGATCACCGTCTTCTATGGGTAAGGTGCCCAGAAGGCTGGCTACGTTTCCTCGCTGGATCGCCATACTGATCCGTTGGCCGAGGTAGGCACCAGCCCTCTGATCACCTGAAGAGTCGATGAGTCGTAAAAAAAATTAGGATAAAAATTAGGGGTGATCTATTTATGAGTTTATCATCTGAAGTTCCACTTGTACTGTGTGTGAACTGCACACACATTTTATTATATCCGTATCTGAAATAAATATTTGCATTTCTAAATAATTACACTACTATTGTTAGTGTTTAATTAATAGATATAAAATACTCATCAATTTTATATCTAACGTTCTACCAAACAGTACCGTAAAATTAAATGTCTTTAAACACACAAAACGTTCCTAATGGTAGCAATTGTGAAGATTAGAATCGTTGATGGAAGCTCTAGTACCCAATTTAGGATTTAAATGGCCAGAACAACAATCTGAATTCAGAATGAGACCGATATGTTTGGAACGACATTGATTCGGGTCCATTTCATGGATAAAGATTTTCTCATATAGACAGACGTACGGACTAATGCCAATTACTAGCTTACGCTGATGAATAGGGTCGAATTGGAGCTGAAAAAGCAGCACTCTATTTAAATTTGTCCAGAATCTAAAAATTGGAAATGTTTTAAGGGTGTCGTAATAATTTTTGTCAAGAAGGGAATTCCTACACGATTGACATTAGTTTCTATCTGTCTATTAATTCTTGTAACTATTATTCACAAAAAATAGTCTATATAGCTGAATTTACACGCTGCTTCACAGTGCTGTGGTTTAACCGTGTAAAATATTAGGCTGCAATGTATAATAGTACATATGACTAGGTTTAAATAATCAGTATTATAATTTAAAAATGAGATAGACAGAAATGGTGAATTGGTTAAATAGAGCAACTAACTGATGGACATGACGTTACATAATAGTTCCGTATTTGCCAAACTTAGTACTCTTGCTATTTGATAAACTTTATATGCGTTTCATGTATCATACGAAGTCTCGGGATATGATATCCTGTCCTGAAAAAATAAAATCTAGAACCCGATTACAGCGCCACCTATTGGATATACTTGTGAATCTAAACTACCCCGGGACCAACACATAGACACGTACAATTTCATCGAAATCGTAGAACCCGATTCCAGCGCAGAAGTATTTTATTTAGACCGATGGGTTACATTATTGAAGTATTTGTAAGGATCTCTATTTACTTTATATTACTCCTGGATAACGTAGCATTCGAATGGTGAAAGAATTTTCGAAATCAGTTTATTCGTTTTTGAGTTAATTCGTTACAAACTTTCTAATATCAGCTTACCGATATTTATCCGTGCAGGAACGGAGAAAGAATATAATTTAATACGGCCGGGCGGCCTCTCGTAAGAGGCGACAAAACAACCCACAGCCAGGTGGTAGGGCATTTGCCCGACTGGGTGACTACCACCTCTGGTCTAAAGTATGTTACCATAACAACCTTGAGTTGTATTTAGTTCGGGCATTAGTGACCAGGTTCCAGTCTCCTTTAAGAGAGCAGCAGCGCATTTGTAGCACCTTTGGTGTTGCAAATGTCAATAGGCGATGGTAACCGCTTTTAATCAAGTGGGCCGTCCGCCTGTCTGCTAAACTCCTGCAATTAAATTTTTTTTAAAAAAACCGAGAAGGACCTTAGAACTAAACTAGTAATCTACCAGTATTAGATGATATTAAGCGAGATAAGGAATCCCAAATGAAAGCGATAACGCTTTTCCTCTCTCGAGGCGATATATATACATAATTATGACATATAGCAATCCACTTCTCATAAAATGGGCCATATATCGACGTGGATGTATGAACGATAATAATTCACGTCAATATTCATTCGCGTCAAGCAAATCGTAAAATGGATGCCTGATTCATGTTTCATTTCGGTTCAGAACTGTAGATAGAATTTCAAAAACTTTTACTGCATATCAATGAATAAATTAAATGGAATGTTATGTAATGTATTAAATTGTACATAGATACTTACATAAATATGGAACATGGACTGAGAGCCTTGGCAAGGCAGACTTATGTGTTAATATTGACTCTATAACACAGGCACCAATATAACTGAACACAACCAGTTAAAACGTAATGCGCGATTCAATAACATGCGCAAAGTCCGACACTATATAGGTCATCGAATGTACACAAGTCTCGCCTTGATCGTGGTTCTCGCTAGACTGATGATATCTGCATTGGGTCATTGCTTTATAATGCACCGATGCCATATGTCTACCTGCCAAGCGTCGACGCAATTTCCCAGAAAACATAATCCGCACACCTGCGTAATTATGCCTGTGAACAGCCATAAACGAGTGCAATATACAATAGGCTATTGTCTAATTACAAATGTTAAACACAAAGTAAACAAAAGAAGATAGTCATAAAACAGTTTCAATGTTATTACCTCAAACGCCGCGGTAGGTAATAAATGGGCTTTGTCTATGCCGGTGGCCCAACTTATGATTGGTTGTGAACTATAGTTTCATAAAACTTAAGTCGTAATGGCAGGTGGAGCATGTATCGAAGGTGTACACAATTCTTATTTCAATTACGAGGTGGAGTAAAATACTTCATAAAATATTGGTTTTTATAAAATTTGTTGAGTAATAATACAAATATAGGTAAGGGTATTTTATATTACAAGCGTGATTGAACGACAAAAACAAGATGTTGATTAAAACTTCACTTTACAATTAATATTATAAACTCTTGAAAACTATATTTTAATAAAAGGATCTATACTAATATAATGGAGTATTGTATTTGCAGATTAAAATTGTATTCTTATATATATTACGTTTTCAGTCAAAAATTTACAAAGAAACAACACAGTTATAAAAAGCAAAAATATTCCGATATGCATTGCTACTGGCGTTGATTGAAAGAATTTTTCTTCAACTTAATAAAATGTGTTTTATTCCTTGCATCATAAAGTGAGATAAGACATCATAAGACTTTAAATTGAAAGTAAAATTAAAAACTGTAAGAAAATTGTTAGCGATTTACTATTTAAATTTTTAATTGTCCGAACAATTTTGCCACAATATAATTGTAAATCATGAGATATTGGCAAAAAATATAGTTTTACCACGGGTCATAAAAATAGCCCGGAGTTTTGGAATGCTTCCAAGGGGCTATAAGAGAGCCGACACGTAGAGTCTCACTGTTTATCCCCGCATGAAGTATAGTGATGCGTCCAACAATAGTAAGCCTCGGTTAGTCTAGGATGCAGAAGATGGAAGAAATGCAGAAGATTGGA
Organism: Dendrolimus punctatus; assembly: GCA_012273795.1. NCBI lineage: Eukaryota > Metazoa > Arthropoda > Insecta > Lepidoptera > Lasiocampidae > Dendrolimus > Dendrolimus punctatus. Next base: position 2,563,296 of record CM022541.1, read on the forward strand.
AAAAAAGGTAATAGGCTGCTTGGTTGGACACAAGACCTTTCAGAAAATATAATCATTATTATAATAGGGGAGCGGATAGTTATTCAACTGAGATACTTCTTATTATCTTACAAAACATCGCAAACATTTATTTTATATTTAATTAAATTTACGCATATGTCATTCAAAAAATAAGCTGTAGGTATAATGTAGGTGGAAGAAAGTAAGATGATAAGATGTTATTTTAACACTTGTTCTTTTATATGTAAGTAATATTTGATTTATTGTAATATGTGTTCACATCCCTATTTGCAATATGAGTCTATGGCGGTATTTGGTGTCAATCTCTAAGTTTGTAGGTTCTTGATATTCAAAAACTGTATTGAGACTCCGCTAAATGCTTGGTACAAGACATCTCACAGTGCCAAAGGGTTGGTCTTTTTACCATACAGCGCGGGAACACCGAGAGATTTTCGGTAAGGTCTCTAATGAATGACAGTGGTTTGGAATATTTTTTCTATACTTATTCCCTTAACGCTATAATACTTTTTGTTTTTCTTTAATATTAGTGTTTGTACAATGTCCAACGAAAAATAGTTAGTCTAATTTTTTTAAAGTAGTTTAGTATCTTTTTTGGAACGAAGTTCCTTATCGCGCGTTGTGAAAGGGGGCTAGACGGAAAAAATTAAGATCAAAAGTTGTAACGCCACTTTTTGCTATAGTCGTAAGCCGTGCGGCGCGCGCGTGTTTCTTTGTCTGTCTCTCTTTCTCTCTCTCTCTCTCATTATTACTAAAATTGAGCCTACATATTAAGTTTATATTACATTATATTTGTCAATAATAAAAAAATATTATTATAACTTAAAAAAATAAAATTTTAGTACAATTCCTCCAATAATTAATCGAAAGGAACTTCGTTCCAGCTGGATGTCCCTTGAAGGTGTCAAGGGACTCAAGTTTATATATAATAATTTAAAAAAACGCTAAATCGGTGAAAATAATATTATTAAAATAGCTAAATTTAGATACAGAGCAATTTTGGATATAAAAGTTAAAATTCGTTTTGAACATGTACAGGACAGTTTAAAAGTCGCTGCCAACGGAGATAAAATCACTGAATACTACCTTCACTTCGGCCATGTCAAAAATGAAGTGAAGGCCACGTGGTACATTGCCATAGACATGATAGAACAAACAAAACCTCTACAAAACGTAGAGGCCACCTGCCATTAACTTGCTTGCTTAAGAAATACCAACTGCCCGAACCGACAACCCAAGACCGAATGAACACACACATTAAAGTATTAGCACAGGAGAGTGAGAAGATCCGACCCCAAATAATGGAATAAGTGAAAGAAGATGTGAAAGAAGGGCTCTAATAGTCTAGTCTATAGTAACATCTTCATTTCCCCCCATATTTATTTACATAGCTCTATCTATCTATTATTATTTATTTATGTCTATTAATATATGTATATTTTTGTCTTATTTCCATGTCTATTTATACTTACCATCTTAAAATCTTATATATACAAAATCTTTTTCATTCTATTTATATTGCAAAACCCACATGTTACACAATTTTCTCTAATCCATCCTAAGGTTGTCTGGAAGAAATTGCTTTTAGTGATAAGACCGCCTATTGTCTTCTGTACTTAAACTTCTTTAATTGTATCTGAATGTTATGCAATAAAGTATATTCTATTCTATTCTATTTAGTTTCTAGTATAAAGATTTAACAAACTGTAATAAAAACTACAGGCGTTTTTGAAAACATGTGATACAAAATGAAAATAAATAAACAAGGAAGTCCTATTGAAAAAGTAATATTAGGAGTGAGTACTATTTATTCGAATTGGACCCTTTTGTTCGGAATACAATAGTTTAAACCCATGTCCACAAAAAAGGGGAAATCTCTTTGCATCCTTTATTTTGCACAGCCGTGGATATAGTATTCCTCGGTCCCTTTTAACTTCATCCATTATGTTAATCTTAGGTCAACGGTTTATCATGTTTAAATGGATTACACGAAAATGTTGCTTTTATCTTTACATGTCGTGAAAAAGTACCACTTGACACGTCAGTAAGGGTTCGGTGAATATTTGTGTGAACAATTTCAACCAATTTTGTTTACTGCCGTTTAAATTATTGTACTATTTCAACATTTTTATTGGACTAATGACAATAATCAAGTTACTTCATTTTCTACTACGTGATTCCATAATACTTTATAAGATTTTTTTTATTGCATAAGTTCAGCAGACAGGCAGACAGCCCACTTGATGGGAAGCGGTTACCATCGCCTATGGACATTTCCGACACCAAAGGTGCTACAAATGTAATGCTGCTCCCTTAAGGGAGACAGGAGCCTGGCATACAACTCAAGATTATTATGGCGACATACTTTAGACCAGGGGTGGTAGCCATCCATTCGGGCAAATGCCCTACCTGGCTGTGGGTTGTTTTGTCGCCTCTTACGATAGGCCGTGTGGCCGCAGGAATTAGTACTCTTTCTCCATTCCTGCACGGATAAAAAGGAACTAAGAATAGGATAAGATTTGGAAATAGTATATCTTTCCGAAAAACAAGTGAACCACTTTTTCAGGATTCCGTAACTAAATAGCTAAAGCAGTACCGAAAAGACAAAAAATTCAATGACAAGACCCGTTAAGCTACTTTTGAGAAATTGCTTACAGATTATTTATTGGTATATTTTTAGGATTCCACAACTAGACAAACGCGGAGCACGTTCGTCATCTTTACGGAACTTATGTAACCTTCGTCTAATTCTAATAATGTTGATTCAGATCTTGGCCGGGAGCATTGCTAAGGTTTTTCTGGTCAAATGTATATAGTATTACTGCAATTATTATAATTACAGTGATGGTGAAGATAAACATAGGGAATCTTGTTCTAAAAAAATATATATTAATATGTAGAGTTTAGCTGGAATACCGTCTTTTTCTGTAAAATACGGGAGCCTACTAGAGTCCAGTATAGGAATGTTTATACGAGTATATTAATTATTAATTTATTTCTTAATTAGCCAAATATCAATTATATTCACGTGTATTCCTCTTTATCATGTTAAAATAATTTGTCACTAACACGACTATTGCAATTTTACTTCTAAATTGAAAATAGTTTAAATAAATATCGCCATTAGTCATAATAAATAATATTGATTTTCTTTCCTAGCAAAATCTGTTCAAGCGAATGTATAGAGTCCTTCGCAGTATTCCTTGAATGTACAGCCAGTCGCTTTTGGTCGCTTTCGTTCCGTGTGACTGCACGATCTACCCACAACAGTCTCTCTTGGTAGAATCTGCTTGAATTGAGAATTACGCTCTAATAGCAATGTTAACGAACCTAACCCATGCTTGGCTGCTTTCTGTTCTGGGGATCTGTACTATGATACAATGTATTAATTACATATGTTTTCTCAGCACAATCTTGGATTTTTATACATATGTGATGTAGGTATCAATCACGTGAACGTATAGGTTTGTCTATCACAAAAATTTGACCTCAAACCAATGCCTCAACTCTCTGTTTTTTTCGAGACTTTATTAATACATGGAAATCGAATCGACATGGAGGTTCCAATGAAATATTTCAATTTTAAGAATTTGTAAAGTTGTTGGTTTATATTCCACTAAAGGCTTATTTACAATTTCTTAAAAAATAAAGTTGTCATTGTTAGCTTTAAACCCGTCATGCGTTCACAGAACGACAAAACTTTTTCCAATGCCGAAGTAATATTTGAGTCAATTTAAAACAGTCCTGGCAATGGATTGACAATTTTCTTCATAACAAAGTCTTGGCTTTCACGGTTTTAACCCTTTCTTTGGGTTAAGTTCGTTCATTATGCATAAAAGCTGTGAAACTTCTCGTCAAGAGTCGAATGTTCAAAGTAACGAAATGAAAATTTGTTGTGTGTTTTGATTGAGCTGTTCACTCGTCGTAATATTAACGATGGATATGGCAAAATAGGCATAAAATAACTGCCGTATAAAATGATATCTTAATGGCAATTTAAATTTTAAAGATCGATAAACTTTAAAATTAATTGTAAGGAGAGTTTCACTCTCATTTTTTTCAATTGTTTTTCTGACGTATTGAGATTAATACATATTTTCATTGACAAAGTGACCAAAAATGATTAAATATTTGACTAATGTGGTCTAAAGGTGTGGTTCATATAATAATATAATAAGAAACAGTTAAAAAGCAATAATGTTTAAAATGTCTATTTTCATCGCCTTTTTCATAATGTTTCGTTACTGAGTACAAAATGTAATTTATCTTGATTTTTTAAAATTTATTATATAAATGGGGTCTAGTAATCCGCATAAAATAAAATGTTCCGTTGAAAATCAATCTCTGGCTAACTCTTGTCTTCATAAAAGAGTAAGTGAGGGACACTGTTACATTTTTCAAAATCTGAACAACAATACATACATAACTTGAGAGAAACATTAAATCTTTAGTTGCATGTATGGCGGCTATTCCTAATTTTTATTCTATCGCGACTTAGCTATTTTTTTTTTGTATTTTGTTAGGCCATGTAGACTACTTACACATTGCAATAAAATGTATTCAGTCACATTGAGTTATGTAGACCCCGTAGTTTAGAAAAAAATACTAATATGTAAAGATAGATCGACATAACAATTTCTCAAGGTGTAACTCTTATATAATAAAAAATAATATATCTATCATCGTTTAAAAAAACTTTTAACCATTTTCCCTTTCTGTTATATTCCATAGTATTTTTACTTCTTCTTTCTAAAAATGGCTCTGTACGATTTGTTTATCTACCCAGAGTCAAGTATTCATGAATATTCAAACTATAGAATTATATTCAAGCAAAAGCCTTAGTCAAATTGTAAATCTTTCACTGATGCCTAACGAAGAAATTCTTGTAGCAGCTCGAAATCGCAAATTTTCCAAAACTATTTTTCAATCAAACACATAATTATTTATTGAAGCGACACTTCTTTATCCGCGTTGGAAAAAAAATCACCGTCACTTTTTTCGGTTACGCGCCATCTCAACCAATTTCTGTAAAGTTACATATAGTAGATCATTTTTAGAAAAATAAGGTCATAAAGAAGTTTCACTTCTTACGCGTGTACACTAGTACACGCAAACATTTTTTAGCCATAGTGAATATCTTAAAACTATTGTCTACTTTTAACCCGTATACACCAAATCCTCACATTTATTCAAATTTAGTGCGTTCATGTGGATGATGTATGGTTCACTCGAGTTTTTCTGAACTTGGTGAATGAGAATAATTTATTCTAATTATTCTATACCGCGTTATCAAGGCTCGGTGGATGCTTTTGCATAAATTTTACTTTTGAACACATTAATATTCACTTATTTTACAGAAAGAAAATATTCTTTCAAAATATTTATATTTGAGAAAGCAAAGTTGCAAAGTGTTATTGAACAGTATATTCTAAATTCGGAACATATTTAATTTTAATACTAGGGCATACTTTTCACCTTAGATAATGGGATAGATTTGTGTAAAGGTTATCCCAAAAAATATGATAGGTTTTGATATTTTGTTTATTTCGTCCATTTTGCCCTTTTTGTCATTGATGTTGTTTACAGATATAGTTTGCGATAAAAAATGAAGTGAATTTTCCGGGGATAAATATATGAAAATTTAATGCAATGTAACCTGTACCTCGTGCTCTTTAAACAAGAGCGACGGACCGAGGTTATATATATATATTAACAATACACTAATTTAATACAAACCTTTGACCAAAAATTGTAATTTATGAGCAAGGAGTTTAAAAATACAATGAATTATGGACGAATGTCGACTTGTGGGTGACCACTAGTTCAAATGAATTAATCAAAACCTCATACAATGGCAGCGGCTACGTGACTACACAATATAATGCGGTTGGACCGCAATAATTGGCGCGAACTGCCCCATCACATTGCGGCCGATGCGGCCAAAACACCAATCTACCCCATTTGCGGTAGTCAAATAACAACGAATTTTAGACTGATGGCCCGTCACTTACAGACATATTGCAAAACATAAATAAACGCTATTATTTAAATAAGTAATCGAAAGTACCACAGAAGAAGGATACTAGAAATTATAATCGTATAATAAACATTTTGAGACGGTGGAATCATACAAGAACCTGTATTGTGATATGTTGTTATAGTATATAAAGTCTATTATTTATTTATTTCTATTTTGGTTATTTTATGTTGTATCATAAAAACATCGAAAATATGTCTACTTGATATATTTTTAAATAAACAAAACATATATCATTAATATCTAGCCAGATTTTATAAAGATCCGTTCAGTTTAGTTTCGAAAAGGTAACAAATAAAATAATTCAATGATTTTTTAATAATTTTATGAACTATTCCAAACCATTGTTAATTAATATTCATATTTATACCGCGTTATACGACCATGTGGTTAAATTATTCCACCCTTGCTTTCAGATTTTATTATCTTGACGTGTTTAACTTCATTTATTTCATCATACGAGAGATTTATTTAATTATGATTACAATTAGCAATTAATTTGCAGGGAGAAATGGCATGGCTTATGGCTTAGTGATTACTGGAGAATGTAATGTGTGATATGTTTGTGAATATATATTTATGTTTTGAATGTCTCATATTTATCATCAACACCGCTAATGTCATGTTTAAATGTTTTTCTTTGTTATGAGGGTTGTCTAGAAAAGATCACTTTAAGTGATAAGGCCGCCCTTTAGTCAATACTAGCTTCTGCCCGCGACTTTATCCGCGTGGAATAGATAAAACCCGATTTTTAAACATTCTTCATTATTGCTCCGCTCCTATTGGTCTTAGCGTAATGGTAGCCTATAGCCTTCCTCAATAAATGGACTGTCTAACACTGAAAGATTTTTTTCTAATCAGACAAATCGTTGCTTAGATTAGCGCGTTAAAGCAAAAAAACAAACAAATTCTTCAGCTTTATATATAAGTATAAGATTAATTATACTTAGTTTATCAGAACATAGTTATATTTTTTGGTAAACAATAAAATATTATTATTAATTTATTATTCTGGTTGCAGTTCTTAGGCCGGTACACTATCTGTGTAATACTATGTTCTCATTAAATTGCATGATAAGTGAGAATTCCGATGGTACTGTAAATATAAGGCTATGGCTGTAATCATTTCATTTATTTTGTGTCTTTTAAGGCGAAACATTCACCAACATTAAAAAAAATAATGAGGGGAAATCAGTCGCGCGTAAGGGAAGGGGGGGGGGGGGGGGGTTGCAGAACTCCCTTGGGGTAAATCGCGGCCGGTGCGATTCGCTAGGTCAGGGTGGCATTGGCACCTCTAGCCAACTATGGCGGTCTCTAACGCGCCCCAAAGGAGGAGAGAAGAGAGCGCGCCGAATACGTCGCAATCCGTCTCAACAGTATATCATATTGCGGGTGGTGGGGCGCTCATTCCCACCTGCGCCACCCGCTCAGTGATCAAAGGTTTAGACCTGGCTCTCCGGCACCGATGCGTCCTCTTTTGACGGGAACGGAGCAAGATGTTCACACTCCCGTTCCGCCTCCTCCTTTGTAAGCGTGACACGCTCGCAAAAAAAGGATAAAGTATCCCATCCGGTAGTGCTCCCGACCATGGTGCGAACCACGGCTGGCAGCGGAAGGTCGAATCCGGTAACTGTGACGAAATTTTGGTGCTATTCTGTCCAGGCAGGACAGAGCAGCACCAGGCCGATGTCTGTCTAGTACTGCATATTATATATAGGCGATGGATACACTTTTTCATTAGGTAGGCCGTCCACATGTTTGCCAACTTTGCAATAAAAATAAGCAGCCTGCTGTGCATAATCTGCAGAAGTCCTTAAACATTTCAACTTCCTTTCTTACCTCACCGCCTTCTGTCGGCTTAACTTATTGCAACCCAGAAACGGATTCTGTGGTTGAGCATACTCTAAGCCATTTACCATAAGGTAAATTTCGGTAACTTTTCTCCGATATTTATTATTTATTTTATTTATTCTGGGTGTCTGGGACCGGTTTCAGAGTAGTCCATTGTATATAACCCCATAATACAAGCATTACTTTCTTAATGGGAATTTAATTTAATTTGATTTAATTTGGAGATATAATAAAATATGTATGTATGTGTGCGTTCTTTTTCTTTTATGCTTTACTATTATAGTAGGTTCCCCCAGGGGGTGCCTCCTGCTGGACAGTTGTCCGTCTAGCAGTGCATTCGGGTAAGCGAACCCGGGGCCCCAGCCCCACTGTCACACTACCTTTGTTCCGTGGCAGTGGTGTCCCACCTCTCCTTGTTTCCAGATTCCTTTCCTCTTTATTCCCGTCCTTCCCATTCTCCTTATCACATTCCCTTCACGCCCCAAGTATCCCTCCTTTCCCATCCAAACCCTCTTCCAGTCGTAGCGGTTCCCTCTCCATTGGGCCCAGGAGGGGGAGGACGAGTGTGTGCACCTGTATTTGCGCAAACTCTTGTGCACCTAAATATATCCTGCGTACTTGACCGCTTCCGTTTTACTGGATTTTGATGCTGAAAAGCCCTATGGCGATGGGTAGAGGTAGAGAAGTTCGGGCTGATGCAAACCGGGCTTTGTCTAATACCTGCACATAGGCGGCTCTGGGGATGTGGTAAGAACATCGTGGTCGCTTTGCTCTGCGCTTGGGGGGACAGAGTGTATTCGGCAGCACCCAGAGTGTCAGAGCAGCCCTATTTAGGGATGCACTGCTCTCCTTGCTCAGCCAGGGAAGGGGCTAGAAAAGGTGCCCTAAAAAAAGTCTCCCCATCCCTCTTAAAGGATGGTAGTAACCACGGCTGCCTCCGCATCTTTCAATTCGTGGTCAATGTCACAAAAAGAATAATTATAAAAAAGAATCAAAAATGACATTTGGCGCGTGGAACGTTCGTACACTACTGGACCGCGAGGGCAGTGCTTGTCCAGAACGAAAGACTGCCATTGTAGCTCGAGAACTTCGTCGCTACAACATCGATGTGGCTGCACTGAGCGAAACACACTTAGCTGACGAAGGAGAGTTGGTGGAAAATGGTGGCGGATACACATTCTTCTGGAAAGGAACGGCTTCTACTGAACCGCGGAGGTCAGGTGTGGGCTTTGCAATTAAAAACAGCCTGATCAAACATCTCCAGGAATATCCCAAACATATCTCGGATCGCGTCTCCACACTGCGCCTTTATCTGGACAACAATAACTACTTAAACATCTTAAGTATTTATGCGCCAACTTTAGACAAGGCAGATGACATTAAGGAAAAGTTTTATGCTGAACTGACACATTGTCTTGAAAGGATACCTATCAGAGAACAGATCCTGCTTTTAGGCGACTTTAACGCTAGGGTTGGGCGTGACTATGACGCATGGCCAAAAATCTTAGGGAGACATGGTGTTGGAAATATGAACAGTAATGGTTTATTACTTCTTAGTTTATGTGCTCAGTTTGACTTGGTGATTACCAATACGATGTTCAGACTTCCTGCTAAATACAAAACAACCTGGATGCATCCTAGGTCGAAGCATTGGCATCTGATTGATTATGCTATCGTTCGGCAAAGGGATGTTTCCCAAGTCCAAGTTACTCGCGTTATGCGAGGCGCTCACTGCTGGACTGATCACAGGTTACTGGTTGCTAAGTTAAAACTCCTCCTACATCGTCCTCGTAGATGTGAAAAACCCAAGTCTACATATTTAAACTTGGACAAACTGAATAATGCCGATGAGAGGGTAAAATATTCTGAAGCAGTGACCAATGCACTGGTTTTGTGCAATGTGACCGATGATCTCGAAGTTGACTGGGAGACTTTATCTTCTTGTGTGGTAGTTGCAGCGAATGACACTCTGGGTCAAAAGGTACGTAAGAATGAAGATTGGTTCGATGAGAATGCCGGAGCCCTTACAGAGGCAATCGACAAGCATCGTACTCTTCTACAAAAGAGAATTCGTGAAGAAAGACCGCAAAGTGATGTCGAGCCAAAGCAAAGTGAGCATGACCTGCGAAAATTAGTGAGAGAAACTAAAGACAAATGGTGGCAAGAAAAGGCTCGATATATTCAGTGGCTTTCCGACTCAAATCAGCTAGGCGAATTTTACGACGAGGTCCGAAAACTAGTCGGCACTACCAATCACGCAAAAGTTCCTCTTAAAAGTAAGGGTAATGACCTCCTTTTGAAAAGCAAAGATGAAATTCTGAGAAGATGGGCTGAACACTTTAACAGTTTGCTTAACGTGGATCGATTTGCACATAGTCAACATATACGTGAGATGCCCCAGCTTCCAATAGATCCTAAACTGGACATACTGTAACGTCCACCCGACCCTCAAAGAGCCAAGGAATGACAAACTCAAGCTGAAGCATAGAATGAGAAATAAAAGAATTTATAAAGTGAAAATTAATATCATTTATTAAGTAAATAAACTTATTTTGGCCATAGATCGTGATCATCTAGTAATAAGAACCCTCGTCATAATACCGTTAACCCTATGTTCACAAGGTAGGTTATATAGGAGTGTTGATCAAGGAACAGGAAGACTCAAGGATCGGTGTATAATATATATCTATATAGATAATAGTTTTGTAGTATAAGTTGTAAGTGTAAAATGTCATGCGTTTTATGAATAATGACAAATGTATCGACTCATGACATAAGCTCATCACCTGAGTACACCGTGCCTTTATTAGCCAAAAGGAATTTTAATGCACATTTCATAACAAATTATATAATTTTGTGTAGGCACCCCTCCTAACCACCTCTCTGATATTATGCCACCGCATTCATTAGCTATCAGTAAAAGAGCTCATATCAGAATAAAAGAAGAACCTCCAATCTTTTATTGAATTGATTATAAACATTATCTAAACTAGCGTCGGTTCACAACGTACTATCGCTGGTGAGAAGAGCCGACAAGAAACTCACTAGCAGTACGTCCTATCAATTTAGAAAACACATTTGGAGTGCCTTTGTGTAAAATGAGTTGGAAAGGCCAAAAGACTTGAGTGAACATTTCATCTCAGAGTCACCCTTCCAAAATATCAAATAAATTTGTAATTATGAGGAATATCACCTCAGCGACCTCCCCTGATGCAAGTAGAATATCACAGTGAATTAAAAATAAAATTTAAATAAAGTTTAAGTAGTGATACTCTCTACATCCCATGAAATTCCCTTTCCTAAATTGTTAAAGTAAAAGTTTCAGAATGTCTCTCTATGAATTGTAAGTAAACTTTAAATTAAAATTAGGCGAGAGACACCTTCACTTGTATTATGTATCCCCTTGTCAAAGACAGATTTCTGGATCCATCGTGAAAATGAAATTGAAAGTTTAAAGTTTAAGTAAAGTGATGGACCCTACACCTGTCTAATGACCCTAACCCTTGAGATGAGAGCATAGCACCGTAAGGTAATGATTTAAGATTAAATTAGATGTGAATTGGTGATAATCAGCATCAAAGATGTCAACATCAGTAACACTGCTCATAAGTAGTTTTTATTAATCACCCTTTCCAATTCAGTCAAGCTTTGCCAGGCCTACCTACTTCTAAGACTCTTGTGAAATCACATATTGTGAAAGATGTAAATTTTGACGTGAATGATCCGCTTGCAATAGCCAGTAGCTGGCCTCCGGGGCCCTCAACTTCGCCTCCAAGCTGATCCGCGATTTAACAGTCTCCAATCCCTCAGTTACTCATTCAGTTAAACTCAATATGTGAAATCAACCTAGTCTCATGAAGGCACATATTATAACCAAAACAAACTAGGTTGCCTAAAAACGGCACGCGAGAAAACCTGGATAATTGACGAAACTATCCTAGGTAGATTAGATTGTCCCAATAAACAAATGGTTTGCGACGTCATTTGTCCAAGGTTACAAAGACCATAAACCGCGTCCCTAATCAAAGTTAATATAGAAACAATCAATATGTGCTTTCACCCCCTTCTCATTATTTTTTAATATTAATTGAATGCCTATTTTATACACATTTAGCAACAGCAGAGTTGTTTGTTCAAGGAAGTATAGTAAACCTGAAGAAAACCTTTAGCAAAATTTGGATTATAATAAGCAACTCCTTTGCGCCAAACAAAGCCAAATGCCAAGGCAAGCTTTCTCAACAGGAAAGTATTTAGAACATAAAAATCCAATAAGCCAAGTAAACTTTAAATTTTCTAAAGTCAGTTAAGCCTTCCCACATAGAATGCATGATTGTTGTAGAGTGTGGTGTAATTATGTAGTGTTATAAAATATACTTAAATGTATACACATATATGAATAGATTAAATAGTAGATAATAAATCAAGACCATGACCTCACAGACCTAGGTCAGTAATAACCCTGTCTATGTTCAAAACAATCAAGACTCAATACGACGTCTGACTTTAAGCTCACTGCGACAAGAGCAGATAGACATTAACAATCAACACCCCCATCAAGTAAGTGACCGCAGTCAGGTACAACAACATGTATGCAACAACAAGACAAGAACTCCTATAAATAAGTTCCTATTAACATATAATTAATCTCCCTTAACAAATTAATAAATAATTATATTGCTTAAAAGAATCATCAGAACCCCTTAGTAGCTCCCGACTATGAAGTAGTAATGTTATTTAATTCAGTTTCTAAAACCAGAGTTATATCTCAGAACCCCTTAAATTAAATTCAATAAATTAGTATTTTTATCCGCAAGAGACTATGTGTCATACTTCCTAAGTAATATATTAGCACACTCAGGCTTTATAATTAACCTTTAATAATTTAGTTAACTATGAAATTATAACAATGTATAAACAATTCTTATCTTATAATAACGCACAAGTCAATCAAGACTTACATCAAAATTAATTTAATATTGTATAGCTCATTCTCCATATAATATACAAATCAAGGACAATAATTAGTTAAGTTCTAAACCAAGAAGGTCAGTAATAGATAGTAAACAAGTCTGTCTTTCATTACATATAATCATGTAGGTCTCCACAGTAAATACTTATATATGTTAACATATATGTCCGTATAAGTCAAAGAAGCGTCCTTGTTAAGTTAAAAACCTGAAGAAATGGATCTACGGGCCCCAACATGTTTAAAGACTAACAACATGGAATACCATAGTCAATGCTAACTAATTAATATATGCTGCTGTAACTAACTACACATCATTAGTTAAGTTTTTTGAAGATAATTCCAGGTCTATACATACAGACACTCATTAAATGTAAATATTTCATAACTTCTGAAATTTAAATTATTAATACAATATTATTAGTAACATCTCTGAAAAGGAAGGACATTAGACTTGTCTGCAAAATAATGTGATTAATACACAAGGAAAATATCGACAACACATAATTAGTTATAGAATACATGTTCAATAAACAGATTAGGTTAAAACACATAATTAGATATATCATTAATAACATACAAACATAAAACAGCCTCTGGATCATGTGTGAACAGAAATAAAAGCAACAAACACGGAATAGATTAATGTTAGTAGATTATTAGTATATAGGTATTAGTAGTTATATATTACAACAGTCCAGGAGAACATCTGAAACATAGATAAACACAACAAGCAAGATATCAGACAAATCTACATGATTAGTAAAATTATTAATGTATTAATTGTTGACTTGAAGATGTGAACTAGCCCTTTGGTGAAATCCATAGCACCGAAGTCTGTAGCGCACATATCGAAGATATAGTTATTTATTGTTAATATTGATCATTTTGTCCACTAATAGTTTTTCTCCATCTGTAATATTATAAAACACAAAATTTTCCGAGAATAATTTTTTCATGTCTTGTTCTGTCAAAAATCAATATTCAAGTCCCTTCTTTTCTCTGTCAAATTTTCAAACAAGGAAAAATTCAATTATATCATACAAAGAGATTAATAATAAATACACATATTATGCGAAATAAAGGAGGAAATACATTATATGGAGAACAGCCATTCCTTTATAAATAAATAAACATTAATAAGAAAAAAAAATTAAATTCATGATGATGCGTACCGTCACAATACCACCTTCATATGACGAGCTCCTTTTAGCTTTAAAGCTTCAGAAAAATAAGCGAGCTGTTGGCATTAATTCTATACCGGGAGAACTGCTAAAATATGGAGTAGAAAAACTACATCAAACTGTCTTGAAAGCTTTTGTCAAAATGTGGGAGGACGAATGTGTGCCTTCTAGCTTCAAGCTTTCACGCATTAAACCTCTCTATAAAAACAAAGGTGACCGGTCTGACTGTGATTCGTATCGCGGCATATCGCTTTTATCACTCCCTGGAAAAATCTTTGCCAGAATACTTTTAAACCGACTTCAGAAACTTTCAGAAAAAATTCTGCCTGAAACACAGTATGGTTTCCGTCCTGATCGAGGCACCTGCGAAGCAATTTTTTCCGTGCGGCAACTGCAAGAAAAATGCTGAGAACAAGGCCAGTTTTTATATTTATGCTTTGTTGACTTGGAGAAGGCCTTTGACAGTGTGCCACGTTCTGCTCTTTGGACAGTTTTGGGTAAACTGGGATGTACGGATAAGTTTCTAAGACTCCTAAGACTCCTACATGATGACATGAAATGTTGTGTTGATGTGAATGGGGAACAGTCAGACTTCTTTACAGTTACTTGTGGGGTGAAGCAAGGTTGTGTATTAGCGCCAACCTTGTTTGCGTTATACTTTTCAGTCGTTGTTTGTGAGGCAACCCAGAACTGTACTGAAGGTATTCGAATTCGTTTCCGTACTGATGGCAACTTTTTCAAGCTAGCCCGGTTTAAATCGGAAACTAAAGTTTCGTACGACTTGATTACAGAGATCATGTATGCGGATGACTTGTGCTTCCTGGCGGAATCTTCAGATAGCCTACAACAGCTCATGTCCAGATTTTACGAGAGTTGCCGTTTGTTTGGGTTGAAAATCAGTATAAAAAAGACCGAAATTATGTCTTTAGATACTTCTAATCATGAAGACTTGAATATAAATCTCGGCGAGGACCAGTTGAAGCAAGTCCACAAATTCCGTTACCTGGGAAGTAACATTACATCCAAATGTGACCTCGAACCTGAGATTAACAGCAGAATATCTACCGCAGCTGCAGCATTTGGTAAGCTGGATGCAAAGGTTTTTCGCTCACATGATTTAAAATTAAGCACCAAAATTTCAGTTTACATGGCCGTTGTATTGCCAAGTTTATTGTACGCTAGCGAAACATGGACTCTTTATTGTCGCTATATTCGAGCGTTAGATCGCTTTCACCTGAGATGCTTGCGAAAAATTATGAATATCCGATGGTCCGATTACGTAAGGAATACCGAAGTGCTACGTAGAGCTAATGTCTGTGGCATAGAGGCATATCTCACGAGACGACAACTTCGATGGTCTGGTCACGTTACTCGGATGGCGGACGTTAGAGTAGCAAAACGAATCTTTTATTCAGAACTTGCAAGTGGCAAACGCAAGCAAGGTGGGCAATTGCTACGATACAAAGATGTACTTAAGCGTCAAATGGTAAAGTGCAATATTGATCCCAATCAATGGGAAATATTAGCTAAGAATCGTTGTGACTGGAGACTCCGGGTTAAGTCAAGAGTGCAAGAATTTGAATCCCGTCGACGCACCGATTTAGATAAAAAGCGGGACAAACTTAAGGCCCGTCCACCTGCGGCTATAACTTATAATTTTGTAAATGGTGTTCTGACGTGTTCAAGATGCAAGCGCGTTTTCATAAATAAGGTTGGCTACGCAAGTCACCTCCGTGCGTATGAACGTCGAACAGCCAATAGCTGAAGCGATCGCCGTAGCCGAAATCGGTTAGGAAGACATCAGGTAACTAAGTAATAAATAGACCAATCCCGATACGCTTTCATTGTTCTCGGGTGATTTATGCTAGTCCAGGTAACAACGTAATGGCTCCTATAAAGCCTAAGTAGTGATAGTATATGACATTATTCAGAAAGAGTACACGATATGTAATAATGAATGCATCTGCATAGATGGAAAAAGCTGAAGAAACTGTTTTAAAAAGTTAACTATAATTTTGTTTCCTATTGATAAAAAGGTAACTACATGGTTAGTACGTACGCACTGTGTTGTGGTTGTCGTTCACGGTACGAGAAATTAGATGTTGCCTATGGTGCCCATATAAATAAATGTTTGTATTATCTGTTTCCATAGCAATTTCGTGAGAATTGCTTGCCATACAGTTTATTAAAAAAATATTTTATTCAAATATTTCATTAAAATGTTATCAAATTGTGTGTTTATGTATATACTAGAGTTTACCCCGCGGCTGCGCCGCGGGTTAACCTCTAGTGCGTGTCTCTTGTTTATAGAGCAAGTGCTACAGGTTATATTATATTACATTTTTATGGATTTGCGCACAGAAGATTCACTTCATTTTATATCGTTAATTATATATACCATCCCCCGTCTATCTGTCAACAAAATAAATTACAAAACTTGACCAAAAAGGCCAAAATGGTCTAAATGACCAAAAGACCACAGTGACCGACATGGCTAAAATGACGGAATAGGCAAAAACGACCAAAAAGGCCAAAATAATGAAAATGGTCAAAATGACCAAAAAGGTCAAAATGATCAAAAAGGCCAAAATGATCAAAAAGGTCAAAACGATCAAATAGGCCAAAATGACCAAATAGGCCAAAATTACCAAAAAGGCCAAAATGACCAAATAGGCCAAAATGACCAAATAGGCCAAAATGACCAAAAAGGTCAAAATGATCAAAAAGGCCAAAATGACCAAATAGGCCAAAATGACCAAAAAGGCCAAAATGACCAAATAGGCCAAAATGACCAAATAGGCCTAAATGACCAAAAAGGTCAAAATGATCATAAAGGCCAAAATGACCAAATAGGCCAAAATGACCAAAAAGGCCGAAATGACCAAATAGGCCAAAATTACCAAAAAGGCCAAAATGAAAATTATCCCTTGTCCATCCTCAGTATTTAATTTACATACGTACCGAATTTCAGCCAAATCGGTTCAGTAGTTTTTCCGCTTTTACGGAACAAACAGACAAATATCATGTTATCCCGGAAACTATCCCATTTTTCGCGATAAAAAGTATCCAATGTTCATCCTCGGTATCGAAAATATATATATACTGAGTTTCAGCCAAATCGGTCCAGTAGTTTTTACGAGAAAACGGAACAGACAGACAGACAGACAGACAGAGTTACTTTCGCATTTATAATATTAATAGGGATAAGTAATATAATATGACTTTTTAGGATGTCACAAGTACTGGGATACGGTGTCACTGATAGATTTGAGAGGCTTACTTTGAGAGTATCCAGCTTTCGCTCAGTTTATGTGGTATTTGCTTGAAGATTATTTTTAAAATTTATTTGTGAATAATCGGCTCTGGTAAGCACAATCCGTGCTAAACTATATTTAATAAAAAAAAGAAAAAATATTTTATAATGGTTAAATTATTAGTTGCTAGCTGCGCCCGCGGTCTCACCCGCGTGGTCATGGAAAATAGTTATATTTTGAATAATTAACACTATATCTTTATAAATTATAGCTTATGTGTTATTCTGATGTGCAAGCTATATTATTGTAAAGATTCATCTAAATACATACAGTAGTTTTTGCGTGAAATAGTAACAAACATACATTCATACATAAAAACCTTCGCGTTTATAATATTTATAGAGATATATATTTTCTTTTTTCAAAATTATATGCAGTCGCGTTAAATCCTTCTGATTGTTTAGCAGTTCTACAATAATATTGCCGTTTCAATATCTGCATCTGCGTTTTCTGCAGTACACTAGGGATTGCATATCAATGCATTCGAAGCGGTCGTACCTCAACGCAGTAGGATATTGCAGGTAAACTAAAGCCGGCTATAAAATGCAGCAGTATCCACGTTCATATTGAGATTTTGACTCACTGACTGTATTGAAATTTGTTTTTTTGTTCAACACATGCGCTTCATGTAACTTATCGAATTTCGACCATACGTTAAAATATGTAGTGGCTAATATTCGATCGCCTAATATACTGGCGCAAAAAGGTAATCAGTTCAATATCATACTTGTGTGGTTGTTACGGTTTATAAGATTACAAAATAGTAGATTGTTACATGAGGGATGAAATTGACCTATTCAGGGAGGAGACGATTGAGCGTATGAGTATAGCGAGGCCGCTGATTGTTCAAGTGCTTAAATAGATTTTCGTCCGAGGTACATACTTTACTTTCTATTTCAGATTTGGGGAAAGTAAATAAAAACCGATCAGTTAAACATACAAATACTTCTCTAACGAAAGGGGTCAAAAACATTAAATCTGATGAACTATATAATACGTATATCACAAATGGATACGTCCAAGTCAATTTTTTTGCTGTAATATTTTACCAGCCAGCATTTTGTTATTGATAATACTAAATACTTAGCTCAAATTTATGTAAATTAATTAATAATTAAGTGAAAAGTAATTTATAATGATAAAATGATGTTACAAAATTGTTGATAATTTTTTACTACCGGTGCCATGATTTATCAGTGGCTGTACAAACAATTCCGACGTGTGTCATATAGTTTTTAATTTTATTGATAGCAGAAAAATCGTTTGCCAGGATAGAAAAGTATTATTTCCATCCCTGAGATCAGGTTACTTAAAGCGTACTTTTCGACTATAACAAATGAAAAGTATCTTGAACGACTTTTAATTAAATCGGAATTAAATACAATTTAAAACTAAAAATAATCAAAGCTATAAATATTATAGACTGTGTAACAAATCGCTGCCAGATGGGAGCCTGCCCAGAAGGCTGGCTGCATTGCCGCGGTGTATGGCGATACTTATTTGTTGGGCAAAATATTAGCCAGCCTCCTCATCACGGGTGGCATCAAAGAGTTTCTTGCAAATCTCTTTAAAGAAACTTTTTGCTAATGGACCCCACGGACCTAATGTTTCAACTCCAAGCGGCACAAATATTTAACCCCTTCCTAAGGTTCCATATTTGCGCCGTTTGAGACCTTCAGAGTATCTTAGTTGATTTGACCGTCAAATACTAAAATGTAATTAGTAGTAAGGCTAGTGAATAGATAGTGAGATATGGAAAACTGCCATAAACAATAATTCGTAACATTAGTCTGCAAATAACAGAGTTAAATTCTATTGCGACCCTATTTAAAATTACAGATGCTTCAAAAGTGTTGAGTAAGGGCACGCTCATTGTTTCTTTTGCGCGATAGTTTAAAGCCTATTGTTTCAGCCTATTAACATTCTAATGTAGTGACGGGACGTATTCGTTCCCTTGAAAACTATTAAGTATTTCAAATCTGGTTTAATCTCTTTATTTTTTCTGTTTCAGAAGCTACAAGTCTTGTCATTGCTGTTAATACGAGTGCTCAAATCCAGAAAATGATATACTTACTATACTCTAATTTTTAATTACCTGGACCAAAATAACAGCTGCGATCGATCTTGCTATGTTCCATGCTTGGACCATCTCTACATTATAAGTTGAATCTTAAATTCTAATCTTGAAATTATAAAGGTCGTATGAGTTGTTCATTTAATTCACACAACTCACTTATGAATCAAAAAGAGGTCTATCGCTGTCATCGTAGTCGAGGTAATTAAAAACCAGACTTTAATAGGTGATCATTTCCCTCTAGTAATATTTGATGACTGTTATCATTTACGGATATAAATAATAATTATCTTACATTAAACATATTAAAACAAACGTTCAGTTAGTAAAAATATTTTTAACAACGATGTCAATTTTTCATTGATAAACGAATGCTACACGATAACTTTTTTAATATATCTATATATAGAATAATTATAATATTTTATTTATAAATTGCTCAACGAGATACTAGTCAGTCAATTTACCTGAGACACTTTATTACATAAAGCGCGTTCTACTAGTAGTTCACAACGTCCAAAATGCTCCGTTAGCCGTTCCACAAGGCGACCGCGGTCGTTGTGGTTGTGGCGAAAACATCACTAGTGTCGTCATAATTTTCGATCACACAACGCTCACAACGACGCATGTCGAGAGGTGGGTCGAATAACCGTTCCACTTGGGTTTACGATTGTAACGCCGGCATGCTAGTGGGAAAATCGCGTGAATGTTGTCGTAGTGAGTCTTTAATGGAAAGTAGCCAGAATGTCACAGTTTCCTTGACTTTGTACGACTGGCTCTATAGCATAAAATAACTAACAAGTTATTTTTTGAATAATAGTTACAACTATTTTATTGATGAAATTTTAAAAGTAAGTTATTTAAACACTTTTTTGTATGAACATTGTTTTAGAATTTAGTGTTAAATATATTAATTTTCTAATTTCGACTTACTCGTATAATATTCGCATCTGATTTACGTCTGATGGTGGAGGCGGTATGTCTAGATAGTTTTCCGTATTATACAGAACGTGACAGTTATGTAAAACGTAACCATATACCATACAATTAATTTACTACGACATATTTGTATCATGGTATAGTACAGTGTAAAAGCTAGGGGTAATAGATAAAGATAGATAGATAGGTAACACTAACTATACCATTTCCATTTCTTTATTTTCTCGATGACAGCTCCTGTGGAAACTTGAACGAGCGTCTTTTTTACATTGTGTATACATTAATTAATAAAAATATGACGCTTACGCACGTACAAGGTCATAGCAGACTCGTAGAAACTGATAGGGATGAGCTATCGATAAACGTAACACGATAACAGACCCGATATTTTTTTACAGAGAGTAAGACACTAAACTATTGCCGGATAAATTTGTACAAATTTATTAACTAATATTACATTTCATTACAAGATGATTATTATGATTCTTTATTTATTTATTTTAATCAAAATCTGGTGAATCGTCACTGTCCTCGATGAGCTCTCCCCAACATTTATTATAAGTTCCTATACTTCTATATTATCGTTCCTGTTCTTCTATATAAACATATTTGAATGTTTTTGTTTTATTTGTCTTTGTTCAAAACATAATAAATATATGCGATCGATATCATTACTTATTTGGTCAGAGCACTACAACTATCAAATTAGAACTGTTATCGAGAAAATAAAGAAATAGAAATAGTATAGTAACTTTATTGCTCACAAAAAAAACAAATACAAAAACAAAATGCATAATTACAATACTTCTTAGCAAAACAACAGGCGGTCTTATCGCTAAAAGCGATCTGTTCCAGGCAATATAGTTTAAAAGAAATTCTTAACTAATCTGTCGATGTAGGTGGAGCAGAAAAATATAGGACTGTACAATTTATATATACATACTTACACTATTTTATAAATTTAATAGATATATAAATATAATAGTAATAACACGTATATACAAAACAATCTAGATAAATATATTTATTTGTTAACATTACATGTAACAAGCACTTTATATTAATTAACAGAATATTACAATAGATAAATAAGTAAATGTGTTATATATTAAACATATTTATTTTAAGACAAATAGTACTTTCGAAGGGAGTTCCGAAATGTAGATAATTTATAAAGAGTAAGGGTTCTGTTCCATTTCAATTAATTTGGCTCACTAAGTCGGGAGTATCACATGCTTATTCCAATGTCGTGTTGCCGGAATTTCTGGCGAATAGACACGCCCCAGATTCACTTTGGGGTCAGAGCTATTGTGTATTCTCTATAATTTATTGTTAATAAATTAATATCCGTTGAGGCCACGATAAACACTGCGGTTGTCGTAAATCAAAGTTTGATTCTATTGTGTATTCACTCCATGAAAGGTCAGTTTTGCTACTTCGATAGACTTAAATAAATTTTGACTTTAAAATTCATAAATAATTAAATTTTAAAATTTTCATTTTGTACATCTCGTATTGTGCATATATTTTGTTCCATCACAAGAGGCATTTAACTCGCCTAGGTTATAAAAATGATGATGTAGAAATAGTGATAGAGCTTCATTTTTAATTATTATTAATAATTTAGAAAGTAAGTAATAAACACAGCGGGTAACAGCTAACTTAACTAAACTTATTTAAATGTGATAGTGTTTTTATTTGTATGTTTGACGAAACTTATTCACGACTTTGGGATTGTAAAAAATCATGAAATTTAGTACATAGTTTTGTTTTGAGAAATTAGTTAATTACCTGTAAATAAATCAAAATTCCAAAAATGCACATTGAAGATTGCAATTGTTACAAGAACTATAGGTACCTATAGTTTCTCTACTCTCGCTAGACTCATTATATAAGTTTGCTAGACGAAAAAATCTTTTAAAATAATGCTTGTTTTCTCTACACTGTTATATTAGACTTTAGTAATACGTAACTTTTTTGTATACAATAAAAAGGAAAACTTATTGTAAGACACAAAAATTAGTATTCTTATTTTGCTTGACTCTCTTTACCATTTCTTTCCCAAAACAATTAGAGGAAATAATTTTTATAGTCCGAATCGTTGAAGCTAAATTTTTCAGGAGTATGCGTCAAAATCTTGACAAGAACAAATTAATTGAGGAATATAACAAATGGTTCTGTAGTCGCGAAGACACAGACTCATTTTTTACTGAAATAAAAATACCGTAAAGGTATTCATTGGAAAGTCAATCAGTTCGAAAGAGTAAACAAGTTGAGAAGCTACGTGTCATTGAGTATTAAAATGTTAAAAAACTTGTGAGTTATTCAGACGGTGGAAAATTAATTATAAATTTCTTGGCACCTTCAATTATATTTAAATAAAGGGGGATCAAACTTTATTATGATTTTTGATAAGGAGTATAATGTCACAGTAGCGATAATATTAATAACGTTGTAACTTTGATGTATTCTTAATAATAATTTTATTTTCGTATTATTATGAGAATAATGGCACTCAGAAGGTGATGTCAGGAGTCTTAAGAACCGACGAGCGTGCATGACAAGAGCTATGAATGTCAAAGAAGCAAGTAGGGTGCGTAAGAATAAGCCTAAATGGCGCTCTACTGTTCGTGCCTACCCCGCAAGAAACCTGGCGTGAATTTATGTATGTATGTATGTATGTATGTAATGGCACTCTTATCGAAGGTTCACAAACGTACAAAGATTGCCACAAACTATTATTAATTATCGTGGGAATATATTATTTGTTCAGAGAATCGTCGCGTATTTGGCTAGAAGCCAATATAGGGTACATAAGCTAGATACGAGCATAGGAGCGACTCAAAAATCACAGCGTTTACTATAACCTAAATCGGTTTACACAAATATTATTTTTATTAATATGATGTTATTAATCAAAACAATATTTGTCTCAAAAGTTTGTTCTCAAAATGGGTACTGTTATTAGCTTAGTAAGATAAGTTATCTCCATATAGAGTGCGACAGATGACAAAACCTGCAAACATTTATCACTACTTCGATGCCTTTTGCTATACGTAAATTAATATTGTTTCACACCGACAAAGAAATTCGCACTTTCCCCGCATTCGGACTTCTTTTGTTTACTTCGTATTTAAAATTTGCTATTAGACAATAGCCTATTGTTATTGTTTTCCACTTTTTAGGCCGTTCGCAGGAATAATTAACCAGGTGTGCAGATTACTTTTTCTCGGAAGCCCCAGTGCACGCGGTCGATTTTTTGTAGTGTGTGGTTAGTATAAAACAATGCCCGAACGGAGGGGTGGGACAGTCAAGCGACGATTACGTTCAAAGCAAGACGAGCACATTCGATAAGTGATATAGCGATGGACTTTGCGCGTGTTATTGAATCGTGCAGTCTGTACTAGTAGTGTGTTTGTATAGTTCTAATGAATTCTATAGTAATTCCAACGGAATTTTAATTCGAGTCCTATGTAGCTCGTAACAATATGTACTTGGTCAGTTTGGCATACTCCGTATGCATAAATAGACAGTATAAATCGGTAAAGTTACAGAAATAACGAATTTAAAATTCAGAACGAATACCAAGTAGCACCAACTCGGAAATAGTTCCGGGTAATAATATATTCCGAGTAGTTTTGGATGACAAAGGGGAATAGGGAAAATATGAGGAGTCACGTAGAGGTAATCCCACGCATGCTTAACTTGAATGCCAATCTGAGAGCCCATTCAAGAGCAGTCGGCAGATTTGTTAAGTGGACTATATTGTTTTTTTATTGAAGTTATTATATAAATAAAACTTAACTGAAGTTTATTGATATTGTCTTTGTTACATAAAAAAAAATAGGGATCCTTACTAAAATTCCAATAATGTAACCCAGGTGTAAAAAATATCTAGAAAAACGTGCGCTGCGAAAACTATTGGTGATAGAATAAAATAATGTACTACTACTTTTCAGAACACATAATTATTTACAAAAAGTGTCGCGACATTATATGTCTAACTATTATAGCCATGCCACAATAAGTGTTCTTCTGTTTTTAAATTTTTATTAAAATGCCGCCGCTAGAAAAGGCTCTTTATTTGTATCTTGGTATTCATCGTTATCAAAATAAATTCAATTGTTCAATACCTTTATATAACTTTTTGAATTATTCAATTCGGACATTCCATTCGAAAGATATCACGAGTTTAAAAATGTAAGAATAAGAACATGCGGCCGTGACGGGTTTTCGTGACAGAAAAGTTTCACTTCAAAAAGGTTTTGATACAATATTTTCTGTTTTGTTCCCTATTAAGCATCTATCATTGGCTGAAAAGCCAGGTGAGTATTTAACTATTATAATTTAACAGCCTACTTGTACACTTTGGTCTGAGTTTAATAGGTGTCATGATAATATTTAGGATAATACAATATTATAAGAATCATTTCTTCATCAAATAATAAACTTCTAATCATGAAGAAAAACTCACTCATTCATATGAGTGAGTTTTTCTTCATGATTAGGACTTTCTCTAAAAATGTGCCATGATTCCTAGGACATGACACCTTTTTATTCACAACACACAAAATTCCTAGGAGGACATTGGTAACACTTTCGGTGTTGCGAATATCCATCCGCAACGATAATTGCTCTCCATCAGGTTGGCCATTAGCTCATCTGCTGTAGCTGTATCTAAGCTATAAAATCTGGAAACTTCTGATTTGTAATGAAGGACAAAATGAAGTATAATTAAATTAATCTACAAAAATATTTTAGTAAACATAGTAATTCGATCCACGGCAGGTAACGTCTAAAGTGCGGTTTGAAATAAAGTGTCGGGGGTTGAAATTAAAAATAACAAATCTACTGGGAAATGAGGAGCCACCTTGAAAGAGGGCTCGTTATCTTCGACGCGGGCCTCCAAGAAAATAATCAGCGGAAAACAAAGAAAATGCTTGGCACGTTGAATAAATTCCAATCTTTTTCAACAATTGAAGTAATATCTACGTGAATTATGGACAGAGGTTTTGTTGAATAAAATATTCGAAATATTTCTCCGCTTGATTGAAGAATTTTCAGTTTAAGCTTTTTATCTTAGTACTATTTTTAATTAAACCTGACTTTTTTTACTACAGATTTTACATGACATCGTCCGTAAAACTTTAAATCAATGTTCTTTTTTTAACCTTGGATCTACGTAATGTAACCAAAAAAAAACAATTAAAACTCAATAGTAACAGTGTTCAAATGTTAAAATGAACAATATGTATGGAAATCTGCGGATATACAATACTAACTACATAGTTAGAGCGAAAATTACTAACTTCATAGTTAAACTTATTAGTAAAAAACGAAGATTTTCTCTTAGAAAATGGACCAAAATAAAGTCAAAAACTAACCAGAGGCACAGGAACAGAAGTTTTCTTAATAATTTATCAGTTTATTAACTTTTTAATCAATATTATACCCGTCTTTGTCGGTGCCTAGGTTGTGTTACAACCTAGGCGCCGATAAAGACGGGTTCCACGTACAGATTTGTAGAAGCACATTTATTACCCGTCGGCATTTGAACTCATAACTAATAACATTGAAACTATTGTAATTCTTTTTTGTTCGTTTTCTTTTGTGTAATTATTGATTGGCATACGTTTCTAGAAAACCCCCCATTATTTTATTATACTCTTTGTGACCGTTTTCGGCCGAGTCATTAGCCATATGTGGCGGATTAAGTGAACTACGATATGGGCACATTCCATTTGTGCAGTATAAAACGATGATCTGATTGAGGGAGAGGGCAGTGCATGGCAGTCGAGCAAGAACCACGATCAAAGCGAGACGCGTATATACAATCGGGAATCCAATAGTAACGGAATTTGCGCGTTTTATTAAATTAAGACCTGCATTACATTTGGACTTGTTGTGTTCGGATATTTGTACCTGTGTTATATATACGTGTTTGTATACTTCTAATACACTCTATAATAATTCCAACGGCATTTTAATTCGAGTGTTGCTAAACTTTGTATTTAGAATATCAATTAGTTAGAGTATCTAATTATAATGAATTCATTGAGGTGGTAAACGTTAACTTTTTAATTTCTGTATTTGGGTTAGGTACGTTATAGTTGTGTATTGCTTAGTTTTTGTATTAGGTAGTAACCTTAAAATGCGAAACGAAACTACTTCAAATACAAAATCTACCAGTACAAAATATTTTTCTTGAAAGTATTTTTTTTGCTCTACGTTGATTTTTTTAATGTTACATCTCATACATACTTCAGAGGATAGAGATGGATATACCTTTACTTACTTTATTATAAACTTAATAAACTAAATAAAAAAAGTCATCTAAGAACATCGTTACAAATAATCAAGAACTGTCCAACAACGCCATATACCTGTGCGCAATAATACACATGTGAAAACTGAGTCTTCTAAACGTATGTAAAATGAAAAATAAAACTTAAATCCTCATTTACAGGTTAGCAGCAAGCAGCCCATAATAATAGTTTCTTCGGATATTTGCTACAGTTTTTGTAAATAGGAAACAAATACATTGTTCTCCCAAATTTGATAAATGTAGACCCAAAATGTATATATAAAATGCCTGGACTTTCATATCGACAAACGTACAGACGGAACCTTAATAAGAGCTAAATTAAAACGTCTACGTTGATACCAGTTATTAACTTGAAATAACACAGCTTTGAAGACTGAGAACCAAAACGTGTCTTGGATTTCAACTCAAGGTCTAGTTGGAAGAGCAATTAAATTTTCTCTTTTTTTCATCCAATGTTTTTCTTTACCTTTATTATATTTACCTTTTGCGTGTTTGTCTCAGTTGATCGTTTTTTGATGGCCTCTTTATGGCAATAATATAATTTTATTTACGGCACCTTGTCTTTCTAAATATTACCCACTCTAATCTCTTTTCCTCAATTTGTCATATTGTACTGTACTGGATCTTGTATTCATTTCTTTAACTATTTTAATGAAGATTAAACTGAGTTTTTCGTCGTCAGTCGTCAGCTAATCTTTGTCTACTGCTGGACGTAGGCCCCCTTAAGTTTGCGCCACCTATCCCGGTCTTCCGCTGTTCTCATACAGCCACTATCCGCGATCTTTCGCAGCTTGTCGGGGCATCGGTCTGGAGGGTGTCCTATACTACTCTTGTCGAGACGCGGTCTACACTCTAGGACACGACTGCTCCATTGGCAGCAATGTCGGTAACCCCATTTCTTTTATGGATATTTTCAATTCTGACTTTATCCATAAGGGATATTCTCAACATAGCTTGCTCCATAGCCTGCTGAGCGACCTTTACTTTGTGAACCAACCCTGTTGTCAGTCTCTATGTCTCGGCAGGATACGTCATGACGTGTAGAACGCACTACCAGACGACTATTGTCTTCAACAGAGGCCTAAGGAGTAAGAGATTCATTACCTAGCAACCCCAACCATCAAGCTCAAGCCTGCTCGTGGTGCGTTTTAATTTATTGACGAGGTAATTTCGACCAACTGATGGCGGTATAATGATCTTAGTCAGTCAACTAAAAATCCACAGACTGGGAGCGGGCAGCAGCGGGCATCAGAGCTACATATAATTGGTCTTGCGGTTACCAACACACTTGGCCAGCACGGTGACTAGGGAAAATCCTCCCATGATGAAACTTAAGCATAGAAAACTGATTTTTGGTACAATGTTATTATTAGAAAAGTAGTGATTGGTACCTTATTAGCTAAGGCCGGATAACATGTACCGCTTCGGCAGTTTTATGACTTAATGTGCATATTATTATAATATCAGAAGCGAGAGTTGGGTATGGAATACAGAGCACGAAAGTAGAGTAAACGCGGTCGAGATGCGAGCACTGCGCAAAATCTGCGGAGTGACGCTCGCGGACAGCGTTCGTAATACCGAAGTAAGAAAGAGAGTTGGTCTGAAAGAGAGTGTCGGGGTGAAGGTAAGGAAAGGAATGCTCCGGTGGTTCGGGGATGTGGAAAGAATGTATGATGAAAGAATGACTAAACAGATATACAATGCAAAAGTGGATGGATGCAGAAGTCGCGGAAGGCCACGACACACCTTCCATGATCAAATTGATCGTGTAATAGCAGAAGGTGATGTCAGGAGCCTTAAGAACAGACGAGCGTGCATGACAAGAACTATGAATGTCAAAGAAGCAAGTGAGGTGTGTAAGAATAAGCCTAAATGGCGCTCTGTTGTTCGTGCCTACCCCGCAAGGGACCTGGCGTGAAGTTATGTATGTATGTATGTATGTATCAGAATCTCGTTGGTGAAGAAAGCATTGTGAGGAAATTTTTTTTTAGGAAGGTCCAAATCTAACAAACTGTAAAATTTAACTCATACATAAATAGGTAAAATATGCCGAATGACCTACATAGACGTCGACGTAAAAATATATCTATGGTCCATTTTCATCAAAATGATTTCAAAATAAAAAAACGAAAATACACTTAATTATGCTTAATGCTTATGTCAACATAAATGTATAGATATGTAAGGCTTTCTTAAGATTCATATTAATTTAACCTGCACTTGGATGGATGCTGGAAAGCCGTAGTCTGCGCTGTTGATTTCCCGCGAGGACTTCAAGGATTTGTCACGCCGTGTTTGTTACTTTACTTATCTCATTTCCTATTTCCAAGAAAATAATGATTGTGAAAATATTTCCTACGTAACTAAGTCGGCTTTAATTTAAAATTTTCTCCTTAAGTTTAATATTGGCTTCACCCGTGGTCCAAATTAAAGAAGAACGTTGGCCTTAAGGACAAGCAAGTCCAATATTAGGGCTTATCAGACATATATACTAAGATATTTTAGTTTTCTGTTTTACAGTTATTGCCTTTAAATCAATGATTCCTTTCTTCCTATTAAATATCACCTATTTCCATATATTAAGACGTAATTATTGTTTATAACAGTTACTTAGTATCTCCAAAAGGTGCATATTTTCCTCTTGTTATGGGCACTAAGGTCATGCGAAATGATGTAATAGGATATTATTATGTTAATTTCATTGACGTAGCATTTGTAGCAACTTTAATTTATTCTAACATATTTTTAGCATCTGTCTAAGATTTGAAATAAATGCAAACATGGGGTTGTGTGGAAGAGATCGCTTTTAGGCCATAAGACCGCCCTTTGTATATAACTAGATATAATTTTAGTCTTTAAGTTCATGTTTGTATTGGTGTACAATAAAGTGTTATCTATCTATATCTCTCTAATAACAGTTCTGACTTTAATGTTGATAGATAGATAGATATCTATCTATCAACATTAAAGTCAGAACTGTTATTTATGTAATGATTAATAATAAATATTATTAGAATAATTGTCTCTCAATCTGTCTGAAAGTTTGACTAAAAAGTTGTCCAAAACAGCTCAACAGATTACAATGAAAATTTTAAGCATTTGACTAGGAATTTAAATTTAAATAATCTTATACATTTTAGAAAGCGGTTATAGTTTTTTAGCGTTCAGAAGAGATTCATCTCATGTTCCAGAGAATAGTCTGTGCTGGTGACAATGCCTCATTTTTATAACAGCACTGGTCGACATTGACGGGATGCTTATCCTCAGATCCTCGAACTCCTACTCTGAACCATGCAACGGTTCTCTAGAACTTTTATTCTGCGTATAAAAATGATTCGGAGGGAATTTCCCTTTTTAACTACAACAACAGGTTGCCAAAACCCGTTGTAAAACATTTTCCAACAGGTAGAGTACCTACGTGTTTTCTTATTGTAGACCAAAAAAAAGGTATGAATATAAAGATTCGTATATTCGTGCAAACAAAGTCTCGGGTACAGCTAGTAAAAAAAGTACTAGCTGTCATAAAACTCCAGCACACAGATTTGTATTACTGCAAACACAAACTCCTTTTACGCGGTTTTAATTAGTCGCTTGCTTTGCGCCTATCCAGCGGGAATGCAGTGAAATATTTAGTATTATATAAGCTCAAACATAATAAGTTGAGCATAAGCTATATTCTGGAGAGATAATGAGCATTGAATACTGACTGCTATTGGATAACCATGATGCCAATCATAAATCAGTCGAGACTTTGATTTTGCATACTTATTAATAAATATTATATGAACTTTTGTAACGTTTAAAGTTTAGAATAGGCAAATGAATCTTCTTCTAAGCGTTCCCTCGGTGCTGAGGATCATGACTTCGTTGGTAATGTATATTTGATCTCCTCCAAAGAGATCAGGTTTGAGCAAGGTGGAAGGTCAAATTTATTGAAACATCACAACATGCTGATCAGCAACCTGGTCAATTCATCTATTTGTAGATTTAAATCGAGGTCTCTTGCTTTCAAATTGGGAATCAGTGCTAATCACGGCTGTAGGTTTTACTCTCGTCGCCCTTCACGTGATGCCGGGTGATGCAAACCCAGTAGCAAAGAGTAACTGGCAGCTATAAAATAAACTGCCACCATACACAACAGCTACGGCGGCCTTGAGGACTAAAAAAATCTGGTGTAGAATGTAAAGAACGTGCGTTTAAAAGGTACGAATGGAGTATATTCAGAATAAAAATGTTTGGTTCTCATATCCCGTTTCTCAGTGTCGAGGTAACCAGGTTACGTACAACGAAAATCATTGTGCTAGTAACTTCTCCATTTTGAATTCGGTTAAAATCGTGATCCGAGATAATTCCTTCGAAATATTTCCCCGTTATCCATTATCCGACTTGACCTAAATAGAGGAAATATTCTATTAATAAAAATACTTGTTCGGAAAATTGCAGTTTTTACGTATCGGCCTTCGGAATATTACGGAGCAACGCTTTTATTAGATCTCAGATGAAAATACAGGAAGCGTTATTAGATCTTTGTTTTTCTCATTTGAGATTATAAAGGTAAAAAAAGGTTGTCAAAAAGTTCAAATTCTAAGTTATACTAATTTCGTATATATTATATATGCGTATTTACTGCCTGCCAGTGGAACATGTGTTTAAAATGACCACAAAATGAAGGCTTTGCCCAATAGGCGATATGCTATAAACCTGTTTGAAGAGAATGTACGACAGGTCGCTAGCTAATCACAGAGCATAGAGAATCATCTCACCTCTACCGCAGCGTCCCTTTGGCTATGATTTCCCAAGCTTTGTGGTTCTGATCTACCTCTTTTTCGTTCTATCTATGCACATTTAGGGTGCGGTATAGTTATAGGGCGCATTTATTTATTATTTGAGACATGATATTGATTTTGGATAGTAATAAAAAACAACGGACAAGTGGAAAAACGAATCGCAACGGACAAGTCGAAAATCTTCAACTGAAAAGTGACAAAATGAATCGCAACAAAATTTCTACTTGAAGTGTTACGGGCAGATTGTTAATGTATATTCATATTTTCGGTAAGTAAAAGAGTTTATTGATTAGTTTTTGTTGTTTTTATGCCTGAATATAGGAAGCAATATGTGATTTTAATTTAATTTGTCTAAAAACTTCACTCAACGGTCGCATACCAAAAATTACCCTATTCTTGTCAATGGACTGTTGTGTTTATTTTTTTAATTAATAAATTTATGTACTTTTGAACTTTTTTGTATTTAGTTTTTGACAAATATGGTTACGTTATATAATTTAATATAGGGAAGAGGTAGTCAAATTGACGATTTTTTTTCATGTTCGTATATATTATAATGTATATGGATTAATTATGGGATAACTTATGAATTCGCGACATGCGGCATGCTAATGTCTGAAGTGTCGCGTAGTCTGTGAGTGTCGCTTTGGCGCAACACGTCACATTAAAGACTTCTTGAAAACTAAGTAGCGTATTTTTTTATATTTTATTTTCCCTCATGATCCTATATGATGTAAAGAATAGAGTTCACTTGTTAGTCGACAAAGGCGTGAAGAATTTTTAAGCCGAATAATTCTAGCGTCGTTTGTTCAGAACATTTTTTGGACGAAGATGTGTATGTCACTGCAAAGGGCATAAAACGTCTTCGTAAAACGGCTGTTCCTCGCGTAGAGGTTAGTAACTCATTAGCCAGAAAAATAATTTTGTCGAATACTAGTAGTATCGTACCTTCAATTAATTGTTTTTTCTAATCATAATTATTTTTTACAGGATATGTCACCACAGGAACTCAAGATTGTAAGTAACTGCGATGAAGAACGAACGGAACCTTAGTGCCGCTATATTTTACAATATTATTTGTGTGCTAGCAGATACTTATCATTTTGATTTTGCTTACAGATTAAAATACCGGATGATGGCGGTGATACTGAAGTCTGTGGTATAATGAATTCAATGTTTGATTTAGAAAATGAAAAGAAATTCAAATCTGCTACTACTTCTCTAAGCATAGGGTCAATTTTGGATACACCTCAAAAAGTTCGTATTAAAAGCGAACTTCACAAATGCCGCAAAAGGTTAGTTGCAAGGAAAAAGTCGTTAACAACTTAAAGAAAAAAAAATCGGGACTTGTTAAAAAGTTAAGTCAAGGCGTACTCAAGTGATGAGCTTATGTCATAAGATGATATATTTGTCATTGATCATAAAAAAATAACATTTTACACTTACAATATATTACTACAAATTATTATATACCGATCTTTGAGAGTCTACCTGTTTCTTGAACAGCACTTCTATATAACCTACCTTGTGAACATAGGGTTAACGGTATTGCAGCGAAGGGTTCCTGAGGTACTAGATTATCACGATTTATGACCAAATGGCCAATAATATATATTTTACTCATTTAATAAATTTTATATATTAAATATAAAGAACTTATATATTGGAAATTCCAATATATAAGTTCTTTTAATTCATATCCCACTCAATGCTTCGGCTTGAGTATGTCATTCCTTGAACTATGGATCAGGGGTGAACGTCACATGTTTTAAAATCATTAATACCTTTAATATAAATAAATTATTAGATTTTAGTGTAGTTATTAGTTTTAATTATTAGACATTATATTTGTTATTCTAAATAACAGTTAATATTTGTTTTATTGATATATACATGTCCTATCCTATATGTATAATATTTACGCTCAAATAAAAGTATAATTATGTGTTTAGAACACAATTTAACAAACTCTTCAAATACTAAAAAAAATGTAGCAAGAAAGAACTAAATATATAATAGTTCGTCTCCACTCATCCTTGTCCTACCGACAACAGTCGTCGTAATGCTTTTTGAATACTGCGTTGTAAAAACAACTTTAAACAATTTGCGTAAGGTTAAATTTGCAAAAATATATGCTTCAGCATAAGTATAACTACATAGGTATAATTGGTGAGTACTTGTGACACTTCCGAGCGTTACTTTTATTCGACAATGTGTATCTAGTATTTTTTAAATATCAATGTATGCACATATCGAATTAATTTTAAAGTAAATATATGAATATCTGGAATAATATTATTAAGAGGAAAGATTAGATTGTTTGTTTGCATTGAAGAAACTCTGAAACACTGAACCGATTTTAAAAATTCTTTCACTGTTGGCAAGCTACACTATTCCCGGGTGACAAAGGCTATATTATATTTACAAAAAAATTAGGGATCCTTACTAAAACTCTAATAATGTAACGCAAGGTGTAAAAAGTACTTAAAATCGCGTGCACTGCGAAAACTATTGATGATAGAATAAAATAATGTACTTTGTACAACACATCATTATCTATTTACAAAAAGCGTCGCGACAATATATGTCTAACTATTATAGTTATGCCACAATAAGTGTTCTTTTATTTCAAAAATTTAATCAAAATGCCGCCGCTAGAAAAGGTTCTTTATTTGTATCTTGGTATTAATCCTTATCAAAATAAATTACTTCATATTCAAGACTGCTTCAATACCTTTATATAACTTTTTGAATTATTCAATTCGGACATACCATTCGAAAGATATCACGAGTTTAAAAATGTAAGAATTAGTGACGGTGACCACGTGACTGTGACACCTTTTCGTGAGCCAAAACTCCGTGAGACCCCCTCGATATAGAAGTTTAACTTCAATAACTCTGATCTTAGCCTTCTTACCGGTATTAAAAAGTTCAGATCTAATCATAATAAATCAATGCACCCTGTTGACAATAAATTTCGAAAAATGAACGACCCGCTCTGTGTCGCCTGGAAAATAAAGTTTTTTTTTTCACTATATCGCTCATCGAATGTGCGTCTTACTCGTATCGTAGTCGTTGCTTGACTGCCCCACCACTCCGTTCGGGCATTGCTTTATACTAAACTGTACGATACAACAAAGGACCGCGTTCACTGAGTTAATCCGCATACCTGGCAAGCTTCGACGCAATGCCAAAACGACAAGGATTAGTTCAACACTAATGACGGCCATAAAACAAGTACGATAACAATAAGATATTTTCTTAACTGCAAATTTAACAACGAAGTAAACAAAAGAACTCCGAATGCAGGAAAGATAATAAACTGAGTCTTGTGATAGCCAGGTGTACGCATTGCCTATATGTAACATTATAATTACATATTTGTAAACTGAATCGTTGTCAGAAATCTATTAATTGTAGCTTATGTAATAGATAGAGTAGATCACTTTCCAGCGACAAGGCCTCTAATATATAATCTGTTTTTTTGTGTATATAGTTGACATGTAGAATTAATAGAATTATATAACTACATAGATACAAGGATCAAGGATCGCTGCACTTGGCATAGCGAATGCGGTAAAGCAATTAATTTGCATAGTTGAAGCGGCTACTCGCGTCAAGCACATGGTGCTGTGTCGTCACCACATGAGGACTTGCTATATACTGTATGATCACACTTATAGTAATGAACTTAGTTTAACAGTATATTTGTTGAATGATATCAAATGAGCAAGTAGTTAGATTAACAGTAAGTGCATCCATCGTGCAATGTTAACTACTGAGTTAGATGAGACTTACACTCACTTAATATTTTTTTTAGATATATTAAATGAATGAAAACTCTTAATTGATCACCATAAACTTTAACCTAGAGAATGAATATGGACACACTTGCATTATAATTGTTGGCGGCCTTATCGCTCTCTTCATATTATTTTATTCAATACTACCTGTGCCCGCGGTTTCCTCAATTTGGATTTTTTTTGCGCAATCCTAAATAAGTCGTCTATGTAACATCACCTATTTTTCAGTGAGAGTTCATTCAAAATCGTCTAACAGTTTCAAACATTAACCGGAACATTCAGACAGACAGATAAAATATTTAAAAATTTTAACTTTTTATATAATTTTAGCTAAAGCTTTATTTTGACATAAGAAACAGACACTTCAGTTTTTGTTATATGTCGGTATATATAGAAATTATGAAAAATATTCGATTTTTAATGTTCGAAAGACACGTTGAATTACCTCAATCAATCAAATCAATGAATATATTCAAAAGGGGTTCACTCAAATGACTGACAAATTTCATGTTTAATTAATTGATGGAAGATAGAAAAACTTATTCAAAAATAACCCTTTCCCTCGATTTGCCATTTGACATTATTTTATAAATATTAATCCTTACAACCACTATGTGATTTGTTATAATAATACAAGCTCTGTTTATTTTAACAAAATCGGCCGATTCGATTTTTGACTAGGGTAAGTGATTTTACAAAAGACTAATATTTCATAACACTTTAGTCATCATCAAAATCGGACTCGAGACTCCTTTGAGTGTTTTTTATTTAGCATAGTTTATTTAGGACTTGGCCCTGAAGTTGAAGTCCCTCCAAATTATTGATATTTGACTGATGTTAATCAAAGTACTTTTCACGATTATTTTCTTATTACAGTAAAACGTTGCCATTCAATTCAAATTCAATTTCGCGCCAAAACTCTGAACAATATCTTGTTTGGTAAAACAACTGTTTAGATGATAATTGCAAATTGAAATGTCGCACAGCTTTGTGACGTCCCATGCATTCGAAAGTTCTTTTTAAATTGGACGTATTATCATTCAAACGTCGCTTTCCGCATCAAAATGTTCTTACAAGCTTTATAGACACTTTGAATTCAAGTCGTAATTGGATCGGAAATAGACCATAAATATTCTGGACATACATGCATACGTACGCACAAACAACAGAGCGCCATACAAGCCCATTCTTACACACCTCACTTGCTTCTTTGACATTCATAACTCTTGTCATGCATGCTCGTCTGTTCTTAAAGCTCCTGACATCACCTTCTGCTAATACATGATCAATTTGATAATGGAAGGTGTTATCTATAATACCTTTCTATAAAGGTGCCGATGCTAGGCTGAAATCTCCCCATTTTTTAGGGAAACGAAGAGTATACCGATCACATTCTAATAGTAAAGTAAGTATAATAAATATAACAAGATGTAAGCGTACTTCCAGGTAATGAATCCTTGCGATGAGTGCACTTCATTGCTGATGATGAGACGCGGGTGTATTGGCGACTAAGCTACCACCATTCTTGGAATGTGCTCGGTGCAACATTGATAGTATACCAGTAAAGGATAGAACCTTCGTACCTTGGTTTAGATTGTTAATTATAAGGCTTAAAGTGCCTAATGGGATTCACATGTCCATGTGGACAAAAATCCCGAAAAGTAACTTTGGTATACTACTAATCATTAATACTCTACTAGCGTTTTCGCCACGGCTGCGTTGCGCCGTTAAACCGCAAGTAGCAGTTCCATTTTACTGACAAAAGCATTTAATTAGGTTTTCAAATAACTTTATTAACCTTCAATGAAAAATATTATTATATTAACTTAGAGTGAAAACCGCTAAAACTCCGTTGCGTGATTTAAGAGGAGTTAGCGATAATAGGAACGCGAAAAGCGACTTTGTTTTATACGATATGAAAATACTTGTAATGTTTCATAATATTAAAATATATTTAAAGTAGCACTAAAGTATCCTAGGAACACGGTGTCAGTGAAAAACGCAAGAATTTTTACTTTGTCAAGGAGAAAAATTTAATAATGTAAAGTGAGTACTATAATTAATGTGCACAGCTGATCGCGCGTCACAGCCACGCTCCTTCGTTTGCATGGTTTAATTTTTTGCAACCCTGAAAATAAAACCCGTACGTAAAACTTTAAGAGATAATTTATTCTTAGAAATTTTAAAGGAAAACTCAATTCGATGGCTGAGGATGGAATTTCAATCGAACAGTGCAGGTTCGAATTTTAGAATAGAAGATAACGAACGAAGAAGTCTGGGCTTCCATAGCTATTTTTAAAAACATAACTCTTATATGACCGTAATTTATGGTTATATATCTCACAGTAAATACATAGATAGGCAGACGGCACATCTGATGGAAAGCGATTACCATCGACTATGAACATTTGTAACACCAAAGGTGCTATCAATGTGCTGTTTCTCTCTAAATTATGTTGGAACCTAGCCACTAATGCCGGAACACAACTGAAGGTTGTTATGGAGGTATCCAGACGGGCAAATACTCTACCACCTGGCTGTGGGTTATTTTGTCGCCTTCTATGACAGGGCGCCCAGCCGTAGGAGATTGTATTTTCTCTCCATTTATGCACGGTAAGTACGGTTTATCTCAAACTACAAACTTAGATATATACTCTTACCCTCTTATTTATAATAGCCATATAGAATATTTTTTAGTTAAATATCTTTAAAACACTAGCAAACATTAATCTTATAAACAAAGTTTTTAAGAGTTCTGTTAACTTGAATACTGAATTCGTACAGCCGTAACAACAGCTGATTGGTCTCAAGAGTAACATTAAGGTGAAGAAGTGAAAGAAAAATTAAGTTCACTTTTTCCTATTGTTTCCAAGAGTCCCAAATTAATTTTATAGGTTAAAAGACAATGAAAAGTAATCCTCTGGGTACAGATAAAGTTTAGTAAATGTTTGAATTTAGAAAACCAGCTTCATACAAAATTGTTCCTGGTAATATTATAGAATACCTAAGCGATTATTATATAACACATATTCTTATCCGTGTAGGAACGGAGAAAAAATACAATTTCCTGCGGCTGGGCACTTTGTCGTAAGAGTGACTAAGCGAACCGCAGCCAGGTAGTAGGGAATTTGCCCGTCTAGATGACTGTCACCCCTGGTCTAGATTATGCCGCTATAACAGCCTTGAGTTGTGTTTAGGGAGTCTGGAACCTGGCCACTAATGCTGTAGTGGCCAGGTTCCAGACTCCCTAAAGAGAGCAGCAGCGCATTTATAACCCAAATGTGTGTAGGCGATGGTAACTGCTTTCCATCAGGTGGGCCGTCTGCCTGTCTGCGATATGTGGAGAATAATTAAATTAACAAATTTATTTCAATTTATGATTAATGCTTTTCTATGCATACCTTTTATTGGATACAGATTTAAAAAAAAATGTGCCAGAAAGGATAAAATACAAAACACACTCTCATTGTGGAACTATATTTTAAATTCTCAAAGGTAATATTTAGTCTATTTTAATAAACTGAAGAGAGGTTTCAGGTCGTTCCATAATTGTAGCTTTGGCCCAGTTTGCTAAAAATTAAACAACGATTAACCCGAGCCAAGTGGGCTTTACTTGTTCTACAAGAATAAAATAAAATACTTTCTCAACAATATTGGCTGAAATTCAAGAGTTGTTCCGAACTAGACTTCTTTTAGAGCTGTTAGGGTATAACGTTAAAAAATTTCTTGTTTAGTAGATAATTTAGGTTTTTCTTGTCTGTTTAAAAGTTTTAATAGACATTAAACGATAATTTAATGTCTGATTATGTTAACACCCCTGTTTTTTTTTTAAAAAAAAACGAGGTACATTATAAAAATATTATTTATAAAAAAATAAACTTTTCTCTTGAATTGTTCATTAAATTTTATAAGTAACGTGATCTATGGTAACAATTTGGATGTTGTCACTGGCCAGCAGAGGACACGCAACATGATGGTAGCTAAAAAGTTCACGACACACGGCTGTGTTGCCGACATTTCAGGTTTTAATAAATTAACGCATTTGCATTATTTTCTGTTAAGCGGTTTTTTTAATGTGACGCTGGCAAACAGGCATACGGTTTATGTACTGGGACCTGATTTTACAATTATTTTAAAAAATCAACATAATAAAAAGAAATTTTAAAATCATCTCATTTTTTAAGAATCTGGGCCCAAGGTTGTCTGAAAGCGATAATTAATTAATTTTCAATGTATAAATATAGACCTTTCTATCCTATCCTTCTACAATTCTTTCTATAGAATTAAAAATCAACTTGAGACAACAACATTAAATTTGAGGAGTAAAAACTATAAAGCTACTAATTGAATTTTCTTTCGAACTATTAGTTGGAATGTCAAACGACACGCCTGTTCTTATCGTAGTGCTAATTAATAACTGCAGTAATTTTCAATAATGTGATGCAAAAGGGAGAGGTATTCCGAAAATGAAACATTATTTCCTTTCCAACTCATAATATAAACTTAAAAAACAGAATACTCCCAGATATTATTCTAAGAAATGTTATCAGAATTAATCAAATGTTTCAGCTCTTAACACTAAAATGTAAAAGCAATTTTGCTCTTTGAGGTTACTTTATTAGTATTTTCACACTTTAAATTTTATTGGTGCTGTAAAAAGAGTTTAATGGTAGCAAGATTTCATAAAATCGTTCTTTATTGCTGGATTTTACTAACACTGGTAAACAATTTTACTAAACATGGTTTTTTAATGTAAAAATGCAAAGGTTTTAAGACTTTTGAGGAATAAATAGGATTTAATGTCGACATCTGTAATCTAGCGATCTAGTGGTTAGCCTCACTCATTGGAGTAAAAATTTCTGGGGTTCCAATACTTACAGAGGAAATTTGTAAACGAACTTTCCTTTATTTACTCCGGCATAGAATTGATCCAAGAGTAGTTCGTTGTATATTATAATTGTAATGAGCTGTATTTGGGATTAAAGTGTGAATGTTTCTTTATCAATTTATATTACATAAAAAACGTTAAATACGAAATATCTTATACAGGCGATATTAATGCATCAGATGGGTTTTCTGTCTGTCCGCTGAACTCATGCAATAAAAAAGAAGCCTTATTAATGCGAATTAATTAGGTCAATAAAAATATAGTATATTCATCCCCGTGATTGAATCAGATAATATCTATGGTAGGGAGCCAAAAAACATATTTGTTTTGTGAGTAGTTAGTTTTAATATAATAGCAGCAGAACATAAATCTTATGTCTAACTCGCACAACGAATTAGTATGGCGGTCCAGCTAAGTAATGCAACCAGTTTTCTAGGCACTTTATCCATTGAAGACGATGACCTAGACTCTGTATTATAATTTACTATGTTAACGGTAGGTAGGTAGGTAAATATATATTTTATTAGGTATATATTATATATTTTATTTATTATATTTTAGTGCAATACAAACAGTTTTTTAACTTAAGCCACATCCAAAGTTAGATATTACAGTAGAAACTGTTTTATATTAATAATCTAAAGACATAATTTAACCAAAATTGTATCCAAAAAAGTATATTGTAAGAAATAACAAAGTATAGCATACAGCATTACCTTATTGTATCAGTTTATAAAGATAGTGAAAAAATCTACGATCACCGTACATGTAAATATTTTAGGTAGGAAATTCCATTTCTAAAAGCTAGGCATCGAAGACATTTTAATATAAAAGTTTAGATTATTAAGTTTATAGTTCATAAGGAAATGATATATTATTATCTAATGTAATTGATGTTATATTTTAGTAGAGAAATTGTATTTCCTTATAATGTTTATCCTATAGATAGTCATTAAAAGTGTAAGGAAAATGAGGCAAGCTATCTTGAATAGGGAAAGAAGTAATTTTATCTATCATTTGTCATCTGATACTTGTTTGGCCAATATTTATATTATTCTTAATAGGGAAAATATGAATGAATATGTGATCAAAAATCGTGTATTTTCCTCCTTTTGTGTATGTTTTATGTCTTTTCAAATATTTCACATAATCGTTTCTAAAAACATTGAACGAAAGGGTTTTGTAGGTGTGTAAAAAACAAAAATAGAATAGAATAGCCAAATATCCGCCTATTCGTTTGTCTCATTAATATGATATCATGTCACTTTTTTACCTTCTACACTAATTTAGTTTCAGCGATATACGTATCCTTATGAATGAGCCCAACATCAAAGGCGAGAGCAAGTCACGTCGCTTGCGCTGGCTTTGCCACCTATAAAGAATGGGGGAGGATCGCGCAGTGAAAAGAACCTCTGGGCAGACCAGCGGGATGGCGACCAGGCGCTCGGTCCAGATATCGCTGGAGGGACGTAATGGAGACTGATCTGCGCGAGCTTCAAGCCTATGACTGGTGGCAGACAGCGCTTAACAGAAAGGAGTAGAGTTTCTCATTTTGGGTCGTTGAGCTGCAGCAGTTAGTTACGTATCCAAAAAAGGTGCGTGAATTTTATAAAATAAGATTTGTCCACAAAAGCGATATCTACTTGTGAATACAAAGGTAAAATTATATGGCAATAATCATTTCGCAATATGTCATCAGTTTGTACCGTGTTTCTGTGACATACTCGTAGTTACATATGTGTATGTATTAATCTCTTTATAATGATATCATATTGCACATGAACTCCGTTTGCAATTTGGCTTTTAAATACAGTATGATGAAATTTAATCTTAAATCATTTTATTTTGTCTTTGTTCACTGTTTATATTGTTGTACTTGTAATATAATATATTTTTATTAGGATGGCGCAAAAAAACTGACCTTTTTTTATATTGTACTTGATTTTTACTGATCTCGTGGTGTATTTTTATCTATTATTATACTAAATGAAAAAAAAATGTATGGAATTTAAATTTGAATATCAAAAGGTCGCTCGAAAAAATCTAAAGTAATGCATTAATAAATCAAAAAAAATATGAGCGACCTTTCAAAATTTTAATTTTGAACTGAAACTTTCAGAAACTTATTATTTTTTGGTCTCTAAAATTTTACCGTAACAAGAAAAAAACATTTAAAAAAAACGATTTTTGACGATTTTTGAAATTTTTAAAAATTTGGAGCGACCTCTTAAATTTTTTTTTGAGCTGTCCTTTGGAGAGGGCTTTTAAAACATCAAAACTAACATTTTTTCACTCGAGACTAAAAAAAAATAGTCGGTTTTTTGCGCCACCCTAATTTTTATATTTATTATTTTCGCTATTTCAGTACACGATCATATAAGCGGCAATTACTCGTAAAACACACTGTGCCACAAATTTAGATTATCCAGCAGTTTCAGAGAAATGGATTGATTTATAGAGGGAATGACGGGGTGAGAGTCAGGCAGACAAGATAATTATGTGAGGATATTTATAAATTCAATCCGATTTCCTTTTGTAATTATAATAATGTCTGTAACAAGATCAAATAATCTCGATACCTGCTTCAAAATGGCATTCCAAAGGGAGTACTATATCAAGTTTGCGTACTTGAATAAATCAAGTGGGTAAACCAACCCCTTTGAGTTTTGAAAATTTAAAGCAAAAGGTTTAGCGTCGTTTGGAATAAATGTTTTATGTCACACAATGTTATTCTTCCAGTTGAATTTGATCTGGGAAAGATTTTAATATATGTTACAATTAATTTGCAGTTAAACCTATTGATAAGCATAAGGAGATGATTGAGGCAGTATATATACTCGTGTAGTTGATTCTAATACGTATTCCTATACTGATCGGGATAAAGATCGATTAAAACTTGCCCCAACTGAGATATTTAATTAATTTTATTTAAGGTAGGTATTTTTTTATGACAAAACTAATATTATTGGTTTTGCCAACAATATTATTAAGCAACAATTTATCAGCCATATGATGATTTTTGTTAAGGTTCCGTAGCCATTTTTTATCAAAAATAAACGCTTACACAACTGGCGGACGGATTAACGGACACGATAAGTTCATGTCGGTTCTGTTCTTATTAAAAAAGCTACACAACCACAAAATACGTACCCTATGTACCATGGGTGCTTTTATAAAAACAGAAATTTTAACTGTCTCACAGTAGCTTCAGTTGATTTTATTCAATAGTGAATATAACACAATAACAGGCTTAGAATGGAACTCATATGACACGTGAAACACATAATATGGACTGGTGACCTTCCTAACTCAATTGTATTCCCACGGTTTTATTTTACACAAAGGTACGCTACCTGTTCTATCCCAAGCATCACAGCACTATAGCGTGAAGGAAATTTTCATAATTTACAGCTCCGTCGGGACTGACATGAGAACTGCTCCTGTTAATTACGTACTAAGGGCAAAGCAACCGTAACTCTCTTCACACACTTTATCCGCATGGTTACTCGTGTAATTAGGGTGAATTTCTTTTCATTACTACAGTTCGAAATGTGCTTATAACAAGTCTATTATATTTCTTTAATTAATAAAACCCGATATCTATATTTTAGGCTATGATAACTTCTGTAGAGGCGATTGTTTTTGTTATCGCTATGAAATTGAAAAAAAAGTAATAAAATTTAAAAATAATACCCACTACCAATGTACCTTGTTTGTACATTCTGGAAATTTGTATTTTTGTAGAAAAACACTTTTATATATTTAAATCAAAATATGAGGTGGAAGGTAGTAGAACCAGACATAAAGAAAGACTATGTTTCCCATCGATTAGATTATCATTGTTTAAGAAAAACGCATATTGTATGGCAATAACAATATTTAATAAATTACCCACCAATATTAGCGGGCTACCATTGATTCGGTTCAAACCCTATATGACAACTTTTTTACTTAATAGATTATACTATAGCGTAGACGAATATATTAATGACAATACGATAAAATAAGATAATAATATTGACATTTTTAAGTTTAATATTTTCACTAATTTAAATTTTGTTTTTAAAATGTTTAACAATACATTTTAATTTTTTTGACATGTATATTTAATTAAATTAATTTGTAAACATTAGTTTAGGGTTATGCGAGTATATTTGCACGTCATGTAAATGACAAAACATACTGGAAACTATATTATGTAACACCTATTCATGTACCTAAGTTTTTGCAAATAAAGACTGATTGATTGATTGATTGGTAGTGGGTACGTATTTGTGGCCTTGGGGGCCTGGAGCTCATCACCTCTATCGAGACCTCTCAACACGTCTTATTGAGGTCTCGCGTGACCATAAGGCTGGCTTGTATC
Organism: Dendrolimus punctatus; assembly: GCA_012273795.1. Classification (NCBI taxonomy): domain Eukaryota; kingdom Metazoa; phylum Arthropoda; class Insecta; order Lepidoptera; family Lasiocampidae; genus Dendrolimus; species Dendrolimus punctatus. Next base: position 2,607,848 of record CM022541.1, read on the forward strand.
TAAGGCAACGGCAGCGTTGCCATCCAACGAGGAAATGCGGCAGCATTTTGGGCACGATCCCCGCCGACAGCGATTTAGAGTCAATTTTTATTTATAGATTTATGTTATTTTGTAAATATAGTTTTATTTATAGTATAGTTTAGTTATTTACATTAGTTTTATTTATACGTGTATTGTAAGATTTTATAATAAATATATATAAAGTTCCATGATCAAATTGATCATGTATTAGCAGAAGGTGATGTTAAGAGCCTTAAGAACAGACGAGCGTGCATGACAAGAGCTATGAATGTCAAATAAGCAAGTGAGATGTGTAAGAATGGGCCTGCGTGGCGCTCTGTTGTTCGTGCCTACCCCGCAAAGGACCTGGCGTGAAGTTATGTATGTATGTATGTATGTATGTATATATAAAGCTGTAGTAATAATTCTAAAATAAATTTATCACCTGCATTTTTAGAGCTTTTCATTCTTTTCATATAGGCCATATGTTAGAGGACATAATATTTAAGACGTTACAAGTAAACACCACCTACTATCATCGAATGGCAAACATCTTTGTACTTTAGGTACACTATGAATACTAAGCAGGCGTATGTATAAATGTACAGACAGTGGGAGAGATGTGACGATTTAAGAAGAGTCTCTTCATGTTTTTATTTGATTAAACATAACAACTCTATTGATTGAGCTCTGTACCTTTTTTACTTTTTCATTAAACTGGAATGTTGCTTGTTACGATTTTATTTCGTTATATTGAAAGGTGTGATTTTTATTGTTTATTTGAGTGTAATGTGGAGTTTCTTAAATTTAAACAATGCAAACATTTTTAACTAATCATGTTTCACTTTACTTATTTTGCTCGTGTCCGGGTTTTTAGATATTTGTTTTATGTGATGCTGTGTATAACATGCGTATGCTGTTTGTCGTTGATGTTTGCGAGTCTTATTACGTATCGTATTGTGTATGTTTGTGGACTCGATTGAATAGTGCGGGCGCGATGCGATGGCCGGGAGAAGGCAAAGTGACGTGGAAGAAGAAGCAAGGAAGGACTTACCTCGCCATCAGTCCGCCGCCACACTACACTCGTTTCCCAGGGTTTCACACACACACACACACACACACAAACTAGGATATAGTTTTGGTCGTTAAATAAAATTGTAACAGTTTGTTTTCATTATTAATGGTACAACAATTTCTTGATACGTATTTATTGCGGTGACAGCAGTACCATAAGCTCCATTTCTCTTGTTTTGTGCTTTCCTCCTTTAAAAGTATATTCTATTTTTAATGGCGAGGATGGGAATGAAGAATTTACAAGAACGCGTTTCTCGGCGCAACCATTTTGTGTATTTTTCCAAAATGGTTACAGAACAATATAAACTAACAAAGCAAGCAATGCATGCTTGTCTGGTCAGATTTCTGGCACACGTAGTTGGAATACGACGCGGGTGGCTCAGACAATTTTATTTATAAACTTATGATAAATCTTCCTATAAATTGTTGGTTATTTTTTAAAACTCAGAAATGTACACACAAACGTCAGATGATAATGAATTGCTGAATAGTCATGAAGGCACCAAAACAAATACTGTCTAGAATAGGTCGACCTACGTTTGAAAGTGTCTTTAGTGTGCGATTTGCATACGAAGTACGGATCCATACAGCTCGCGACTAAATTACTAATAAGGATAAGGAACACTTAAATGTTAAGATATGCTAGATAGAACGTTCCAGCGTGTAATATTTTTACGGTTCCGATATCTAAGTGTAAGAAAAAACCTGTATACTTTTACTCTGGTTACTATCTTTGCGTCTCCAAGACTAAGACGTGTAACACAATTTTTTTATGGGGAAATTGAAGTACCAACCAAAAATATTCTATTTGCACATTTCATTTTTTATTTGTAGCAAATACAATTTTTGAGTTAATTATAAAACAAGTGCAATAAAATGAAGGTTACTTCTCATTTTCAAAATGATTCTAATTGAAATTTAAAAAAAAAGGAAGGACGCAAGGAAATAAACATAGAACATTAATTTCTTGAGATCCAGATCAGATCCAGATTTTATAAGGATCCTTTCAGTTTAGTCTCGAATAGAGAACAATCAGAATAAATTAATGCATTTATAATATTATTATGAATAACTCAAAGCAAATGTCAATTATAATATCAATATTTATACCGCGTTATTCGACTCTGTGGTTAAATTAAAATAAAATTTAATTATCCCATCCTTGCTTCCAGATTTCATTATCTTGACGTGTTTAGCTTAATTTAATATCATATGAGAATATGAGAGCTTTATAACGTTATGATTCAAATTAGCAATTAGGTAATCTTTATTGTAGCGAGAAATGTCGTGGTAACTTAGTGGAGAATGTAGTTTTTCAAATTGGTGTGTCATTTTTTGTGAATATTTATTTCTGTTTTGAATGTTTCATATTTATTGTTTATACCGCCAGTGTCATATTTTAATGTTTTTATTTGTCTAAGAGGTTAGAGCAGAATTACAAAACAAGTATATACAGCAATGACAGTGGTAGAGTCAGTGCTGGTCGACCATGAAGTGCTAAACAAGATGAAATTGAACATATTCTGAAGAAAAGTCACGTGAAAAGCACTTTAAATAAGCGTGTATATATGAAGAAATTAACGAGTGTTGAAGCGAAATATATTTGTTAGGGTAGGGAAACCAGGCGTGACAAAAAGTATGTAGTATATATAAAATTTAATTTATGTTTTATAACACAGTTCGTTTTATTTGATTTGCGGGTACTATAGAAATTTCCCCTCGTTACCACATCATAATATCCCATTTTAATCGACAAGTAGACGAAGTTTAAGAGCATGTGAACAAACTCCATAAAGGGCCTTATTTTATTGCATAGCATAATTTAATTGTGGGTCATAAAATTTCTCTCGTAGTTTTGAGGGTAGTTTGTAACTTGAATACCTCAAATGGATTTTGAAGATATCGCAAAGATATCCTCAACATAAGCTTTAAGACGATTTTTCTACGATCATGTAAGGTTTTAAGCAGTTCGGTTTAAGATATTTTGTTTAGTTTTTTGAGTTAAGTATAAAGTATAAAAAAGCAGTCTTGTACTAGTTGGACTATAACACATTTTCAATATGAAACAGGAACTTTAACAGTTATATAATATTTTATTTATTATTAATAGTATTGTTCAAATTTAAATTAAGTATTTAAAAAATTAAATAGCTTCGCAAGTTTGATGCTTCATTTTACAACACACGAGAATTCCTATTTAGGAACCCTTTTGACACATAGTGATTTGTCTTATAATAATCATAGTTTTACAAATTTTACTTTTATATTTCTAATAGTAATTTCTTAATATTTCGCGACTAGTAAACACAATAAAACTACGTTCTAACCGTTTTAAGTGCCGTATTTTACTGGTTTTAATTCCAACGTTTCGGCCATTTTTCAGTAGCCGTGATCAAGCACAAGTATCACAAATTCAAGTAAGACAAAGATGTCAAGTGTTAATAGGTCTTAAAGTTATTATTTGTTTATTTTAATTATTTAGTTTCAAAATGAAGAAGTTGGGGCACGCTAAATAAAAACTTAATGCTCATTGACATTCGACGTCTTAATAATTTAATTAAAATCATGGCTACTGAAAAGTGGCTGAGACGTCGGAATAAAAATTAAATAATATACCGCGCTTTACGTTTATAACGTATTTTATTATATTTTCACTGCGCTTTTCTTTAACACGTGGTAATTAAAAAAAAAGGCACATTAAGTCAAAACAATAGCCTTAGTTGTGCTTTTTTTCCAGCCAAACTTTCACTTTTTATGAAAGGAGATAAATGATTTAATACTTTTACACACATAAAGTTGGATTTTTTAAAGTTTGAAAATATATGTTTAAAAAAAGGTTTAACGGCTTTCGACATAATTTATTGCGCTGTGTGTTTTATGGATTTTACGAAAAGGGCTTAAACATACGTAATGAATTTGTGAAACGCATTAATTTAAATAAACAGCCTACGCACACATGTTGGGCAAACCCTTATCACGACGCCTTCCCCACAATAAGAATCGAAAATCTCAGGAGATTTTCTTGATGTTACATCCCTGTTAAAATTTATATTTATTCACAAGAATTTAAAAACGTGTACTTCATTTTTATGGAAGATCTTTGCAGTTATATTATAATATTTAGAAATTGTTATTTTTGTTCTAGAAAAAGAACAATTTTAAAAAAAGCTTTTTAAATCCAAACTTTTGATATCCTGGATATCATGTATTAGCAAAGTGCTAAGCAATACAAATAAAACAAGCCCCAACATGACGGGTCTATCTTTTTTAGTACAGGAGTTCCTATGGCTACCTTCCGACTCCATCATCAGATCAGATCCATGGTACCATATTACTGCATTGTCACGCGATATACACATGCGGGCCAAATTTCAGCTCCATCGGAAGCCGGGAAGTTGGTCAAAATTAACTTGCAAGATTCCACCCGAACTTACATACATAACATACATTGCAAGTAAATAAAAGCTTGTGAAATTGATCCTCGATATCTAGTAAAATAAAAGACAATGATTTTTAAACTATTTTATGTATTTATTATTGCCTATTTGTGATGTGATATTGACCGATAAGATATTTTTTTTTTAATTTAATTGATTTGTGTTTGACCACGATCACCCCCAATGCCGGACGATGATGCGGTCGAAGTTGGAGCACGCTTACCTAGACAGTACCTATTCACACGAGATTTGAAGATACCCGGATTGTACTTTTCGCTTTTCGGGAAACACGGACCCTTATAGTTGATTCCACAATTCTGCGGTACGTATAAGGAACGTGGAGGCGAAACGTTTAGTACGCACTGGCAGCGTTTCCACTGTGAAACGATGGCGTTGACCAGAGCGCCTTGTAGTCCGAAGATGGAATGATGTAGGGGTAATCAGGTCGAATAGTTCAGTCGCACACTCTCCGAAGTTAATCTTATAAAAAACCGATAATCGATGCTCTAGGCTTTGAAGCCTTGTATCGACAAGCTGGTCGCTACCTATCAACCTCTTGGCTCTTCTCTCAACTGAGTCTATCGCTTCAAGCTGGTATTTGGCAGAGCCGTCCCAAAGGTTAGAACAGTACTCCATGCAAGATCTTACTTGAGCACAGTAAAGATTGAGCAGTTGCTCTGCAGTGAAGTACCGTCTTACCTTTGAATGTATACTCAGCTTTTTGGCAGCCAGCTGAGCTACACTTTCAATACAGGAGCCGAAATAGAGAGTGGATGTTAAAGAAATGCCAAGAAGTTGATGAAGATATATACACTAATATAGCTATATGTCAACGGCATTATTTTCAATTCTACAAACCAGACGCATTTTGTATAGCCAGTACCACTAACATTACATATAATTATCCTAAATGGAGCAAAGACTTCAGTACGAAGACAGCAATGATTTTCAGACCGCAAAATTCAATAGGTGAAAAAGGCCATACTTTTTGCGCACAATGTATCTCGGCGTTATCTATCCCATTTTATTTAGAAGCAATTAGACTTTTTGTTTCATTGGCTTTTTTTAGTAAGCTATTTTTTGTTTTCGTTGAAACTCAATTAACTTTTTCATTCAGATTGGTTTATACGTGACCCATACGATTCGGCAATAAAATTTGACTGCGAAAATGCTTTGTTTAGGTGATTGACCTCATGTGTAAGCATTCTTTGTCGATACGAAAGTACTAATATTGGATCCTGGTTGCGACCAGGGTGTGATTTTCGAAATATATCATTTTAGAAGTCCTAGTCTTATGGTCCCATTTAATAAATTCCTCATCCAACGATAATTATGTGTATTAATGAAAATATCATCACACTGTTAAAGACAAAGGCTGGCTTAAAAACCAGTATGTTTAAATACGCACCTAAAGTAAACACCTTGTCAATCCTTTCCAATATTCTTGATTTGTTATAACTATATAACAGATCAAAAATATTGCAAAAAAATTGAACTAATGTTACATTTTTTTGGCACGGAACTTCTTTAGTGAGCCAGCAGATAAATTTAAAGACAGTCGCTTATGCTGGTGTGGCCACGTTTTACGAAGACCGGCTAATTATGTGGAGAACAAATGTCTGACCTTGCCACCTGCGCCGGGTCCCGGTCATAGTGGAAGGCCCAAGAAATGCAGGCTTGATGTTGTGAAGGATGGCCTGCATTCCAATGATCTCAAAACAAATTGACGACTGCACGAATTAGAGTAGAAAAAGTAGGAAAGCCGACCGTGGGCGTCGTAGTGAATGGTCCAATCGCAGCCGGGATTAAACGCTCGGACGATGATGACTACTTTCGTGAGACGCATGATGTTTTATACTGGGCGATTGTAGTTCCTTGTTATTATTCTTCCATCGTATTTTAATTTGAATACGGTCAAAAACCAGAGCGCCAACTGTATTGTGAAGAAAACCTCGCCAACCGGTATTACTTACGACTGGATGCAGAACCGTCTGTACCCGGGGATGCGTGGCACTCGGGCACAGGGACCCAGGGCGCCCCCTGATTGCCAAGCCGATTGAGTTCACTTTAAAATGTTATTTAAGAATATTGTCATGGCTTTCAAAGTCTGACTAATGACACCCAAACAACTGTATATAACTATACATTAAAAAAACAATTTTCATGCAAATGTAATACACCAATGTGTAACGTTGTTAAGATTATATCTTTTTGTTCTTTATCCGCATAAACCTAGTAGTTCCCGAAATAATATGACAAAGATACACAAACATACAGTCAGAGCAGCTGATAAAACAAATTCATTAAAGAAACTTAAAATAAATCATTAAAAATTAAATGCTACTTTTTATTGTTGATGCGAGCTGATTTTTACACCCCGGCGCCCAATGTGCTTACGACGGCCCTGAGTGGATGTAATCATGCAGGTTTTATTACGTAAATCCTCATTGAGAAGATTTAGGTCGCCTCTGAAAGAAAGTACTCCCATGTGTATGTTGTTCTGTTAACGTGAACAAAAACATATCTATATTAATGTTATAAACCTCAAGATTTGATATGCTTGCAAAGTTCGGAGATACCATTCATTTATGTTTTATGATAGCATACTATGACTACTATTATAAAATATAATATGTACTTGATACACACTTTACGATGGCGAAAACGATTGAAACGATTCTGTGATCAACTTATATTATTGTGGTATTTAAAAACATCCATGCCGATAGAATAATATCGTCTGTGAATGACATCTAAATATATTCGATAATTTAGTTACTAGCGGCTCCGGCACACGTTTTCCTGCTCTGAAAAAATAAAAATCGAGGACACGATCCCAGCGACGCCTACCGGTTCCAATTGTGGTTTTAGACCACCCGGAGATCCACTCAAACTGTTGCAGTCTCATTGGTGTTAAACTTATTTTTCCCATAGAACAGAATTTTGAATGTGATTTTTATTTTTATATGTCAAATTTTTTGTTTGTTTTGTCGAGTGAAAATTATTGAGAGATAAATACGTTTAACTATCCATTGTCGTATTTATTAAGTAAATATATATGGTAATAATACAAAAGCAGGATATTTCTATTAAAGTTATTATATCTCTCGTTCAACGACCACAACACAAACACACAAAAACTAAATCACCAAAATAGTTCCGGGTGATTAGGAAGATTCTAGAAACCAATCTCAGCGCCACCTACCGGTTCCAACGGGATGAAAGTATCCTATGTCCGTTTTTTGGTTTTAAGCTACCTCCCCACCAATTTTCAGCCAAATTAGTACAGCGGTTCTTGAGTTATAAATAGTGTAACTTACACGACTTTCTTTTATATATATAGATTATATTAAAATAATTTCCTGAGGAACAATCTGCTCTGTGACTTAGTTTGAAAAGGTAACATGTGCCCGCGGAACGTTAAATGAATCAATTTGAAAACTGGCGAACATACCACGACTGTACATTCGAAACTAGATATTTAACTTTGGCATTATTTTGTGCCTGATATCGTCATAAAAGCAAGGTTCATCGATAGAAAGTACCCATTGCAAATAAACATTGTTATATTTTGTGTACTAAAATAACTTTGAAAACCAATCTAAATATATTGTGATTAAGTACGGTCACTACGCTATTTCATTATTTATTTTATGACTGCAAGATCATATGAGAGGTCTAAGAGCTTTCATAATCGAAAGTTTTAGCTTCGGAGAGTAAGTTAACTGGGGCACGTGAAAAATATTACCTACCATTTTATATTTTGGGTTGCGTCGATGTTTGATACAATATTTTTTTGTTTGTTCTTCTATCCAGTGTCAAATGTTTAAGTGTAATATAGTAGAATCTTTATATATAAATAGCAATAGAAACGGAATCCATAATTATTATGAATTGTGCTCTTGTTTTAACTAAATGATAACTCTGCAACCTCACTAAGCAAAGTTCTTATGGCTATTCGAAAAATGAAACTTCATTCAATAGTTGAGATTTACAGAAACAATTCTTTACTGAAAACAAATTCGAAACTGGTGCTTTATCATAACCATAAAATATTTTTAAACTTTTCATATCAATAAATAAATGCGTAAGGAGTTCAGTATTTTATCATATTTGTTTAAAGTGTGGGAAAATTTCTAATCCATCTGAAATTATTATTTAGAGATAAATTATCTGTATCAAATAATTTAATAACTAAAATAATATTTATTTATAATCATCTTCAAAATTTCGCATAATAAACCAATAAACACATATCGTAATCACAGAAACATGAGAAAGAATACCTTTATTCAATCTTTTGATAGCAACTTATTTAGATACCAAGATGATATAAAGAATGGCCCGGTGATCTCCAATCCCCTCCTATAGTCACCCAAAGTCTCGCAATTAAAGTCTTTATATCAAATCAATTCTACACATTTAAAAAATATTATCAATTTCACAATAATTAAACAAATGTATGACTTACTCAGTTTACTAAAGATCGTAGTGGCTGGCGAATAGTAGAGCAACTGTGTCTGCCTATGTTTACATAATATGAATCACTTGCAAGTACTGTCAATTAAGTGTTTTCAGTTTAAAATGTCCAGCAACTTGTTAATATCTATTACAATTGCCACTACAACCTTTAGTAAATATAAATATAAAAACGGTATTGTATTCACTAACTAATCTTGTTCTTCACTGCAAGAAATCAATAAGCGTCTCTCTTAGAATAGCTATTGTTTCGTGATACCTAACATAGCCTAGTAAATTATTACACTATTATACGAGTAATAACTATAACTGTAGGTTTACAACATCAACTATAAGTATATATTACCTATTATAAATTTAGGATGCCAACACATAATAAAAAACGAATATATCTTTTTTTGTGTTTGCTTGTAGGCAAACAGGCAGACGGGTCCACTTGATGGCAAGTGGCTATCGTCGCCTATGGACATCTGCAACACCAAGGGAGCCGATGCGTTGCGTACCTCGTTGAGACTAAGTATCTCTTTACGCCCTTTTTGACGAGCCCCATATTGCAGCGGTCTGGGTAAACCCCGGGAGTTCATTCCACAGCTTGCTCGCGTATAGCATAAAAGAGCGAGCGCCGCGTACAGTGGTTAACTTCGAAGTGTCGAGGAAGTGTGGATGAACTCCTAGTCGCCGGGACTAAAAATACCTAACAAATATTGACACTATAAAAAACTATAAACCAATATCGATCCAGCCGTCCATACAAATAAATAAAAAATATCTAATTACTTTATTTACAAATCAACAATTTAGTCAACACACATATGAACTAACACGCACCAAACACGTCAATAAGCCCTACGCTGTGTAAAAAACCATATTTGTTTCCTGAAAATAAAGGAAATTTATATTTTTAACGTGGCATCCCTAACAGAATTTTAAGCATAAATGTTAATGTAAAATTCGTTGAACATTAAAAACGGTTTTATTTTATAAATTACAATAATGTGTTTATTTTTTTGATCAAATCAAGATTTATCACTGAACCGGGGCGACCTGAAAACGTTGATCTTCAATTTACATTCCAGATTAACCTACGGATAAACATTGGGTTCAGGAAATTCCTAAAAATATTGAGCTTAGCTCGACTTTAGGCGAGCGCGCAACCGTTATGTGATTGGGAACATACGTTGATATTTTCAGTACGTATTCGTATTATTTTTGAAGTGTTTTGCTAGTATAAATTGTGTACCGTTTGTTTTTATAGTATACTACCTGATACCCGCGGCTTGGTCCACATTTCTTTCTTTACTTTCTGAAGTAAGTAGAAACGCAAGTGTAACACTGAAATACATTTAAGCATTAGTTTGCTTAAATGTATTTAAGAAACACAAAACGTATTTAGTATCCGTAAATACAATTAGCGTCTTGCAGAGCGCAAAATTTGCCGCTAAAAGGGTCGCTTGCATAACGATCGCCTTTAAATAAAATTAGTTAATCATATTAAACTGCCTAAATACGATTTACACAAAATGTGTTGACAGTTCTTTAAATTATATAAAGCGACAAATTTTGCGTCGTGCAAGACGCTAACGGTATTTAAGAGTGTTAAATGCGTTTAGTGTTTCTGAAATAAATTTAAGGAACGTTATGCAAGTGGCCCTAAATACGATTTTTTTATATGTAACTTGAGAAATTTCAGGTTGGTCTTACTAATTCTCATCCCTCATTTTATCGCCTTCAAAATTGTTTATTAAGCTTGACGGGTCTTCATTCAATTTAACAACCCGATCATTATCAAGTTACCTATAATATTATACAATTCTGAACATGCCGCGTCTGTAGATTGAAGGTATTTAAAAATACAACTGGAATAGACTATATCAACGATGGAGAACACGATGCAGTTTTTTAAATTTCTTGTTCATTTGTCTCTTTGTCTGTTTGCTCAGGATTCACGTAAAAACTACTAGGCCGATTTCGATAAGGATTTCATTAAACGACAGCAAATTCTTAGACTTATAATTTTCACTAATTTTTATCCTGGGAATGCTGCGGGAAATTTTTCTGTGAATTATTTAAAATGGTGAGATAAATGGAGATGGATATGTCCTAAGATTTATAATGAGATACCCCAAGACGTACTAACGAAAAATGTGTCAAAACAATTTTTAAAAGGAATATTACGAAGACATTATTTAGCATTGTGTCCTTGATGATGGTGCCATGTCTCGTTGCGTGTATGTACGATTGATTGTTTTGTATGTGTGCATATATGTGTATATATGTATGTATGCATATATATGCATATTTATGGATAGTCATAATACATGTACGCGGTGGGATATGGTACTATCATTAAGATATCAATGGAAACGTTTTAAACGATTTTACAATGGACTTTGTGTATATGTACTTTATTAGATAACGGTGATAATAATATTGCTTAATCCATTAAATTAGTTTATATTATAATTTACATTAAAATAGTATAAGTACTTCATTACACGAAAGTTATAAGGTATAATAATAATGTAATGCGATCCGCGAGAACGCTGCCGACAAACTGCGCTGCAGTTTGGCAAAGTATCTTTATGTATAATCTTGTAACTTTATTTTTATTGAAAAAAAAATAAAAAAAATAAATAAATAAGTCATCGAATTCCAAAGTCATTTTTTCACAGATCCATAGTAAATTTTATATAATAAAATGTGTGATATTTTGTATCCCGGGAGTGGCTTGTGTTGTTCGGGTGCATAAAAACTAGCTTATTCCGTTACAGTTTTCATTCAAACGATGACGAACGAAACATTATTTTGTAAATGCTGCGGTATTTTGTGTCCCAGGAATCCCGTTTCGTTATTGTAATGCCATAGGTCTTGCGTGAACATACGTCCATTCAAATTCCACTAAGATCAAAATCTTTCCATCTCCAAGTAATTTGTTACAGATCGGGGTGTATGTATTGTCCCCGCAAATTGCTATTGCGCCTGGCCGCCATGTTGGTGACGTAACCGTAGCCGAACACTCAGTACTGTTATCATCACTGGCCGGCGAGTACGCGTACATATCTAGTTGCGGATGACGTCACGTGAATGTTAATTTGACAAGGTTCCATTACTCATTACTAATTTGCGGGGATAATAGTCTGTGACGGACATTTATGTCAATGGCGGTTTTCTTTAAATTAAGAAAAAACAAAGTTGCGTTCTAATGGTATTAGATTATTTTTAGTCTCCCTCGGTAATACAATATAATAGTTATTAAATTTTAGGAACGAAAACGATTTTTTTTAAACAAAGATGTATGTACGAATATTATATTTATTTGAAAAAAAATAATTTAAATTGGAAAAATCAATACCAGAATATTATAGAATATATTTACAAGTAAATTAAATAACATTAAAATATGGTAAAGAAAAACTAAAGGTCATCCCTGAACTTAATATTTGTATCCACTGGGTAGTCACATACTATTATTGTAAAATTACTTAAATATACTACATTTATGTCCGAGCTTTAATTTTTCATATAAGTATTATACAGACAAATTTAAAATTAAAATAAACAAATACATCCTATTCTAAAAACATATATACAACTTAATTTAAAAAAAATACAAACTACAAATAGTAATTAGGTCCCAAATCTAATTTTCTTAAAAGTAATTAGAAACTAAATATCCTTTACAAAAAACTAATAGGTAAACCTTTAAAAATATAGTAAAAGAGCAATTTAAACCATCAACTTCGGCATCAAAGGAATGTCTTACAAACGTATTTCATTCAGTTCGTAGTTGATTAGGTGCTATCCGAGACAGGAAATGAAAATGTTCAAAAACAAACTAAAGGAGTGACGTTGTTGGAGACCAAATACTTAAAATCTTATAAATTACGGGGGAATATTTAGCAGGAGAATAAAAAGGAATGAAAATGTAAGGTATATTATTTTAATGTATTACCTAAATGCTTAGTTCTACATAGTTTGCTATATATATATATATATATATATATATATATATATATATATATGTATATATATATATATATATACATATATACATATATGTAAATTTTGTGTTGGGTTTATGATAATTGATACAGCTGTTTCTTAGTGCAAATCAATAACCTATAATTGTCTAACCAAATTCTTTATTTATGCTTGGATGTTTATATCCCAGGGCTATGAATTCTGAAGCATTTAAACCATTATAATCTATTTATAAACTTGATAAATATAATATTATTATGAATTTACCTAATTATCTGTTAATATTGGGGTGTCATATACACTGGAGAATGTGGCAATAGAGACTATAAAATTAACTTTCTTTTACATGAAGCAACTGTTCTAAGAACTATTAAGGAAGGTTCCATGTGTCTAGTATATATATATATTTCATTTTGTTGTATTACTTATTAGGTATTTATGTTATATAATGACATGTCTGTTTGTTTGAAGGGCATATAGAGTGAGTTAGACTGGTTACATGGGAAAGCTCCCATAAAACTTTAATTATTTGTTCACTTACTTGCCTTATATACCTATATATTGTATATACATATTTGGAATCAATTATATTCACATTTCTAGTCAATGAGCATTGACAGAGGTGTATGAATTCTAATTTGAGGAATAAAGTTAATTCAGCTGCTTATGTACTTATATGTGTTTATATATGTATATATTATTTATTGTACTCTTATTATTGAATATATTTTATTTTTGATTATTTACATAGTTTGATATTAGGGTTGTTAGGGGAATGTTATCTTATGTCAAGAACTTTAAAATTTTATCAACACTTCATTTAATTGATCGAATTTCATAATTTAATAATAGTTATGTTGATAAAGATGAACTATCGATTGATAATTTGCTTTGAAGTTGATGTATATATATAAGTATCCTACGAGTACGCGAAATAAAACCCTAGTTACTGCATCACTCAATTTATATTTAGCTGAATGGTTAAATAGCCCATTTCAGAAATGGTATAGGGCCTATAATATTTAAAACTAATATTTTTTTATGAATAAGTTATAAATGATATAAAACACACACAATAATAATTATAGTACTCCGGGAGCCAAGACAAGCCCCCCCCCCACCTCCGAACTTGCCTTAGCCAGCCCGCACAGAGTGGAGATCGCCAGAGTTAAGACTCAAGCTCCAGGGGTGGAAGTGATAACATAAACCTACACTACTTAGCCACTGACACCCATGTTACACCTGCCTTCTTTGGCATTTTTTGGGGCCCATGCAGGTAGTGGTGAGTTACCGTCTGTCATTTTTCCATGTTCTCCGAACATTGCAACGGGTAGATGCTATAATCCCCATATTCCCAGACCGTTAGTACCACTAACAGTTCACCCCAATAGCCTGGTACTTTCTCTTCTTATCATTCTTCATCCCACAATATTCCTACACTGGCCGGTGCTTGTCCTTGGGTGCATTATTATATGGTGTAGACAGGGATTATCGCCGGTCAGTGTCACGTCACATTTAGATTAAATTTAATAAGGGGCCTCTCTACGTGTCTCCCCATGGCCCCACGCAAGGCCTCCAAAAGTCCGGGGCAATTTTATGGCCCATGGTCTTTAAAGACATGATAGTAGATTTATTATTATGTGTTTGAATGTGGTCGTTAGTGGAGAGTCAAATAAGTTGGGATACTTTTTTTACAAAACGCCGAAGCCACTTACATTTTGTACAATCGTAGCAGGTTATTAATTTAATTTTATTATGGTATACGTTCGCGTTTGATAGCCATTTCCCTTGATGTTAAGTGAAGATGCGATCTAGGATGGAGCACCTAGTAGATATCTATTCACTCCTGATTTGAAGACCGCCGGTTTATATGAATCGGGGAACGCAAACTCCGGATTATTGTTTCTCTCGACAGCGGTGCGCTAAAGAAAGGTGGAGACAACTCGTTTCATATCTTTAACGATTGAAATAGTGTATTGATTATTTGTTACTTAACAGTAATTAAAATTCTTTATAAAACAATAATATTTTAAAAATAAGACCATAGGGAAGTATTTAACATCCGCTGTTTAAAATGAGACTGGGCCCATGGGGCCCCAGTTGCCATAAATTATTTAAAAATATTAAAAACGTCTGGTCGATACAATAAGAGATCGGAAGGCTGAAGCTCACCTCGCTCAAAGAATTAGCCTATGTATCCCGCGTGCTAGCCCTCTATGTACAATGCCCAGCGACAGTGGTCTGGTGGGGATGGACGAGCTTTGGTTTTTTATTTTTAAGCTAGGTATAATTTATAAGATTGTCTTACTATTTATTACTTAGTTTATTTTCGTATTTAATCTTATTTTTTAGTTAGTTTAGCTTTTTTCCGTACCTGTTTATATGAACATAGCCTTAGAATTTGTAAAAGGTTTGTTAGCTATCAAGTTCTCAAAATATTCTGTAAGTACTTTGACTAAACCTGTAAAAAAGGTAAACAAACATAAGGTCGCTAAACTTATTACTATCCCCAAGACGAAGAACTCAAAACCTAACTCATATTGAAAGTCAGTAAGTTAATAAAGTTCTAACACTTTTTAGGCATTCGACTTAATTTACTCACCTGAAAAGTTTGTTTAGTATCACGAAAATCTATTTACGACTCAAAAGGAAAGTTTTTATTCTCTCAACAGATGGTCTCGCATGGTTGCTTCTTACGTAAACTAAATTTACAGAAAAAAAATGTTTCTTGAGAGTAACCCTTTATTTTCTATGTCGATTTTGGGTAAAAATAGAACCTTTTCGTACTGCTTTCAACCGACTTCAAAAAAAGGAGGAGGTTCTCAATTCGTCGGGATCTTTTTTTTGGTTTTTTTTTTATGTGTGTTCACCGATTACTCCGTGATTTATAATCCGATTTACGTGATTCTTTTTTTGTTCGACGCGGAATAGATGCCATTTGGTCCCCTAAAAATTTGACATAGTTTGGCCCAGTAGTTTTCATTTTACGATATTTTTTTTGTTCCCGTTTCTTGGGACCTATATTTTTTTAAGAAGCGTGGCACCATTCGTAAGTCCACCCATACATAGCTAGACACTATAAAGTAACAAATAAAAAATAAAAACTTTGTTTTAAAAAACCGACTTCAAAAACTAAAAAGTATGGAATAACTTATTTCTAAAGCTATTATTATTAATATATATTATCCAAAACATCTTAAAATCGGTGCAAAGTAAAACATAACAATTACTATATTTTGAAAATTACTAAGCACTAAATAAGTTATTTTATACTTTTTAGTTTTTGAAGTCGGTTTTTTTAAACGAAGTTTTTTTTTTAAATGACCCTCTGTCTTTGTATGTTACCATTTTTGTTCATAGAAACTAGAGGGATTTTAAGAATAATATTTCCCAAAAGGGTACATTTTATATGCAGTTTATTTTTAATTTATTTATCAAAATAGCGGAAATAGTTAAAACGTAGCATTGGAAACCTATAGCACTTGTAATTAGTAAAAAGTAATAACAGCCCATAAATGTCCCACTGGCTGGGCTTGGGCCTCCCACTATAGAGGAACGGAAAGTATACCCGCCACGCTTCTCCAAGGCGGCTTGGCATGTTTGACTCATCGGTTATATCGATCGCAGGTTGCATCACGATGTTTTCCTTCACCGTTATTAGCACGTGGTAATTGTAACAATGTGGCACATTCAGTCAGAAAACTGCCTAATTGTGCATGCCTTCCGGCCAGGATCGAACCCAAGCCCTTTGAGTTTGGGGTGCATGCGCTAGACATTACGCTACTCTACAACTGAGGAAACCTAGAGGGTATATATTAATACCATGGTTAACGGCGTCTGTCTTATTAAACAGTTAGAAATTACTAAATGATAAAAAGTTTAGTTTTTAGTTTTTTATTTATTTTAAGTGCGATAATATTCTTCAATTCAAGAGGTTCATCGCTTAGTGAAAGGGGTATTCAATAAGCAGTTGTGCGTTACAAAATGCTGCAAATACGCAATGGTATAGTGAAATTGCAACAAAACTAAAAATTAGGAGTAGGTAGGTTCCATACCTACGTATTATGAGATATGTTTTTTTTAACTTCTAATATAGGGAGAGATATATTTTAAATAAAACCAATTTAAAAATATGTGAAACTAATATGTGAATAGAAACTAAAACTAACTTAAAAATGTAATCAAAAATAATCAAGTTATAAATCGCGCTGGCTGCATTGCCGCGCTGTATGGCGAGAGATAATTTTTGGACATTTTTATTGTAACGCTAAAAACATTTTTTTCTTTTGTTATTAGAACCCCAAAAATCCTCAAGAGGTTAATAATGTTGTCGGTATTGTACAAAAAATTTATGTCTTTAAGTCGTATGAATACTTCAGTTCGTTCCCAGTCTCTCCCAAGGGCTAACCTTCACAATAGTGACAATACAAAGTTATTTTGGCATAAATATCTCACTACGTTCTTTTAAGTACACATGTGTCAGAACTTTGTTTGATATGCGTAACAAAACATTGACGATCCGTTGAAAAACTTTCTTGTAAAGATTTACATACATTTCTATATAGGAACAACTTTTCCGTCGAAATGTTTTAATACTGTTTATACGACGTTTAAGGGTTTGGAAAGTCAGTTATATTTTTTTACAGTAAGAAATCTTTGTAATATTTTGTGTTTGTTTTACGCTTAGATGATTGATACGTTATAACTCAATGGTTTTACGGAATGTGAGTTTGATTGGTAACCTATGAAATCCGTTTTATATAATGAAAATTGTTTTGCCGCATGTACAGAAATAATAATATATGGGTTCACTTCGCTTTGAATTTATATAGAAATGGGGTAAAACTCATATATATTCATATATAATAACAAACGAATTTAATAGTTATAATATTTTTTATAAGTATTTTATATAATAAAACTACGTTTTAACGGAAACCTACCCATACAGACAAATACCTTAATGGTTCGTCTCACCACCATCCTAGTCAGTTAGCTACCGTGGGCAAATCTTTGTTTCAGAGAGCACAAAAAATCTGTGACGGGAACCATGTGGCTGGAGAGCTTCAGCATGTCAAGCGAGTCTTACAACGCAATCAGCTGAACTCCACACCAACGTCACAAAGGCCCCAAACCACCTTCAGTTGAGCGGTGCCCTGTTACCCTACCCTACATCAAGGGAGTCACAGACAGAATTGGTCACATCCTTAGGCGAGCTTCAATCAAAACATATTTCAAGCCGCATAAAAAGATAACCCAATTTTTGAGACCTGTGAAATGCAATATCCCACTCCAGGATGCAGGTGTTTACAAGCTCGATTGTGAATGTGGTTTATCATACATTGGGCAAACAAAGAGGAGCATAAAAACACGGGTAAAAGAACACATTGCTGACATGAAACACACAAGGTCTACGAAGTCTGCGATCAGTGAACACACGCTGGATAAACCCAACCATTACATCAGATTCGATAACCCACAAATCCTCGCGAAAGAGAATCGTTTCATACCAAGAATGATGCGTGAGGCTATTGAAATCAAAAAACACCCAAATTTCAATAGAGAAGATGGTTGGCAAGTGCCACCTGTTTGGGATCCAATCATCAAAACTATTAAGACCCAAACCTAGCAAAAACTAACTGCCAGACCTCAAGACACTGTGAGCTCTTTCTGCGTGCAACGAAACAAACCAACTTGACTGATAATCTCTTTTATTTTTTCCTTCCACTCATTTTAATATTATATAAAAAATTTTAGAACTAGGCATGTTTGCTGAAGAGTTTCTTGCGCCGCTTCTTCTCTTCAAGCCACAACATGTTGTGAAGCGGTGGTAAATTAGATTAGGCTCCCATAGAGTAAATAATATCCATAAACAAAATTAAAACTAAATAATTAAAATGAACAAGTTGGCGGTAGGCTGAATAAAAACTTTGACAATACACGTTCGACAAATGTCATCTTTGTCTTCCGTGACCACGGCAACTGAAAAGCGGCCGAAACGTCGGATAAACCTAAATAAAATAAATTATCGCGCTTAAAACCGTTAAAACGTAGTTTTATTATGTGTACAAGTCGCGAAAACTTAAGAAAATATTAAGTATTTTATAACCTACTTATTTAAGCAGTACAAAAAGCTATTATTATATATACTTAGAAATTTGTAGATTGGAAGACCATATTGTTTGGCAAACTCATTTTTGTAATACATGTAAGATAACGTTATTACTAGAAGCACCTACCGTACAATGTTTTAAAATTACCTACATAAACGTATATAGTAGATTGTTTGTGTTAACTCTGGTTTGGAGGTTGGAACTGAAAATCAGTGATGTGTTAGCTCCTGACACAACATGATGCTGAGTTTTTAAATTTTATTCAAATCTAAAATTTACGCCAATGTACCCACATTGGCATATTTTTTTTGTACGTATATTTCTTAAACTATATCTATTTGTAAAATACAAAGATTTTTACTAATAAATAAAAAATTTATGTGTGCGTTTACTTGCAGTAGTAATTTTTTTTTCTTTCTACTTTTTCTTTCTTTCTTCTTTTTGTTTCTTCAAATAAAATATATCACTTATGAAAAAAAGAGTATAAAGATTGAGTTCATTTATTTTACTCGCTAATAATCGCCACGAATCGCCAAACACACGATATTAGTCAAACTTCTTTTATCTATGACTTGAGATAGAACTGCGAAATAAGGAGTCTAGTAATGGGGTGATTACAAGCTGATAACCAAAATATGTGCTTATTCACAACGTTGGGAATAAATACATCGAGGTTCATGGAATTTATGCATTTACTTTCGACGTCGGAAAAGAACTTGGTTTTATAACGGTAAACAGGCTACTTTCCATAAAATATAAATACATAGTTTAAATCAAACAACTCATGTGTAAGGTCATGTGACCTTAGAAATTAGGTGTCATTCCTAATTCTGTTCTAGAAAAACCTTTCACTGTTACTACAAAATATGCATTTTACAGAAGAGCTGATTAAAGAAAATATATCTTATAGTTTCAATACACATTGCAGCACTAAAACACTTCTCAGGTGCATAATTAGTAAACGTTAAAAGAAGTCGTACAGAGTTTTCTAAAATATACTGGTAGAATTACATAATACATTTATATATGATCACCGAGTGAGTCGGGCGGATTTGACACGATACTAGTGCAATATAATGATGTTTGCTTCATATACTGGACCTGACTTAACTACCTTAATTTTTACTGCCTCTGATGTGTTTATCCATGACCATTTTTAGTTTAGATATTTCCTATTTGGAGCACACAAAGCACAAACAGAAAGACTGACAGACAAAATAAAAAAAATGTTATAGTCTTTAAGCTTTACGCTCTTTATTCTATTATGTTCTTGTTTATAAAACCGCTTTGTAGGATTAATTTTTACACTAGTATTTGTTTTCCAATAGTACTCGTCATATTTTCTTTGTTTTGTTTTGCCTATCGGTGAGTCTCTTAACGGCCCTAGCGGAAAACCAATGCTGATTGAGTCAACCAGAATCATACTGAGTTAGGACCTATTTAGCACATCATTCCTTAGTTGTATTTTCTTATTTATAAGTATGTTTGGTTTTGCATGTAGTTCTAAATAAACATTTTTCTTTCCCTAGACTAAATTATCCCTAGACTATGAAAAGAGATAAAAGTAATAAATACAGCTATCTTAAACGGTTTTCTCGAGAAAAGCAGTGTGGAATAGTAATAGACGTTAGCCACCAAACCGATAGCACAAGTATTTCCTGCATTTCGGGTGAATATCCTCGGGGGCTACGCACAAAAGAAGTAACAAGTTCGGATAAGAAGCGCCTTAGAATCTGTAGATACTTGCTAAGAACATTTTA